>CM062082.1:18715540-19315540 GCA_031163375.1 Conogethes punctiferalis | reverse complement strand
TACATCAGTAACATCAGGAGTTACAGCTGCGCTGCCGGCCTTTAAGGAAGAGGTATGCTCTTTTTTTAGTTATTTATTTATTTAATCTTTATTGCACATAAAATTTGTACAAAAGGCGGACTTAATGCCGCGTAGGCATTCTCTACCAGTCAACAGTAGCTAAGCAGAAACAGTAAGAAGGTAGTGTGCTACAAACAAATAGGTAGGTACATAATTATGAGACTTTCTTGAAGATTTGGGGGTCGTATCGGTTCGGAAACCTAACTTTTCAATGTTTGTGCGGTAGGGTGTAGGGTAGGGTTTGTGATTGATTTGGTTACCGCCGCTACACGTTCTTTTGCTGAACTTATTGAAGAGGAAATTAACTTTTGATGGCCTTTCGTATGCTTTAGGATCGTAGGTAGGCATTTACATAAAGAAGATCTTATTTTTAAATCTTTATTTAACAATTTCTTAAATCAAACATCTACTTACATCTAACTAAAGCTTAATTATAAATAATCATACCAACATTCACTCTTCCATTCTACAAAATTTCGACAACAAATGTTTACTGTAGTCAGTCAGGTACAGAATACATTTTCTTTCAAATCCCAAACTTGGTAACCTATTATTCATCTAATAACAATGTAATTTCTCTTATCATAAAAACCATTCAATACCTACCAATTATGAGAAAAAAAAACAAACTAAAAGTTATTATAGTTCATTCGCGTTAAGAAAATAGTGACTGACAGGTCACTGACAGGCCACTAGCCAATTAAAACGCTAGAAATTAAATTTCTGTCTGTAAGTGGCCTGTCAGTCACTATTTTCTTAACGCGAATGAACTATAAGTATCTTTGAACGAATAATTAAAATCATAATTAGGTACTAGTCCTGTGATTTATCAGTTCGAAGACCTACATTTCTTGAAATTCAAAGGTCTTCCGTCCTTAATGTAATTAAAATTTTCATAATCAGTCTTCTAAAATACCAGCTGAAGCTCTCGGATTTCGAATCTTGTTGTGTGCTCATTTGTTTTCCTCCAGTTTCTTGTCGTTTGGCAAGAACCACGCGACGACTATGGCACCTGAAAAGAAACGTAACTCTCTTTACTATTTTTTGCTCGTCTTGGCGGGCGCACTACTGTGCCCCCAGATTACAAAAAAGTGCAAATTTATCAGGAGGGTTTACCTTTTATCAGACAAAAATTTTTTGAATATACTACTTAATACACGTGCATGAGTGAATTTCTACTTGGGTAGATACAAATAAAATGTTCCTTCCAATGACAGGAGATCTAATTTCAGCAGTGGACGTTTGCAGCCTGATGATGAACTAAATAATTATACTTACTTAATAGCAGTAACGCCCATCCGTAGAAAGTATATTCGCAATCGTAAGAGATGAGAGCTCCGATCGCATTCACGCCCAGGAACGCGCTGGATCTGCCCAGCATCACTGACAAGCAGGACGCCATTCCTCTGTGAAATTAAGGAGACGCTAATATTGTAATACATAAGTAGGAATTGTCTTTTATGCCAGAGGGGATGAATGAACGTCACTTGATACTTAGTAAGTGATAAATTCAGCCCATACATAACGCAACAGGTGCGTTGCGGCCCTTGAAGTTCGCTCCCTAAGTCATGTCCATTAGAAATTTATCCGCTTTAGAAGACAAAAACAGAGCAGAGCTTTTATTGAAGTGCTGTTGACACATGATTTCTGATCTGATTTCTCTTAGAATTATCGTCTAATCGGATTATAAGAGTGGAATAGGGAATGCACTTTCATATCTTCTCTGTCCGTGGCTAGTCTCCGAGCTGAAATCTGTTCAGGACAGTATCAACTTATTCCACCACATATAAGATGCTTGTTCCAGATTTGTGTAGTTTGCCAGCCGTAGCCAGGTGCTTTTTCTGGCTCTACAAGACCTTCGAAACCATTGAACAGAAAGCATAGCTACAAACCTTAAAGAAGTAGGGTACAGCTCCACAAAGTAGACGCTCAGGATGCCCATGGTCAGCGCGCAAAGAAGGAAAAAGAAGAAGAAGATGCCGCCCGCTATGGGGATGGCGACGAGGTTCAGCAGCACAGCAGCGGCGGCGGACCCGGCCAGGATGCCAATCATGGCGAGCCGCTTACGGGTCCCGCAGGTGAGGGAGAGCACTAAGTTCATGGTGCTGGCCAGCGCTCCGTACGACATGGCTGAGAGAAGCGTGGTTACTTGGATTGTGTCGTTGCAGGTTTCTACGACGTCCTGTAAGTGAATAAACATGTCCCATTAGTAAATAACAGCAGTAGTACCTATTGAAAGAAGGTATTAGTTTGTCTTGTACTCCATAGTACAAGCTTCGGCATAGTTTAGGATTAAATGGCGCTGTGTGGGTAGTCGTGGCTTCTCTTCCGTTATTTATAGACTTCACTTCAGACTTCAGATCAGTTAGGTCATGCTTACATACAGTCAAGTGTGCCGTAATAATCTTTATTGATTCGTTTGTGATTTGTTATCAAACCTGATGAAACATGCAGCCAAGGATGGTTCGAACTTAGATTTAACCTATACGTTTAACTGACTGGTCTTTAAGGTGGCCAATCGCATCAGAAAGGTATTTGCAAATCGTTTCCTATGACCTATTCAAGTATCAGATGTAAGAATACTCGTTAGTAAGTCTAGTTATCAAAACTAGTGTCATCCTTTAATTAAGTAGAAAATTATACATACCGTGCCATTTCCAGAGACGCCGAAATTTTCCTGAGTAGAGAATCTGATAACGGTGCAAAGGTTCATTCCTTCGCCGCCACCAGCCTCCAAGACAGAGAATAGATTGTTCATGATATAAGGCAGCCATAGGATGAAACCGCTGCCACTGCAAAAAAAATAACATACCTAGTTACAGAACCATATTAAAATCAGATAACATCGAATATCAACTTGATTTGAGAGATCAAGATAAGTAGATTATTATAATTAACCGTCTAAAATTTATCAAAGGTGTTTCCTTTGACAACAAAGATACGAGAATAATACTATAAGTATTGGGTGAACCTACTCAAAGTCACTGAACGTCGCTGAGCCTTACACATTCTCTTAAAAATGCCTTCAGTATTTTTAACGATGCTGATTGTAATTATAGAGAATGCTGATCTGATGACTCACGTCATGTAAATAACAGCAACCAGGTAGAACAGTTTGATGGTGGTCTTCAGAAGCGGTCGCCGGAACAAAGGCACTGTCTGTTGGATCAGGGACTGCACGAAGGAACAGTCACTGGCCACTGCAGACTTGTCCTCGTCTTCTTCGAACAGCTTGGACACCTATAACGAAACATAATAAATAATTATTTATACCTACGATGTTTCTCGACATTGCCTCACAGTCACAGAAGATCAGAAACCGTAATAAGGCAGAAAGGTAAAGACAATGTTTTTCTTTATGATAAAACGGGCTAACTGCTTTGAAAATGGCCTAATGATAAGTGACCACGTTTCAAACTATATGAGCATTGGGACCTTTGAGAAATTAGCAGGCTTTCTGTTTGAGCCCGTGGGTCCTATCCATCCATTCATAACTAGAACAAAATTGGCTTTTGGCGAGTGCGAAGGAAAGCCAATTTGCTTTACTCAAGGGAAAAAAGTTAATTCTAACTTACCGGAAAGTTATCAGCCTTGTCGCCAGAGTTGCAAGCGTAGATGCCTTTAAGGACCTGCAGAGCTTCATCCAGGCGTCCCTGCGAAGCCAGGAACTTGGGGCTCTCGTAAAAGAACCGCAGCAGGCAGGCGGTGGCCGCGCACGGCAGCGCCATCACCAGCGCGAGCAGTCTCCAGGGCCGGTAGTTAATACCGAGGAAACCGATGTGGTAGGAGAACTCCAGGGGGAGGATGGGGTATGCGAACACTGCGGAAGATATCAAGTCTCATAAATAAGTGCCAAAAATGCCTGGTAATTACAGAATGCATTTTCACGCAGTTTCAGGTAGACCGGCTAAGCAGAATTTTTGAAATTCAATCGATGCTCTAGTCTCAATCTAAGGTTTTAAATAAGGCCTTGAAATGAGAGTATCAGTAGTAAAAAAAACAACAAACGACCACATGAAAACCAGCCATCTGAGAAATATTTTGGCCGTTCGTGGCAAGATGGAATTGGCAAATATTTTTGTCATGGAATAGACGATCTGATATGCTACTTACCAGCTACAACAGCTTGGGAGCACATAAGTGCACATGTGCACAGGAGCATGGATCGCCCCCGCGCACGCGCAGAACAGCTCTCGCCCAGAAGCGTGTATGCGCCTGAGTTGCTCGCTGAAGTGCTGTGGACAAGCAAGGAAAGAATCTTCAGATTTTGACGACGAGAGTGAATGATGCTTTGCTAGCTCTAAAGACTCTTACGTCGCATACAACTTTTTTTATGAAATAGGGGGCGAACGAGCAAGCGGTTCACCTGATGTTACCTACATCAAATCAATCTCATTAGATGGTTCTAATGACCAAACTGATAAACATTTTGATTCGTTAATTAGATAGTCATAATCGGTCCTAGGCAGATACATATTTCCAATTTAATCTATTTCAACTCAAAATTAGTAAATTGTAAGTTTATCTTACATAAATATACTATAATGCGTCAACATTTATAATCTTCTAATAGTAAGTCATATTAATATAATTTAGATATCGTACAATAAAGCGGTAGATACTTATCAGAGTCATATTAATATACCTAATCTGTTCCTCGTGAAGGTTTCACGATTGTATTTACAAGGTATTTCCGTACAAACATATAATTTGCAAGCAGATGCCTTGTTATTTAAAGATCGGTATAGTTCAGTGGCAGTAAACGTGGACTCTCAAACAATGGTCGCAGGTTCGATACACAATACAAACTTTTAATATTGGTCTGGGTGTTTGCTATTGTACCTATACTTAATAAATGTAATTTACTTATCTATATAATTAACAGCAAAATAAATTTAAAAAAAAAACGATTTCAATACAGTGATAATGGGACCAACTAGGAAGTACTATCTTTCGAACAAAAAGATAATTTTACAAATCCGTTAACAATTCTCGGAGATATGTTGTAACAACATGGAAGTACTAGACTATACTTAGTCTACTACTATACTATGCTATACTTAGACTAGACTATACTAATTACTGTTACTACAGTACGAGTACTTATTACTTCCATGGGTAACAAACATACAACAAAGAAATATCTGCCGAATTCAGAACCTCTTCCTTTTTTTTGAAGTCTGGTAAAAATTATTGAATTGTCTATAGGTAACCCATAGTAAAAGCTTCATCTTAGTTTAGGACCAGATGGCGTTGTGTTCAGTCCACGCCCTTCAATCCCTAGGCAAGGGTCACTGCCACACAAGCCACCGGAATCATAATATTTAGTTATCTAACCGAAATGCCGTAAGTGTTGATAATATCAGATGGAATAATTGTTATCAGTGTGACGCTAAGTCAGTGCAAACTGCCAAGGAACTCGTGACGTATGGCGCAGTCACACCACCTAGCGTTGTGTCAACATTTTCTGTCAATATTGGCTCAAATATTCAGATTATTTGAACTGCGAAAGTAAAACCATCTTGTATTGTTTTAAGCTTCACGGTCACTTTTATTAACGGGGTTTTTACCGTGTATCTACCTAATTGATTTTGCGGACATAAATATTCCATTTCCTGACGGGGAATCGGAACTCAGAACTTTTTGGGCGATAGAGTCTGCGTAGAATATATATAAATCGCAATTGTTACATACCTACGCATACCTATTACAAGTATAAGTAAGCACCTACTGAAATAGGTTACATTATTATGTACTCGTAATGGTTAAGGTACCTGCCAACGTATTTATTTATTCATCTTTATAATGTCTTCTTTAAATGTAATATATTATATTTTATTAAATTCCTCCAAATATATCTAACCCATATATTTATTTATTATATTTCATTCCCCTAGATTCAGAGTTCTTCATACCTACTGCCTGTATTTACTGTGGGCTGTCGCCGGCCATCTTCCCGGTCTCCGCAGAATACCAGTGGTCGTGACGACACCCTAAGCCGTCACGGCCGAATACTGAGCGGAGATTACACAGCGGTACATTTTATCTTTATTTTTAAGTGTTTTCCAAATTTATGTTTTAGTTTTAAGTCTTATCTAGATGTACAATTTTGTGTTTAAGTGGTGTGTGTTAATGTACCAAATAAACGGTTTCTATTCTATTCTATTCTAGAGACATTTAAAAAGAGCATCTAGGTCCCTACAGCTCTGCCAACAGAATGATCGAACATGTGCGTTGAGTCTGTGAAACATCCGCGTCAGATTTTTGCGCGTCGTGTGCGTTACATATAATACATTTATATTACATATAATTGCATCACGGACTAAAAAGTGCGTCACGGATAGTCTGTCGTCCGCGCTGCCCCTTAGTCGCCACGCCTGGCAGGCGGGTTCATGATCGCAGTCTCCAGATGTTTGCCAAAAGTAGTGAACAACTGGAGAGGCGATGTTGATGATGATGGTGTCTTAGTGTGCCTGAACACGGACTTCTTCAAGCAGTAGAGAACCGACTGCTTCAAGCTTTGTACGGCCGCTCTCTTAGAGTACTTACAAAGTAGACGAGATCAGTTTGAGCACGGCCATGGTGATCCAGTCGGGGGAGAAGCTGCTGAGGGCAGCGAACACGAAGCCGATGGACATGGACAGCGTCAGAGTCAGTTTGCGGCCCTTGGTGTCCGACACGTAGCCCCACAGCTGGGCGCCGGTGACCACGCCTGGGGAAACGAGAGGCGAGATGGTAGCACACATTAAACAGTTTCCAAGCCAACCTCACCTGCCCGTGGTGCATCCCGCCGAATAGCAAACGAGGCTGGAACCGACTGGTGGCGGTATAACCATCACGTTTGAAGGCGTAGCTTAATACCACAGGCCGATGACGGGCAGCAGCGTCACCGGAGCGAGAAGCTCCGCCCTGCGATCGCCAACCAGCCTGCTAAGCGTGGCGATTATGTGTAAAGCCTCCAGATCTTTGGCCAAAGTGGCGAACAACTCAAGAGGCCTATGTCCAACAGT
Organism: Conogethes punctiferalis; assembly: GCA_031163375.1. Taxonomy (NCBI): domain Eukaryota; kingdom Metazoa; phylum Arthropoda; class Insecta; order Lepidoptera; family Crambidae; genus Conogethes; species Conogethes punctiferalis. The sequence continues at coordinate 19,308,470 of CM062082.1, read as the reverse complement.
GGACGGCGATAAGCTGATGATCATGATGATGAAAGTATATCTACTTATTTTACGGAGAAACCATGACCATTCTCGAATTGTAACGGTAATTCCAAAACTAACTTTGATAACGGCCGCGTAAACGTCAGCGCAAGGAACCACAGTTAAGTAGCCTACATCCCAAAGACTACGTACATAACAACATCAGATAAGATGCAAGCCTCGTATCACCAAGTGCACCGTTATCTGTAGCCACAATGTCAAGGGTGGCGGTGTTGTCACCTTGGTACAGTCTTCCTACTTCTGCTCTACTTAATTTTAGCGTAAACGTGACGACTTATGGTGAATTTATATCTAGGTGATAACTTTCACAGAGCTACAAATAGCATTAGGTAAACCTGTGTCTTTTTAATTGAAACGGGTTTGCGCTTGACAGCAATTCATCTGGTGATAACCGATTTCGCAGTATACGATGATGGCTCACCCAAGTATAAGTAACCGGTTCATTTCCGCCTTGAACATCGGGAAGTCTCTAGGAATAAGGAGACCGGGAAAGGGGTCGTAGAGAAACGGGCGAGTTTTTGGAAATAGCACCAAAATCATGGTAAGAGGCCTATGTCCGGCAGTAGACTGTGAGAGGATGATGGTGATGATGACACATATCAGGGTTTTAGCTGCCCTGAAAAATTGAACCTTGCAAGACATTTATATCGCTACTATGTTGCTAAAGTACGAGTATTTGTCTGTAAGCCTCTAGGACCCCCGTGCCTACCCTTTGTTATGGAGTTCACAGGTAATTAAAAATGCCTTTTTCAACTATTCGAGTCCGGCCCATATTTGGCTCTGTCATAATAAAAGAAGTTAGTTCATACCGACTAACGGCATGGCCGTGAGCAGAGCTCGCTGCTGCATCGACAACTCAAGGTCGCAGACGGCAGCCGCCACCACGAAGCTGGTGCCGAACAGGTCCATGCCCATGGCCTGGAGCGTCCAGCTGCACACCAGCAGCAGGGAGAAGTTGTATTTGCCGAACCCTGGAAATAAGATAAAAAAGGTTAATTATTAGATATTGTAGCTGAGAGGGGGGAGGATTGTAGGACAATGACCTATTTTTTATAGTAGCTCGACATAATGGCTTCCCTACACCTGATGGAAAGCGAAAGAGAAGCCCAAATCGTTGTGACAACTGGCAAGTAACTGGTCAGTTAGTCCAGTAGTGGTTACCTGTCAGTTGCCACTGCCATGCCGGCCCAACCCTAACCCCCCACGAGCTCCGGAAAACCTACTCACCGGGAGAAACACGACCCGGAGGTCATTTGGCTGCGGTATTCTATAAGGTGAAGATTCGCTACGCCCTACCTCTCTTCACCTACCTTAAAAATTTCAAAATCTAGAGGGTATAACGACGAAGTTACCACAAATATATACTTAAATACAAATATAAACACACATACACGGAACAAACACAAATGTTCATCACACGAATGTTTGTCCCTGGTGCGGATCGAACCCACGACCCTGACCCGAGTCAGTCTAATATATACGTAGGTAAAAAGAGAAGAAGAGGACATGGTACTTGGACATGGTAGCCCGTGCTTAGAGAGAAGAGAAATTAAATATGAATGGAGTAAAAAAGTATATATTACTTATGGAGGTAAGCACATACATAATTATGCTACGTACCATACGAATTACTGTCGTATTCATGTAGATAAATTTATCGCCATAGTAAGTCCAAGTCCATTCAGAACTATAAAAATGTGCGGGTACAATATAGGTAGGTAGGTACTTAGGTATATATCACACGCATCGGTGCACATAGGCATTCCACTACTTCCGATTAATCAAGTTCTAACCTAGTTTTAAGCATTTACTGCATTATCCCATATTATTTTATATTGGAAAGTCAAAGGCTTTTTCCAGAGTTCATGAGCGTAGTATTTTTTACAATATAATTAGCCTTAACAGAGTTTGACCATTTACAGATTAAAATTTACATTATAGGGGTAAATATTTCGTTATACCTAATATTTTACAAAGGTTTGATTTGGCATCACGATATTTTTTTATGTTAAGATAAAAAATATCATAATTTCACATAGGTATTTATGAATTCTGGAAACATCAAATTCTGTTCATCCGAACTAAATCAATTAAATCAGAATGTCATGTCATTAATGGGATTCGAACCCAGGGTCCTCTGCTCAGAAAGCATTATAAAAAAATACCTACTACTTATAAAATTTCAAATTATTTGTAAAGATTCTGTAAAGATAACTGTTTTCGAGGATAGATGTTATGTTTAGAAATATGTACAATTTATTTCATATTTTACTTTTATTGTAAAATTCCAAAACGATCATTCAATTGTTCATTGACCTACCTGTTAACGTCAACGCCTCCTCGATAGACGCCGAGTAGTTTGAGTTCGACTTCTTCTTCTCCATATCGCCGAATCCTTTTTCTAATTTCATGTCTTGCTTCATTTTTTTTTAATTAATAAAAATAAACAATTACAAAAATTCAAATTTTGTTCTAAAATAGTTGAAGAGCGGGATTTTATTTTAAAACATTCGCAATGTTCTTTTTTTCCTCGCTCTACCCTCTGCTGCCGTGTGCCAGCCAGCGCTTATTGAAACCAGCAGGTTCGTCTCCTTATATATGAGGTGCAAATGCGTCAGGGCTGATAGCGCGAAGCCTCGTCATGGGTGGTAAGCGAAAACACTGGAGGCACTACGCGTATTTGCCTTTCGTCTGATAACTTCTGTTTCAAAAATAGAATCAGGTGAACGTTGCTTGTTGTCAAAATATCATATTTGCGTTAGGCCGCTCTTTGCCTTTTGTTATTGGGACTTAGTTTTATTAAAGGTCGTAAATCCTAAATGAATCCTCATACAATACTTAATTATCAAATTTATCTATAGAGACCTTATACATAGGTTCTACCACCACCTATGTCAGTTCTTCCGTACAATAGAAGTGTGGACACATTTAAATATATACTCGTATCACGGGTGTAAGGCGATCTTAGTCTACTTAGCGAGCGTACTCTACTTTAATTAAGAGATCGCTTACTTTTCTGGTTGGCTTAATGCCTTTACACACTCGAGAATACCATGTGCGTGTGGTGTGAGTGTTCTTTTTTAAAATTTCATCCAATCGTTACCAAATTCAGTCAGGGCCACCAGTTGTTGCCAGCGTCTCGTTTATTATTCGGCAGGATCCACCACGAGTGGTTGGCTTGGATCGAAAAGATGATAGGCCGCTCCCTTACATCCCAACTCCTTAACATCCAAATTGGATTATCTAACTACCCATTATAAGTTATCAGTGTGTTCAACCGCCAAGTGGCTGATTTGGTTACTTGTGTATTTGTTACAACAGCGACTTGGGCTACCAATCAATCGAGGAAACCGATGACCTCACACGATCCGCTACAAAGGTCGTTATCCTCTCGCGAATCTACTACCGCCATCTATGGACCATTATCACTAAGCGCTTTCATTCATGAACACCTATCTGAATGGATTTACGTTCACCCTCTAAAGTTCAGTATAGGACGAAGGCCTTCACAGTCGGGCCTTGCCGTATCAACGCAATGGTTATAAACATGCAGTTATGAATGTACTGGCATAATTAACACAGTTACAGAATGCGGGTGTAAGGTTGCATTTCCACCAGAGATGTGCTATGCTACGATGCTATTGATGCGTTTGATATCGAGGGGGTGTGGGGACATCCTCTTGCTTGAGCACAGATCCCGTCCTTGGAGGAGGGCGACGGCTTCTGCCTGAGCCCTAGGCTGCCCCAAGTGGGGGGGTCGGCCGGATCTGCCTAGCAGACAGCGCTGGTGGTGGCGTGGTGTAATGGTTCATACCAAGATCCCACGTCACCATCACCCAAGGCGCGTTGACGGTGTAGACCGGGGTTTTTAGTGGGTATTCTCCGTCTCGCTACCATCTAGAGGCGGAGTGAGTCCCACAAAACCTGCTGCGTCCTCGAGTAGCAGGTATGCGTAAATGCATTTTCCCCCGGTGCAACAAAAAAAAAAGATTCAACTAAGGTATGTTTTTTTTAAGGAAGGATGCGTACTATGGGCCATCGCGTTCTTACTATCGATACATAGCATAGCTCAAGAGATGCGCACAGCTACTTTGCGGCGGCGCATCTTCCTCGTACAGCTACCTAGCGTATTGGTGGAAACGGTGACATATTTTCGTAGCGTAGCTGCATTACATCTGGTGGAAAAGCGCCCTTAGGCTGCCTGTCCACCGAAGAGGAGCGAGGCAGAGGATTATTTATGCAACGCGAGTGTTTTCTTTTTCATGAAATAGTGGGCAGACGAGCAAACGGCTCACCTGACTGGCTCGGTGGCTGATTGGTAGTGACCCCTGCCTTCTGAGCCAAGGGTCGTGGGTTCTATTCCCACCCGGGACAAATATTCGTGTGATGAACACTTGTGTTTGTTCCGTGTCTGGGTGTTTATATTTGTATTTAAGTATTTATTTGTGGTACCTTCGTTGTTCTGATACCCATAACACAAGTGCTTAAGCTACTTACTTTGGGATCGGAGCAATGTATGTGATGTTGTCTGATATGTTGTCTGATATTATTTATTAAGTAAGTAATAACCGCAGCCCATGTAGGTACATCTGCAACATCAGGAGTTACAGCTGCGCTGCTGGCCATCACGAAAGAGGTACCTACGCTATTTTTTGAAGAATTTTCAAAATGAAATATCCGATTACATTATCCAATCACGATGCAGCTATCATGTGATTGGTCAGTTGCTATGCAAATGTCAGTGCCATGTCAAAATTAACCAATTACGTTACAGTTGGACCTATTGGTGACATCTGTTGGATTTCTTTTTTCAGAAAACGCTCATTCTATTGGTTGATTGTACTCGTACCTCGCTCACCGTTCTGCAGGCTCACTCCACTTCTGTGGGCAGGCATCCTAAGGCATAGCGTATGCTGAGACGTGTATGCTGAGCATAGCACAGCGCAGCACATAGGAGGGCAGTTGAGGCAGACATAGGCCAGACGCATTTCTCCAATTCTTTGCCACATTTGGCAAACACCTACAGGCTTTACCCATAACCCACGCTGGGCAGGCGGGTTGACTATTACAGGGCGTAGCTCCTCGCTCCGGTATTGTGACTGCCCGTTATCGGCCTTTGGAATGACAGGCTCGGTGGCTCATTTGGTAGTGACGTCTGCCCTCTGAGCCAAGGGTCGTGGGTTCGATTCCCGCACAGTACAAACATTTCTGTTCATGAACATGTCTGTTTGTATTGGTCTGGGTGTTTTCTATGTATAATATGTATTTATTTACAAAAAAATGTATCTAAGTAACTAAGTTTATCAGTTACCTATCTGGTACCCATAGTACAAGCTTCGGCTTAGTTTGGGGCTAGGTGGCGCTGTGTGGCCCAGCGTGGCATGTCTTGGGTTCTTTGTTTATTATTATATGATTAATTCTATCACAACGAAAAAATCTACAAAAGCATTAGTGTCTACTGAATGAAAGACGGCCTTCACAAGTGGACTTTTCCAAATCCCACCGAGACCTGCGTCTTTTCAAAAATAGACATTTATTTGAACAAAGCAGTCACGTTTCTAATCTACGAATCAACATACCTGTTACAACAAATGTATTATCAAAAATTGCAACTAACTTTACAAGCCGAAAATATTCCGTTCCGCAAAATAAACAGAGCGATTGAGCAAACTGCAAATAAAAATAGCTTCTTGTCGTCAAACCAGATGTTTGCTTAGAAGATTGTTTGAGAGTCGGCCTATCTTGGTGTAGGGGGTCTGATAACAATGCCAGTGCCGTTGTACAGATAGGCGCGCAATTACATACTACATACAAATGAAATCTCTTTATTGAAAAACAAAAACATTTGTTGAACACACCCATGTTTGTGCAGGCTTTGAGAAAACAATTAGAAATTGACAAATAGCGAATCTAGCACGGGATTGAATTGAACTGTTGTTATATTATCTCAAGAAACTACGCGTATGTTTAGATACATAGATAGGTAGGTATTATTTATTACACATCATATAACTAAGACTAAGGTACTATAGTCATTAGTAGTTTTGGGCGTCTTTTCGCTATAAGCCATTTCTTCTTTTTTACCCGTCTGCTGAGTGACGTTACACTAATGTACATCACAAAGGCAAATCACTGTCACTGTCAATTTGACAGTCCGCACGGGCTGTCATTCTCCTTGTCAACCCGAGGGTCTTGCGACCCTGGGCGTTGCCACAATCACGTATGGGAGTGCCCTAAACTCCCATGAGAATGATGGTGATTTGCCGCCAGGTGGTGGAAGTATGGCGCGTAGGGTCCAGGGCCTGTGAAGGAGTATGGGACCCCGTGAGAATAGAGGAGGCCCCCAGGGTAGGGTCCTGAAGGGAACCCTCCTGCAGGTGAAGGGGGCACTGTTGGACTGTTGATAACATTCAAGCTGAGTGACGGCGATATGAGTAACCGTCATGGAAATCATTGGAAAAGCCTATGCATGGCTGTGGATAGAGTCGAATTTCAGGTTACATCAGGGCATCACAGGTTGCATCGTATGCCCTCTGAGCCTCTCCTTCGTGCCCCGAGTGGTGAGTGCGGGGGCGCGATCCACTCATAGGGGCGTAACGGTGTGGTGGGTGCAGCCACACCGTTGCACGAGGTCCGCCCGGGGAGCACCCTATTTTTTTTTAATGGCTGTTATTTGATTACCTCAAAATTCTGCTATTTGATACAGAAAATTGAGGAAAGCACCCTTTTGCTCCCCGGAAGCCGGGGGTAGGGGTATTTGCCCTCCCCGGACCAGGAGTGCCAGCCGCTTGTCATCTGCGGCTGGCCAGGGCGTGCAGGGATGCGGCCGTATGCTTCGGCGCTACCCGTGTCCCTGCAACTTGCTGCCCACTGGCGACACAGGGGGGTTTAGTGGGTATAGCCTCCCATTTTGGGAGGTGTGAGTCCCACACACCATGTCACCTCCCCCCGGAGGTGGCATGACGGTGCCTAATGCAATCCCCTCTAAAAAATAAGAGCATCATAGGTTACAGTCAGGTCATAGGAAGTAAAAGAGGTGCACTATAAGCACGGGCTCCCAAGTCACTGATCTTCTGGGTAAGAACTATTATCTAACTCCTTGAACAGAACAAGCGAAGAAGATGGTTGGACTTCTAGATTTAAATATAGAGATTCACGTCTGAGTGGGAATAAGGTAGTAATTAATCATCATCATCATCACCAGCCTATTGCAGTCCACTGCTGGACATAGACCTTTCCAGTTGCTCGCTACTCAGGGCAAACATCTGGAGGATATGCCCATAATCGCCACGCTGGGCAGGCGGGTTGGCGATCGCAGGACGTAGCTTCTCGCTCCGATGACGCTGCTGCCCCTCATCGGCCTGTGGTATTTAGCTACGCCTTCGATTATGATGGTTATACCGCCATCAGTCAGTTGCCAGGGCCTCGTTTGTTGTCCGGCAGGATGCACCACGGGCAGGTGAGGTCGGCTTGGAGCGTAAAGATGATAGGCCGCTCCCTTACATCCCTAGTAGTCCTTACATCATAATAGACTAGTAATTAATGATTGGGTAGTTTTGTTAAAATGGTATAATCTAAGTTTTTGGTATTTCAAGGTGGGGACATCGTGATTTCAAGATAGGGCATTGCCCCACAATGGCCACCCCTAGCGACGGCTGTGAGCCTTATGTCCTGCAGTGAAAATTTTGCGGCGGATATGATAATATTGTATACAACGACATATCTACATAATACATAGTGGAATTTTTTGGCAAAACTAAGTAAATATGTATCAAATTGATAATTTTTGTGTTGTTTGTTTAAAAAAGCATCACTGTATCCATACGTATTATCAAGTATAGTTTGTCTGCCTTTGTGAATGACTGCAATTTATTAGCCTTAAATACATAAGAATAATAATACTCTTCTGTCTGTATATCGGCCAAAGCGAAGTATATCCAAGAATGTCTTCTTGCTAAGTAGGTATGCAGCGCAGGGGATATCAAAGTGCCATAGAGCGGACCTGTCTTGTGGGTCATCTTGTGGGTCACAGCTGGTTTTGAGATACCGTGACACCACCCTATGCTAGCACTTAAAGGAGGACCTGGTCTTCTAGCGAGTATCCTGCCTTCCTACTTCCTACCATTTTTACGTAGAATGCCGTCCTGCCATCCGAGGACTTATTTTTTTTTCTAAATGACTACGATGATGAGGAGGAGCTCGGTGGCGCCGCGGTCTTGTTCGCTTAACAATGATCGCAACGTTGTGCAACCATCGGCGCGGTCAATCCGATGATGGGTGACCAAAATTTGACACCGATTTCCTCCGTGCTTCGGAAGGCACGTTAAGCTCTTGGTCCCGGGTGCTAACTTTACCAACTCAGATAGCAGTCGTTACATCATATCAGAGATGATGATAACTCTGACGCCTAAACTGGGAACGGGTATAGCTTACCATAAGTGCTGCGGAGGTCTCATGGCAGTCGCTCTGTGTAAAAGCTTAGCCCTCGCCAAATCTCTCAGTTTGGGAAGCCGACCCTGAGACAATTGGTAAAAAGGCTAGGATGATAATGATAATAATCATCGCCAGGGCTGCCTTGTTATCATCACCGGACTGTTGGGGGAGCGGAAGGCTCTCATCCCTAGGAACATATCTAAGGGCCCCCCCTAGTGGGGCTCGGGCCTCGGCTTCGGGCGTTGCTGGGAGGGTCCCTACGGACGATGTTTTGAGGAGAGGAGAGACCGGTTGCGGGCCGGTTTCGCAGTCGGACCTCCGAGGACTCACATAATTATACGGATTTGTTTAAGGGGATGCGTAAACGCATTTTCCCGGATATACACTGATACGGGCTGCTGATGATGATGAAGATGATGATGATTACAGTATTAAAGATCACACATACGGTACGGTGTTTATTTATTTATTTATTTATTTATTTATTAGGACAACCAACAAGATAAACACCAATACATAATAAGCAATACAGAAAATAAGTGTTCCTTTACTTTCATAATATGTTCTATATCCCTCCCGATATGTGGCCTAGCGATACATTATATATGTAGCAGTAGATACATTTTTTAATAAATAGGTATGTATAAAACACCCACACCAATACACAAATCAAAATCAAAAATACCTTTATTCACATAGAATTAAAATAATCACTTATGAATCGTCAAGTAAAAAAATATTGTACAAATGTAAAAAGTAATGTAAAAATGTGAATAAAAGCAATTTAAAATAAGCTACCGCCGTGTTCGGAAAGACATGTTCATGCACACAAACGTTTGTACTGTGCGGGGATCGAACCCACAAGCCTTGGCTCAGTAGGCAGAGATCACCTAAATCCACCATCGGGTCAGTAAAATGCAATTATGGATTCTCTTCAAATGTTTGTCAAAAGGTTAGAATAGGAAGGGATTAGTAAGAATAAACCTAGTTCAAACTCTGGTTTTCCCATGCACTATGAGTATTAGTAGGTAGTACTTAGTTCATAACAATGACTAGGGCGGTTATGAAGTCAATAAATAATGTCATTCGACGTCATTGGTGCATTAGTAGTTTGAGTCAACGTAGCTACTTAAGGACTAAACGGCCAACCTCACCTATCCGTGGTGCATCCTGCCGAATAACAAACGAGCTTTCACTGGTGCGGACCCAGGGCCCGTACCACCAAAATCGAAAGCTTTAAGAATCGAAAATTAGAGAGGTAGGGCTCGCTATGCCCTACCTCTCTAATTTTCTAATTTTTTTTTAAAGTAGCTCGACATAATTCCTTCCCTACGCCTGATGGAAAGCGAAAGAGAAGCCCAAGTCGCTGTGACAACTGGCAAGTAACTGGTCAGTTGCCACAGCGACTTGGGCTTCAGCGACTTGGGCACAATGGGCATGCCCATAACGATTATCGATAAAGAGTTATCTGTCAGTTGCCACTGCCATGCCGGCCCAACCCTAACCCCCCACAAGCTCCGGAAACTCACCAGCAGAAACACGACCAGGAGATCATTTGGCTGCAGTATTCTATAGAGTGGAGGTCCTTCCCCGGACGGGCAGGTTAATTCGAGCGAAGATTCGCTATGCCCTACCTCTCTTAAATTATTGATCGGACCTTACTCACGGATTGGCTGCACAATTACTAAGTAGTGATAGATAAGCTAATGAACTATTCGTCTTTGAACTTACTCGATAGAGACTCCGAGAGGGTACGACAGGGTTCAAATCAGGGATGGTAGAGCTCCGTAACCGGACTATCGGATATCCGATATAAAAAAAATATCCGTAACCGTAACCGCATCAGAAATAAAAAGTTTCGGATAATATCGGATAAGGGCGGAGCTTAATTATTGAGACACGTGATGACAAGTTACTTATTTTGATCGACCGGTTGCTATTTTATTCTTTGTCGTTATAACATTCTCGTAAATAAATGACTTGTGTGTGACCAATTGAAATTCTATAAAAAATTGTATCCGTAGGTAACTTTTTTATAGAATCGAAGTCAAACTCAAAGTCAAAGTCAAAATACCTTTATTCACATAAACTTAAAATAAGCACTTATGAATCGTCAAGTAAAAAATAATGTAAAAATATAAAAAGTAATGTAAGAATGTAAAAACATCACAATCGAACGGATAATCCTAAATTATTATATCTGTAACCGTATAATAGTCACTCCTATATCGGTATCCAATCCGTACCTATCCATCACATCCTTGGTTCAAATGACCTCAGTCATCATTGAATCTCGTTGCCTTGCACTTAATACTATCGAATCGGTCTATAATTATACTCGTAATCGGTGCAGCCATTCAAAGGCGATACCACAAAAGCAAGCTGTGAATCTATGCAATTTGACTTTAAAATTATGTGCACGTTTTTCTTCGGGTTCGTCAGTGACTCTGGGACATAAAAGTGTGTATGTGTGTGCTGTGTTTCGTGCAAAGGGCTAGTTGACACCACGCCATGTAAATTCTACTCGTAGATAGATATTGTTTTTTAAATGGGTGATCCAATAAATCCCAGAAATGACAAGCAACAGTTAAAAATTATACATGACAATTCGTTTTAGGACGTATGTGACGCATAGACATTCTCAAAAATTCACCCTTTAAGGGGGAGAAAGTGTCTATGAAAGTTCTTCATTTTTGAAGATAGAAACTTGAAACATACGTTCACAAGTGAAAACTGGTATTGTATAAAAGTTCAACACTCCACCGTTAAAACAGAAATGTTTCTGTTTCTCCCAACTTGGGATTGTAAAAGGATCAATGAACTTATTCAATACCCCATAATAGGGGTTAAAAGTTAGCACCAAACACATATGAGTACATACATAAATGAAATGGAACATACCAAAAGTGAATTACAATCGTTGAATAAGGACGCCGTGGAAAGCAGCGGAGTGAACGTAGAGTGCTTCGAGACAGACTTGGAAGAGGCTCTGGACATAGCAGGTCAGCATTACAGCATCATCATCAGCCTATAAGAGTCCACTGCTGGACATAGGCCTCTCCCATCATCACATAACATCTTAATACTAATAACATTAGGGCTATTCATAATAACTATTGCTGCTTGGTTTCCGAAATTTTCCCACATCATCCGCCTGCGAACGTCCACTACTGGACATAGGCCTATCCCAATGAGGGATCAACTTTTCGCTCCAAGCCAAGCCCGTGGTGCATCCTGCCGAATAACAAATGAGACGCTTTGAACGGGTGGCTGTATAACCATCACAATTGAAGGCGTAGCTAAATACCACAGATCAATGACGGGCATCAAAGTCACCGGAGCGAAAAAACTACACTCTGCGACCGCCAACCCGCCTGCCCAGCGTGGCGATTATGGGTATCTTCCTCCTCATGATTACTATGTATGTATAATACCTACTTATGTATTATTTACAAATTATCAGTCGTCTAGTACCTACAAGTTTCGGCTTGTTGGGATGTCTTGGGTTATCATTTATTTATTTTATTTTAACCCTTTCATTGGTATAGGCAAAATAGTTGCCAGTCCATATTTTTAAACATAATTACAAAATTAAGCCTTATCAACCATAAATAAGGCTCATTACTTTTAGCTCCATATATTGTAAATACGATAAAATGAAAAGAAAGTCTCTGATTGGTTTATCTTTCTTGTACAACTATCATTTCCAAAAATATGGCGTAAGTGTGTGACGTTTTTGTGCCGCTTCGTAAATAGCCGTTTAAATCTGAGGATTGTCCGAGTGAAAAGTCAGTATTCATCATTATTTTTACTCCTAAATAGTTTTCCTACTTAAAATAATAATAATTTCGCTGATTCATCTTTCTATTATAAAGTTTTTGACAAAAATCTTCGAGGTTGCCAATGCCCGTGAACAAAACATATAGGTGGCAAAATAATTGCCAATGCCCGTAAACAAAACTAGTGTGGCAAAACTTTTGCCGATGCTTAGGTAGTTACGTAACTATATTTTATTTGTTTTAGATACCAAATGAAAAGAAAATTATGAAACCCTTAAGTACATAACAAATAACTGAAATTTAAGAAGTCCCAGATGGTTTTATGTCAGAATATAGTCTTGATAACGCCACAGGATAGAATAAATAAATATAATAAAAAAATATATAAAACTAAAACGATACGCATACACCTATATGGAGCTGGATTTATACTGCCAGCACGGCGTTTGAATCATATACTCGTAAGAGGGATAAGTATATAGAAAAAGATAGAAAAAAGATAAAAAAAAGGGAATAAATATTATTTTAACTTGTTGTTTACGTTGAGTCATTTAATTTTAAGTTTTATATTCGTGTTTAGTGTTTTTTGACAAATGCCAATATTTTTACTTACTTTTTCATTAAATAAAATAAAAATTCTTTTAATTTTCTCCGAACACTGGCAATATAGTGGCCACGTTAAATTTTTTAAAGGTCATTGGCAAATATTTTGCCACGCCTGAAAGACCTATTTTCAGGGTTATTTTTTTTCTTTTTTTATATTGAATGATCTCCTCAGTCTACTATTATTCAGATTTAATACTGACTTTGCTCAAGTTTGGCGTAGTTTGCGATGCCCGTGAAAGGGTTAAGTCACGTGATTGATGCACAGTTTGTCTCCGCTCTGCTCCGCTCCGTCTCAGCGAAATCGCCGCCTTAGGTAAGCCTAAGGCTAAGGCTTTGCGCCGTTAAGGAACTGTGAGAAATAAATAGCAATTACATCCTACGTGAATTCCAACACTGTCTGTTTGCGCAGGCGCCGGCAAGTACCAGGTGCTCCACTGTTCGCTGATGGTGACCACGCTGGCTACGGCGCTGTTGGAGATCATCGGCAACTCCTTCATCCTGCCCGCGGCGGCCTGTGACCTCGACCTACCTGACCATTTGAGAGGAATCATCACCTCAGTGCCCAATTTAGGTATGACACTAATATAGCCACCCTCACCTGCCCGTGGTGCATCCTGCCGAACAACAAACGAGGCTCTGGCCAACCGAATGGTGGCGGTAAAACCATCACGATAGAAGGCGTAGCTAAATACCACAGGCCGATAGCGGGCAGCAGCGTCACCGGAGCAAGAAGCTACGCCCTGCGATCGCCAACCCGCCTGCCCAGCGTGGCGATTATGGGTATATCCTTCAGAAGTTTGCTTTAGGTGGCGAACAACTGGAGAGGCCTATGTCCAGCAGTGGACTACAATAAGGCTGATGATGATGACTAAGATAGTTCCTTTTTTATTAGAAATGGAATTCGCTTAGGGAAGTGATATTGTAGTCTACGATGAAACGCGCTCACCCAACAAAATCCTTTTCACGCTCGCTTGAACATCATAAAATTGTATCTCTCGGGAAACAACGCCCGGTGTCAGAGCGGCTTGGGCTTCCTTTCCTGCTTTCCATCAGGCGGAGGGAAGCCACTATGCTGAGCCAATGTAAAAAAAAAGGAGCTAGACAAGGCATTTCATAGTTTAGCCGTTCGCATTATACTTACTCGTAGATGGATAGAAACCGCATCAAATTCTGTTGCATAATTTCAAAGAGTAGAGAAAGAATTTAAGAATACATCATCATCATCATCAGCCTATTACAGTCCACTGCTGGACATAGGCGTCTCCAGTTGCTCGCCATACCGGTCTTTAGTATTTAGCTACGCCTTCAATTGTGATGGTTATACCGCCACCAGTAGGTTGCCAGCGCCTCGTTTGTTATTCGGCAGGATGCACCACGGGCAGGTGAGGTTGGCTTGGAGCGAAAAGTTATTTATTTATTATTTATGCGAGAGGCAGCAGACGAGCAAGTGTGATGCCTGATGGTAAGCAGTCGACACCGCCCATGGACACCCGCAACTCTAATCGAGTTTAGGATCGCTGCCGGCCTTTTTCAATATGAATGTTTATTGAAGGTTCTCAAGTAGTACTTAGCTGTTCGGAAAGACTTTCGCAGGAAGTTGGTTCCACAAAACCGAAGCGCGAGGCAAGAAGTTCCTCATAAAACATACAGTCGAGGATCGCCAGCCATCCTACTTCTTTTGCTCTTCAGGTGTGATCCTCACGGCCCCCCTATGGGGCTGGGCGGCGGACTCGCTGGGTCGCAAACCGGTGCTGATGGTGACCTGCGCCGCGTCTGGAGCCATCGGGTTGGTCGCCGCCTTCTCCTCTACACTGACGGGCTACGCGTCGTGCAAGTTCGTCGCGTCACTCTTGTGAGTTGACATTATAAGCAACTAGCGACCTGCTCCGGCTGCATGCATGCATTGCATATGCATAATATTATCGCTAGCACATAATAAAATAATGTTATTGTTCTATTTCCAGCTTGTCGTGTCCCTCGTCTCTGGGGTGGGCGTACATCGGCGAGATGACGCCGCAGAACCGCCGGGACACCACGATGCTGGTGTGCAACGGATTCCTCATGCTGTCGTCAACCTTCAGCCCAGGTCTGTTTACATTTTACAAGGCCTCGCTTTATATTCTGAAGGACGGCTAAGACTCGAATCTTCGCCGCCCGTCCGGGGAAGACCTCCACCGTATAAGTAGAACACCGCAGCCAAATGACCTCCGGGTCGTGTTTCTACCGGTGAGTAGGGTTTCCGGAATTCGTGGGTGGTTAAGTTTGGGCCGGCATGGTGGTGTCAACTGACAGGTAACTGACCAGTTACTTGCCCGTTGTCACAGCGACATGGCGTTCTCTTCCATGTTCCATCAGGCGAAGGGAAGGCATTATGTCGAGCTAGTTTAAAAAAAAGACTTGTTGAGATTGTAGGTAGGGGTTAACCTGACTTTGCCAGGTGTAGGGTTAATTGTAGTTGAAAGATAAAATTTCACAAATTTTCTTAGTCTAGGTATTCTAACCACACTCAAGAGCCATCTTTTACCGTCCATGGTGGTGATTTGTATCTTTAACCGAGTAAATGGATTTGGTTACTTTTTCGTTGCCGCAGCGACTCTGGAACTCTCTTTCACTTCCCACTGGAGGTCATATGCTGTGCCACTATAAAAACGTTTTTCGTTCCCAGTGATCGCATGGGCCGTGCTCTCCCGGGAATGGCTTCACATCGGCTCCTCACAAATTCGCTCTTGGCGGCTCCTCACCTTAGTATACGCGCTGCCACTGCTCCTGGTCTCCCTCGGGATCCACTGGGCGGACGAGAGCCCCAAGTACCTGGTGTCGAGGGGCAAGCGACGGAGGGCGCTAGACGTTTTGCGGAGAATCTTCGCTGTGAATAAGGGATTGCCGCCAGAGAGATTTTATGTTAGTCTTTTAGATTTGATTGATAGAATCATATCTCGTTTTGGAATCAGTCAGTATAATGTATAGGCAGAGCTATATAAGAATGATTTGCAACGACATGTACCGCATCAGTTACACCGCAACAAATTAGAATCCTATAACGCACACGCGAAGTTTTCATCACGACAAACCATAATGGTCCGCTGCTGCCCGTCATCGGCCTGTGGTATTTAGCCGCCTTCATTCTTGATGGTTATACCGCCACCCGTCGGTTGTCAGCGCCTCGTTTGTTATTCGGCAGGATGCACCACGCAAATGAGGTTGGCTTGGAGCGAAAAGCCGATAAGTCGTTTCCATACATCCCTAAGTAGTTATCTACCCAATCTATTCTTTTTACCCAGGTGACATCTCTTCGTGACGACAGTGAGCGCATGGCGTCGGCTCCTGGTGGTGGTTGCGTGGTGACCAAGTGGCGCGGAGACACCACCATGATGCTGCTGCGGAGACCATACTTGAAGTGGATGGCGCTTACAGGCTTCCTAATGTTCGGGCTGTTTTCACTGTGAGTCTTGCATTGACGACCTTTGGTACACTGCTGGACATAGGCCTCTCCAGTTGTTCACCACCTTGGGCAAACTTCGGGAGGATATACCCATAATCGCCACGCTGGGCAGGCGGGTTGGCGATCGCAGGGCGTAGCTTCTTGCTGCGGTGACACTGCTGCCCGTCATCGGCCTGTGGTTGTTAGCTACGCCTTCTATCGTGATGGTTTTACCGCCACCAGTCGGTTTGCCAAAGCCTCGTTTGTTGTTCGGCAGGATGCACCACGGGCAGGTGAGGATGGCTTGGAGCGAAAAGGTGATAGGTCGCTCCCTTACATCCCAGGAAAAAATATAAAATACTCTTAATTATGTTATTTACTCATAGGGCAAACCCTACGTTATGTACTTATGTAATGTTTGACTCATTACTTGCATGCGTTTAATTACAGATTAAATGGCCTCTTCCTGATGGTTCCTGACACCCTCAACAGAGCCCTCAACAGCCCATCGGAAGAAGAGGGGAACATTTGCGTATACATTGACGACCTACCCAGCACTAATCAGGTAATGTTTACCCATTTCTTTTAAGTAATATACTGATATGGAAGGACGATCAAAGGTCCGGTTTACATTGCCGGTCGGAACAATTCAAGAAATTCATTATCATCATCAGATGGTTAACAAGAAATTCATATCGGATGATAATGAATTTCTTGTTGTCACATTGGAAACGTCTACTGCTGGATATACATACAGGGACAATTAAAACCCACTGCGGACACCCACCCACCTGCCACGCGTGGTGACTAAGGCAAATCTCCTGAAATGACAATTGTCGTCAGGGAGGTCTTTGTCCAGCAGTGGAATAGCTGATGATGAGAGAGAAAAACAAGTCATTACATTAAGTCATCATCATCATCAGCCCACATCAGTCCACTGCTGGACATAGGCTTCTCCCAAGGTTCGCCACCGTGATCGATTTCGGGCCTCTCGCATCCAGCACTTGCCAGCCGTCCTGCGCAAATCGTCACTCCACCTGGCTGAGGGCGTCCTACACTTACGTTTGCCGAGACGCGGTCTCCACTCCAGAACTCGTTTACCCCAACGGTTATCGGTTCTGCGGCTGATGTGGCCAGCCCACTGCCACTTCAGCTTACTAATCCGGTGAGTGACTTTGGCTCTCTGCCGAATCACCTCATTTCGGATCCGATCCCGTAGAGAGACTCTGAGCTACTTACTTAATATTAAAGGTCACTCAGCGAGCTATGGAAAGGGTGAGCGACCTTTAATATTAAGTACTATTACATTAATAATTTACTGGCTCGATGGCTCATTTGGTAGTGACCTCTGCCTTCTGACCCAAGGGTCGTGGGTTCGATTCCCGCACAGTACAAACATTTGTGTGAATTAACATGTATTTTTGTATATTGTATTTATTTATAAAAAAAAAGTATATAAGTAAGTTTATCAGTTGTCTAGTACCCATAGTACAAGTTTAAGGCTAGACGACGCTGTGTGGCCCAGCGTGGCACGTCTTGAGTTATTTATTTTATTTCCCTTCTTCATCCTCAGACAGCAACGTCACAGTGTGTGGACTCGATATCTCCAGCGACGTTCGTGATCATGGTGGCCACGACAGCCGTGTACAGCCTGGTGGTGCTGCTGGTCAGCGTCAGCGCGCTGAACAAGCGCACTCTGCTGATCAGCATGTTCGCGACTGTCGGCGTGGCGTGCCTCATGTCTGGGATGCAGAAGAATAGGTAGGTACTGTCAAACGAACAATACAATAGAGATGTTTTCAGGGTCAAAATAATTACATTATAGGTATTCAGTCCATATTTTTAGATGATAAAAATATATTGGACACGTATTTTTCCTTTTTTCATTTAAACAAAAAATAACAAAGGTACAATGCATCAAAATGTAGGAGTAGGTCTTTGACGTCACACAGTGGCGGAAAAACTCCCACTCTTCGACGTCACGCGTAATTTTAACGGGCTATATCTTTGTCATTTTTGGTGTAATTTACAAATAAAATATACGTGTATTTTATTTTTGAACAATCTAAAAGACGGACTAATTACATTTTTACGGCCTATTGGAGCCACTGATAGTCCCTACGAAAAGTGGAAGTACATCCGAGCTAGGTGATCGTGCTCGGAGACCGCGGTCCGACGAACCATGTTGGTTTGTCGTATATACCTACATGCTAACGGCCCTATTCACAAACGTTATTATGCGACGCGCGGACGCACAGTGCCCCTAAAATCTGGATCTTGCTGTTGATTGGCGTAAGGGTGTGGTAAGGGTTTGTTTAAGAAGATGCAGGCATGCGTTGTTATTTTCCTTAATGAGCAGAGCGTCTGTTGGCTCAATCTGCATTATCTTGTAATAAAACCTGATTTCAGGACGGTAGCTGGTGTGGCGATGTCCGCGATGCAGCTAACTGCGCTCGGCGTTGGGCCGTTGACTGCATATGCCGTTCACCTATTCCCTACGTCTTTAAGGTCATATAATAGTGTAGTGATATTTTGGTACCTATATTATTAAAATAATAAATAATAATACATATTTATTCAAATTGCACACCATTAATATACAAAAATATATAGGTTTTACCATAAATCTTATCTTCGAGGCATTTTAAATTACATAAGTGCAAAGACAGAATGCGAAATTATCATGCAATTTACAAGGGTCCCCAAACTAGGCAGTGCCTGTATTTTGGGCAACCAGTTTTTGTGTTAGACACAAAGAATTTGGGTTTTTGAATAAAACAGAAGAGTTATATTAATTTACTAGCTGTGCTCGCGACTTCGTCCGCGTGGAATTGTTATTTTTCCCCCGTTTTTTTTTTACATTTTCCATTATTTCTTCGCTCCTAATAGTTGCGGAGTGATGTTATATAGCCTAAAGCCTTCCTCGATAAGTGGTATATTCAACACAAAAAGATTTTTTCAATTCGGTCCAGTAGTTCCTGATATTAGCGCGTTCAAACAAACAAACAAACAAACAAACAAACAAACAAACTCTTCAGCTTTATAATATTAGTAAGTAAGTAAATTAATATAACTCTTCTGTTTTATTAATATTAACTTTTATTAACGGCCACCCTTCCGGGCAAGGACGTCCACCCTAAAGAATACCGCAGATAATGACCTCCAAGTCATGTTTCTGCCGGTGAGTAGGGTTTCAGGAGCTCGTGGGGGGGTCAGCCGGCACGCGGCATGGCGGTGGCAACTGACAGGTAACTGACCAGTTACTTGCTGGTTGTCACAGCGACTTAGACTTCTCTTTCGGTTTCCATCAGGCGTAGGGAAGCCGAGCTACTATATAAAAAAACATTTATCCATTGGCAGGGGGTCAGCGGTGGGCGCCCTGCTGATGTTCGGGCGGGTGGGGTCGGTGGCGGGGGCCAACTCGGCGGGGTACTTCCTGGCCGTGGCTTGCACACCCACCTTCTACACGTTCTCGGCTCTTCTGTTCTGTGAGTACTTCCCTCGAGACGTGTTTCTCCTTGCCGAGGAACCTAAACTCCTGTGAAGTCGGTTCCGCCTACTACTACCTAAACAAACGACACATTTATATAATTTAGAGGCGTAATGTCAAGTCAAAGACTGGTTCGGTGGCTCAATTGGTAGTGACCCCTGCCTTCTGAACCAAGGGTCGTGGGTTCGATTCCCGCCCGGGATAAACATTCGCGTGTTTGTTCCGTGTCTGGGTGTTTATATTAATTTGTATTTAAGTATTTATTTGTGGTACCTTCGTTCGTTGTTCTGATACCCATAACACAACTTAAGCTACTTACTTTGGGATCGGAGCAATGTATGTGATGTTGTCTGATATTTATTTTAATTTTAATTGATAAACTTTTAAGAAACTGTCAGAACATGATTACTTCTTTGTAATAAATAGAAAGACGTAATGTCACGCACGACTGTTGCTAGCAATGCATTCAATTGGTTTTTATGATTTTATGAAATTAACAGTGTACTTATTATACTAATCAGGAATAAGGAGCTCGGTGGCGCCGCGGTCTTGTTCGCTTAACAATGATCGCAACGTTGTGCAACCATTGGCGCGGTCAATCCGATGATGGGTGACCAAAATTTGACACCGATTTCCTCCGTGCTTCGGAAGGCACGTTAAGCTGTTGGTCCCGGGTGCTATCTTTACCAACTCTGATAGCAGTCGTTACATCATATCAGAGATGATGATAACTCTGACGCCTAACTGGGAATGGGTATAGCTTACCCTAAGTGTTGCGGAGGTCTGATGGCAGTCACTCTGTGTAAAAGCTTAGCCCTCGCCAAATCTCTCAGTTTGGGAAGCCGACCCTGAGACAATTGGGAAAAAGGCTAGGATGATGATGACTTATTATATTAATCATAGGTACAAGGGTACCTACCTATATTGTTGGTATAATATAGTTGTTCTATATACTAAAAATATTATAGTAATTAGTAGGTATCTATATATGTTGTAGAGATGAGGAGATAGATGTCGCTACGTGTATCCACTTATCATTTCATCTTAATTTTTATTTTCCAGTGTGTGCAGGTCTCAGCTTCTTGCTACCGAACCAACATCACCACAGATCTTGTTCGAGAGAAGACTACATCCACATCGATGGCCGGTGATCCACAGGGGTGAGAGCCATCCGCTCCCCCTACAGTCCGGTGATGATGACAAGGCCGACATCATCGTAGTCATTTAGAAAAAAAAATTGCTGTTCATTAATAAATGTTAATTGTACCTAAACATTCTGCAATTTTTTTTAGTACTTACCTTAGACCGCTTAAAACGCAACTTTAAATTGTTTTCAATGTATATTAATTACTATAATGAACTAGCAAGCCCGGCGAACTCCGTTTCGCCACCAGATGGCTGTAAAAAATTTTTTTCCTTAATTTTCTTTGATAAAAACCTCACGGAGCCCGAGACCTTTCTAACGAATGCAAAACCGTGGAAATCGGTTCGTGCGTTCTGGAGTTGTAGCGTCAGGGAGGAAAACCCGACTTATTTTTACATAGTAGGTAACCCAAGACATGCCACACTGGGCCCCACATCGCCATCTAGCCCCAAACTAAGCCAAAGCTTGTACTATGGGTACTAGACAACTGATAAACTTACATAGATACTATTTTTCGTAAATAAATAGGTACACACACATACGAGTAGTAAACACCCAGACCAATACCAATAGACATGTTTATGAACACAAATGTTTGTACTGTGCGGGAATCGAACCCACAACCCTTGGCTCAGAAGGCAGAGGTCACTACCAAATGAGCCAGTCACTATGACTAGGCCATACCAGTTTATCCTGGAAATGCGTGTTTATCTACATCAGGATCAACTATTTTGGCCTAGCCTAGGACTCCAAGTAGCTACTGGGTAAGTTCTAGGTTTATTATTAGCTCCGAATAGGTACCTTATACCTATAATAAGGATGTAAGGGAGCGACCTATCACCTTTTCGCTCCAAGCCAACCTCACCTGCCCGTGGTGCATCCTGCTGAACAACAAACGAGGCGCTGGCAACCGACTGATGGCGGTATAACCATCATAATTGAAGGCATAGCTAAATACCACAGGCTGATGACGGGCAGCAGCGTCATCAGAGCGAGAAGCTACGTCCTGCGATCGCCAACCCGCCTGCCCAGCGTGGCGATTATGGGCATATCCTCCAGACGTTTGCCCCGAGTGGCGAGCAACTGGAGAGGCCTGTGTCTAGCAGTGGACTGCGATAGGCTGGTGATGATAATGACCTATAATAAAATAGGTATAAATGTACTTAGTCAGTCCTAGGACTTCGAACCCAGACAAGTCTAGATTTGGCTATGCTCTACATTAAGATTTCGTGATGATGCAACATCTCCCTTACTAGGCCAATAGGCTGCCTTATCTGTACATAAACAAAAACAACAGATGGAACTGGATTTGATATTAATTTGCCAATAAATAATGATTTATGTAACACATGTTCATAAGCAAAGATAGTTTAATCGTCGTATTTACCTATTACTTTACCTACACAAAGAAATCAAGTGCAACAAAGATAATGCATTCAAACTTATTGTGTATGGAATAAGGTTTATAATGCCGTGAATCTGTGTTGGACTGCATAAGTTGACTCGTTTAAACCCGACCTAGGTCAACTAGCTAGGACCTAGCTTTGTGTATTGCACCGAAATTGGAACGCACATGCTAAACTTATGATAGAAGTTACTTAGCTGGCCAAGTTGCCTTTGGTAGCGCCCTGCCTTCACAACTAGGTAATGTCGTGAGTTTGCTCCCCCCAGGTCAAACATTCATGTACCTCACTAATTCGATATTTTTATCTCCAAACTTTGACAGGCTCGGTGGCTCATTTGGTAGTGACCTCTGCCCTCTGAGCCAAGGGTCGTGGGTTCGATTCCCGTACAGTACAAACATTTGTGTTCATGAACATGTCTGTTTGTATAGGTCTGGGTGTTTTCTATGTATAATATGTATTTATTTACAAAAAAAATGTATCTAAGTAAGTTTATCAGTTGTCTAGTACCCATAGTACAAGCTTCGGCTTAGTTTGGGGCTAGGTGGCACTGTGTGGCCCAGCGTGGCATGTCTTGGGTTATTAAATTAATCTATCTATTATTTATGAGAAATTATTGAAGGATGTCCTCTATCCCAATATCGGATATATTTATGTATTCATCGTCGTTTTTCCCCAGTGAAGTGAGGTTATTATTTTCGTCAAAAGTCATTAAACCAATAACCTCTGTTCTGTGCGTGTAATATTATTTAATCTGTTGCCCCCCGCACAACAAACAGTCGGCGGCACTTCGAGATAAGAGCGGTATTATTTTACGACTGCAGTAAGCAGCCTTATAATTTACAATCTTAGATATGTAATTATTCCCCATGCACCAAACATATCCGTATTTCCCTATCCAATGTTCAACCAAATTCCCAAGACGTAAAGTGCATTATGCTTTGATATATTTGATGTGTGATCCTGATGTGTGGCTGGGTGTACACAGAACGAGCAAGGTCATTCACCTTGTGTCACGTGACACCTTTTGGGCCAATCAACCCTGCGCCCGCTACACGAGACGGCAATTTTTAGGAGTCATTTGCATAAGATTAAGGAATCAAAAATATTTTCAACGATAAAAGATTTCAATAAATCCGTAAAAAGTACATACCGCACTCTAGGTACTACTTATGCCCTAATTCTAAAAACAGACGACATCACATTGCAACCTATGCAATGGTGGCAACCTGGGCCCCTACCACAAACGAAAACGATCGTTCGTTGAACGGATCGCGTACTTTGGTACCATAAATTTACATTTGTACCTCCCGTGTTCGAATATACGAACTAAAATTCGTCGATTTTAATTAATTTAATTCATATTTATGAACACGGGAGGGACAAATGGGAGAGATATATTTTGCAAATTTACGCGATCCGTTCAACGAACGATCATTTTCGTTTTTTGTGGTAGGGCCCCTGTATCCTGCATTCGCTGTTTCTATAGCACTTACCTATATCAGAAGTTGTATATAAAAATAAAAAGGAGAAGCTCCCATTCATTTTCATCAAGTCTCTATAAAAAAAAATTGTATTAAATGCTAATTGCAGACAGCGGCTTATTTCGTTCTGTCATAGAAAGCCTTTCTCGTGTGCGCCCGAAATTATAATTAAAAACTGTAAAAAGTTTACTTCCTAACAAGTATCAAAATATAGCAGTTTCATCCGTCCTCTGCCCTATTTGTAAAATATTCAACTGTATTCAGCTAGGACGGTTCATCTGATATTGCCTGGGGGTATTGATAGACGGACGAATGCATTGGACGGACCAAGTCAAAACCGCCCTCAACGGTCCCCTCGAGGGTACAAGGCGAGTTGCAGTGAGGGAGGAATGGCGACTCAGGCAAGGGACAACAAGGGTTAAAGGACAACAAGATGATCCCGTTTTTACCCATTGATGTCTTTCTCCACTAACCTAGTTACTAACCAATCATAAAGGATTTATATTACACAGATGTTTACCTTATCTACGAGTATTCTACAACGTTACGTAAAAGTAAGGAAAATTTTTGCTAAGGTTGTAAATTTTATCTGTTTTCGCCATCAGGAAATCTTAATCCAACAAGTTTTTGTAGTTTTTATTGAAAGCGTTAAATATGTCACGTCTTTGTGTAGAGGCGCGGATTAATTACACAGGTAGGTACCTACATAGGTATTATATTTTAAGATAGATAAACTTTCTGAGGTCATATTCATATCTTTATTGCACTCCAGTAGCTAGGTATACAGGTGACTGCTCTTTAGGCTGTGGTTCCAATGCAGAGCCGGATGTACCTAAGGTCTATTGGGGCCCCAAGTAACAAGGGGCCCCCAGACCCCGCTGAAGCCTTTTGTACAACCAACACTTGCGTATATTTAAGTTACATTCATGTTTTTTTTTTCATATAATTATAGAAACAGTTTTTTGACATGGCTATTAGTTGTGTATGTACTTAGGGAAACTAAGGGGTTAAAGGTCTAGCCTTAGACCCCTTAGTAGTTTCAGCCCAGGGCCCACAAATTCACAATCCGCTCCTGTTCCACTGATTGTGGATTTCAAGCCGTAAGATACAGCGAAGCGAGAGAGAAGTCTTCTTTCGCTTTGAAATAGCTGTCAGCTAGCTAACTAAAGGCATGTGCCTTTAGTGATTTTAATGAGTGAGTGAGTTTCATGACTTTACTTCTGGTGAGTAGGTAAGTGCGTATGAGTGAGTTGAATGAATCTCGTGAGTATTCCCTACCTTCTTCACCATCTTGAGGAAGGCTGTTGCTTTACCTCTCTTGGACCCACGGCGGCTTGAGTTCCTCTTACCATGTCCTTCTCCCAAATGGCGGGGATGTAGTTACTTTGAACTAGCTCTAAATACTACGCAACTTGACATCTGATCGCTTATTTTGTATGAGAAATAGAAAATGCAAAATGCATCTCTACAAAAAAAGGCGAAGAAAAGCTAAGTGTTATGGCTGTGATACGGTAGGGCAGTAGACAACATTTTGAGAACCTCTGGTCAATCACAACAACATTGATCACATCCTCAATATTTCTGATAAAGCCCGCAGTTTTTGTGTGTGTTGTTTATAGATATAATATTTAACGCGTTGATAAAAATAATTTAGCTGGAGAATTCCATTGTTGAAAATAACAAATTAATACTTTTATTGAACAAGTCATCATTAACGATAATATTATTACTTTTTGCCAAACAAAGGCATTTGCCATGTTTTATTTACACACGTCATGATTTTTTTCTGGTTAAATAAAAAACCACCATAAACATAAATCAGTACACATACTCGGAAGGTTTTCCAAAATATATTATGTACCTCGGCAGACGTTACAGTTAGGTTGGTGAAAACAACTTTGAGGACGAGGTGAACAGAAGAATTAAGTTGGTTTTGGCAGCGTTTGAGATACTACGTCGAGACTTCTCATCGTTGATCCCACATTTCTTAAAAATAAAACCCTTAAGTATAGGTATCGTCCGTCCTACCGGTCATAATAAACGGAGCCGAAGCGTTGGGACTTAACGGTACGGCTCATCCTGGAAAGGGTTATGCTCGGCTTTTCTCTGCGGGATCGGATTCGAAATGGTGATCCGACAAAGAAGCAAATCAACATAGCTCTCAGAATTAGTAAGCTGAAATGGCAGCAGCCTACCATATCAACTCTATCTATCTGTCGCAGGCAAATTCTATAATTCGCTCGTATACAAACGGCGCGTCGGCAGTTTAGAAAGATAAATACGTGTTATAAAATGCCGAAGGCAAATTGTCATCGCATCAACGTCGACTTGGTTTGTGTATTAGGGTGACCATGATAATAGAAATAAAACAGGGTTTTTAATCATTTTCTTTAGGTATTTAAGATTCATAATAGAATATTATTAAATTATTGACTACGAAAATAAATTCGTCGATTAAATAAGCATGAAATTGAAACCGTAACCAAACAAATCCTGCACTAAATGGTACCGTGTGAGAACATATTCTCCCTAATCTTAGGATCCTTACACATACATAGTAAACTTACCAAGAATTACCTATAAATTAAACAAGACATTCAGTGGTAATAACAAAAATAAATTCAACAATGTTTCGTTGTTTCACTTATTCTGCTAAGCTTAAACAAGCATAAAACCATCAGCGAAACAATTGATTTACAGCGAATCAAAATACAATGCATTTTATTGCAATTTTTTGTTCCACTTTACCAGTTTCCATGGACACCCTAGCGTTTTTACGTGCTGGATAACCTCGAATTTTTTGTTTTTTTTCCCACGGTGTTTTCGGAGCCCCCTTCGTGATTAGTTTAATTTCAATAGTTTCCTATAATACTAGCCCTTAAAATCTATTTGAAACAGCCGATATTAGACATAATATTTTTAATATTTTTTTCTTCCACACTTCCACTGTTCACCGCCATTTTGATTTTGGAGACTAGTAGCGCCAGGGCGCGGTTAAATTTGGTACTAATTGGAACGATATGCCGAGGCAATTTGTAATCGGCTGTAATATCGTAGCTCGGCATATTAGAAAATGAACGACATCTTACATACGGCGTACGGCATTTTATATAACGAATTTGTCTTTGTAAACTACCGACGCCGTTTGTATACGGGCGAATTATAGAATTTGCCTGCGACATATCTATCAGCCACAGTGGATAACGCTTCTCGGCAGACGTAACGTAGGGTGTCCTCAACCAACCAATAATAGACTTGAGTTCTTTTAGTTAATCAAAATTTCATCAAAAGTAGGTATTATGAATGATATCCACAGCAAAGGCCTAACATTTTTCACAGATAAGCAAGCAGACACTCTCATTAAATTATCTCTGTTACAGTAAAATGAGAATACAGTAGGTAAGCTTCATACATTAGTATTTATCCTCGAGTATATTGACCGGAGTTTTAAAGTAGGTAACAATATCATATTCCGGGATAATAAGTATCGTAGCGTAGGTGAAAATCAAGACTAATAAGGAGGTGCCAGACTGTTTATAAAAAAGATAAAGTAGGTAAGCTGGTTCCTTCAATTATAAATTAGCAAAAAATATGGTGACGATGGGACCAACTAGGAAGTACACCCTTTAGAACTAAAAATAATTTTCCAAATTATGGTGGTAACGAACATACAACGAGCAAAAACAAAAAAAAAGCATATTCAGTCGAATTGAGAACCTCTATTTTGTCTGTTGCCTAGGGACGCAAGCCGTACTTAGCTCCTCGCCCCGGTGACGCTGCTGCCCACTGCCCACCGCCACAGATTAAAGGTTTCTGCCCACTACACCGTATCATACCATGGCCGTGCTATGAACGTGTCAAGCACGGAAGGTAATACGATACGGCTTGCTTTGCCCACTGAAACGAGTCGACGGCGTTTAATGCCCGTATGATGCCGGTATGGTGTCCGTATGCAACCCGTATGTTGCCCACCCGTAATTTGTATGACTATTCATAGGAAGCCGTTTCATTATCGCGTTTATAACGGTCCTTATACGCGGTTATATCCCGTATTATGACCGTTGTGCTGCCGGCACGCATCGGTTTGGCAACGTCACGTGCCATGCGCGGAGCGTATCGGCACCGGCAAAATATTCTCGCCGACAATAATCAACGTTCCGTGCATGGCACGTGACGGTGCTGGTCGGTGACGGAACGGTCTAATGGGCATCGTCTCATAGTTTTCAATACAAAGAATACTTTTTTGTCTGACACGTTCATAGCACGGCCATGGTATGATACGGTGTAGTGGGCAGAAGGCTTAATAAATAGTTACTACGTAACCACCGCGTAGTTAGTACGTA
Source organism: Conogethes punctiferalis (assembly GCA_031163375.1). Taxonomy (NCBI): domain Eukaryota; kingdom Metazoa; phylum Arthropoda; class Insecta; order Lepidoptera; family Crambidae; genus Conogethes; species Conogethes punctiferalis. The sequence goes on along the minus strand of CM062082.1, from coordinate 19,280,325 downwards.
AATTTTTAATTTTATTACTTTATCCTCTGCTTTCCTTACTGTTAAGAAGCATTGATTGTGCGTTAGATATAATCTTCAGGCCTTATAATAATCGGTTCGCGTCCAGTGGTGCAGTCATACCTAGTGGCCGCGGGTCGGAACGTGCTGGTCGGGGATCATCAGACGCTCGTAACTTTTGTCCTTAGAGTTTCGTTGAGTTTATAGGTAAGTTTTTGTTTTTCAATCCTTTTACAGTGTGTTAGGGATGGAACTTCTGACAGTTTATCCATGTATCCTACTAATATTATAAACGCGAAAGTTTGTTTGGATAGATGGATGGATGTTTGTTCCACTTTCACGCAAAAACTACTGAACGGATTTTAATGAAACTTTACAGGAATATAGTTTGGACATCAGATTAACACATAGGCTATGTTTTATACGAATATTCACGCGGGCAGAGCCGCGGGCAGCAGCTAGTTGTTTATAAATCGATAGAAAAACATACACAAGGGTGTCGCATTCTTACCTGGATGGAAATAATTTTTATATTGAGTTATACTTTTACATAAATAATGGTTTTCGAAACTAATATTATAACGAGGAACGATTTGATTGTTTGTGTTTTATAATTTCATCTACTATCTACCAAACTAAAGTATTCACTTTAGAGAATCCAATACACTGAAGTATTCACTTTAGAGTACCTATATGTGTAATATTTTCTCTTCCAACATAAGAAAAACATCATGAACTTACAAGGGGAACCAAATAACAGTATATGTAAACATAGTACAGATAACTTTTTTTAATTTAAATTTAAGAGTATAAAAGTCGATTTCTGATTCCTTAAAAAATGACTTGATGGCAGCTGATGCCGGGCAATGACCTCTGAAACCGCGTGCCGACACACTACAACCCGCACTAAATCAGTCCGAAGTTCGAGACCCACTCAGGTCGGACCCCAGGTAAAAGGGACCCTTGCATTGCAGGTGGAAAGAAACAAATAAGTAAATGTATAGCTGGATCTGATTGTATATTACTTACTAGCGACCCGACCCGGCTTCCCACGGATGCAATACTATTTGCATAAACTATACGCATAAAATCTTCCTTTTGACCCTCTATTTATAAAAAAAACACATCAAACTCATACCTACATAGGGACAGACAGAAAATAAAAGTGTCTTTGTTTCATACTATGCAGTAATGACATTATGAAGTGTAAGTACCTAACTACCTGCTTCATGAATGTAAATTTTTTTATCTACTAATTCTTGTCTAGAGAAGATTATTCGGTATAAGTGCTGATATCTACCTAATTACCTTGTTATGATAAACATTTTCCATTTAATTGATATCTAAACACTTCAATGAATAATATTGTTGTTGAAAAACCTCTTTACTAAACATTCATTCCTCCTCGTGTCAAGCTCATTACTGAGGGTCGTAAGATCCTCCCCTGAATCACATTTTTACTAATATTGCGCCATTTGTTGCGGTCTTTTGCAATACCTATTAATTTTACCTAATGCCAGCTGCCGTTTTCATCATCGTAGGTAGGTACATCTCGCACCAATTCGGGATTTCATTCTTATGATCTTGATAGTTGGAAGTCTTCCACGGTGCGTTTTGCGTGCAATTTTCTGCCTCGTGCAACGATTCGTTGGAATAAGCATCCAGCTGTGATTTTTCCAAATGGATACGACTTAGCGACCTTCAAAAAGCGAGCCTACAAATTTCTCAAGGGCTGGCAACGCACCTGCAATTTCCCTGGTGTTCTGGTATGAATGGGCTAAAGTGATCATACGTACCATGCTTTAAGTTGCATTGTTTGTTATGAAACCATTTCATCATCATCATCAGCCTTTTGCAGTCCACTGCTAGACATCGGCCTCAAGGTATTTTCAAGGTTTACGCCTTGTTTTACCAAGCCTGTGATGTCACACAGAAGTCGCTTGTTGTATAAAACGTTTTTGAACTCGCCCATTTATTATTTTTTTCAAACTCGGAGACAATAAATGCTAACGAACTAATTTTATCACCAAATTTTCTTTAAAAAAGTATTCTATCGATAACAAGGCAAAAAAAATTAATTGTCAAATAGCCTAGGTACCTATTACTTCATATGTCACTAGGCAAACAACCCCATTAGGTGCCTCCGTGGTCCTCCTTGACTCCGAAATGAGGTAGAATGTGGTATACTTAAGTAGTACCTATAAGTTTACCTTATTTACCTGCTCTACAATTACTATGTTGCTTTACTAATCAGTTCTAGAAAAGTTTCGATTAAATTGAATACTCCATCGAACAGATAGGTATAAAGTCAATTTATTTCAGGATCATTTTTAGTCAAAGTCAAAATAATCTTTATTTGTATAGGTTTAAAAAAACACTTATAAATCGTCGAAGCTACCACCAGTTCGGAAAGCAGCATTCTACCGAGAAGACACCGGCAAAAAAACTCGTGTAGTTGCTCTGCTCTGTAAGAAAACTAAACTTAGTTATTTCTGGTAGGGCAGTTTCCCTGAAGAAAAAAAAACCGGCCAAGTGCGAGTCGGACTCGCGCACGTAGGGTTCCGTAACTTCCGTACCACCGATTGAATGAAAAAATTAGGTAATTTGATTTATGACGTTTAAAAAAAAAACTACTGTCTAGATTTCATTCAAACCAAATTTCGTTAGTAGTTTTTATAGTAATACACATCATATATTTTTTTCAGTTTTATCATGCCCATATTTTAGAAGTTACGGGGGGGGGGGACACACATTTTACCACTTTGGAAGAGTCTCTCGCGCAAATTATTCAGTTTAGAAAAAAATGTTGTTAGGAACCTCAACATCATTTTCAAATACCTATCCATAGATACCCCACACGTATAGGTTTGATAAAAAAAAAAATTTTGAGTTTCAGTTCTATGTATGGGGAACCCCAAAAATTTTGGATTTTTTTCTGATTTTATTTTCACATCTTAAAGCGGTTTACAGAATACATCTACGTACCAAATTTCAATAATGTAGCTTTTATAGTTTCGGAATAAACTGGCTGTGACATACGGACGGACAGACAGACAGACAGACAGACAGACAGACATGACGAATCTATAAGGGTCCCGTTTTTGCCATTTTGGCTACGGAACCCTAAAAACGCCATACGAACAAAGGATAGATTATTTTTAACATTTTTGATATAAAGAAAGTTAAGACAAATAAAATGTCTACCTACAATCGGCTCGTGCTCAATTATCAGTACAATTAGGTTGAGGTTAGGCGTATAATCAGGCTCATCCTGCTTACTATCAAAAGTATATGTATAATATTACGTGTGTACTTTATTGTGAGTGAAGGGCTCCTTGTGGGACGACGTACCTATGTGCAAGCCCTGTTGTTAACAGTCTTCAAAAAAAGGAGGAAGTTTTAAATTCGACTGATTTTGTATGTTTGCTACCACATGTCTCCGACTGACTGGCTCGATTGCTCAATTGGTAGGATTTATTTGTATACAAGTAAACGCTGCTATTCTTCGTAAGTACGGAAACCACACTTGCAATAAATCCGGAAACGACATGTTATTTATTTATTTATTTAAAACTTTATTGCACAAAATGGTACAAAAGGCGAACTTAATGCTAGGAGCATTCTCTACCAGTTAACCTTTGGATCATGCAGAGAGCAAATTTATCATTATGATATGAGTTTCTTTTGTTTCCAGATATCAAAGATGGCGGTGAACGCTATGAAAGCGAGCAGGAACGAGAAAATGTCGACAGCTAGCTTAGACGAAGCCATGCTCATGACTGGTAAGTGCTACGTTAGTTTACTTGTCACTAATTGGCTATTGTCCCTAATAAATATAATACTACACTATTCTGTGCAATGTGTGCTTATCTGAGAGACTATTTCCATCGACCTACACTGCAGTAGACATCAGGAAGCTACAGTCAGCTAATGCTTGATTTCCTCCTACATATATAAATTAGATAGGTACATAAAATATAACAAAAAGGCAATCAAACTATTTATATAAATGTTTCGAACATCAAGCTCATGGGTCAAGCTCTTAGACAATTTTTATGAACTAAATTCTAATCTAATAGATATGGTGTCATGTTGACTATTTAGGATAATAATTATTATTTAATGAGATTAATGATGCATTTATCAATCAATAAATAACACGGGTCGTTTATATGCGCAAGAGATCGGAACGAAAACATTGTATTGACCCGCGATAGCTTGATCGCGACCCAGCAGATGTTAGGGCTAGATAACGAATTAGGTATTCCTTTGTTTTACATACATAAAATTAAATTAAATTGATGTAGCTAACATGAGTAGGTATTATCTTTTAATTTGACTACTTAACACTTCGTTTCTTAGTATTAGAAGTGTGGTTATTAAAGAAACAGTGGTAGCTTTTAATAAAATAAAACCCTCCAACCCTGTCAAAGTATTTAAGAGTTCAGTTTCTTTTTTGCAACCTATCTTATTTCGGTCATTTATTGTACAAAGTCTTCACAATTACTACCTTTAGGTATTTATAGTGCTTAATAAACACCTTTCTTCTAACGCCTAACTAAATTTGTACTGAATTTCTTTTTAAAAATTATAAAAGAGCTAAGGACTCATAAATTTATATGTAAAGACTTTTGCCGCACCTTCTAAAACACAAAAACGTATTATGGAACAACTTGCTCTATTCAAAAACCAACTTAAATGTAGAAGCCACCACGAAATTTGCTTCTGATTCTACGACGATGTAAAAGCAGCTTAGTTACATATCCTTGCTTTTGCTCCTTCGAAGATTGTTCGGGACACAACACAGCAACGTCTCAGCTACCCTCTAGGGTGGGTAGCTGATGACAAAACCCAAGGCAGTCGAATAGGTTCGACGATCTTGGGTGACCTAGTTGACCCCGACCACCGATTTCCTTTCAGCTCCACCGTGCCCAAGGTCATCAGTCCTTCGACAGACATGGCCCCGGCACGAGAGGTCAGGACCCGGAGCCAAGATGCACTCCGGCAGGCCAGCGTTACTTTCCTTCGATTGGTGGTAGCGTAGCCTCACAAGTAAGTCGCCACGATTGTGGAAAGTTTATATGATGGTTTAATCTTTTTGTATTTTGAAATGTGAACTTTCATTTTTTCATGCATTTACCTATCTGTATTTTGAATTTGTGCAAGATGAAGCGCTTCGCCTCTACATTCATAGTGCGAACGGCTAAGCTGTAGAACTCGAATCTTTACCGGAGTCCGTGTTCCCTGAGAGATATAATCTTAAGATTTTGTAGACAAGATTGAATCGGTTTTTGTTGGGTGAGCGCGCTCCCTCTAACATCGCTTTTAAACATCACGCGAGTAGGGGTCAAGCGCTACCCATTCAAATATTTGAAATGTCTGCCAATCACAGCCTCCTCTCTTCCTATCCTATCGTAAGAGGCTACTAAGGAACGTCCTTGTCTGTGTGGTTTATGGATGAAGAACAGTACCTCCCCATCGCATCCCGGGTGTCGTAGAAGACGATTAAGGGAAAATCAGGAAACGGGCAGCAGCTTTCACCTGGCCTATGTCCTGCTGTGGACTTATGCAAGCTGATGACCATGATGATGAAGGGACGCTCTGAGATTTCAGCTTCTCAATCAGTAGTAGGGTTTTTACACGCCTTGTTCGTAGTAGGTACTCGGCGAAACACGCATGAAATTACTTTCGTCCTCTTTCGGAGTTTGTCGGTGGCTACACACCTCCGAAAAAGCTATGTATTTTTTTTGTAAAAAGATCGTTCAGGATGACCTCCTCACTCACTCCACCTCACTCCACCTCATGGTAAGCGGTCGTTTGGTCCCAATGTTAGCTAAATAGGACAAACAGATCGCGCCGGTCGCCCTCACCCTGACGGCCCACTAAGATGCCTTCAGGGTGAGGTCACGCCCGCCTAAAGAACCCAGGATTGTGATTGCATGACATCCAGCTACTTTGGCATCTGACAAGTGATCGATCTGGTGATTTGACAGTTAGGCTTTTCTTTCCCTTTGTTTTCCATCAGACGAGAGAAGCTATGCTATGCCTCTATGAAAAAACAATACCTAATTAAGAAGAGCTATTGTCACGTTCAGTGAAAAGAAGACCCTTATCATCCACCACATATACCTACCGATACTACTTATATCTACACATATTGAAAAATATACCATATAGATAGGTCATGCGCCTTCCATTCCCTTGTCATGAAGTCCATTCATAATCCATTTGCAAATCCAAACGTATACCTATAAGCATTGAACGTTACATAACTTTATGTAGTGATTAAATTTAATAATGTAGATAAATATAAACCACACATTAGTCACGAAGAGCATCTCGACATAACATAACGCAATTATAAACACTATTTCAGAGAGATAATGTGAACATCTGTTTACTAATATTAAAGTTGAATGGAATTTTTAAATAATTTTCTGGGACACCCGCATTGACATCTCTAGACGTTTCTGACAAGCATTTCAACAAGATAAGGGAACATTTCATGCCCGAACAATAAACATCGTAACAAATATTACGAGTGTTGCTTGACCCCAGATGATATTTGAGTATATCCCTCTGAAAACAATGATTAAGAAATGTTTATTATTCTTGTGCATCATATTTCACACGTAGGTAAGGTATATTGACACTAACGTTGTATGACTTGAGCTTCTCTTTCGCTTTCCATTAGGCGTAGGGAAGCCATTGTATTGAGTTACTACAAAAAATGACCATTAAGTACTTAATGTTAGATTTTGCCGTCAAAAAGAGTTTGTGACAGCTCCTGGTTTGAAGTAGCATTAGGTACAAACACGGTACAAAACACTCTGCAAACGTGTCAAATTAGCTTTTTTTACAAACGTCAGGAAAACATTTGCTCACTTTAATTAATTTGCTTTTTATGTACTAACATAATAAATAACTGTACCTATTTATCTCTGCAGATTAACTAACACACTATATTTTCATCTCACGCAATTCTAATCAGACTTTCCAATGTTGTTTTTCCATAAATGCTTTTATGCTGTCGTTATAAATTCAGTGTCACCTGCGGAAGGGCAAAGCCTGTTCAAACAATCGTTCTTAATTAGTGCAAATATTGTGATGGAATTCCCCAAGATAAGCATCTGACAAACAGGTGAAGATTTACTGATTTACTGTCTACGCTGGGAGCTTCATCGCGATTATTTTACTATTTTGTTTGAGCTAGATCTTCCCGCATGATTGATGTAAGGTGTCACATCAGTTCTATTTTAATTCCCATTAGATGCCCTTATCTTTGAAATAACGGTGGCCTCAATTAATACGCACAAATTATCACGGTGTCATTATAATTTATCAGTGACCTTCTGTCATTGTTGAGGTAGCATTCTTGTGGTCCAACGATTAATAAATTGATAACCTATACCAATATGGCTTCTGCCCTCTTATTCATAAAATGTCGGAAATGTTTCCGATACAGAAAGTCTATTTATACTTTTACATCCATTTCTCATAAAACGATCGTAAAAACGATTATCAATTTTATGTTTAATTAAAGATCGAATAAGACCAACTAAAAGGAAACATTTGTTGATTTGTACCTATGACAATTCCTTTACTGCATTTATCTACGTATCATCCATTTACCACACAAATCACAATCACACATCAATCCCAATCACACAACGCAGCTAGGTAGGTTTTTGTCAGCTGTTATAGCGACTTGGGTTGCCCTTTTAGAAGTCCATTAGGCGGAAGGAGGCCACTACATAAATATGTTGTGCCGATCTTTTTAACCTATATTGTCCCACTGTTGGACAAAGGTCTCCCCCAAACTCTTCCATAGTTCTCTGTCCAAAGCCAGAGCCTGCTATTCCTCTGATTGATGAACCAGATCATCACACCATCGTTTCTTGGGCCGTCCTCTTTGACGGTAGCCGTCTTCTGGCACCCATTGTGTGACGAGCCTGGCCCATCTCTCCTCCTTTATCCTGCACACATGGTTATGCCGATATAGAAATGAAAACCTAGAGGCAGCAGCATTTCTCGTGTAAATAAGCAAATGACGATCAAAGCAACAGAATCACCTGTTGGGATGGTACAGTTCGAAGAGAGGCATAATAACATAGCGAATCTTTGGTCGAGGTCCTTACCTCCACCCTATAATAAACCGCAATAACTTAAGGGTCGTGTTTCTGTCGGTGAGTAGGGTCTCCGGAGCTAGTAGGGTGAGTGCTGCATCGGCACCCGGAGGTTAGGGTTGGGCCGGCATGGCTGTGGCAACTGACAACTCACCAGTTACTTGCCCGTTATCACGGCGACTTAGGCTTGTATTTCGCTTTCCATCAGGCGTAGGGAATCCATTATGTCGTGCTACTATAGACAATAAACAAAAATAGTTCACCTTATCGCCGTCCACTGCTGGACATAGGGCTCTCCAGTTGTTCGCCACTTAGGGCAAACATCTGGAGAATATACCCACGCCACGCTAGGTAGGCGGGTTGACAATCGCAGGGCGTAGCTTCTCGCTCCGGTGACGCTGCTGCCCGTCATCGGTCTGTGGTATTTAGCTACGCCTTCAATTGTGGTGGTTATACCGCCACCAGTTGGTTGCCAGGGCCTTGTTTGTTATTCGGTAGGATGCACCACGAGCAGGTGAGTTTAGCTTGGAGGGACGAGGAGGCAAAAAAGTAAGAATGCCCTTCCAGTTCATGTGTTTCCTTACTCTTACAATCCTGGGCTCTTTAGGCGGGGCGTGAAACGGCATCTCAGTGGGCCTTCAGGGTAAAGGCGACAGGCGCGGAGACCCTAATATGCCTGTCGACCTAGCATTTGGACCTCACAACCGCTTACCATCAGGTGGAGTCAGGACATCCTGAACGTTCTTTTTATAAAACAAAGTTAGAAACATTGAAATTAGGAAGGGTTCCAATGTTCTTCCAGGCTTCGGTGCGTATAACGTGCTGCACATGTTGATGTGCGGCGTGATCCTGATGGGGGTGATCATGCAAAGCCTGGCTCTCGGCTACGTGATGCCGGCGGCTCAGTGCGACCTGGAGCTGTCGCTACAGCAGCGTGGCTGGCTCGCCGCTATACCCTTTGCAGGTGAGTCTTACCTTCAGGCCCCTCTTTCCCACTGGGCACTATGGGCACGTGCCCAGGGCCCCGTGATCGAATGGGGCCCCCTAGTTCCTGCCAGATTACCAAATGATAACTGATATTTAGGTCATAGGGGCCCCATGATCCTAATGTGCCCAGGGCCTCAAATAGTTTAAAGACGGCCCTGCTTACCTTTACTACTTTAAGCGAGGTATTGAGCCGCCCGTCCGGGGAAGGATCTCCCCCCTATTGAATACCGCAGCCAAATGTTCTCTAGGTCGTGTGTCTGCCAGTGAGTAGGTTTTCCAGAGCTTGTGGGGATGAGTGCTGTATCGGCAGCCGGAGGTTAGGGTAGGGCTGACATGGCGGTGGCAACTGGCAGAGACTGACCGGTAACTTGTCCGATGTCGCTGCGACTTGGGCTCCTCTCTCGCTTTACATCAGGCGGAGGGAAGCCATTATGTCGTGCTACTTCATAAAAAAAAGAATTATCAAGTCTTCCATTAATGGCGATTGCTTTGCTGCCTGACTGAATCACGGGCACTGCTGTTAATTTTCCATTAATGTTGATAAACTCTCCTTTACGCTTTATGCTAGCTGTGCCCTACCTTTCAAAGCGACCGATAGCGGCTTCCAGGTCGCCAATTTTTAGTCAGGTTGAGGCAAAATACCATTGACTTGAGAAGACCGGGGGGTGCTACCATAACTCCAGTTGCTACCAACGGCTCATCTTTGCAGCTATAATCCTGACGTCATACTTCTGGGGCTGGCTGGCGGACACGCAGGGCCGTCGGCCGGTGATGCTGATCTCCATGCTGGTGTCAGCCATCTTCTCGGTGCTGGCCAGCTTCTCACCGAATCTGCTCACCTTCGCTGTGCTACAGTTCATTTCATCAGTATTGTGAGTACCTGAATAAGGATTACGGCATACTAAGGCCAGACGCGTTTTAGGTTCCTATTCTATTTTGTTAGGTTGATAGATGCACCTGGTCCTTCCTTTTACTTCTCATTGTCAAAGTCGACCAAATACGAAATGGACGGTTCGCGAAGTGGACCTTTTGTGAAACGGGTGTTTTGAGAACTGGAAGCTGCTAAATGAACATTTGCTGGAGTGAACCTTTTGCGAAATTGACGTTTTAGAACAAACGCTATTCCTATTGGCAATTAAGTACTTAAGTACCATCTTTGCCGCGTCGTTAATATATGGAACTCATTGAAAGAACATGACTGTGTTTCCTCCTTCCTTTGCTATATCCTTTAAACGGGACGTGAAGAAGCTTATGGGCCGACACGGCGGTGGCAACTGACAGGTGACTGATGAGTAACATGCCCGTTGTCGTAGCGTTTTGGTCTTCTCTTTTGCTGTATATCAGGCGTAGGGAAGCCATTAAAAATAAGAAGGACGAAATACGTAGAAAGAAGTCTCGAGGCTGATGCTATAAACCATAAACCATTCTGACGATCATTCAAGTCGGTATAGAAGTACAAATATAAGGGATGACGATTATCACACATAGACACAAGAGGTAACATTATACTCCTACATTCCAGTATGGCGGGGCCATCTGCGGTGGTCTACACGTACCTGGGCGAGTTCAACAACCTCCGCCACAGGGACAAGATGGTCGCCTTCGGCTCCTCCTTCGTCGGTATCGGCACTGTCATTCTACCTGGTAAGCTTTTAGATATCCTCCTATATCCTATAACCCTCTAACTCTTCTTTGAGAGATCCAGCAGTGGAACTCGTACGACTGAAAATAATGATGATGCTGATAATCCTCCAAAACACAATTCTTGGTACTATTATACCTACTTGCTATCTGATTTTCTGTATCCCATAGCATAGTGACGAAGATAGACATATTTTTCAGAGGTAGTCCAGATAGCTCTTGGATATGTACTTGTATTTTTCTCTTGGTATAATGATCTTATCAGACATAATATTTAGAAAATCAAATTCTTTTGTCCCATTTTAATAACCGAAACTAAATGTATCTAGATAACATTTAATTATGGAAAAAAAATATACATTTGCTATAGCTTAAAATGAAAAAGCGTAAAATGTGTTACCAAATCTTTCTTGATGTATCAGTTACAATTTTTATTTTATTTTTAAAGGTATCAGCTGGCTCATCCTCCCTCTCGACTTCTACTACCCCATGGACTTCCTCGACATCGCGTACCGCCCCTGGCGCCTCCTGGTGGTCGCCTGTGCGCTGCCCTACGCCATCGGCACTGTCCTGCTGATCTTCGCTCCCGAGAGCCCTAAGTTCCTGAACGCTATTGGCGAACAGGAGCAATGCTTGGAGGTCGTGAAGACGATATACTCCGTCAATCAGAGAATGGATAAAGAGAGCTTTTCGGTAAGTTCTGGTCACACAAAGACACTTAATTGCACATAACGATTACAGGACTTACATAACTTAACTAATTTGGAATTTATGTGGTCTTATCTTGCTAAGATGACGGTTACTTCTCAATGAGTCATACCCTGTAACGTTGTGATTGGTTAAAAAAAATATTCGCAGATTGAGTAATAGTGTGACTCGATGTATCATAAACTTAACCTTAAAAATTGTAATGGGTCCTGCGACACAGGCCTCGAGTCTAGCGCAGCGGCCGCTGTTATTGTTCAAAGGTTCCCACTACAACTAAGTTATGTTGTATAAACTAAGAATTACTTTACTTAAGCTATGTTAAGGAAGTTTTGTATCCGTCTGTACATGGAACGACTTAATTTTTGATGTTAATAAATAAATATTTCATTTCAAATATTTCATTTCATCTCATCGGGTCTGACCCCATGTGATTTTTTCTTCTGATTAAGTAAGATTAGATCTAGACTAGATTTATTGTCTTATGAATAAGTCACGTAAGACAACTTGGCTAAATTCTTTGGAAAATGCCGCTGTGAGCGAAATCGGTCAGCAGAGTAGGTATAATTAAAACATCAACAAAATAAATGAATACCATAACTCCTGCACCATCAGGTAAAATCTCTAGTGGTGGAGAACCAAAGCAGCAAGGGGGCGGGCAGCCACGGCGTGGGGGCGGTACTGCGCTCCATGCGCGACCAGACCCTGCCGCTGTTCAGGCGTCCGCTGCTGCCCTGGACCTGCCTCACCTGCTTCGTGCAGTTCGGGATATTCGCCACGTAAGTTAGCTAGCAAACCTTTTTTATGTCATGTAGGGTTAATTCCCCCCGTTTCATCGTTATCATCTATATATAGCCTTTGGCAGTTCAATGCTGGACATTAGGCATCTCAAATAGTTCGCCACGTCTTAGACCTCAAGCATCCAGGACTTGCCACCCTCAATACATACTTACGTGTTCCTGGCTGATTTTAATTAAATTTGGCGGTTATAAGATAAAACATCCCAGAATTTCTCAAAAATACGCTCAACAGGTTGCAAAGACGACCTGAAGACACGGACCATCTTGAGGATCCGTGGATGACCATCACGTGGCCACACTTAGTGTGATCGATCTACGTTGCAATAACGAAGCATGATAGGATGCCTCAATTTTTTTTTAATTTTGTCGTCTGCTTATAAATCATTTTAATGTGCTAATATAAAATAACTGCGATATTATTAAAGTCTGTACTGGTTCTACTGACAACTGACCAAGCATTGCATTTCAGGACAAATGGCTTCTACGTGTGGTTCCCGTCAATTCTGAACTCGCTAGCGAACCATGACGGAGGCGACGCGAGTATCTGCACCATTCTGGACGCGGCGAGAGTACCGGCCAACAACGGCACTGTGGTAAGCAAGATCATGAAATACGAAATACCTATCCATAGCATCCAGTGGCGTAACTGGATACTAGACTAGCAAGTCGGTAAAATGCAAGGGGCCCCCAGTCAGAAGAGAACCTTATCTCCCAATATTCATCATCATCAGCTTATAACAGTCCACTGCTGGACATAGGCCTCTCCAGTTGTGCGCCACTTAGGGTAAACATCTTGAGGATATACCCATAATCACCACGCTGGGGAGGCGGGTTGGCGATCGCAGGACGTAGCTTCTCGCTCCGGTGACGCTGCTGCCCGTCATCGGTCTGTGATATTTAGCTAAGCCTTCAATTGTGATGGTTATACCGCCACCATTCGGTTGACAGCGCCTCGTTTGCTATTCGGCAGGATGCACCACGGGCAGGTGAGGTTGGCTTGGAGCGAAAAGATAATAGGTCGCTCTCTTACATCCCTCGATATCGCTTACCATGAGGGGAATCGCAGTCAAGCACAAATCCATTTCGAAAATAAAATAGATGGATACCTACTATGAACTGTGAAAGCTCCCTCTCAAATATGCCCGAAAAACGGACGAGATGAAATTGTTTAAAGCAAATCATTTCCTCACACAAAACAAATTTTACTATGGAATGTGCATGTATCTCTCTAATAGGTATCATTTTCTATCCGTTGACCTTGCTCAAACGATAAAGGTAGAAAACAGACAGTACTTAGGTTCTTGCTATTTCAGATCGAATGCGACGACACCATGAACACGGAAACCTTTGAGCGCTCCATCTACATAGGCCTCGTATTCTCCTCCATGTACATCATCGTCGGCTTCCTCGTGGACTTCGTGGGCAAGAAGCTGATCCTCATAGTGCTCCTGTCTGTAACCGGGCTCTGCGGGATCGCTGCTCACCTGGTCACCAACTCGCAGATCGGCGTGATCCTGTTTGCGATATTCCAGATGTGTGGCGCTTGTATTGGGCTGATGACCGCAGTGGCCGTTGAGCTGTTCCCAACAAAATATAGGTGAGTTTTTTATGACAGAGGGGCGAATGGGCTTGAAGGTCACCTGATGGTAACTGATCACTTCAGTCACTTCACATAGACACAGCAATACCAGAGAAGTCATGGAGAACACGGGTGCGTTGCCAGCCCTTGTCCTCCATGACTCCTCTCTCCTGACTGATGACTCCTTGAGAAATTTGTAACCTTTTTTGTATGTGACCGGGGAAAATGCAGTTAGGCATTCCCACCGCTCGGGCGAGCAACGGTGTATGTGGGACGCACCCCGCCTCGAAGATAGAAGTCAGGCAAGAAATTGTCAGGCAGAAAAAAAGGGGACCCGAGGTCCCTAAGTTGATCCAGCTGCGAATTTTGCGAATGGATACGTTTTGGAAAATTCGCAGCTGGAAGCTGATTCCAAAAAACCGTTGCACAAGTAGCGTCAAGTAACTCCAAGTTGCTGTCCGTGTGGATTCCGAATTTAGAGTAGGACCACGATGATGATGATGACAGACACAGATCAGGGTCATCAGGAATAGACCCGTCTTAAAAGGCATCACCTGTTCACTGGTATGACGTGTGTACCAGCCATCCTTTCACCCAACCATTTTGAAGGGAATGTAACGACCCGCCACACAGCGCCACTTCCCCAGAAATAAAGAGCAATCTCATCAATAAGGTCATACTGTCAACATATTGCGCCGATCCCAAATAATGGGAACAGGGCAGGCAAATGAATGAAGGTCATATTATCACCAGAGCGATGGCGGTATGCCTGTCCATGATGATGGGCCGCGTGGGGTCCATGGCGGGGTCCAACCTAATCGGCGTGTTCCTGCAGACCAACTGCGGCGCCAGCTTCTACCTGTTCGGCGGCGTTCTCGTCGGTGAGTATCTCATTATCAGACTCTTTTCATAAGAACATAAACCTGCAGAAACAGACTTGTCCTTCCAGAAAGAGCTTCCTTCGAGTTAGGTGACTGTGCTTGGGGACCCCGGCCCGTCAGACCAAGATAGTTTGTCGTATATATATATTATGCTAAACGTGATGAAAACTTCTCATACGCGTTGTAGGATTCTATGTTGTAGCGATAGAAGTTCACCACTTTACCCGATCCTGGCCTAAGGTTTACATACACTATGATACTTGCCGAGAATCGGTATCCACTCCAGAACTCGTTTACCCCAGCGGTTTTCCGCTCTACGACTGATATAGCCCACTGCCACATTTCTAATCCTGTGAGCCATGTAGATGGTTTTAATTCGTATCCGATCCCAAGAGAAACGCTGAGCAGTGCCCTTACTTCTACACACCACTACACTGTAAACTAAGTTCTTTTCGTGTTTCCAGTGAACGCCCTCTTCTGCCTCGTCCTCCCCGGCAAGAAACGCAGCAAGACTACCAAAGAAGTACCTACGGAACCCGCCCAAAACGAGACGCACGAGCCGGTATGAACGCTTCATCGGCTTGTGGTCACTCTCGCAAACATATATCAGTATTATTACAAGGGAGAAAGATCTATATATGCTTATGTGCAGAGTTCATATGGGTCGACTGTACTGTAGGAAAGATTTTGCATTTATTTTGTTTTACACGACCTTGTGAGAATGGTCGGTACAAACTAACCCTGCGAGTGAGAACGCCGAGTGAGAAGCGACATTGCGAGTGAGAACCTCTACAGACCGGCATTCTGGCTGTTTTGGCACGTTTGACATTGACATAAGCGTCATAAATGTCAAAACGGACATTTTGTATAAGTGGAGACATTAATAAAATTCCAAATTCGGCCACGTACCAAAACATAATCGTTGATCTCTATGAACCGACATTGCGGGTTTTGAGGCGTGATTGTGAGTGAGTTAATTCGAGTTGAAGCAACAATGCGTGTGTGGTTTTTTATTTAGGTCTTTTAAGTAAGCATTAATATTATGCAGATATAATATTAAAAATTAACGTTAACAACCGTTACTTTAAAATATAACAAAGGTACCTATTTTAGTCTTTGGTTCTCAACAGAATTATGAATACAAACTATCGCAAAACTAAGGTTTATTCTGTAAAAATAAACGTGGATGTACCTACTCGTACATAGTTATGAACGGCATAAGAATTAATTTGTAAAAACCCGCTGAACGTGCTTATCGCATTTATGTTTAGCTTGATGAGCTTCACCTTGAATGTCTGTCAGCCGAAAACGGAGCTTCTGTGTAAGTGATTTATTTTTGTCGAAGTCAATCAAATCAAAAACTGTCCAGAAATAAATGGAGAAAGCTTGCTGTAAAATAATTATATTTTTCTGTTTTACGTTATTGAGCTTAAGACTTTGACTTGTAAATGTCCTAACATTTTCTGGGCGGTTTTTTAATGGTATATTGTGCTTATTTAGTTTTAATTACAAATCTTTGTAAATTAATTAAATTACGTTTTTTGTTAAGACTGGTTTTATAAGAAATTCTTATCATCAATGTATTATTTTATACTTCCATTCATTTATGTTTTGGTCATATTGGGTGAATATTTTCGATTCAAATCCATCCTAAAACCAAGTTTTCTACCACAGATGCTAAAATGGAGGGAATCTTCAAATTCGTATGAAGGCGCATTGGCATAGCTGATTTCCCTTCATGACAAATTAATATACCTTTAGATAGCAATAATCATTATAGTTAGGTTTATTATATGCATTGCTATAAATTACTATATTACGTTATTAACGAATGTTCTCTAAAAAGATATTTCTTTATTTGTAAATAGAACAATACATTGTTAGAATATAATTACTACCTACTCGTATCTAAGATGTTCTAATGTAAGGTGTAGTCATCGAATAAAAACATAATTTATTAAGAAATTGTTTTATTAATGAGATCATTTAGAAAACTATTGTAAGTAGGTACGTAAATAAATGCTTAACTCCGTAAATAAACTTATGATGTAAACTTATGATCGTATCAAGAAACTTCATTTCCAACAAGTATAACACTGTGCGTATCCACAAAAGCGGGGCTGCGTAAAGCTGTCAAATATTGACCAAGGCTAGGCGCGCACTGGTGCCTTTTTGTCACCGTGACAGTCGTTTCATCTTTTTGCACTTTTAAAGTGAGAAAAAGAGAGATATCTGTCACGGGTGACAAAAAGTCACCATTGCGCGCCTAGGCTAGGCTTATATTGTTCCACTGAAGTGGAGCAAAGATGACATGTATGATTTGAGCAATATCATTGCTCAATTTTGTTAGCCAAGGCAGATATTAAGTTTTTTGTACTTTGGCGCCCAACGTGGGGCTAAATAAATTTTTATAATGTTTTTATGATTATGGATACAATTACATAAGGCATGATAATGTCTAAAGTTATATTATGTTAAATAAACGAGATCATAAAAAATATTTACTTACTTACTTACATTACATTCCTAAAAATTCCAAATCCAAAATACTGACAAAGAGAAATCAACACTAATTTACTCTGAAACTCTTAACCAAGAATAAACTTTCTATGAAAACTAACCATAAAAACCTGTTGCAATACGCAGACAGGATGCGCAG
The DNA here is from genome assembly GCA_031163375.1 of Conogethes punctiferalis. Taxonomy (NCBI): domain Eukaryota; kingdom Metazoa; phylum Arthropoda; class Insecta; order Lepidoptera; family Crambidae; genus Conogethes; species Conogethes punctiferalis. The sequence continues at coordinate 19,262,950 of CM062082.1, read as the reverse complement.
CAAAACGAACCCACAACACACGACCACTTCAGTTGAAAACATCACATGATTTTCAGCTACGTCACAACTGAGAGCCAAGCTAACAGGAATCAACATCCGACTGCCCTAGAGAGCGGATGTGGAAGGTCCCCACTTCCGGAAAACCTGGAGGAGGGCAGGAAAATTTCAGTTTTGTGGGCGGCGGTACCAGGCGCTCTGATGTGGCGAGAGGTCGCGACCGCCCCATAGGCAAAGATTAGGCGCGCATGCGTTAACTGGGCGCATGCGTCGAATGTCACTCGTACTAAGTATATTGATTTTTATGAACACCCCTTATCTTTGTGACGTGTGAAGGAAGATGTATGTAGAATAGATGAGGCAGTTTAATTTATAGAGAAATGTAGATATTAATGAGTGATCCGTAAAAAAAAAACTTTTATTAATTTGATTCTTTGTTAAACTCAATTCCGATTCAGTTGATAGCTCACCTCACCCTTTATTTTCACAACTATCCTATACCCTAAGGTTGTCAGGAAGAAAAAAGAATATCTATCTATCAAAACTCTCAAATATGTACTCTTTATATTTATACTTTTTTGTAAAGAAATACATAGCTAGTTCTTTACAAACGTAATCATAATGCACACAAATGTTACTGTGTGGGGATTGAACTCGCGGTCACTGTGTCATAGGCGGCGTTTACTACAACCTAGTCAATTTGCGTCATAATAATTACACATCGATGTTTAGAGTGTTAAAATACGTACATAGATTTGACAAAATATGATTAAACCAACGACTTTTCAAGGAAGACGTTATATTAAGCTACTCACTATATGCTACCACACGACGTGAGCTCAAATTACATACAAAATAAAATTTACATTGGTTCAACGATCCCCTCCACATCAATTTCATTCGCGGCGTTTCCTAGCTCCGCGACGCATTCTTCCGCATACTTTAAGTTCCCTCCTTTTATGCTCGCCTGGTAACTCAGATGTCGCGAAAACTTCCCTGCAAAGATCTCAAACGCTTTCCCGAGTGGAAAATCTTTTGCGAACAAAGAAACTGCCCGAGGGCCCTTACACTGACAGTTTCGAACTTTTTGAATTGTAAATGGGAAACAATTTTTTCGACATATCGAACATAATAGCTGTTTGTAAACGGAGATTACACTTACAGGGCAAAAAAGACCTTTTAGAGATGCTTTTTTTTTGTTTTTCATTTGAAAAAAATGTCGACTGTCAAAACAGTAGAGTTCTCAACGTCCACTCTGTTACCGTCAACCGGTTGACGGATCCGCCATTTTAGGCAGAAGTACCAGGAGCGCAAAGAACGCGTGGAGGTTATCGATTTTCCAGCTCAAATGTGCGAGCGAGACAGCGCTAAGTGTCTTCTGCGCATGTCCGCCTTACCACATTCGCGTCGCATTCACCCCATCCCCTGAGAAACGCAACAAGTTCAACAAACTTCAACGGCTTATGCACTCTGGGTAGATGCACGATTTGGACCCCAATACTGGCGCCCCAATCGCAAGGGAAATGGGGGGTGCCGCACGTCCCCTTCCCCTTTTGCCCGACTGTGACGGATTGGTCCATTTAAGGGTAGCTTAGTAGAACACACTTATGCGGTAACACTATCTAACACCTTGTCCCGACACGGAATTCGAACCCACATCTCTTGGTCACTTGCTACCAACTAGCCAACGACGCAGTCAAAATGAATAACTACGACATTATTTTATCAATGGTAAGTAATTAGAATCCTATGTTAGAATCTTATTATTACTCACATTAGGTACCTACCTACATTACATACCTACTATTGATTTTATCAGGTAAGGATTAACTAAAGGATGTTATTTAAAACCTTTGAATGTAAAGTGGCAGATAAATAAGTATCTTAAAAATGCTCTAAGTATGTAAGTACATTTAGATTTATAATTACGATACTAAAATAATTATTAAAATTTTCATCCAAACTAATGGATCTCAAACTTAGGTTTCCTTTGAATTAAACTACATCTAGTAAGACACTACACAATTAGAGGTCTCCTGTCCTTACATCATGAGCCTATTGCTGTCCACTGCTGGACATAACTTTCCAGTTGTTCGCCACTTCGGGGAATACCTACCACAGGCCGATGAGGGGCAGCAACGCCACCGGAGCGAGAAGGTACTCCCTGCGATCGCCAACCCACCTGCCCAGCGTGGCGATTATGGGTAAGTCATCCAGATGTTTGTCCAACCAAAGTGGCGAACAACTGGAGAGGGCTATCTCCAGTAGACTGGGATAGGCTGGTGATGATGATGATAAATCATTAAAATGCGCGTAAACTTGTTTGCGATTTCAGACATTTTGTAAAATTCAAATGTCATACCTAGCCTATAATGAACCGATACACATCTTTGACTATAATAGTGATAATATTCAATGAGCTGGCTATTGTTTACATAAGTAAGTGTACTTACTACAATAAAACTGCATGGTTATTAGTGACTGCTAACAAGTAAGGAGCGAGGATTATCGTTCAATTGCATCGTGCACTCGACAACGCAGCGAATCTTTGGATAGAAACGTTTTATTCAGCGTACAGAAAGTCGGCGTACAGATAGGGCTGGTGACCAGACAAATGTTGTCAACAACTTTGCCAAAAACGTCAAAGATTTTTTTGAAAGTGGCAAATGCCATCTCTGTTCAATCTGTTTCCTTCGGAAAGGGATAGAGATCGGTGAGGCTATTAACAGTGCCTATTTCCACAATAAAATTGAAATTTGACAATATTTTGTACTACTTACTTAGACTAAAATTACAAATTTTAATGAACGTTCCAGAATTAGATCCTTTCAAACGCATTTTTTTTATAGTGGCTCGACATAATGGCTTCCCTACGCCTGATGGAAAGCGAAAGAGAAGCCCACAGTCGCTGTGACAACGGGCAAGTATCTGATCAGTTACCTGTCAGTTGCCACAGCCATGCTGGCCCAACCCCAACAAACATGTACCTAACAATTCTTGGCCCGAGCCCAGAGTCGAACCTGTATCTTCTCGGTTGTCAACCGCGAGCACTAGACCAAAGTGATTGTCTTAATTCAATAAACACCTACCTAAAGACAACCTACCTTTTGTTAATTTAATTAATTAAGCTATTTTGGGTAATTCTTCCAAATGATTCAACGTAAAAGTTATGCAATAGCCAGAAGATACTGGATGATTCTAAATTGTCTATTTGTAATTGCAAATGAACTAGGTAATTAGTTAGGTAACAAATGGAAACCTATTCACAAACGCTATTTTATTTTAACTGAGATATCTGCACTTAAAAGGTAGCTCAAAATTATTCTTCTTTTGTTTCATTGCAGAATTTGAAAGGGATTGACGTTATTATAGTGTTATAAAACATAAATTAATTAATTCCGTCAGTTTGCACGTCAATTTTTTTCGCGGCGCCACGTGAATCCTTTTCTTTATGAAGAAAATTCTGTTAAAAAACTTAAAAACCAACCCTAAGTCCTCACGTTTCACACTGCATGGTCTCACGTGTTGTGTTACTCATGTAGGGCCTCAATGCGTTATCATTTCCAATTGTCCTGTAAGCCCCACTTACGCGTTCACGATACCACCCATAACAAACTGCATCAGCTGACGAAGGACACACGTCTTTGCAATGCCTTGACGCGCTCATAAAAAAAAAACAAAAAAAATTAAATACCAATTCACAAAAAACACTTCGAACTAAAAACATATTTTTCACAACATTTCATGAAATTTTTATAGTCTGTATTCAAGTGTTCCTTGTCGTCTCAATGTGTTTTAAGTATTGCAAATAAACAATTAAAAAATAGAACAAAAATACGGATAAAATGACAGTCGTCCAGGAAAAGCCGAAAGAAGTTTCTGAGAAGAGATTGGTCTTCGACGATGCAATCGATCGCACTGGTAAGTGAGAAAACCATTTTATAAAAAAAAAAAATAAGTAGAAACTTTAAAAAAATAACGCAAATTGTTATATTTTTACGGTTGATTTGCATTATTTTTAAAAAAACTTTACCAACGTTACCACAGGTAGGTGGCTCTTTTTAATACTGTAACATGTTGACCTTATTTATAAAATACGATTGTGTTATTTCATGCTGAAACAATAAAAGGTACCTTTGTATTGTTAAGAACAATTAGGTTTAAATGATTGAAAAACAATGACAATCAGTTTAGTAATTTCCAAGAAATTCCGTTTATTTATGCAGATATAATAAATAGGTAATCAAAAAGCGCTAGACTATGTACTTAAATGGTAAATATTCTTTGGACGGGACGACTCTCGAATACCTACTCAGATCCATCCCAATTTATCCATCACATCCTCCCGGCCAGAAATCGAACTTTAACACTCCGGATGACCCCACCGAATACGACATCAGTCCATCACCCTGTTACCGTCCACAGCTAAACACAGCCCTACCTTCGTTGTTCTGATACCCATAACACAACTACTCAAGGTACTTTACTTCGGAATCGAAGCATTTGATATTGTCTGATATACATTTGGGATGTAAGAGAGCGACCTACTTATTAACATTATGCTTCAAGCCACCCTCACCTACTCGTGGTACATCCTGTTGAATAGCAAGCGTGACTGGTAGCTGTATAACCATCACGCTTGAAGGCGCAGCTAAATACCACAGTTCGATGACGGGCAGCAGCGTCACCGGAGCGAGGAGCTACGCCCTGCAACCGAACCTCCAGCGTGCCGATTATGTATGGAGCCTACAGATGTTTACCCAAAGTCAGCAGAACAGCTGGAGAACAGGTGCAGATCCAACACTGGTGAATCGTTCCACCTTAGGCAACTAGAATGAATGGATGGATCCCCGCTAAAATTTGATAGAAGCGTACATAAGTCACGGGGGATTCAAGTCGACTGTAAATAAAATGAGGAATAGGGCTGCGATAGGCTGATGATGATGATGATATCTATTTATTTGCAGGCTTCGGCCGGTATAACATCGGCTTGCTTGCTACGTGCTGCCTGCTCATCCTGGCCATGTACCTGGACATCTTCGGCTTCTCCGTGGTGCTGCCGGCAGTGGCCTGCGACATGCGGCTCAGCACCGCTCAGCAGGGGCTGTTGTCCGCTGTGCCACTCATCGGTGAGGTTACAGAGAGAGCTTTTATTCTTCTTCTTCTTCTCGGCATTTCGCGACAGTCTTTCCGAACTGCTACGACTTGGGAACCTTCAAGAGAACCTTCAGCTGATTGTCTGCACACCATTTTCATGGCTTCTTAAGCCTGCACACGTAGTTATGTTAAAGAAAGGAGAAGACCCTCCTTCTCAAAGTCAAAGTTGACTGGCTTGGTGGCTCAATTGGTAGTAACCCCTGCCTTCTGAACCAAGAGTCGTGAGTTCGATTCCCACCCGGGACAAACATTCGTGTGATGAACACTTGTGTTTGTTCCGTGTCTGGGTGTTTATATTTGTATTTAAGTATTTATTTGTGGTACCTTCGTTGTTCTGATACCCATAACACAAGTTCTTAAGCTACTTACTTTGGGATTAGGGCAATGTATGTAATGTTGTCTGATATTTATTTATTTATTTAAAGAGCTCTTCGGAGACTTCGCCATGACGTACCTATACTTACAAAGTCAATTTTCGCCTTATCTCCTGATTTTATCCGTCATAATTAATTGGCGAGAAGGCCAGAGTCGAGCAAAGTGTCCAACAATTGGAGAGGCATAGACACTACCATCGTTGAGTTCCACAATACCCCCCCCCCCCCCCCCCTACTACAGCTACATCACCACCACTGTTTCTGTGTGCAGGCGTGATGATATCCTCGTACGGCTGGGGCCTGTGCGCGGACACGGCGGGCCGCCGCCGTACGCTGCTCATCGCCATGCCCATGGGCGCATTCCTCAACCTGGCCTCCAGCATGGCTCCCACCTACACCAGCCTCGCTGTTCTGAAGTTTCTATCCGCGTGTTTGTAAGTAAATAAATAATAGACAACACCACATACCTACATGGTCCATGACGGTCCGCAAGGAGAAGCACAGCGAATCTTCGCTCGAATTGAGCCACCCGTCCGGGGAAGGACCTCCACCCTATAGAATACCGCAGCCAAATGACCTCCGGGTCGAGTTTCTGCCGGTGAGTAGGGTTTCCGGAGCTTGTGGGGGGTTAGGGTTGGGCCGGCATAGCGGTGGCAACTGACAGGTAACTGACCAGTTACTTGCTCGTTGTCACAGCGACTTGGGCTTCTCTTTTGCCTTCCATCAGGCGTAAAGGAGCCATTATTTCGAGCTATATTAATTCAAGTTTAAAAAAATATGACTACACGGCGAAGCGAAACAAGAAGACTACGTATATGGTCCACAAGGGAAAAATCACGTGGCGATTGGAAAGGGCTCGGCGTCTCTATGCAGTGTCAGATCCGAAATGAGAGTTCCGACACTTCCGACAGAGAACCAAAGTCATCAACATAGCTCACCGGGTGATACTATCTACGGGGGCAGCCTAAATAAAATGCCCATATCCTGATATCCTGATCTATTCCTGTTCGTATTATAAAATTTGCTATCCTGCAGTTAAATTAAACGGCGCTGTATGTATGATCAAGTTTGGTGCAAGGGAAAACCTTAATTCGAAGCCATGTAGCTTGTATGCCATGCCGGGTGCATTAAAGTGCCTTCAATACTTTCATTTTTATCTTAAAAAGTAACCTTGTAACACAATTTGGGTGCGGAAAGTGATACTCGTACACCGCCTCCATCCATACTTGAATAAGTAATGTACCTAATCATTAAAAAAATAAGCATTATACATAATAGCTATATGTATAACATGGGTAGGTATGAGCTGGTATGGATACGGCGTGTATGTAGATACAAGCTATATGTATAGCTGTAGCAAATTTTGATGCAATTTAGCAAACCCTAGTTTTAAAGGGAACTAATTTATTCGTTGACTTTTGTGTAGATCTTACCTGCTCGCAATCAGTAAGACTTCTTAGAGATTATCATGGTCTGGAGTGCAGAATGTATGTGATGTTGGCAGTAACAAGTATACCTAAGTAACATTTCCAGTACATCATCAGCGAATGCTGCAGCCTTCGTGCTGGTGGGGGAGAGCGCCCCCGCGCGGCACCGGAGCCGCTTCATGTTCCTGATGGCCAGCGCTACCATGTTCGTGCAGTTCATCATATGTGGTCAGTGCTCCTCATCTCTCACTCATCATCATCAGCCCACTGCTGGACATAGCCTCTGCAGTTGTTCACCACTTTGGGCAAACAGCTGGAGGCTCTACACTTGGGCAGGCTGGTTGGCGATCGTAGGGCGTAGCTAATCGCTCCGGTGACGCTGCTGCCCGTCATCAGCCTGTGGTATTTAGCTACGCCTTCAATCTTGTTGGTTATACCGCCACCAGTCGATTGCCTGAGCCTCGTTTGTTATACAGCAGGATGCACCACGGGCAGGTGCTGAAAGTTAATTACAGCACATCAAATGTCTAAAGAACATCTAAGCTGATATTTATCTCTTCTTCTTGTTCATCAACATCAGCTTGCAGTCCACTGCTGGACGTGGACGTACACTGCATCTCATGAGTGTCGTAGAAGACTACTAAGGAAATATAAGAAAACGGGCAGCAGCGTTTACTTAGGTACAAATTAACCCTACTGCGGTCACCAAACCGCCTATCAAGCGTGGTGACTATGGCAGATCCCCCTAAATAAGAATTGTCATTGAGAGACGCCTCTGCCCAGTCGCAGACGTTTGTAGGCTGATGATAATGTCATCATCATCATCAGCCTATTGCGGTCCACTGCTGGACACAGGCCTCTCCAGTTGTTCACCACTTAGGGCAAACATCTGGAGGATAAACCCATAATCGCCACGCTGGGCAGGCGGGTTGGCGATCGCAGCGTGTGGGTTCTCGCTCCGGTGACGCTGCTGCCCGTCATCGGTCTGTGGCATTTAGCTACGCTTTTAATTGTGATGGTTATACCGCCACCAGTCGGTTGCCAGCGCCTCGTTTGTTGTTCGGCAGGATGCACCACGGGCAGGTGAGGTTGGCTTGGAGCGAAAAGATGATAGGTCGCTCCCTTACATCCCTTCTTGAATGATAATGTCCAAGGATCTAATTCCTTTTACAGTATTCGCTCTACCAATATTCCGGTTACGCTTCGAAGTGGAGATCTCCTGGCTGTCGATGGTGTACCGACCCTGGAGGCTACTTCTGCAGGTGATCAGCCTGCCCGGCGTGGTGGGATGCGTGGGGATCCTGGCCTTCCAAGAAAGCCCTAAGTTCCTGCTGAGTAGCGGTCGAGAAGACGAGGCTGTGGATGTTCTTACGACTATGTACAGTTGGAACACTGGAAAGAGCAGAGATGATTTTCCAGTAAGTGCCTCAACGCATTCATCATCATCATCATCAGCCTCTCGTTGTCCACAGGTGGACATAGGCCTCTCCAGTTGTTCACTGGAGGTTTTACCCATAATCGCCACGCTGCACAGGCGGGTTGAAGATCGCATTCACTTTTTATAATACAAAATTATTTTGCCTAGAGGCTCTAATGATAGTTCTTTCTTTATGGTAAAGGAGGCAAATACTTAGGCCTGAAGTTGACCTAATGGCGAGTAAACACTTCAGCCCATAGATACCGCAACAGCAGGGGAGTCACAGATGCGTTACTGACCCTTAAGAAATTTGTTGCCTTGCTCTTTGAAGGTCCCTAAGTCGCAACTGTAACCACAATAAGAGAGGTAGGGCATAGCGAATCTTCGCTCGAATTCGGGGAAGGACCTCCACCCTATAGAATACCGCAGCCAAATGGCCTCCGGGTCGTGTTTCTGCCGGTGAGTAGGGTTTCCGTGGCTCATGGGGGTTGGGGTTGAGCCGGCATGGCGGTGGCGACTGACAGGTAACTGACCAGTTACTTGCCCGTTGTCACAGCGACTTGGGCTATTCTTTCGCTTTCCATCAGGCGTAGGGAAGCCATTATGTAGAGCTACTATAAAAAAAAACTGTAAACTAGATCCAAAGAACACATGGAAGAAAATTGCGCGCTAAACGTTCCGTGAAAGACCTCCAACTATCAAGATGATAGGCTAAAATTGGTACAGATGCACGAAATGAGAGCATTTGATCGATGTTCGAATCCCATCCGCAAAAACATAGTTATATGATAACCATTAAGTACTTACTATTTTTCTGTGGGTGACGTTGTTTTAAGTGTCTAATCAAACGAGCTGATCGCCGTCAGCTTTGGTTCTCCCTAGGATCAATCCGTAAGTATGTATAATGCTGTCTGAGGAAATTCATCACCAAAAGGTGTATTTTAATTCTAGGTAGTATCCGTCTACCTGGAGGAAACCAAGAAGGTCGATGACAAGAACCGAAGCTTCATCAGCAAAATGTGGAACCAAACTGCTCCCCTGTTTAAACCCCCATTGCTGCTGAATTCTCTGAAGCTTTACTATATCCTGCTCTGCGCATACATGACGTAAGTAAATAATGCAGTACCCTAACACCGAGTAAGTTTATAAAGGAAGCTGGAATTTCAAGAAGTTTCTTGGAAGAAAGTCGACTCTTACGACCAGCACAGGAAGAAACGGGGCGGTGACTTCTTTGACGGTGTATTCTTTGACGCTACCGCGAATTGAACCTGGAATCTTGATACTTATACCTACAATGGGCATTGCGTGGCGGACTTTTATAGAATGCTGTTTCAGTGATAACAATTTAGGTTTATACATATTCAACGCTTTCATTCACTTCCCTACAAAAGATAAATTACTTACTTGTGTGAAAAAGTGTGTGAAGTCTGGTGACTAATACTGAAGATGCCTAATCTAGACGTTAGTCATGGCACAGTCAGTCGAGGATGTTATAACTATGCCTACTTATTATGTAAATACCCGTCTCTGGTCGAAATAACTCGCTAAACATTAGGTTAATGTCTCGAAGTAGGCATGTATAGGCACTTGACTCCCCTGCAAAACCCTAATAACGATTGGTTTCGCAGGTCAACCGGGTACACGATGTGGGTTCCGACGATGACGAACGCCTACTTCGAGGGCAAGGACAGCGCAGGGCAAACGTTCTGCGAAGTCGCCAGCCGGGCTGCCAAGATGAAGGATATGGTTCGTATTGTAGGAACAGACTTGTCCCTACGAAAAGTGGAAGTACTTCCGCCGAGCTAGGTGATCGTGCTCGGGGACCGCGGTCCGATGGACCATCTTGGTTTTTTCGTATATATAGCGAGTCGTGATGAAAACTTCGTATGCGCATTGTAGGTCTTCCATACATTTTGTATGGAGCGATTTATTTCTCCATAGACCCGGATTTCACATCGCCGTCTGTTGTTAGCTGGCGGAACTTGTATTGCATATTGTAGCGACGTGGAGGTTGTTGTAGCGGTGTGGAGATAGGTGTCGCTACAGCACTCCCCTCCTAGATGGAAAGTCTCGGCTCAGGTCAGCAGTCTGGTCAGCGTCGTGCCCGAGTAGGCTCCAATCCGCGGTGAGTCGGGATGAGCGGTGTGCGTGCGTGTGCTTCGAATCCTCAGTGAGGACGGATGAGAAGCGTCGGTGCCGGTGTGCTCGAATCCGCAGTGGGTCGGGATGAGCGTAGTAGGCAGGAGCAGCTGCTACGTCGAGGATGTGCCGCCGTTGATCCGGACGTAGGGCTGCGTTGCATCGATTGCACGGTGTGAGCTGCCGCTGAACCAGGAAGCGTCGAAAGCTGCGGTGGTCGACGAAGGCGCTGGTGATGAGGGTTGCTGCAGACTGCTGCTGAGGATGGAGAGGCTGGAGATGATGCGTCGTCGATGCAGGGCTCGCTAAGGTGGTGTTGTCGTCGGTTTTCATCACGTCGTTGGGCTCCATCACGTTGCGTGTTCAATATCACGTCGGTGTAGATCACGTCGGGGTCACCAATTGTAGGAACAGACTTGTCCCTACGAAAAGTGGAAGTACTTCCGCCGAGCTAGGTGATCGTGCTCGGGGACCGCGGTCCGATGGACCATCTTGGTTTTTTCGTATATGTATATAGCGAGTCGTGATGAAAACTTCGTATGCGCATTGTAGGTCTTCCATACATTTTGTATGGAGCGATTTATTTCTCCATAGACCCGGATTTCACATCGCCGTCTGTTGTTAGCTGGCGGAACTTGTATTGCATATTGTAGCGACGTGGAGGTTGTTGTAGCGGTGTGGAGATAGGTGTCGCTACAGTATCATCTTCAGAGTATGTCGCTTCTGCTTGGTTCTGTTAAATATCATGGTCCAGTCAGAAGCATAGCGTGTCTTGGCGGGGGCCCCGTATAAAAATTATTTCCTTTAGGAAGAGAGAAAATTTGTAACAAATTTTGGGAAGGCTTTATTACTTTTACTTATGCACTTTGGGGGCCCCCGTGACCTGGGCTCCCCGTATAATTGATACGGCAGATACGGTGGTAGCTACGCCTCTGGGTCCAGTTCACAAATAGACACTTAGTGTCCATTATTCATCACAAACGTTACTAAGTACTTACCTATGCGTCGCGCGAACGCACAGATACCCAATAACCGATTATGATTTTGGGCTCTGTGCGTCCGCGCGTCGCATAGACCCCGTTAGAGGACGATCCCTGCACAGTACGACTGTTCCAATCCCTGGGACCCTACAACCATTTTTACTTACTTTTACTGGAAGTTAACGGTCAACTTCCAGTTACACCCCCGTGCAACAGGGCATGTTAAGTTGTTAGTCTGGACCTGATCTCTCCTCGAGTGGTTGAACTATTCGTATTGGCCGTATTGGCCCATCGTAATACCTACCTATATTGGATACTACTTATCTGTTGTTCGGAAAGAGATTGAGGGACTCCCTGTGAGTGCATCTGTGTTTGCGCCAGGCTTCACACTTGTGCACTTTTAATATCTCCTGCCTACTTGACTATTCAACTTGGGCACAGTAGTCGAAATTCGGTCATTATAGGTGCGCGTCTACATATAATTTTACATCTTTTCTCATCATCAGCCTCTAAGAGACTGCAGCCGGGCCATTCAGCCTCTGACGCTCTACGCGGTCATGGTCTACTCCGGAACGTCTGGCGTTCTCACCATCCTGCTGTCGTTCCTGGTCGGCCCTCTGGGCAAGAAGAGGACCACGCTGCTGGTGTTCACCGTGGCTGCTGTGGCCGGGCTACTGCTGCTGTTTGCGAGGGTGCCACTCCTGAGCATCGCTCTGTTCTACGTGTTCCTCTATGTGGCGCTGATCCTTGGAAATGTCAACACTTATCTGGTGGAATTGAATCCGACGCATTTGAGGTAAATCATCACTATCGCCATCACCAGCAACCTAACCGACCCTCCCCAGATAAGCGCTTTTAGCCGACCACCGTCAGGTTTAGTGGGTAGGTATTCTCGTTATAGGAGTGAGTCCCACATAACCCAGGAGTCCCGTAGCTAGGGCCCTGGTGTATGCGTAAAGGCATTGCTGACGTAAATACGAGTCCACTGCTGGACATTGGCCTCTCTACCTATGTAGATACTACAGATACGTACCTTTTGGGCATCGTGTTCATAAAGAAGTAACTTGTGCTGACTGCAGGGTTATTTTCCAATAAGTACCTAGGAACAGACTAGTCCCTATTAAAAGTGAAAACAAATCCTCCGAGTTATCGTTCTCAGGGACTGCGGTCCGACCGACCATCTTGGTTTGTCGTATTAAATGCTAATCAGTAATGAAAACATCGTATGTGCGTTGTAGGATTTCCATAGAGCTTGTAGGTATAGAGCACTTCTCGTAATGTATGAAAAGGACACTGTTGTTAGTAGGCGGAACTAGTGATTAATGTTATAGCGATGTGGAGATAGATGTCGCTACATGTTGCTATAAGATTTTTTGGGAAAGACAGACGCGGGTAGGCGTAGGTTGTCAAGTGGTCTGTACCTAGTCAAGTACCTAGCCTGTCTATAGCCGATTAGTTACTTTCAGCTGCTAAGTACTGTAGGTATTCATAGGATAAGGTAACCATTTTACCCTACTTCCGCAGAGGCATGGCGACATGCCTGTCGGTGGTGGTGGCCCGGGGCTTCGGCTTCTTCAGCGTGCAGCTGATCGCGACGCTGCTGGCTGATCACTGCACACCCATGATCTCCGGGTACCTCGTCTTGGTCATCAGTGAGTATCACCTTAATTTAACAGTATCTGGCACAAGCACCTTAAACACCTACTAACTCTCTCAACTATAGGTATAAGTGCCAGTTTATATACTCAACCACGTGGTCACAAACAAAGGTGTTATCTTGTACTATAAGTACCAGATGATAATAATTAGAACTTTGGCGTGTTCCAAAACACTGACTTTACGCAATGATGCTAGCTAGTTAATAAGCTAAAAGCATAACTAAACTACTTACACTTTATTGCTGTTGTTTATGTTACAGGCGGTTTGCTGGTGGCGTTGTTCTTGCCGGCGGAAGTGAAACAATCCAGTGATAACTCCTCAAACAGTTGAAATTGTCAGATCTATATAGAAATGGAAGTTTAGACAATAAGTTTATTTATTTATAAGGCTAATTTGTAATCTATTACTTAGGGTAATGAAAACATTTTGTAACTGTTCGAATTAGACCATTAAAGTTTAATACTCTATTTTAGTTTGTTTGTTCTAGCAATTATATTAAATCAAAAGAATATACGAATATGAAATGGTTCTTTTTACCTTTCTGTCCGTACTCCTCCAGCTCCGCTTCACATAAAGATAATTACATAATATGAAAATGCTACGAAAAAAGCGTATGAACAAATTGAGATTTAAGAAACCTCGTGTTACTGTAAAAAAAGTTGAGTAATGATTGTGAAAGCACTAACATAAAAATATTCTACTACCACTACAACTAATGTATTTTTGAGGCACCACACACACGATCAAAATGCTGCTTAAACAGACTGTTTAAAAAGGCTATTAATGCAACTGTTTAAAAATGATAATAATAAAAATAAAATTGTTCACGATTTTCAAAATACGATCGGAGAACTTTAGCAAGGAATTAAATAAGAAAATAGAATGGAACACGCCTTTATTGTTACATGGCAGCACCAACACCACCTGTCACCGTCCATGATCTGTCAAGCTGTCATTAGTGTCATTCATTTTTGTGAAACGGCCAGCGAAATGTCTGATTCTGCCGGCAATAATTCTAAGCCACGAGTGGTGGTTTTAGGAGGTAATTAAGCGATAAGCCGACTTTGTTATCATTCTCGGGCTAAGTTTTAATTGTTGGTAAATTTATGTGAAGAAGCGTATTGTGGCAGTGTATTTTTTTTCCAATGTTGTAACGGTCTCGATATTGTGTTAGTCATCGCTCGTAGTGAGTTGTGTAGTTGACCGGCGGTTGTTACAGGGTGCGGCTTCATCGGGCGCAACCTGGTGGAGTACTTGGTTGCCAACGACCTGGTGAGCAGTGTGCGAGTGGTGGACAAGACCCCGCCACAGCTGGCTTTCCTGAACCCGACTCACAGTAAAATATTCGAGGACCCCCGCGTTGAATACAAGAGCGCGAACCTCATTAACCCTGGTAAGTCATTAGCAGTATGTGAAAAAACATAATATACCACTAAATATTGTACACAATTTATCTGGATTTGCTAACATGTTGCCATTTAAATTAGAATTCTGATGTTCAGTAGTGCTATACAATATATAGTACTCCAACCCATTCCCATACCTCTGTGTTGCTGTATAAACTGGCTCGGTGGCTCAATAAAATTGATAGTCACCCCTGCCTTCTGAACTAAGGGTCGAGTTTGATTCCCACCTGGGACAAACATTTGTGTGATGAACACTTGTCTTTGTTCCGTGTCTGGTTATTTGTGGTACCTTCGTTGTGCTGATACCCATAACACAAGTGCTTAAGCTACTTACTTTGGGATCAGAGCAATGTATCTGATGTTGTCTGATATTTATTTATTTATATCAACTTAGGCCTCTCTCCATCAGGCGATGGGATGAGAGGCTACTTTCCAGTGCTGTTATAAAAGAAATGATAATGAATTCAATTGTTATTATTTACTACATAAATATTACCAAGTGTAGGAAACTGTAGTGTTAATGTTTGTATGTGTTAATTAATGTGTTAGAATATTTCCTTATTTGCTTGGGTTCTTAAAGGGTTCCCAGAATATGGTAATGACCATGTGTTCATAATTATGTCCCATCTCAAGTCTTAGAAGTCTTGGGAACCTTCAAGAAACAAGCATATTCATATTTAAAAGGCCAGCAGAGACCCTAAACTCGATTACAGTTGTAAGTGTCCATAGGTGGTGTCGATTGCTTACCATCAGGCATCACACTTGCTCGTCTTCCGCATCTCGGATAAAAAAAAATAAATGCACGATAATAAGAATAAATGCACCAGACATTCATCTCAACTAAGGTTTCTTTCTTGTACTATGAGTTCTAGACGATGACTGAAAGTGTTTCTACCCACCCAGACCTAGAGCCAATTTCCAATAGTCCATTTCCTAAATTAATCCATCTGGAAATCACACCTGAAACCATAGAATTGTCCAGTTGTTTTCAAGGGCACTTTTGAATAATTGACATTGACAATTAACGCAATTGAATAGGCACTCCTTGTTCCCCGAGACATACAATCTTCTGATGTTCAAGGCGAACTGGTTTTTTTTTTTTTTTTTTTTATAGTAGCTCGACATAATGGCTTCCCTACGCCTGATGGAAAGCTAAAGAGAAGCCCAAGTCGCTGTGACAACTGGCAAGTAGCTGGTTAGTTACCTGTCAGTTGCCACTGCCATGCCGGCCCAACCCTAACCCCCCACGAGCTCCGGAGACCCTACTCACCAGCAGAAACACGACCCGGAGGTCATTTGGCTGCGGTATTCTATAGGATGGAGATCCTTCCCCGGACGGGCAGCTCAATACGAGCGAAGATCCGCTATGCCCTACCTCTCTTGGTTTTTGATGGGTGAGCGCGCTTCATTGTAGACTGTGATATTGCATACCATTAGGTGAATTGCAGTCAAGCGCATACTATATTGTATAATAAAAAAATTAGCTTGCCTCAGAGTTTTATCATGGGACCTCGAGGACTGTCCTAGTCCTCAAGGTCAGGTGCCATGACACCACAAGCGTAGCCCACCTTAAGCTGGCCCCACAGATCCCACTCGAGGACAGGAGTGACCTGAAAAGCCATGCTTGGCAGGTGGAGGTGACCCCATCGTTCCCCGAGAACCCTGTCATAAAAAAGCTTTAAATTAGCTGGAACAATTTTAATTAAAATGCAGTGATTTTGCAGTAAATTTAAGTATATAAATAAATTTATCCTTTATTAGATAATATTTTAATAATAATATGTATATGGTATTCTCATTAAATACTTTTGTATTGTTTTATATGTGTAACCTATTTTTCCTGTTGATTTGATATAGGTATCTAGATACCTACTTAAGAGCACTCATTTAATTAGTTCTGCTTTGATTGAATTTGCTGTACTGTTTCAAGAGACTATAGAATTTTTGTGTTACCAAGGATGCATTTAGGCATTCCCACTGCTCGGGGAGCAGCGGCAGTGCCAGTGAGGCAGGAAATACCTACTGAAAACCCACTAAAAACTTCCTTCATCATGCGCTTTAAAGGTGGTGTCGAGGGTCCTATGCATATGTCCACCAAGACATTTTATTTGGGGTTAGGGGTTCGCAATCGTTTGAGAACTTATACAAGGCCACAAGTGTACGTAAAAATAAGTTTGAGAAACCCTGGCATAGTGGACAGACACCTTAATAATTAATTATCATAAAGTCCATGCACTAGCTATTATAAATATTAATATAGAGAGGGTACTTTTTCGTACCGAAAATAACTTTTCATTTATCCATTGCGCCATCAAACTGCATTATGTTATTTATCTGAAAGGCCCAACGAAAGTATAGCCTTGCGGACCGTATAATTAGATTGCGCTCCCCTCACTCAGCCCTACACATGAAAGGCTTGAGCCATGCGAGATAAATAAGGGGACTGTTTTGTGTAGGTGTAACCTGATTTACATTACAATGAATTCAATTGATTTCCTGATTGGTTAAAAGCAAAGTCGGGTGTTTACTCTCGGAACTAGGTCACAATGACAGATGCTCTGCAATCACTCGAAAGTGTTCGATGGACGACTTAGGTGACCAAGACCGTAATGAATATGAGTGTAACTGGATGGAGGGGGCGAGGCCGCCCGAAGAAAAGATGGATGGACTACGTGAATGATGATATGGCTGAGAAAGGAGTGAATGAGACCATGACGGCTGATAGGGATGAATGGAAGAAGAAAACATATTGCGCCGACCCCAGATAATGGGAACAGGGCAGGCGAATGAATGAAAATGATGGCTATAACTTGGTTGCTTGTCCGTTAACGCAGTGACTTGGGCTTCTCTTTCGCTTTCCATATTTTTATCTTCTTTTCGGTTCTTCTTGGTAGTATCCTCTTTCTGAACACGGCGGTCGCATAATCTTTCTTTTTACATTTATTTGACGATTTTTATGTATTTATTTTGAGTCTATCTGTATAACTGTATAAGATTTTTGTTATTTCACCAGGCGAAGGGATAACACTTAGATACACTTTATAGCACACCAAATAGTTAACTTATAACTAACACAAAGACATAAGGTACAACTTAAGCTCATCGCTTTAAGCGATCTCTTCCAGACAACCTTTGGTAAGATGTGCCACTATATGACAAAACATTGGTGCACTGCTATCAGCGTGTTTACATACGAGTATAAGAGATAATAATGCTTGTTTTTAAATATTTGGATTCAATTTAAATTCAAACAGAGATAAGCAATAATTTAATGTGTATTCATCTCAGTTACTTTTCGTTTGCATGAGCTAAGTTAGATATTCAATGATTCAACGGTGAACGTACCTATTTGAATGCTAAACCGTAAGATGACATAGCACAAAAAACTATCAGTCTGACGAGAGGACGAAAATATTTTATCTTTAGTACGTAAGTACCTATTTTCTGGTGTATATGTATTGTATGTGTGATAACAATAAAATTTTCACGTATTAAATACTCTTTTAAAACTATTTATTTGTTTTCACGTGATGCGCGTTCAAAATACAAATAAAAATTTTCTTTTTCGTTTTTTCCAACGCTTCCCTTCACTGCTCTGCTCCTATTGATTGTAGAATGATGAAAAGTATAACCTGCCCAGGAGTATGAAGAATAATTGTACCAAGTTTCGTTAAAATCCGTCGAGTATTTTTTGTTTTTATATCGAACATAGTCAGACAGACCGACAAGAATTTTACTGATTGCATTTTTGGCATCAGTATCGCTAATCACTCCCTGATAGTTATATTGAAAATATATTTAATGTACAGAATTGACCTCTACAGATTTATTATAAGTATAGATGTATGTAGATTACACCCGTGCGGTCGCTAGTTACTACTAAAACGCTACAAAGAGTGGCTTAAAAGGCGACAGTTCTCAGAGCAAAGTAATATACTTAACAGGAAATAATAGTCGAAACGCCACATTAATATTAACTTGTCAAGTATCCTGTCATTGCCGTCTCTAGCCAGATAAGCTATCGAGAGGCGTGAGTCACGCCCCCGCCACCCAAGCGTTCATCTGGGACGCGCGCGCGAGAAAGTAGGTCGGATTGTTATAAACATTATTGTAATAACTTGTTAAGGATGTAAGGAAGCGGCCTATCATCTTTTCGCTCCAAGCCAACCTCACCTGCCCGTGGTGCATCCTGCCGAATAACAAACGAGGCGCTGGCAACCCACTGGTGGCGGTATAACCATCACAATTGAAAGCGTAGCTAAATACTAAAGACCGGTGACGGGCAGCAGCGTCACCGGAGCAAGAAGCTACGCTCTGCGATCGCCAACCCGCCTGCCCAGCGTGGCGATTATGGGTATATCCTCCAGATGTTTGCTCTAAGTGACGAACAACTGGCCTATGTCCAGCAGTGGACTGTAATAGGCTGATGATGATGATGTAATAACTTGCTTCGCGAAATGTTATCGTCATAAACATATTTAGGTGTATGTGTTGTTATTTGATATTGAAACGCGATACAAGGGCTATGGCGCGCTCGGGAGGGTGCTGGGTGGGTAGGGGGTTCCGGTTAGCGGCCCCGAGGAAGACGACGACACGTGCTTTGGGGCATGTGGTCAGTGGTCATTGGCGTCGTGCATCCCGTCACGCTGGGCGGGGGCTGGCTATGGGGGGTTGTGTCGAATCCCTCCGGATTGTGATCAAAATTTACAGTCAAACATTTGGTGTAGTTCGAGGACCATATTGTTTCATTAGTAATGAACGCTGTTTCTGATATAGTGATAGTGAATTTGATCCCCGCACAGTACAAACATTTATGTGCATGAACTGAACATATGTATCTGTTTGTCTTGGTGTTTGCTATGTATCCTCTATTTAAAAAAAATGTATCTAAGTCAAAAATCAGTTGTCTACTACCCATAGTAAAAGCTTGGGCTTAGTTAAGGACTAGATGGCGCTGTGTGGCCCAGCGTGGCATGTCTTGGTTGGGTTAAGCGAATGTACGAGCTAAACTAAGTTGATTGGTAAACCAATGAGCTTAGGGGCCGTCCACAAATTACGCACGCTCTTTTAACTTGCGTCGTCTCCTTACAAGGCCTACACTTTGTCAAAGTTAAGGGGAACGCGACGCGATTATATAAAGATCTAATCTTACTAATATTATAATATAAATGCGAAAGTTTGTTTGGATGGATGTTTGTTCCTCTTTCACGCATTAATTACTGAACGGATTTTAATGAAACTTTACAGTAATATAGCTTATTCGTTGGATTAACACATAGGCTATATGTTTTATTCACGCAGGCAGAGCCGCGGGCAGCAACTAGTAGTTTATAATGACCACTGCTGTCTCGAACACTATAATAATTATGAGGTTACACATAACAGGATAGGACCTCAACCCTTTAATTAGATGATCCAGAAACTCGGATTATAGCTGGCCGGTTGATCCCAGATGGAGAAAGAAAGAGAAAAAAAGAAATATTATGAGGAAAAACGATGTTTCAGTAGTCTACGGCGAGCAGATAACGTTTTGTAACTGAATTCTGCGTGTGCGCAGCGATGCGCGACCGACGCTGTACATCGGCTAGAACTGTAACGGGTTACTGTCGAATCGGACTCTTAATAGTTTGATTTATTTGGATTTCTTCTCGCATAGTGAATTCTAAAGCCGGCGACTGGTATGAGCATTTGGCCGTATAGTATGAGATCATCATCATCAGCCTATTGCAGTCCGTTTATTTTTTTTTTGCAAGAGGCGGCATACGAGCAAATGTGATGCCTGATGGTAAGCAGTCTACACCGCCCATGGACACCCGCAACTCAAATCGAGTTCAGGGGTCGCTGCTGGCCTTTTATATACGAGTACGCTCGTTTCTTGAAGGCTCCTAAGTCGTAGCTGTTCGTTCCACTGCTGGACATTTTTATCTGTATGTTTAATCGCGCATCATGAGAAAACTATGGCATGGAATTAAATGCGGTGGTCACCAATGTATTGCTAGAGGTCTAACTTAAAATTTAGGTACCATTTTATGGAAGTCTGTTATTTTTGAAACCCGATATACACGCGTGCGACGCCGCCGGCACAGCTAGTAAATAATATATTGATAGTAAGTGTTGATTTTGGCTAGGCAAGTTAATTATGACAAACGGTTGCACACGGCCGGCGCAATGTTGAATAATGGCCTGTAATAATAAGACATGCTGGCTCGGCCATTGTCTGCGCGAGCTGCGCGTGCGTCGCATATTGAGTGCTAAACGTACGAGACACTGGGTCTTTGAGCTGACTATAATATAAATATATTCAGTCAGTGGCACTTTCCTCTATAACAGTGGCTTAACCTTTTAGTCTTATGGGATTATTTGTCAAAATTTCTTACGGACTACCTGGTCTAGTTGGTTATAGTTTTGAAGTAATATTCATTATCTAAGTGTAAATAAATGAAATGTAGGATGTATCTAATATAGGACTAGCTATGCCCGCGATTTCGCCGCGTTACCCCCCATTTTAGGGAAGTATGAGGTTAGAAAGGGGGAAAAGTAGCCTATGTTAGTCCCTTCAACTATCTCCACTTAAAAAATCACGTCAATTCATCGCTCCGTTTTGCCGTGAAAGAAAGACAAACATACAGACTGACAGACAGACACACTTTCCCATTTATAATATTATAGTATATAGTATAGTAAGTATGGATGGCTTCGCGGTTTCTTGGGATCTGACTTCCAGGGAACACCAGTGGTCCGCGGACCACCGGTTAAGAACCATTGCTCTATAAGATACATAGACCACCTTCTAGGTACACTCAATCTATCATCAGTATAATTATAATTTGTTAATTTAAAATATCAAAGGTATTTAAAAACACAATTGAAACCTCCAATCCTCCAAACATTTCTCTTGAATCTCTCTATTGAAAACCGCATCACAATGCGTTGCTCCAAATGCTCAGGGTATTTACTTTGGGCGCACAGGCTTTACAGGGCAATGTATGTGATGGAAGTTGTCTGATATTTATATTTATTTGTTCCTGTAGCATCATGCCAGTCGGCGCTGGACCCCGGCGAGGGCGACGAGTGGGCGCTGGTGGTGAACTGCGCGGGCGAGACGCGCGTGGGGCAGACGGAGGCGGTGTACGAGGAGGGCGTCGTCACGCTGAGCGCCAACGTGGCGCGGGAGTGCGCCGCGCGGCGGGTGCCCCGGCTGGTCGAGCTGTCCAGCGGGCATATGTACAGCAGCGACAAGGTAAGCAAACGCCGTCGAGACAGTTTAAGAGAGGTTGAGAGAGGTAGGGCATAGCGAATCTTCGCTCGAATGGGCCTGTTTCCGTAAAAAATGTAATTAGTCCGTCTTTTAGATTGTTCAAAAATAAAAGACACGTATTTTTTCATTTGTAAATTAGACCAAAAATGACAAAGATATAGCCCATTAAAATTACGCGTGACGTCACAGAGTGGGAGATTTTTCGCTACTAAGTAACGTCGAAGACCCCCACTCCTAAATTTTGATGCCTTGTATCTTTGTTATTTTTTGTTTAAATGAAAAAAGGAAAAATACGTGTCTAATATATTTTTATAATCTAAAATACGGACTAAATATAATGTAATTATTTTGACCCTGGGAACATCCCCATTGAGCTGCCCGGCCGGGGAAGGACCTCCACCCTATAGAATACCGCAGCCAAATGACCTCCGGGTCGTGTTTCTGCTGGTGAGTAGGGTTTCCGGAGCTCGTGGGGGGTTAGGGTTGGGCCGGCATGGCAGTGGAAACTAACCAATTACTTGCCAGTTGTCACAGCGACTAGGGCTTCTCTTTCGCTTACCATCAGGCGA
The DNA here is from genome assembly GCA_031163375.1 of Conogethes punctiferalis. Classification (NCBI taxonomy): domain Eukaryota; kingdom Metazoa; phylum Arthropoda; class Insecta; order Lepidoptera; family Crambidae; genus Conogethes; species Conogethes punctiferalis. The sequence continues at coordinate 19,240,567 of CM062082.1, read as the reverse complement.
AGGGAAGCCATTATATCGAGCTACTATAAAAAAAAAAGGTAGCGGTAGGGCATAGAGAATCTTCGCTCGAATAGGGAATATGCATGAAAAATAGCTTCATGTATTTACTAATTTATCGTAAAATAGATAAAAATATACTACGAACAGTGAAAACAAAATCAAAATTGGCTGAAAAATGGGCGAGATACAGTCGTTGAAAGTAAATATATCCGTGTCTCTCACGCGAAACAGATATTTCTATGGAGTTTGTATGGCGCGCGCGGTACATGACGTCATCCGCCACGTCGGATCTCTCCGTCCAAGCAATAGGGACCGTGCACAATCTATAGGTGGCAGCACTATGTAGTGTAAACTAGGGCAAAACATTCAAATTTATGACACCAGTTGGCAGCACCATCGATGTGCACATTCCCTATAACTTTAACGCTTTATAACTCGCTTAATAGAAAATAGGATTTAACTACATGTTTTTTTTTTCTTATAAGAAGATCTTACAGGTTTACCTCACTCCACCTGATAGTAAGCGGTCGTGAGGTCCAAAAATTAGGTCGACAGGCATAATAGAACAAACCCATTGCGCCTGTCGCCCTCACCCTGAAGGCCCACTGAGATGCCGTTTCACGCCCCGCCTAAAGAACCCAGGGTTGTAAGAGGAAGGAAACACATGAGCTGGAAGGGCAATCCATGACTTAATGGCACAGGGCAAGAACGAGGAACTAAACCTCTTGGTGCGCGCCACCATCGTGTGGATGGTATGCGGTTGACAACGCTGTCCAGCATGATAACTACATGATGTATTCATCATCATCAGCCTATTGCAGTCCACTGCTGGACATAGGCCTCTCCAGCTGCTCGCCACCTAGGGCAAACCTCTGGATGATATACCCATAATCAGCTGGGCAGGCGGGTTGGCGATCGCAGGGCGTAGCTTTTTGTTCCGGTGACGCTGCTGCCCGTCATCGGCCTGTGATATTTAGCTACGCCTTCTATCGTGATGTATATGTTCGCCAGTCGGTTTGCCAGTTTGTTGTTCGGCAGGATGCACCACGGGCAGGTGAGGATGGCTTGGAGCGAAAAGTTGATAGGCCGCTCCCTTACATACATTTTTTTTTTATAGTGGCTCGACATAATGGCTTCCCTACACCTGATGGAAAGCGAAAGAGAAGCCCAAGTCGCTGTGACAACGGGCAAGTAACTGGTCAGTTACCTGTCAGTTGCCACCGCCATGCCGGCCCAACCCTAACCCCCCACGAGCTCCGGAAACCCTACTCACCGGCAGAAACACGACCCAGAGGTCATTTGACTGCGGTATTCTATAGGGTGGAGGTCCTTCCCCGGACGGGCGGCTCAATTCGAGCGAAGATTCGCTATGCCCTACCTCTCTTATGTATTGTCCGACTTTAACCCATCGTTTTATATTTTAAAGCCACATAAAGAAGACGACCCAGTGGAGCCGTGGACTGTAGAAGGCCGCATGAAGTACAAGGTGGAGCAGGAGCTGAAGAAGCTGGAGCCGGAGCTGAGCTACACCATCCTGCGGCCTGCCATCGTCTACGGCATCGGCGACAGGAGGAGCCTCAGTGAGTGGCCTTGGTCCATGATAATGGTCAGACGGTATTCGCAGAATGTCCCGTTCGCAAAACGTCCCTTTCGTAAAACGTTTTTATATTTCTTATAAATCTTAATCTTAACTTCTTAACTAATATTATAAAGCTGAAGAGTTTGTTTGTTTGAACGCGCTAATCTCAGGAACTACTGGTCCGAATTGAAAAATTCTTTTTGTGTTGAATAAACCATTTATCGTGGAAGGCTTTAGGCTATATAACATCACGCTACAACTATTAGGAGCGAAGAAATAATGGAAAATGTAAAAAAACGGGGCAAAAATAACTATTCCACGCGGACGAAGTCGCGAGCACAGCTAGTCTTCTTATAAATGCTTACAGGATGACCTCACACCACCTGATGGTAAGTGGTCGTGAGGTCCAAAAGTTATGTCGACAGACATAACAGAACAAACTCATTGCGCCCGCCTCTCACCCTGAAAGCCCACTGAGATGCCGTTTCACGCCCCGCCTAAAGAATCCAGGATTGTAAGAGGAAGGAAACACATATGATAAGCCGCTCCCTTACATCCCTATTTACTATATGTTGGGTGTTTACTATGTATAATATGTATTTATTTACAAAAAAAAAAGTATATAAGTAAGTTTATCAGTTGTCTAGTAGGTACCCATAGTACAAGCTTCGACTTAATTTGGGGCTAGACGGCGCTGTGTGGCCCAGCGTGGCATGTCTTCGGTTATTTTATTTGAGCCTTTCTTTGCGAAGCGTTTATAAAAGACTCGTTCCTTCCCGCAGCACCCCGGCTGCTTTACGGCGGTATCTACAAGCATCTAGGCGAGACCATGAAGCTGCTCTGGACGGCGGAGTTGAAGGTGAGTGGGTCGTTTGTAGGATTGGGTATCAAAATGTTCAACAGGTTACCGGAACATATTGTTGAACTGCCCATTCACAAATTCAAATCATACATGAAGTCCTTACTTATAAAAGGGGGCTATTATAGAGTAGAAGATTTCCTCAACGACGACATCTCCTGGACTGCTGCTTCGTAGTAAACTTTGCATTGTATAGACTCAACTTTTATTTTGCATTGTGTAACTTTAAAATATTAAAAAATGTTGTAATACCAAATCATGTAACAATTGGCGATTTAAAAAGAGTAAATAACGAGTTTCTTGCCGTTTCTTCTCGGTAGAAATCTACCTTCCGAACACGGCGGTAGCTTCTTTTAAATTGCTTTTATTCACATTCTTAGATTACCTTTTATATTTTTACATTATTTTTTACTTGACGATTCATAAGTGCTTATTTTAAGTTTATGTGAATAAAGGTATTTTGACTTTGACTTTGAAGATGAACACGGTCCACGTACTGGATGTATGCCGAGCCGCGTGGACGCTGGGCCGGCGGCCGGACAGCCGCGGACAGACCTACAACGTGGTGGATGACGGTAACAGCACGCAGGGCAGCTTGGCAGAGCTGGTAGCTGATATATTCAAGATCAATCACGATTATTATGGCACTGCTATTTCCACTCTGGCTAAGGTAAGTAACGTTTGTGATTTGTTCGTTTTGTTGGTTTCCTTAATTTCACTAATTAGGTAAAAAAACCTTTTTAAAAACAAGCTTTTTTTATGCATTGTCTTAAACTAAACGTGCATACCAAATTTCAACTCAATTGGTTGAGGACAGTGCCTTAAAATTGAGTTGTTCCACCCGAACAAACATGTGTTGCAAGTTAAATAAAAGCTTAAAAATCGAGCCTACAAGTTTCTCAATGGCCGGCAGCGCACTTGTCTCCTCTGGCCCCTATCACCAAAATCCAAAACGTACACGTAAAACGTTGTACTGTGCGGGAATCGAACCCACGACACGACCCTTGGCTCAGAGGGCAGAGGTCACTACCAAAAGAAACGAATTCTCACCATGATCTCAATCTTAACTAATATTATAAAGCTGAAGAGTTTGTTTGTTTGAACGCGCTAATCTCAGGAACTACTGGACCGAATTGAAAAATTCTTTTTGTGTTGAATAGACCATTTATCGAGGCAGGCTTTAGGCTATGTAACATTACGCTGCAACTATTAGGAGCGAAGAAATAATGGAAAATGTAAAAAAAACGGGGAAAAAATAACTATTCCACGCGGACGAAGTCGCGAGCACAGCTAGTATATCTTTCCATTTACCCAGAACGACATAGCATCAGTGGCGGAGGAGGCGAACGACAAACACCTGACGGCGTGGGCGGACATCTGCCGCGTGTACTCGCTGCCGCACACGCCGCTCGAGCCCAGCGCAGGAGCCGAGCTGCTGCTCAACAGGAAGCTGAGCCTGGACGGCAGCAAGCTGCGGCAGCTGCTGCCGCTGGAAGTGCCCGCGCCTACCGCCGACCAGCTGCTGAAGGTATGTAGCTGCTCGGCAGGAAGCTGGGCCTGGACCCCTGCTGAACATAGGCCTCTCCAGTTTTTCACCACTTTGGGCTTTACCTATTATGGCCACGCTGGGCAGGCGGGTTGGCGATCGCAGGGCGTAGCTCCTCACTCCGGTGACGCTGCTGCCCGTCATCAGCCTGTAGTATTTAGCTACGCCATCAATTGTGATGGTTATACCGCCACCAGTCGGTTGCCAGCGCCTCGTTTGTTATTCGGCAGGATGCACCACGGGCAGGTGAGGGTGAGTTGTAACCCGATTATTTGAGTTTCAGAAAATCTGTTTCCTATTTTCACAATTCTTTGGAAACGTTCACTAAATCCTAAGTGCATTTTCAAAGAGTTTTATCAAAGTGGACTGGCAATGTAGACATCTACCTACACATACAAATACAATACAAATTTAACCCTCTTATGTTTACAGGTCCTCGAAGACTATGCTGCAATGAATCTCTTCCCGAAGGAGCTTCTGCTATGACCGGATACGTAAACCCGTTCGATACCAACCGGCGCTGATCACTTAGTCTACGTCTCGGATTACGGATCAAATTAGTAACTTGCCTTACTACAAAAATAACTTGAAGAGTCTGTTTTCGAAAGTGTTAAACTGTTGTCTATCACTTAACTTTGTTGCTTTCATCCATTGATTTATTTACAAGTGGAATGAAAACTGGTTATTTAATTTAAATTATGCAATAAATATAGCCTTGTTATTCAGGGTAAATGTAGCTTTCCAATGGTGAAAGAGTTATGGAAATCAGCGCAGTAGATTTTGAATATATTGAAACATATACAAAGATATAAATAAATATTATACTCTTTCAAATATTAGTGTAGATGAAGATAAGGTGCTGATAAACTACAGGACAATAGATAGATAGATAATAACTTTATTGCACACCATACAATTGACTGAAAGCTACATATAACAGACATTTTATTGTACAATTAGGCGGCCTTATCGCTTTAAGCGATCTCTTCCAGACAACCTTAGGGTAAAGGATAGAATAAACAGAAGGGGTGAGGTGAGCTATCGACTGATGAAACAATGCAATGTGTTTTCTTTCTTTTTAATTTAGGATCGATTAGAGTCAATTAACAGCTGTGAAAAAGATCGGTCTAATTATTAGGTTTTAATCGTGACTTGACGTAATACAAGAGATATCGATTTTTTATCCTCGATTCTCTATCGAATGACATAAAAAAGTCATATTTATCCGACTTAAAACTTATGCGACGGTATGTGAGTCACTAAGAAACAACACTTTTCAGGATATTTTTTCAGAAAGGCAACAATATTATTAGATTTAGATACGTTTTAGTTGAGCTTTAACGGTCATGTAGAGATGTTAACCATTAACCGTAGTTTCGATTGTGACCAATCGCATTTGTTTGCAAACTAACGAGTCGTAACGAGTGCGTCGTTTCTCAGTTTTTGATGTATTTTTGTATTCCTATAACGCAACACTGTGATAAAATACGATTTATATTCTAAATATTGCGTCCCTTGAACGTTTTGTCTAGTATTTTTAGAGGAATTTGTGACTGGACAATAAAGTGAAACGAAAAGAGACATTTTGGCAAACTAACCGTCTTACTTGTAAGGAAACAAAGACTGGCAACACCAAAAAGCAATTGACGAAAATTTGCTTTTTTTCTAATTCTATAAAATTCTAACTGAACTTTCTAAAACTGCATTTACTCTTGTCTGAGCGAATATGGAACGAAACTGAGATTATAATAAAATTATGCTTAGGAATTTGAAAATTAGTCTCGATAATAATGTAGTACCTATGTACTTAATATTTTCCTATATATTTGATTTACTTAAGTGATTTTTTTGATATTATTTCCAATTTCATTTATTTTCATTTCAACGAATAAATATTAATCCCATGTAACTAAATAACCAGTCATAGTAACGTAGAAATTAAATTATGACTCGCTTTTAGATTATGACTCATAGTTATCATAGTATCTACAAATTTAAGAGAACCTTTTATTTTTTATAAGCATCCACATACCGCTTGCATAATAAACTATGTATTTTTATTAAATATACATACTTACCTATATGACTTATGTCTTTAATGTCAATGAAGAATTGAATATTATTTAATATGTAAGGTATATTTCAATGTTTGTATAGGTACATATTATGTGTAATGTAGTACGTATATAGGGCTTCCTTGATAAATATAAATTCCTTACCTGTCTTGTATGACATGACTTTTATTTGCAAATATACCTACAGTATTTCTAAAGTATTGAAATTATTTTAAGACTTTCAAAATTGAACGAACAAATTGTTATGTCTAAACACTTTTGTAAACAATATTTACAATTCTTACATTTATATACAGAACATTTTCAATTATATCGTTTGCTCAAGAAATGTATGAAATAATTATACATTTATGATAATAATCCACTGATGATCTCAAAGGGTCAATTACTGTTCGTACACAGTACACGATATACTGTAGGCCACCTACCAAATTCATATAAATGACTCCTGAAAAAATAAGCTTGTACATCTGTTAGTACAACTGTTGCTAAGGGAATAGAAATATGTACCTATGTAATAACTTATGTGGCGTAGTGTGACCAACGAAAAAAATACTTTTTTATTTTAATTATAGCGTGTAGTAACACAAGTGAGATACAAGCGAAATGAAAATCAAAATGACGAACATGGTTTTCAGTCATATTAAAATAATATTGTTATGTATTAATGATATTTCTATTCTCTTTATGTAGAAAGAGTTCTTCATATGTATGTTAACTTGCGTAATGATGAACCATGTTCAATACATACCTACATAATATAACATTAGAATTAGTTCAAGATAAATATTTTACTTGTGTACGAATTCTGGTTTGCATTACATTGTATTTAGTCCCTTGTGGATGTCGGCGGAGTCCACGACGCTCGCACTGCTGCCGAGAGCTTATTAAATGTAAACTCGTATATTTTACGTATCCCCTGTATATTTTCAATGGCAATATGCATTATACATCTATTAAATACTTTATTTGCAAACATTTTTGTCTTATTTCCATTAAAATTTGTAAAACTCAAGCATGTGCCGAATTTGGCACACGTGGGTGCCACGCACAGACATGACATGAGGGCGTTAGCATGTATTGAAAATGTCAAATCAACGATAAAAGTGACATGAGAAACGGCGTTTGTTTCTAATTTGGCCATATGCCAAAACATCCTTGTCGGTTTTAATCACGAAGCAAATACAAAGTATACTTTGTATTTGCTTCGTGGTTTTAATCTTGGTTTTAATATTGTACCTGTCACGTTGTCCAAAAACTATGGCAGTGTGTGGAGGTGGGGAATTTACTTATCACTTAATAGCGTGGAGTCCGCCCTTAAATAGGTTTGACCTTAGGCACTACGGTTTCTTCCCGCAAGCGGTAAACCGCATAACCGCTCAAAATGACACATTATGGTTTAAAACCGCGAATATAAGTTCTATGTACTATAGTACGCAGTTTTTACCGCCAGGCTTTCAGGAAAGCTCGATATTAAAAGTCGCGAACAAAAACCGTCAGTGCGGCCGCTTCCATTACCTACAAAGTCTGGCGGCTAAAATCCGCGGCGGTTTAGCCGTAGTGCGGCCTATGCCTTACCTAATCGGTTACCTACATAAAGAATTATAAAAACAAGGAACTGACTGACAGGTTGGCAAAAAGGCCAATCTGTCAGTCAGTTACAAATCAACCGTCGTGACGAGCGGTCGTGTTTTAAATAAACAAGTTATTAAGGTGTTGGTGGACAAGTGCATAATCGTGAAAAGAAGGACAAACTGTTTAAATAACACCAAAAGATACAGGGTATGTTGACTTTTTATTACACAAAATCAAATATTAATCTTGATTCACAAAATATACTGAAGCGTATAGTAATCAACAAATATTGCACATTGTAATGATCCTACTGACGTATAATATAATGATAACTAAACGAATTGTTTATTGCAAATATTGACACATTTCACACAAAGGGAAATCAATAGTGTATCTCGTTATAAGGGCCTCCTTGTGCCTACAAAACGCAGTACATAGCATTCCCTAGAAAGTAGAGTAACGATTTTCAGAATCACATCACACTCTTGAGCTGGAACACATAATTCTATACACAAAAATATCAATTTAATTACTTTCATATTGTATCAAAAGCCGGGGCCACACATCGGAGATATTTGCATCAACGCAACGTTTTGCGTCCAATGCACCAATGTGTGTATCGGTACGTTGACACAATGAAGACATTGAGCGCCTTAGTATTGGGCATTGGACAGTGATTGGACGCAATGTTAAATCCAATGTGTGGCCGCGGCATAACCGTCGCAGCGCGTCCAAAACAAACGCTGCTCCTTGAACGCCCTCATACATCTCCGTATGTTTGTATTCAAGCTCATAGACGCGAGTCGATTTATGCTAGCGCAGAGTCGAAGCTCTATCCAAAACTGAACATGACAAATTCAACCTTAACTCCACAGCGTAACGCACACCAATTCAAAAAGGATTGACAGGCTCGGTGGCTCATTTGGTAGTGACCTCTGCCCTCTGAGCCAAGGGTCGTGGGTTCGATTCCCGCACAGTACAAACATTTGTGTTCATGAACATGTCTGTTTGTATTGGTCTGGGTGTTTTCTATGTAATAATATGTTTATTTACAAAAAAAAAATGGCATGTATTTAACGCTGCGACTAATAAATCTGATTTAAGGTTTATAAAATAATTAAAGTGGATAGGAAATATAATAGGTTGGCTGCAACGGTGGAGTACATTATTATGTAAAAACTGGCAGCATTAAAAATTAATTTTAAGCTTTAGTTTAATTTAAACTAGCATCGAGTTTTTCTTTTGGCAATTGAATTTATGGATAGGCGGAAACTCGGAAGCAACTTAAAAGTACAAAATAGGCATTCATAAATTGTAAAGTAGAGGTATCTATTAAAATGATTTTAGGTAGTATTTAATTAAGATTGAGATCTAATTAACATAATATGTGGTGTGACATGTAAGCTGCAAATAAAGTAAAAAATGGCATGCAATTTAAATATTGTAAGTTTTATTTCTTGACTTATTTTTAGGGTTCCGTAACCAAAATGGCAAAAACGGAACCCTTATAGATTCGTCAAGTCTGTCTGTCTGTCAGTATGTCACAGCCAGTTTATTCCGAAACTATAAGAGCTACATCATTGAAATTTGGTACGTAGATGTAATTAAGATTTTAAAATAAAATCAGAGAAAAATCCAAAATTTTGGGGTTCCCCATACATAGAACTGAAACTCAAAAATATTTTTTTTATCAAACCTATACGTGGGGGGTATCTATGGATAGGTATTTGAAAATGATATTGAGGTTTCTAACGTAATTTTTTTCTAAACTGAATAGTTTGCGCGAGAGACTCTTCCAAAGTGATAAAATTAGTGTCCGTCCCCCCCCCCCCCCCCTCGTAACTTCTAAAATAAGGGCATGATAAAACTGAAAAAAATATATGATGTGTATTACTATGCAAACTACTAACGAAAATTGGTTTGAATGAAATCTAGACAGTAGTTTTTTTTTCAAACGTTAAATTACCTAATTTTTTCATTCAATCAGTGGTACGGAACCCTACGTGCGCGAGTCCGACTCGCACTTGGCCGGTTTTTTTATTTGTAAGGGCGATAAATTTAAAGGCGGAAATTTTTTAAAAATTAAAAAAAAATTTACGGTTATCAATAATCAATCCTTATTTATTTGTATAATGAACTACGTATTTGTTACGAAATGATACCTAGGTATATAAATACTTAAATTATCACTGGATAATTAGGGCCGGCTTCGATTTGGCGGGGCGTCCACGCTTTCTTTTTTGCCCTATTGGAATCATTTTTGCCTCCAAAGGCGGTGTTGTTAATTTTAACCCTAAGACAAAGCCCAATATATGTTTACAGGTATAAACGCCTGCCGCCGTTTTCATTATAATTATGATTTCCAAAAATAAAAAAGGATTCCCTAATATTTACATTAGTATTTGATTTAAAATTACAGCTGCTCGTTAATTATAGCCAGAAAGTGTTTTTTAGATGGAAGTCTACAGTAGCCATAATAATATTATTTGCTATCCGACTGTTAATATTAGTCGCCATGTCATTATTTTTAGTACCCCACCTATAATTTCAATCGCCATATATAAAAAAAATACTACCAAGAAGCCGCAGCCGTTATTTATTTATTTATAATACTATGCAATTGCTAGCTACCCAATATAATTGAAGCCAAATTATTTAAACATTGCCCAATTATATTTGTAGATGCCAATAGGTTATACCCTCTTAATTTTTCATTCGCCTCAATAATAATAAGCCAAAAAAAATGTATCTAAGTAAGTTTATCACTTGTCTAGTACCCATAGTACAAGCTTCGGCTTAGTTTGGGGCTAGGTGGCGCTGTGTGGCCTAGCGTGGCATGTCTTGGGTTATTATCATTTCGTGTTGGTCACGCGAGTTCCGACGAAAGGACGCGTTTTTTTAATCTCTCAAGACTGACACCCGTATTCACAAACGATACTGTGAGGTCTCACAGTGCGCGCGGACGCACAGGTACCCTAAAACCTATTCATAAACGACACTTGAGGGGCGGTCGGCCCTGTGCGTCTCTTAAAATGAACGCATTGGTAAAATAGCTAGCGACCTATTTTACGCAACGCATAGGGTCAGTTTCTGCACAGATTAGGTACGTCAAAGTTTTGGTTTTGCTAAATTGAGGTTGTTTTTGTTCTAACGATGGATAATATTATGAAGAAGAGTTTGATAATTATATCAATGAGCAAGCAGAATAAACATAAGAAAAGTGATACGGGATTTTAAAGATCCTTTTGATTAGGTATTATTGCAAGTAGGTTTGAGTTTATGTAAACTTACAATAAATCTGTAGAGAATTAATTAATTAAATGTAATTCTGTACATGAAATATAATATTTTCAGTTAGTTTCAAATATCCATACTAATATTATAAATGGGAAAGTGTGTCTGTCTGTCGGTATGTTTGTCTTTCTTTCACGGCAAAACGGAGCAGAGCGACGAATTGACGTGATTTTTTTAAGTGGAGATAGTTGAAGGAATGGAGAGTAACATAGGCTACTTTTTGCCCCTTTCTAACCCCCTACTTCCCTAAATGAGGGGCAACGCGGGCGAAGCCGCGGGCACAGCTAGTATTCAATAAAACAAAAATATTATTAGGTAAATGTTTTTATTTTCCAGTTTGTACCTATCTTTAACAATTCAATTTCAAGAACACTTTTTCAAATTGTAAATTATGTATCATATCTTCATATTCTAATAAATTATATTGTCTTGCAATCAAAACCTTCTCTCTTTGCATTCTCAACTGGTGCACCTCCTGGTCATGTTTCATATTTGTTGTGTTGCATTTTATTCTGGTCTCCGTCTCACTCAAAACTACCTGAAAGCAAATATTTATAATCTTAAAAATCTCTCAATAATGTATTTTGTAGAAGGTACACACAGCCACAGTATGAACAAGATAGATAGATAGATAGAAACTCTTTATTGCACTAAAACACAGACATTACATGAAAATACATTACGGACAAACCAAAGTACACTTTATGTGGTCTTATCCTTATAGCGATCTCATCTAGACAAATACATAAATATACCAAGTACCTAATATCATAATTCTATAAACATATATAATACAATAAATATTCACTTAAATAAATTATACATAACACCATTATACATATGTCGCAGGCAAATTCTATAATTCGCTCGTACACAAACGGCGTCGGCAGTTTAGAAAGATAAATACGTGTTATAAAATGCCGAAGGCAAATTGTCATCGCATCAACGTCGACTTGGTTTGTGTATTAGGGTGACCATGATAATAGAAATGAAACAGGGTTTTTAATCATTTTATTTAGGTATTTAAGATTCATAATAGAATATTTTTAAATTATTGACTACGAAAATAAATTCGTCGATTAAATAAGCATGAAATTAAAACCGTAACCAAACAAAACCTGCACTAAATGGTACCGTGTGAACATATTCTCCCTAATCTTAGGATCCTTACACATACATAGTAAACTTAACAAGAATTACCTATTAATTAAACAAGACATTCAGTGGTAATAACAAAAATAACTTCAACGATGTTTCTTTGTTTCACTTATTCTGCTAAGCTTAAACAAGCATAAAACCATCAGCGAAACAATTGATTTACAGCGAATCAAAATACAATGCATTTTATTGCAATTTTTTGTTCCACTTTACCAGTTTCCATGGACACCCTAGCGTTTTTACGTGTTGGATAACCTCGAATTTTTTTGTTTTTTTTTCACGGTGTTTTCGGAGCCCCCTTTGTGATTAGTTTAATTTCAATAGTTTCCTATAGTACTAGCCCTTAAATCTATTTGAAACAGCCGATATTAGACCTATTTTTAATATTTTTTTTCTTCCACACTTTCATTGTTGACCGCCATATTGGTTTTGGAGACTAGTAGCGCCAGGGCGCGGTTAAATTTGGTACTAATTGGAACGATATGCCGAGGCAATTTGTAATCGGCTGTAATATCGTAGCTCGGCATATTAGAAAATGAACGACATCTTACATACGGCGTACGGCATTTTATATAACGAATTTGTCTTTGTAAACTGCCGACGCCAATTGTATACGGGCGAATTATAGAATTTGCCTGCGACACATACACTAGCTGCTGCTCGCGGCTCTGCCCGCGTGAATATATTCGTATAAAACATAGCCTATATGTTAATCTGATGCACAAACTACATTTCTGTAAAGTTTCATTAAAATCCGTTCAGTAGTTTTTGCGTGAAAGTGGAACAAACATCCATCCATCTATCCAAACAAACTTTCGCGTTTATAATATTAGTAGGATGTACAATAATATTTCAATACATATTAAAGACAAGTTAAATTAAATGTAAGATTTCAAATATTACTTACTAGTGTATGATTTGAAATCATCATCTTCAGCCTATAGCAGTCCACTGCTGGACATAGGCCTGTCCAGTTGGTCGCGACTTAGGGGAAACATCTGGAGAATATACCCATAATGGTTTGAAATGTTTCTTAAATATTAGTTGTAAATGGACCTCATTCTCATTGATTTCTTTCATATCATCTACAAAATAAAACATAAGTATATATTTTATATATTAATTAGAAACATTATCTCCTATTTGTTTTTATTTTAGTAAATTTAAAGTGTAAAATGTAAAAAATAAAACTTTGGGCATACTCTTTCTCTAGTACCAATTGGAGTCAATTACAATTACATTTATGAATGGACAAATTGTATGTATACAACATTATCCACCGTGAAGCCTTCTGGGGGTCCTCAACCAGTACGTTTCATGCTGAGGGATTCTTGGGAAAGCTCTTTTTTCCTCAGGGTTTTAATATTCTCTCAGCATCTTTTTAACTGATAAGCGGGCCATTGTGACACATGATTGCGAGTTGTAGGCCACTGCGAGATCCTTCCAAGCCTTCTTCTTTAACTCATGGCAGCTTCATGGAACTGTAATATAAGTATACGCATTTTTAAAACTATTTACTACACAATGTTTTCATAATGAATGTTAATTAGTGAATTCATCTAACCTGATAGTTGAGTTTGGCGTAATTATATCCTTATTCATTATGACCACAAATCGACGCAACAATTACTGCAAAATCACCACAAAACACAAACTAAAACCAATTCTCACTTTTCCGACACTATTTTGTTGAGCCCGATTGAGGTTATAAAAAATGAAATGTCAAATGTCAGTCAAGGAAGTGAAGTGTGCAACAACAAATGAACCAATCACGGGGCTCTATTTTACGCTGTGCGTTTGCTTATTCAAGTGCCGCTTAAGTATTGTTTATGAATTGAAAGGCTCGCCATGTTCAACGCACTGATAAATGCCTCCCTTAACTTAGCGTTGCTGGTCTCCTTAGATAAGTATCGTTTGTAAATACGGGCCTGAGCGTTTTTAGCTGCGCAGTTCAATCTTTATATTCATTCGATAGACGCTTAAATGAGCTTCGATTCTGCAGTAGTATACATTGACCTAAGGGTTAAGTTCTGCAATTTATCTCTGTAACAATAACTGAGAACATATTAATACCTCTCGATTAATCGATAACCTCTAATAAGGCCTGAAATTTGGAAAAGTCGTTATCGATAAATAGGATTTAATTAGGTTCATAACAATAGAGAATATGCATGACTTTTTTATGGATTTATTGAGATCTTTTATCTTCCAGATACATAAATATCGAAGAATTTTTAAACTATCTTTTCTATTAAGCGAGTTATAAAACGTTAAAGTTATTGCTTAGACAGAGAGATCCGACGTGGCGAATGACGTCAGGTACCGTGCGCGCCATACAAACTCCATAGAAAAATCTGTTTCGCGTGAGAGACACGGATATATTTACTTTCAACGACTGTATCTCGCCCGTTTTTCAGCCAATTTTGATTTTGTTTTCACTGTTCGTAGTATTTTTTTTTCTTTTTTTACGATAAATAAGTAAATACATAAAACTATTTTTCATGCATATTCCCTATTCTATTGTGGCCTGATTAAGGTTTAAAAAGTTTCCTGTATTTTAAACAGAACATGACTTGCTCCACAGCATTGAAAACATAATTATATTATGAAATCCGTAATCAAAATGGTTGTTGAACTTTCTCAAGTAAACATATGACATGCACATAGACGCCGGGAGTCGATTTATACCTTTCTTATCTTACATAATATGACTAATTCAACAATGTTATATTAAAATAAACACAATAATAGTTAAGTACTAACACATTTGAATTCAGAGAGAAAAGGGCCCTTCCATAAATTACGTCAACACTTAAGGGGGGAGGGGGGCATGAAGTATGACATACAAGGAAGAAAGGAGTCCCAATAAAAGGGGACCAGCTGTGACAAGGAGGGGGAGGATCAAAAAGTCATTCGTGTGACGAAATTTGTGGATGGTCCCGAACTACTGAGCAAGCCTCGCTCACAAATATACAAGTGGCTTTATCGGTTACAAAATACAAAACACTTTACTAATAAAATACACTTTAAAATCTGTTGGTTATTATAGCTTATATGATACTCGTACCTATATGTTGATTGTTTGATATGAAACATTATGTTTGCAGCGTCGAATTGCAATGAGTTGATAGGATCATTTGACAGCCAAGAATAAGGATAAAAGGGTATTTATTTCCCAAAAAAGGGCCTCTCGCCTCAAATGCTTTAAACCCTAGCCTCTAAATAAGGTTTTCCTTAAGGAAGCATCAAACGTAGCTGATTCATTATGTCTAAAAATCACTTGGAAACTGACAAATACGATTATAGATGTGACCGTACCATATTAAATAAAATAAATACCAGACAACATCACATACATTGCTCCGATCCCAAAGTAAGTAGCTTAAGCACTTGTGTTATGGGTATCAGAACAACGAAGGTACCACAAATAAATACTTAAATACAAATATAAACACCCAGACCCGGAACAAACACAAGTATTCATCACACGTATGTTTGTCCCAGGTGGGAATCGAACCCACGACCCTTGGTTCAGAAGGCAGGGGTCACTACCAATTGAGCCACCGAGCCAGTCTTAGCCAGTCATATTAGGAAAAAAGTTATGCGTACACCTACCTACATTACAATCCGACACTGCACTTACGGCCTATTAGTTTTATTTTATTGCGCTTGTTACAACAGAGTTACGTCCATAATATGTTACATATATAAACGTGCATATTTATATTGGTACATTGACAAGGATAATAATAAAACCAACATTCCGATTAAAAGGTGATTCACGCATCCTCGTTGGTCAAAACTGGCCACACCCACTTTGTAATCCATAGGGGGCGTGGCCTATTTAGACCAATGAGAACTCGTGTCGTACTTCAGGCTCATACAACATATATTTTTAGCCTTGACTTTTAGTAACTAGAGCAGCATACAGGGGGGGGGGGGTCTGATAAATACTTTAAGGCTCATCATTATGACAATGACTGAGATAATATGATAGCAGTCATTTACGAAATAAATACAAATTTATGGAGTTTTACAGGCATGGTTCATTTAGGTGATCATAAACGTAATCTCGAAAATATAGGACTATCCATTTTCCAATTAAATATTTTCCCCGATATGATAAATTTTATGTAGGATCATAAGGGTACATACTTATTGCACAAAAACATTAACAAAAGACTCTTAGTTCCACATAATTATTTGTAAAATAAAAACATGCTATGCTGTAGCATTTCCTTTAAAACTAAACTTACAATAAAATAACTACATTTCTTTAACTTTTTTATATCGACCTTTTAAGTTCGTACTTCTGCCTTAAAACGAGCATATTAAAGTCACAGACCATACTTTTCAGACACCAATCCAACCAACACACTTTACAATCTAGTTCTAAATGGATCTCCTAACGATTCAGTCAAACGCTCCTTAAGGTACGTCCAAATTAGTAATCGAACCTGTGTTTACGTTATAGAAGTTATAGAAACATTGTGTGGAAGATAACACACAAATAAAACATGTTAAATAACTATGTTTTCTAATATATTTTGTTACGAAGGGGGGCAACCATAAATTACATCACACGGAAGGAGGCGAACATTAGGAGAGGCCTATGTCCAGCAGCGGACTGACACGGGCTGATGATGATGATGATGTAAGGAGGTGGCCCAAAAGTATGACACACAAGGAAGAAAGGACTCACAAAACGACAAGGGGAGCTCAAAACGCCATAATCTGGGTGCACATTTACGGCCTGCGGACATTTACATAGACTCAGTCGGCCTCGAGCAGAATTTCTCAGCTAACAACTTAATCCAAACGGCTTTTTAGCGACTCAGTCCAACGCACCACGCGGCTCGCGGCCTAAGGACTAGGCCTAAGCCCACAAACGTAGACATAGGCCCGGCCTCGGGCGTAGCTTCTCAGCTTACAACTTAATCCAAACTGCTTTTCTAGCGACTCAGTCCAACGCACTACGCGGCCTACGGCCTAAGGACTAGGCCCAGGCCCGCAGCCGCGTGCTTAGACCCAGACGGCCTTGGGCAGGTCGTCGTCGCCGCCGGGCGCCGGCAGCGGGCGCCGCGGTCATATGCTGGGGTCGCTGGGCGAGCCGACGTGGCAGTAGTCCGTCAGGGGGACTATTACTACTTGTATCTGTAAAAGGAACATTTCATTAGATCCTAACTAACTAATAGATAGATATTCTTTATTGCACACCAAACAGTTTATTTAATACTAGATACAAAGAAAAATCGAGGTACAATATAGGCGGCCTTAACGCTTTGAGCGATCTCTTCCAGACAACCTTTGGGTAGAGGATAATATTAAGGATGTTTCCAGGGTCAAAATAGTTACATTATATTTAGTCCATTTTAGAATATAAAAATACCTATATTGGACAAGTATTTTTTTCTTTTTTAATATGTTTCTATAACGAACATACAGACAGACGGACAAACTGTCTGTCTAGACAAAAATTTTACTGTTTGCATTTTTGGCGTCACTATCGACCACTAATTATCCCCTAATAGTTATTTCGAAAATATATTTTATGAACAGAATTGACCTCTCTTCAGATTTATTATAAGTATAGATGTAGATAATATCATGACTTATTTTTTAGGTCATTCGGTTTCAACAAAACGCGTAAACTCACCCGTAGCTGGTCTCTGTTCGGCCCCAGCAGGTGCCTGGGCTCCGTGTCCTCGTCTGTGTCCGTGCACTTTGGACACCGGCTGAAGCTGTACAGAAGCATACATTTAAACAAATAAACAATTTTGAGAGAGGTAGGGCATAGCGAATCTTCGCTCGAATTGAGCTGCCCGTCCGGGGAAGGACCTCCACCCTATAGAATACCGCAGCTAAATGTCCTCCGGGTCGTGTTTCTGCTGGTGAGTAGGGTTTCCGGAGCTCGTGGGGGGTTGGGGTTGGGCCTGCATGGCAGTGGCAACTGACACGTAACTAACCAGTTACTTGCCAGTTGTCACAGCGACTTGGGCTTCTCTTTCGCTTACCATCAGGCGAAGGGAAGCCATTATGTCGAGCTACTATAAATAAAAAAAAAATAACCCAAGACATGCCACACTGGGCAACACGTCACCTAGCCTTAAAATAAACCGAAGCTTGTACTATGGGTAAATATTTAACTATATAAATCATGGTGTTTAGTGCATCGTGTGCCAAATTGACATCAGTCCTTGGCTACCTCTTCACACCCCTTAAAAAGTCTTGGCCCAACCAATTTTTTTTTCTGAATTAGTTTTATAGTTTGGGTGAAAATTTACGAAAGTCTACACTTAAATTTAAAAAAAAAGTCTAGCTTAAGTTTTCTCTTAAATCTTTAAATTGTAATAAGTAGTGTACAAGTGTACACTACAGAGAAAATTTAAGCTAGAATTAATAGTGATGAGACTTAATGTAATGAGTGATTTTGGTTTTGATAGAAGCCTATCGAAACCAAAATCACTCACCTGACACATCTAGTTTGTTTTTTTATTGCCCATCAAAGTTTAGTTTTGTAAAAACTTGGACTTCAACTTTCTATACAAATAAAATAAAAACTAAAAGCGACCATGCTCAAATTAAATCAAAACTCTAGAGTGTCCTTTGCAATTTTTCTGTACGCTCAGAATTTTTCTAATATTCAACAGGTGTAATAAAAACAATTTTTTGCCTTAATTATACTCTAGTGAGATAACTAAGGGCAGCACAGGCACTCTAGTGAGTTAACTAATAAGACTTATTAAGCAGCAGGCAATAATTTTCAATTTTGTAGGTTTTACTTATAAAGGCCATTTTACATTTATTTTATCCGTAGATCGTTAATAAAAGGTAGCAAAAAAAAAACAAAACTAGATATGGATATCCTTCAGATGTTTGCCCAAGTGGCGAACAACTGCAGAGGCCTATGTCCAACAGTGGACTCGTTATTTGTACTGACCCCGGGTGCTGCGAGGCCGGCTCCGGCGGCGAGGGGGGTGCGGCGGACGGTCGCGCGGCGGGCGGCGCGTCGGGGGGTGAGCTGTGCGCAGGAGTGTATAGAGGCGTGTTGAGCTCGTCGAAGTCCAGCGCGCCGTCGATGTTCAGCACCCTGCGCGCGCGTGACGTCACAACGTGTACACACAGTAGGCTATTATGGCTAAAAATTGTAATTAGTCCGACTTTTAGCTTATTCAAAAATAAAAGACACGTATTTTTTTATTTGTAAATTAGACTAAAAATTACAAAGTTATAGCCTGTTGAGATTACGCGTGACGTCACTCGGTGAGGCATTTTTACGGGAGCGAGTGACGTAAAAGACTCCCACTCCTAACTTTTGATGCCTTGTATCTTTGCTATAGTTTATTTGAATGAAAAAAGGAAAAATACGTGTCTTTTATTTTTGAATAAGCTAAAAGACGGACTAATTACAATTTTTAGCCATAATAGCCTGTTGATATGTCGCAGTCATCCGGTTGAATCCCCTATTCAATTGAATGGCCGACGCGATATTGAATGACTACATTTAATTGAATGCCTAAAGGACAACTCGTCAAGTTGTTTAATGTAACGTTCAACGTCATGACTGAACGTCATTTAGCATAGTCGTTGAATGAGATATAGCTGACTGTGTAATGTTTGGTTAGGGTTATTATACGTTCGCAACTTAAAAGGTAACTTACTGAGATTCATCCAGATGACTGCGACAGATATACCACCCATCGGTACAAAAAGATTTGCGAATTCCTTCCTGCCGCGAATGGCTAAAATATGGAGTTCTCTGCCAGCTGAAGACTTTCCTGAGTATTACAACTTGGAGGTTTTTAAGGCTAGAGTCAATAGGCTTTATCTAAGTAAGCATGGATGTAAGGGAGCGACCTATCACCTTTTCGCTCCAAGCCATCCTCACCTGCCCGCGGTGCATCCTGCCGAACAACAAACGAGGCTCCGGCAAACCGACTGGTGGCGGTGTAACCATCGCGATAGAAGGCGTAGCTAGATGCCACTGGCCGATAACTGGCAGCAGCGTCACCGGAGCGAGAAGCTCCGCCCTGCGATCGCCGACCCGCCTGCCCATCGTGGCGATTATGGGTATATCCTCCAGAGGTTTGCCCTAGGTGGCGAGCAGCTGGACAGACCTATGTCTAGTGTGGACTGCAATAGGCTGATGATGATGATAATGAATGTGAAGTTAAGTTTAAGAGAGGTAGGGCATAGCGAATCTTCGCTCGTATTGAGCTGCCCGTCCGGGGAAGGACCTCCACCCTATAGAATACCGCAGCAGTTTGTTCTAAGTGGCGAACAACTGGAGAGGCCTATGTCCAGCAGTGGACTGTAATAGGCTGATGATGATGATTATCCTTCTTATCACAGTCAATCTACTTACCTATTTTGCGAGGAGAAGCGATGCACTCGCTCCACGACTGAAGCGACATGTTCAACTCCTTTCTGCACACCCCAAACTAAAATACCAATCTGCGGGAAAGTGAAATTCGTAACTTTTTACCATATAAGGTGGGCCGCACACATTCGGAATTCCGAATTGAAATTCACGTTCGCAACAAGAATGCTCTACTTGCATACAAAGCGCTCCAGCATTTTATATGTAAGTAGAGCATTTCCCACCTAATGTAAAACAACGTACCAATTTTCAGACACATTGTTTGTTATAATATGTCTTATTCTTTTATTAACGCGAGGCCAATGTCCTATTCTTAAGGTTAATTATCTTTCAATCTTGACTGGCTCGATGGCTCATTTGGTAGTGCCTCTAAGCCAAGGGTCGCGGGTTCGATTCCCGCACAGTACAAACATTTGTGTTCATGAACATGTCTGTTTGTATTGGTCTGGGTGTTTTCTATGTATGATATGTATTTATTTACAAAAAAAAATGTATCTAAGTAAGTTTATCAGTTGTCTAGTACCCATAGTACAAGCTTCAGCTTAGTTTGGGGCTAGATGGCGCTGTGTGGCCCAGCGTGGCATGTCTTGGGCTATTTATTATTATTTATTTAAGTATCTATTTCTGGTGCCTTCGTTGTCCTGATACCCATAACACAAATGTTGATATTTATTACTTATAAGTAAATTAAATATGTTCAATAGTCACCTTGACCCGTACGTCCGGCTCCGGGCGGTCGACCTCCCCGTACGCGTTGATGACCTGCTCCGGACAGTTCTGGCACGTGACCGAGATGCGCACCGTGCGCAGCACCACCTCCGGGACCTGCTGGCAACAGATCTACAATCGGGAATGATCTATCCGCATCCGAGACAGTTCTGGCTGGTGCAGACAGACTTGGGCGAGACCGTTCTGGCTAGTGCATTTGAGCGAGACCGGCGAGAGACAGTTGTGGCAGACAGAGGTGACTTGATAATTTGGACAGACATCTACGCGACTGGGAAAATATGGAGAATAGGAAAGAGCTGTGGAGATACTTAGGGTAGGCCTTAGCCCAGGAGTGGAACAATAAAGGCTATGTAAAAACAAAAACAGTGTGTCAGGAATAGACCTATAATCTTTTCGCTCCAAGACACCCTCACCTGCCCGTGGTGCATTCTTTGGCGACAGACTGGTGGCGGTATAACCATCACAATTAAAGACGTAGCTAAATACTACAGATCGATGACGGGCAGCAGCGTCACCGGAGCGAGAAGCTACGCCCTGCGATCGCCAACCCGCTTGCCCAGCGGGGCGATTATGAGTACATCCTCCAGACGTTTGCCCTAAATGACGAGCAGCTGGAGAGACCTATGTCAAGTAGTGGACTGCAATAGGCTAATGATGATGATGATGAATGTCAAGTTAAGTTTAAGAGAGGTAGGGCATAGCGAATCTTCACTCGTATTGAGCTGCCCGTCCGGGGAAGGAGCTCCCTTACTCTATAGAATACCGCAGCCAAATGACCTCCGGGTCGTGTTTCTGCCGGTGAGTAGGGTCTCCAGAGCTCGTGGGGGGTTAGGGTTGGGCCGGCATGGCAGTGGCAACTGACAGTTACTTGCCAGTTGTCACAGCGACTTGGGCTTCTCTTTGGCTTTCCATCAGGCGTAGGGAAGTTAGTAAGAAGGATTCGATTGACGGTATCGACAACAATCGATCAGTGTCGGGGCTTCAATCTCCGCGACTTACATCGTAGGTGCCGGCCCAGACGATGAGCAGGCTCTTGCGGAACCACACGCCCTTGGGGTACAGGTCCACCGTCCACTCAGTCAGCTTGTCTTGCTGAGCGACGTCCGCCATTGACGACCTGACAATGCATAAGAGCCTACTTGAGTATTAAGAACACATATGAAAATACCCCATCTCCCGAGTGCCGTCGACTAAGGGTCTCCCGGAATCGGCCAACGCCGGTCAAAAAAGCCTTTATGTCTATGATATAAGGGTGTTACTAATGCCATTCGCATCGGCTCGGCTCGGACCTGTGATAGACAATTCTGGGTAATGCCGCGCAAGATAATTTTGGCACTAGGCTTGCGAGTGACAATTCTGGCACTAGGTTTGCGAGAGGCAATTCTGGCACTAGGCTTGAGAGACACAATTCTGGCGCTAGTCCCACGAGAGACAGTTCTGGCACGAGACTTGCGAGAGACAATTCTGGCACTAATCCCGCGAGAGACAGTTCTGGCACGAGACATGCGAGAGACAATTCTGGAGCGTGGTCGCCGCCACAGTAGTAGTGTACCTGGTGGAGAAGATGAAGGTCCTCGTGTGGTAGCAGGCCAGCGAGTGGAAGTTGTCCACGGCCAGCACGGAGCCCCACGTGTCCTCGGTGTACAGTCGCGGCGTGAACAGCATCCGCCCCGCCTCCGACTGCTGTACCTCTGCTACTCGCTCGAACTGGCCTGCGGACCAGAATACAGAATGTGTATCAAAAATGTAGAAAAATATACAGGGTGTTTCTTATATATTCTTGGGTGCCATACCTATAGATTTAACCCCCATGTATGTTCAACGATTTTTTGTAGTTTTCCAGAAATATTTGTTTTTGTTATTTTTTTATGACCTCTTGACTAGGCGGCTTAAAATATTTATTCAACTTTTATTCGTTATTTTATGAGCAATCAAAAAGATAGTGAAAAAAACGTAAATGATGCAGAATATAATAGAAATTCAGACTTGAATAAATAAAAAAAAAGTACTTCTTAGCTTCTTACTAATTTTAAAAACTGCCCAGTATCATAATAATACAAAAAAAAACATATCCGTTGAATTTTTATACTCAATAATTTTACAATCTCTACATGGTCCTAGTACGTAAATAAACAACATTAACCCTAGGCGCGCACTGGTGACTTTGTCACCGTGACAGATATCTCTCTTCTTCTCATTTTAAAAGTGCAAAAGAGATGAAACGACTGTCACGGTGACAAAAAGTCACCAGTGCGCGCCTAGTGTAATTATTAAAAAATATCTAATATTCGTTACCTGATTGGTAGCTCATGGCGATGGCCATTCTGTCCATGAAGAACTCCTTGTGCTCCTGCGTCAGCGGACACAGCAGAAGGTTCGCCAGCTGGTTGGGGCACATCATCGGGAACCTGCCCATGAGGAGATAACTTTTTTTTATAAGAAGAGCTTTCAGGATGACCTCACTGCACCTGTTAGTAAGCGATCGTGAGGTCCAAAAGTTAGGTCGAGAGGCACAATAGAACAAACCCACTGCGCCTGTCGCCCTCACCCCGAAGGCTCACTGAGATGCCGTTTCACGCCCCGCCTAAAGAACCCAGGATTGTAAGAGGAAGGAAACACATGAGCTGGAAGGGCATTCCATGACTTAACATTATTATTGTTATGCAGATCTAATAAGCTTTTTTATGACAGAGGGGGCAAACGTGCACTTCAACCCATAGACACCGCAACACCAGGGGAGTCACAGGTGCGTTGCCGGGAAATCTGTAGGCTCGTTCTTGAAGGTCCCTAAGTCGTATCCATTCGGGAAAATTGCAGCCGGAAGCTGATTCCAGAGACAGTGCACGAGGCAGAAAAATGCGCGCAAAACGCACTGTGGAAGACTTCCAACTATCAAGATGATGAAATCTTGAATTAGTGCGAGATGTACGATGATGAAAACTTGCAGCTGGTACTAGATTAAATAATTCTTCCGAACACTCGCCATGATATATTCGGTAGAGAACGCACAAAAACGCAACATCCCATGTTGCGGCTTCTTGACTTTTTTTATTCCAAACTATAAAATATGGATACCTAGCTGCAGCTTGCGGCTTAGCCCACTTGAATTTCGGCGATAAAATTATAATATTCTTGTAAAAAAAAAGGTATATGTGTTAATGTGTAATAAATAAAAAATTATGGGATGTAAGGGAGCTACCTTTTCGCTCCAAGCCACCCTCACCTGCCCGTGGTGTATCCTGCCGAACAACAAACGAGGCTCTGGCAAACCGACTGGTGGAAATTTTTTCTTACCAGAAAACATGAAACGTTTTTACCTAAATCCTTTATTAGGTAACTAGCTGTGCCGGCGGCGTCGCACGCGTGGATATTGGGTTTCAAATTTTAAATTAGACCTCTAGCAATACATTGATGAAAACCGCATTTAGTTCCATGCATTAGTTTTCGCGTGATGCGCGATCAAACATGCAGATAAAAATATCTCACACAGTACAGTCAGTACAGTCTAGGTTACAAGAAATATAGTATACTAGCTTTTGCCCGCGACTTCGTCCGCGTGTTTAAATTTATACATACAAAAGTTTTTTCCCGCTAACTCCCGTTCCCGTGGGAATTTCTCAAAATACAGCCATAACTAAACTTTATATTTACTAAGGTACCTGCATGCCAAATTTCAAGCGTCTAACTTAAGCGGTTTAGATTTTTCATACAAAAGGATTTTCCCGCTAATTCCCGTTCCCGTGGGAATTTCGGGAATTCCTTTCTTAGTGCACCCCTACGGTACCTAAGCTACGTCCCTTCCAAATTTCAAGTGCCTACGTTTAGCCGTTTGGGCTGTGCGTTGATATGTCAGTCAGTCAGTCAGTCAGTCAGTCAGTCAGTCAGTCAGTCAGTTTCTCCTTTTATATATAGTATATTATCAGACCTGACGTGCGAGAAGACGGCGGCGACGAGCGACTCCCAGTGCAGCTTCACCTCCAGCTCAGTCAGAGTGCTGGTCTCCAGCCGCTCGCGCTGCTTCGTCAGCCAGCGGACCACGAAGCTGTGGCAACGACAACGTTATATTAATGACTTGACTGGCTCGGTGGCTCAATTGGTAGTGACTCCTGCCTGCTGAACCAAGGGTCGGGACAAACATTCGTGTGATGAACATTTGTGTTTGTTCCGTGTCTGGGTGTTAATATTTGTATTTAAGTATTTATTTGTGGTACCCTCGTTGTTCTGATACCCATAACACAAGTGCTTACGTTACTTACTTTGGGATCGGAGCAATGTATGTGATGTTGTCTAATATTAATTTATTATTATTATTAATGCTTCTGTTTAAACAATTATAATTAGAACATACTGACGACCAGTGGAGTGTAAGGGAGCGGCCTATCATCTTTTCACTCCAAGCCAACCTCACCTGCCCGTGGTGCATCCTGCCGAACAACAAACGAGGCTCTGGCAAACCGACTGGTGGCGGTAAAACCATCACGATAGAAGGCGTAGCTAAACACCACAGGCCGATGACGGGCAGCAGCGTCACCGGAGCGAGAAGCTACGCCCTGCGATTGTCAACCCGCCTGCCCAGCGTGGCGGTTATGAGTGTATCCTCCAGATGTTTACCCTAAGTGGCGAACAACTGGAGAGGCCTATGGCCAGCAGTGGACTGCAATGGGCTGGTGATGATGATGATGATGATGACGACCAGTGAAGTGAGTAACATTGGCCAGCTGGTTGGTAAGTACAAGTAGGTTTCCATCAGGCAGGGGGCACCGCACTAGGTTACTATAAAAACAAGACTAGCAAGCTTTCTAGGACGTCGATTCCGGAAATGAAACACAGGCAAGAATGTATTGTCTTAATGCTGCGCGGGCAGTCTCTCTCTCTTTAGGGGGGCGGGGGGAGGGGAAGCCTTAGTTAGACCGAGTCATTGTCTCCAACTTGAACGGTCTCGGCTCGTCCAGCTCACTGTCGGACCACACTTGGCCAACTTACTTAGCCAGCCTCTATCAGAGGCTCATCTCGTTGTGCAGCACGAGGTCGCTCTGCTGCAGCAGCTGCACCAGCGTCTCGCCGTCCAGCTCGCTGTCGGACCAGACCCACTCCAGGCTCCACTCGGCCAACTCACTGATAGAGGCTCATCTCGTTGTGCAGCACGAGGTCGCTCTGCTGCAGCAGCTGCACCAGCGTCTCGCCGTCCAGCTCGCTGTCGGACCACACCCACTCCAGGCTCCACTCGGCCAACTCACTGATAGAGGCTCATCTCGTTGTGCAGCACGAGGTCGCTCTGCTGCAGCAGCTGCACCAGCGTCTCGCCGTCCAGCTCGCTGTCGGACCACACCCACTCCAGGCTCCACTCGGCCAACTCACTGATAGAGGCTCATCTCGTTGTGCAGCACGAGGTCGCTCTGCTGCAGCAGCTGCACCAGCGTCTCGCCGTCCAGCTCGCCCAGCTCGCTGTCGGACCACACCCACTCAAGGTTCCACTTCACGAAGTTCTGGCACGCCTGGCAACACAGAATAAGCATTTAATGGTGACAACACGATTATGACGCTCTCAGCGCACAGGTGTCGTACAAGAGGACTGAAGGAATATCAGGAAATGGGCATCAGCAGCGTTTACTCAGGTATAAATAAAACCTACTGCATGATGTCTATGGCAAATCTCCCCAAATTACAATAGGGAATATGCATGGAAAATAATTTCATGTACTAAATTTTTCGTAAAATACATAAAAATATACTACGAACAGTGAAAACAAAATCAAAATTGCCTGAAAATTGGGCGAGATACAGTCGTTGAAAGTAAATATATCCGTCTCTCTCACGCGAAACAGATTTTTATATGGAGTTTGTATGGCGGGCACGGTACGTGACGTCATCCGCCACGTCGGATCTCTCTGTCTAAGCAATAACTTTAACGCTTTATAACTCGCTTAATAGAAAAGGTATTTTAAAAATTCTTTGATATTTATGTATCTGGAAGATAAAAGCTCTCAATAAATCCATAAACAAAGTCATGCATATTCCCTATTGCCGTTGGGCGAAGCCTGTGTCCCGCAGTTTGGGGCTAGACGGCGCTGTGTGGCCCAGCGTGGCATGTCTTGGGTTATTTATTTACATACAAAAAAAAATCTAAGTAAATTTATCCAAGCGAAGTTGGTGTTGGTTTATCAATCGTTTGTTCTCACCTTGGCGACGTCGTTGTGGCCACACGCCATGGTGTACTGCATCCAGGCGATGAGCTGGCCGCGCTTGGCCGCGCCCGCGATGTGCTGAGACATGTAGCTGAGGCAGAGGGTCACCAGGTCCTGGAAACCAAGCAAATTATGAAATCGTCCGGCTGTACCAGTTTTGTGGGTTATCTACTGGCTAATGGGCTCAGTACACAGGGGCAACTGGGAAAAATTCCAGCCCTAAGGAGCTCCCGGTCAGAAGAGAATCTCAATTCCCAAAAAATTTTCTTTTTAAACGACTTCAAAAAATAAAGGAGGTTCTCAATTTGACTGGATTTTTTTCTTGTATTGTTACCATATTATTTCCGAGAACTGTGTACTTCTGAGATGATCCGATTGTCATCATATGGACTCTTATAATGTCCCACTGTACTAATTAATATCAAACTTGAATGTCATTTGGTAACCAATTCAGTGCGGATGGGTATCTTTTCTGTATGGCGTGTGGCACCCGAGAATAACCAAAGGGTAGCGACTAAACTCGCAGCAATTGAAAAGAACAAAAAAAAACGATAGGTTACATTACATGGCAGAAGACTCCTTAGAGGAGCCATCAAACTCCTTGTCGTTAGGCGCCCCAGAGGAGCCACGAATTATTTGTTCTTCGCCAGGCGCAAAAGTTTGTCAAATCATCATCATCATCAGCCTATTACAGTCCACTGCTGGACATAGGCCTCTCCAGTTGTTCGCCACTTAGAGCAAACACCTGGAGGATATACCCATAATCGCCACGCTGGGCAGGCGGGTTGGCGATCGCAGGGGGTAGCTTCTTGCTCCGGTGACGCTGCTGCCCGTCACCGGTCTTTAGTATGTAGCTACGCCTTCAATTGTGATGGTTATACCGCCACCAGTCGGTTGCCAGCGCCTCGTTTGTTATTCGGCAGGATGCACCACGGGCAGGTGAGGTTGGCTTGGAGCGAAATGATGATAGGCCGCTCCCTTACATCTCCATTGTCAAATAGTCCACCGAATTGAATCGGTTTAAAATTTATGAATCTGTACAGAAATAGGCATTGCGAATAGCTACACTGGACAAATAGATCAAGCTGGTATTTAAAATGACAAACCTTAACATTGTATTTGTCCGCCAACGATAACACCGGGAGCACAGTATGGTGAGCGATCCGTATCTGTCCTGTGTAGAAGTATCTGAAAGTAGTAAATTAATAAATATAATCATCATCATCCTAGCCTATTTCCCGATTGTCTCAGGGTCGGCTTCCTAGACTGAGAGATTTGGCGAGGGCTAAGCTTTTTACACAGAGCGACTGCCATCAGACCTCCGCAACACTTAGGGTACGCTATACCTATTCCCAGTTAGACATCAGAGTTATCATAATCTCTGATATGATGTGACGACTGCTATCTGAGTTGGTAAAGATAGCACCCGGGACCAACAGCTTAACGTGCCTTCCGAAGCACGAAAGAAATCGGTGTCAAATTTTGGTCACCCATCATCGGATTGACCGATCATTGTTATGCGTACAAGACCGCGGCGCCACCGAGCTCCTAGGGGAGCTCGATGGCGCCGCGGTCTTTATTAATCTAGAGATTAATAAATATAATCATACATCATATTGTGTCCTGAATTATTTTCTATTAGAACATGGGACCAGAAACAGACAGATATTGATAAATGTTTACAATCCTGGGTTTTTTAGGTGGGCCCCGGGGCCTGAAACGGCATCTCAGTGGGCCTTCAAGGTGAAGGCGACAGGCCCGGTGGGTGTGCCCTGGTGTGCCTGTCGACCTAACATTGTGGAGTGGGCTCATTGTGAGCACTCTTTTTATAAAAAAAAATGTAAAATTTTGATAAATTTTCAAACAATTGGAAAGGCCTAAGTCCCCCAGTGGACTATGAAGGGCTGAAGATCATATCAAGCTTCATATAAAAGTCTTCTGGGGACTTGTGATGTGGGGGGTTGTGTTCTCTTAATGCAGTACCATATACCTACTTCAAAAAATGTGGAAACACCGAAGACGCCGAGGGCGTCTCCTGCAGCACGATGCGGCTCTCTCGCCACTCACTCCACTCCCGATTCATCAACATCACCTGAACAAAAGTGATAAAATTTTATTAATGTTTCCAGGGTTAAGATAATTACAATATATTTATTCCATCTTTTAGATCATAAAAATATATTGGACACATATATTTTCCTTTTTCATTTAGGTATGTATTTTTAAACAAAAAATAACAAAGATACAAGTCAACAAAATTTAGGAGTAGGGGTTGTTGATGTCTCTCAGTGAAAAAAACTCTCACACTTTGACATCACATGTAATTTTAACGAGCGATATCTGTGTCATTTTTGGTTTAATTTACAAATGAAAAAATACATGTCTTTTATTTTTAAACAATCGAAAAGATAGACCTTTTTTTATAAAATTTTTTACAGCATTTTTTTTTTTGCGCTTATAATCATGCGACTGATCGCAAATTGATTAAAAAAAAAGAAGTAAAATCCCACCTGAAAGACCTCACTGCTGGCACAGAGGATGAGCCTGTGTGCCGGGTACCCCACCCCGCCCACCTCCAGCACCAGGTCGCTCATCAGCTGTTCCGCGTATAAGTTGGCGATCTTGTGCAACACACTCCGCGAGTTGTCCACCTGGTGAAGATAAAAATTATCTTTGGGTGACAATAGAAAAATGAAAAACATGACTTTGTTTAGGTCTTCAGTAAAGTTGGTAAAAAATACTTATGTGTACTCTATGGTGTTTGAAAAGCAAATATTGTTATTCAGCTTGCTAAGGGACAAAAAATTTTTTGTTTTAGATTTTTTTTTTACATTTCCAAAAAAAGCAGTTATGTTTTTTAGTTTTTTAAATTAGGTATGTACTTTTTTAAAGTGACTGCTGACATCCAGGATCTTGTCGTCACCACCGGACAGTGCTTTTCTTGCATTCAACAATTGTAATTATTTTCTGCTTCAATGAAAATGGTTAGTGCAATCACAGCAATCTTATTTCCTCACACTACTTTTCCATTCAAAAACTCGTGTAAGCGATAAATCGATACCTGCGTCATTGGCGCATCAAAACAAACAAGTGGTCTTGTACCTGAGAACCCCATGGTTGCAACATACATATTTGATAACTCCTGAATCGACTGACCTTTGCATTTTCATTCAAACTAGCACATCATTGATCGATAGACATCATAATAATAGCCTGTACGTTTAATTACAAAGTTATAAGTACATACGAAAATTTTTATTTCAATGCCATTTCAATAAATCGCACCTACATAAAACTTACATGCCAATGGCTATATCATCAGTTAATTAGTAAAAAAAATCATAAATTACAGTAAGGAATAAGCTGTAATATGATAAAATACCTCAAGATCCTCATTGTTGTTTTTGCCATCACCCGATTTGTCTGAATTTGCAGGCGATAGCTGCCGATCAACTGTTAGGTAACTCATTGTAATTCTATTGATTTATAACCATTACAGGATCAAAACATTCATATTTCACTCATTTGAAAGTAGATAGCAATCAGTGATTAAATATATTCATGGAATATTTTCAATCAAAGCAAATTCCATCAACTCCTCCATGTTAGAAAAATGACATTGACAAGTGACTGGCTGTTGTCAAAAAAATGTCAACCAACATCAACAAGAACAGCCACAGAGTACGTATATAATTCTAGTGGTGGTCAAGAAAGAAACACTGATTATACAGACTCAAATCAAGACAGTAAAAAGACAACGTCATCACAACTGTTAACTTGCCTAAAAAGAAACGTAACTGTGAGTGAAATAGTGAATTTGTAAATGTTTTGAACGATAAAATTCGATATTAATTAATATATAAATAATGAATAGCGTCTTTTGTGAGTGCAAACTAATTAAAATTTCACAAGAAAGCGTCTTTTCTATAAGAAGACAAAGAAGTTATTAGTATCTTATAAAAAATGCCAATTTAATTTTATCTTAAAACTGTTCAAGAATCAAACATATTTATTTGCTCAAAAAGAAGTGTGTATTAAAAATGGGTATCAAGAAGAAAAAGAACGTAATCGTTCTTACGGTCTGTATGATTGTGAGTTTTATATTGTACCAGCTGTACTTCTTCCTGACTATAACATCTGAAGCCGCTGCCGGGAACAAGATAATTCCTGTACTAGATCATTCCAAAATAAAAGAGATTAAGGAGCATATCCGGTCCGAAGCAGACAAATACATCAATGAGAACGGCATTATACGTGGCGTGCATTACACAATGATGCCCAAGTACAGGCCGAATGCTGAAAAAGAATTTAAATGTTTAAATTCAGAACAAAAAATACCATTTGAATATGTGAATGATGACTATTGTGACTGTGAGGACGCTACAGACGAGCCAAGCACGAATGCTTGCATTAATGGGACTTTTTACTGTGATACTCAGTATCCGAGCAAGCAGGTAGCTTATAACAAAGCGTGGTCTGGGAAAGTCAATGATGGTATATGTGACTGCTGTGATGGGTCCGATGAGTGGTTGCTGGAGCCAAACCAGAAACTGTTATCCCAAAGTTCATCAAAACACTACAGACATTATGTTAACAAGTGTCCTAGTAATTGTTTTAAGTAGTTTATTAATAAAAGTTGAGTAGTTTAGAAAAGTTTTCATGTTTGAACTGGCAGCTACAGTTTAATGCATTTGTATTCTTAAAAAATATTTTTCAATCTTTGTAAGAAACTTTATGGACCTTTAAATTCAGTATGTAAATATGAACATGGAATTTAGGGATCATGCGGTCTGATGGCCCAAGAGAGGAGTCCCCATCTGAAAATAGTAAAAGTATAGAACATTAAAGTATGAGTGTCTTCCTTGTAAATTAATTGTTGCAAGTTATATGTATTTCTGGACTGACACAGGCTGATGATGATGATGATGATATGTATTTCAAATAACATACTTCTGCCGAATATCCTACCTACATTACAATTGAAAGATTCTTGAACTTGATGTTTTGTATTTGCAATAGCTAAAATATATTATTGTACCATAATAGTACCTAAAACACTATAAATAAAAAGTGCAAATTACAATTAAAAATTTGGGAAAAAAACAACAATTATAAATAAAATAAACTGTATTGTAAATTATTTTCAAAATAAAGTTTTTGTTAAATTTTGTCATTTTGTTTGAATAACAGATACCTATGGTATCATCAGATCAGAGGTCAGCAAATAGTTGTATACCTAGTATGTGTAGTGCATGGATCTGATGTATGAGCGATATTACTGTAAAATTTCATTAGGATCCATTCAGTAGTTTTTATGTACGAAAGACTAACAAACTTCCAATATCCAAACAAACTTTCGCATTTTTATAAGACTAGTTTTTGCCCGCGGCTTCGCTCGCATTCAATTTGGGGTGAATGGCATACAAACTTCCACCCCCCATTTTAGGGAAGTTGGGGGTTAGAAAGGTGCAAAAAGTACCTAGCCTATGTTACTCTCCATCCCTTCAACTATCTCCACTTAAAAAATCACGTCAATTCGTCGCTCCGTTTTGCCGTGAAAGAAAGACAGACAGACACACTTTCCCATTTGTATTATGGAATTAGTATCTGATGAATTTGCCACGTGGCAAATTGTATAGCCACTGAACATAGATACTATTATACCTTCAAATTATCAATCTACTGATAGCATGTAATCTACAGTTATGTTATATGGCCCCTTGATGTATTATTCTGATTTCGTACGATAACTGCGCTATCTATACTACGTACCTACATAGTTCTGTAGTGCCCAAGCGCATGCGGCCATGCTACGTGGCCAAATCAAATCAATGCCGTCATGCCACGTGGCAAGTCAATGCCGCCATGCCACGTTGCCAAATTAACGCCGCAATGCCACGTGGCTAAGTCACTCTCCTTTGTTCCCACTTGTACTACCAAGTAGTTCTACTCTAGGACTACAGGGAATTATATTTCTCATTCCTACGATTTTGTATGTCGACGCGGCAATAAAAGAATATACATATATATATATTGCGTAAAAGAATATAACATATTTTAGATTGCGTTTTGCGCTGGGGCACTTATACATATAAGGCACGTTTAAGAAGGCACGAGATCGGTAAGTACTTCCCCAACCGATTTTCTGTTTTCGGTGGTTCATTATACAAAGCAAATACAAAGGTTCATCACAATGGCGACACAGAGAATCATATAAGTACCTATCTCTTCTTCTGACGTTCAATCGGGCCTGCAGCTTTTCGCTGTTCTGTCGAGGCTTCGAGTGTTCGCTGTGTTTGCAACAGCCATCCCAAAGTTTCGGGTTCGACTTTTCCATGTTGTCTCGGGTCTGGGTGTTCTGGGAAAAGAACATCTAGTACCTACTCATAGTACAAGCAAAAACCTTAGTGTGAACTACTAAGCACATTTAAGTTGTACCTAGTAGATACTACATTAACGTCTTTCGGTTTTGTGAACAACGCGTTTAGATCTTAAAAAGAATCATTTTCGGAACTAGAATTTAACAGTGCTGACTAAAATATTACCGAAATAGTTGGTCTAGATCGAATAATATAATTTCAAATTTGAATAGAAATTTGAATAGATGTAGGTATTATTAAACTTATACTAGGGACTTGCACCGGAGTAGTGAGAACCGGAGAATCACCGGTGATTCATCGGTAAAAGTAATCGATTAAAACTAATCGGTGATTAATCGATTAAACTCCGGTGATTGTATTATATATATGAAGATTTAATTAAAGTTAAAAACATTAGATAAATAAAAGAAAGATTCATTAATCAATAAGTATTTTAATTATTTAACCACATTAATTTAAATTATTTACGAATTTGCTTGAATCTTATAAGATTAATAATTATTTCAGTCATTAACTGAAAACGTTCTTGTTCTTTTATATGATTCATTTCACTATCTATCAATCTTCCGCATAATTCGTTGCAACGTGCATGATCTATATTTTCAGTTTGAGTTCCAGTTTCATTTCTTCTGGTATGTTGATTATTTGAAATATTTGGTGGAAACTACTATAGAAGTGCATTTTTATTTGATGACAAAATTATTGTACCTCATTTTTTTCGTAAATCTTTTTCCTTGGATGGACCTGGATTCGGCCTATTAGAGCTATTCGTAAACTACCAGTTTTTCATCAAAAATATCTAATAAAGTAGCCATCCGGCCTTACAATAGGGAATATGCATAAAAAATAATTTCATGTATTTACTAATTTATCGTAAAATACATAAAAATATACTTCGAACAGTGAAAACAAAATCAAAATTGGCTGAAAATTGGGCGAGATACAGTCGTTGAAAGTGAATATATATGTCTCTCTCACGCGAAACAGATTTTTCTATGGAGTTTGTATGGCGGGCACGGTACGTGACGTCATCCGCCACGTCGGATCTCTCTGTCTAAGCAATAACAAACACAACACAAGTTTCGAACTTACTTTGGGGCCAGCTCAAACAGTGTGATTTGTCCTCAAATATTAAAAAAAAAATATCTTAATTATTTTTGTAAAGCTCCGGTGATCACCGGTGAATCACCGGAGCTTTACAAAAAACCGGTGAATTCAATCGGTTGTCAAAATTTCGCTCCGGTGCAAGTCCCTAACTTATACATAGCAATTATACTTTAGACTTCGAGTTTTTCCACAACGAAGTTACTGGGCCCAGTGATTTAGTAGAACCCCCACTCTTTAAAACATTGCCTAAGATGGAATGATTCTCTAATCTAAATGTTATAGAAAACACTAAAAATATTAATAATTTTTATTTTTACTAGTTCTTCTTTTTTCCTATTGAATTGTTCAATTTCTAAAAAACCTTACGAAAAAGATTGTCATAATTTATCAAGGATTATTTCTGCGTGTAACGAAGCAATATGTAGCTTGCCTTGTCATTTTCTATGATCCAAAAAGAGACAAAATAATTTGTTGATACTACACAATGACATCTAGAAAATTCCATAGTTCCACTTCCACTTCCATACGAAATACTTTGTCTCTGCCCTCATGAAGTGACCTATTAATTACACTATCCCCGATAACAGGGTAATAAAGAATAATGGTACCAAGACATATTCAATTATTTATTATTTTAGCAAACCGTTAAACGAAATTGACTGGCTCGGTGGCTCAATTGGTAGTGACCACGGAATATTAAACACAAGTGTTTAATATTCCGTGGTAGTGACCCCTGCCTTCTGAGCCTAGAGTCGTGGGTTCGATTCCCACCCGGGACAAACATTCGGGTGATGAACACTGGTGTTTGTTCCGTGTCTGGGTGTTTAAATTTGTATTTAAGTATTTATTCGTGGTACCTTCGTTGTTCTGATACCCATAACACAAGTGCTTAAGCTACTTACTTGGGGATTAGAGCAATGTATGTGATGTTGTCTGATATTTGAAAAAAAAAAAGAAAGAAATATGTTTGGAAAAACAGGTCAATAAAAAGGTTTTTTTATAAATAAATATTTCTTTTATTGTTTTTTAAATTACATACCACCAGTTAGGTAAAAACAATTATCAGGGTAATTTAG
Source organism: Conogethes punctiferalis (assembly GCA_031163375.1). Classification (NCBI taxonomy): domain Eukaryota; kingdom Metazoa; phylum Arthropoda; class Insecta; order Lepidoptera; family Crambidae; genus Conogethes; species Conogethes punctiferalis. The sequence goes on along the minus strand of CM062082.1, from coordinate 19,204,624 downwards.
AATTATTATCCTAGTAACCCCATTTTTTTCTTTTTAGCAAGCTATACGAATGAGATGAGAATGACAGGTTTTTTTTGCGCGGGAACCTTTGAACACGAAAGGCGCCTAAAAGTTTGTGCGATAGAAAATATTTAATTTTATTTGTAAATATAGTTTTATCACCTGGTTACTGTACATAAAATTGTTTATAGTAGTTTATTAGTTATAAAGAGTACGGATTAAGAAGATGGGAGGAGTGAAGAAACGGAAAAAAGATCCGCCTGACGACCGAACCTCTCCCACAATGGAGACGTCTTCGGATTCTGACGACGACCATGCCGGGAAGTATAATATTTTTAAAGTCCCAGGGTACTCGAGGAAGTACCCTGAAAATAGTCAAAAATCCGAATATATCGTTTTTCTGTCGCATAATGACGATCAAAGATACTTTTCCGACAAAGACAGATTGGCCATTTCCCATGCCATACGGAAATATTGTGTAACTGGCATCTTACATCTTAGGTCCATTAACAAATATAAAATAGGCATTACATTTGATTTATCAAACAACGCCAATGTATTTTTAAAAAATAAGAAACTCTTAGATGAACTGGCCTTAAAGGCGACAATACCAGCGATGAGTTCTGAGGCTACTGGTGTCCTCACATCAGTTCCTACCGATTTGTCGAATGAAAAAATATTTTCGCTCATAGGTAGCTCCCGGAATGTAATTCAAGTGAGACGCTTCATGCGTCGAGTACGTAACGAAAATGGCTCAATATCTTTTCTACCCACCCAGACTGTTGCGGTCACGTTCGCATCCACCGAACTTCCACAATATGTTTACCTCGATAGTTGGCGACACGAAGTTAGCACTTATGTACCTCCAGTGCAACAATGCCTTCGTTGCCTTAAATACGGACATATTGCAAAATTTTGTCGGAACGCAGAAGTGTGCTCTATATGCTCACAAAGCCACAATTTCAAAACTTGTACAGAAGACCCCAAAAATGCTAAGTGTTCGAACTGTGGTGGTAATCATATAGCGATATCAAACCAGTGTCCTAAAAAGAAAGAGAAATTAGAAGAAAACAAAATTAAGTCCATGGCCACCAAATACTCTGAATTATTTAATGAAAATTCTTTCCCACATTTAACTAAGTCCAACATAGAAACTCAGTTCAATAATCTTACTAAATCTACATTTTTTATGAATATTTTTACTCAAGCCGTCACAAAGATGATAACAAATCAAAAAGATACCCCCATCAATTCAAAATCAATTAAAGATATATTAGAAGAGACCTTCAGAAACAGTATGTCTCCCCCAAATAATGGATTGTCTTAATATCATGCAGTGGAATGCTCAGAGCATTTTATGCAATAAGCTCCAATTCACTAAGTTTTTATATGATAAGAACATACATGTTGCAATTATATCAGAAACATGGTTAACTCCTATTAAAAACTTTAGTATTAAAGGATATCAAATTGAAAGAAATGATATAGGTAATAAGCATAATGGTGTAGCCATTTTAATCCATAACTCAATAAATTTCAAAAAAGTTAACACATATTCAGATAACTCCCTACAAAATATTTGTGTAAGAATAGTTGTAAATAATAGGGAAATTAGTATTGTAAGTTTTTATTGTCCTCCAACTTGTAATCCATCTTTTAATAAACAAAAATTTGATTCTTTAGTAAGGTCAATTCCGGAACCAATTATTTTTGCCGGCGATTTCAACGCCCATCACACATCTTGGGGGTGTAACTCCATCAACCCAAGGGGTAGAGATATTTTAGAAGTTGTTGATGACAATAACTTAATTGTACTCAATTCTGGTGAGGCGACTACTGTTGGTTCTTTGTCGTGGCGTCCAAATGCTTTAGATTTGTCCTTCGTGTCTCCATCCTTGTCTCTTTGTTCTGATTGGTCTGTACATAATGATCCCCTTGGCAGCTATCATCTCCCTGCAATAATTAAAATATATGTAAATAATAGTCATGTAAATAGTGATCCAATGTGTAGAGATAGTAATCTGCCTATTTACCCTAATTTTAAAATGGTGGATTGGAATATGTATACACAAAATGTAGATTTGTTATTGCTTGAACATGTGGATAGTGATATTAGCCCGCTGGAGGCCTATAGTTCATTTTGTGAAATTCTGAAATCAGCTGTTGATAAATCCCTTCCTTCTCGTAACACTTCTTTTTCTTTCTCTGCAGCCAAAACAACCTCATCATTGCATCATTGCAGTCCTCCTCGTAAATTATCTCGGAATCCTCCCCTTCCATGGTGGAATAAAAAATGTTCAGAGGCAGTTCAAAATTCTAAAATTGCATATTTAAATTTTAAAAATAACCCTTCTGATCTAACCTATATAGAGTTTAAAAGATTACAAGCTATCAAAAAACGCACCTTAAAAACTGAGCGAACAAATAGTTGGGTTGAACTTTGTGGCACTTTCAATCGTTGTACTCCATTGTCAAGAATCTGGGAATATATGCGTAAATTTAACAAAACATACACCTTTAAGAAAAATGATGATAGTTGGGTTCAGGATTTTTTACAAAAGTACACACCTGACTATGTAAATAATAATATTACTTTTCCTTTAAATAATGAAACCAATTCTGTAAATAGTTTTATAATTGAACCATTTTCTATTCAAGAATTAATATCAGCTATTTCTTCTAGGAAAGACAGTGCTTTTGGATTAGATGGCTTTCCATATATCATGTTGAAAAGGCTTAGTGATCAGGGGATGCATGCTTTTCTTAAAATTTTAAATGACCTGTGGTTAAATAATGTTATACCTTCATCTTGGAAGACTGATTGTTTGGTTCCTATCCTAAAACCTGATAAGCCTAGTTCATCTCCTGATTCTTATCGTCCCATTGCATTGACTTCTTGTGTAGGAAAAGTTTTTGAGCAGTTACTCAAACAAAGATTGGAATTTTATGTAGAAAAGAATAATATTTTACCTGCAAATCAATTTGGCTTTCGAAGAGGTACCTCATCACGTGAAAGTATATGTCAGTTACAACTCGATATTCAAAATAGTTTAAGTAAAAAAGAATTCTTAATGTCTGTCTTTTTTGATATTGCTGGGGCTTTTAATAGTGTAAATATAGACATCCTTTGTGGTGAACTGAATTCTGTGTTTCCAAGTAAAGTAGTTCACTGGATCCATAATTTCTTGACTAATAGGGAAGTTTTTGTCAAACATGAAGGAAAATTGCATGGTCCAAGACTAGCTTCTGTTGGTGTGTGTCAAGGAGGAATACTCTCTCCACTTATATTCATCCTCTATATACGCCGGTTGAATTTGATCCTGGGTTCTGATGTGAAGAATCTCCAATTTGCTGATGACTTAGTTGTTTACGCATCTGGAAAAAATTTGGAAATTGTATCAGATAAACTAAATAAATCACTGAAAGGGTTACATACATACTTTTCCTATTTGAATCTAAGCATTAATACTTTGAAATCAAAGCTCGTTATTTTTGGCAAATCAAGTTCTATTGCACCTTCTATTAATTATAATAATATCCCTATCCCCATCTCATGTGAAGTGAAGTTTTTAGGTGTGCTCTTTACCCGCAATATGTCTTGGAAAAATTATATTGAACTAATATGCTCTAGAGCTAATAAAGCTTTCAATGTCCTGAAATCTATCTGTAGAACATCTTGGGGTGCTGATCCCAAAATACTATTGCTTTTATACAAATCTTTAATTCGTAGTCATTTCGAGTATGGTTTCCTTTGTTTCGCTAGTGATAGTCGGCTGGTAGATTTCTTGAATAAAATACAAAATAAAAGTTTAAGGCTAATTACTGGGGCATTTAGAAGTACCCCTATTAATGTAATGCAAGTTGAGTGTAACTTACCTCCATTAAATATAAGATTTTCTTATTTAAAGGAAAAGTTTTTATTGAAATTATATAGTAAAATTGGCAATCATCTTTTCTTGTATCTCCATAATTCAATTTCTCACTTCCATTGTCATTCCCTTTATATTGTTCAGGACTTTCGTAATTTTGTAAATTTGCTTGATTCATTGAAAATTCACAGGCAATCCCTTCTTCCTTGTTATCAGGGGGATTTTTCTAGCAAATTTCCTGCAATTGACATTATTATTGAACATGAGTTATCTTCTAATGATGTACTTAGTAAACTGTCTGAATATGATGGTTACAGACGTTTATACACTGATGGGTCAAAATCTGACTCTGCTGTGTCTTTTGCAATTTATGATAGATTATTAAATACTGGTTCTGGTTTTAAAATAAATTCAAACACAAGTATATTCTCAGCTGAGGCCTTGGCTATTCTTGCTGCCTTAAAACATATTGAACATAAAAATAATGGGTGTTCTAAATGGATCATACTTAGTGATAGTATGAGTGTTCTAGAAAATCTCAAAAATAACAAATATAATGCTAACACAAATTATTTAATCCCTTTAATTAAAGAATTATGGCTAAACCTTTTAATGATGTACAGTATAAAGGTAGTATTTATGTGGGTTCCTTCTCACTCTGGTGTTTTAGGAAATGAGCAAGCTGACTTTTTAGCCAGAACTATAACAAATCTATCAACTATTATTCCTGATTCCAGTGATAGTCTCAACTTTTTAGTGCCTTATTCAGATATAGACTTCATTTTAAAAAGAAGGTCGATAGAATTGTGGAGAAGACATTGGAATTACACCGTCCAAATTGAAAACAAAGGGTTATGGTATGCTACTTACAATGTTCCCATTGGGAGTAAGCCCTGGTTCTGCAAAAGCAGCTTTTATATTAACAGAAAATTTTATTCTTGTATTTTAAGGCTTCGTTTTGGACACTGTCGTTTAAATTTTCATCTCTTTCGTTTAAAAATTGTTCGAAGCTCACACTGTGATCATTGCAATACACAGTCAGAGCAATCCGTGTCACACATCTTCTTTGATTGCTCATCCTTCGGCATTCAGCGCCTTGTGCTAATGGATGAGCTGATTGAAATTTATGGTAATCCCAATTTGGTACCGCGCTCAATCCAGGCTCTCCTTGTAAATGCTTTGACTTACATTCCCCTATATCAATTTATTTGTAATACTGTTGGGCAAATCTAAAGGTGTAAATCTATGTAGTAATAATTATATTCTTTTGTCAGGAAATATGCAATTTTATATTATGTGTATATATGTAAATACTACTTTGGTTTTTGTTTTTAGTTGTAATTTTCTTGTTATAATAATTTTTGCTGATTTTACTTTGCTTTTGCTTGAGTCGTTGGCATTTTCTAACCTCTACACTGACTGACATGAAGTTGTCATAAATTTTGACACATGGATTTGACACATTATGGATTTGACATTTCATTGAAACGAGAATGAATAACTTGGACGGAAAAAAATGAATGGAACAGGAAACATAAACATATTATAACTTATTATAATACATGGAACAGGATAAAATTATAAAATACTAATGAAGTTAATAACATACACTGGAAATGAATGTAATTTTACTTAAGACTTGGCAGCATGGTCTCAGACCTTAGCCGGTTCCATTAGGAACGAATTTATTAAAAAAAAAAAAAATGAGAATGACAGTAAAATCAAGAATTCAATCAAGACGCACCGGCGCGCAACTCGAGTTTTCATTTCATTCGAAAACTTGTGTTTCTTCGAGGAACGTGCGATACAACGTGTTTTACTGATTTATCAGAATATTCCGTGGATTTATACACAAGGCAAGACAAGTTATAATTAGAAACAATGACCGTAGACGAGGGAGTTGATATTTCAAAAGCTGGAGACCGTGGGGTCTTGAAGAGAATCATCAAGGAAGGTGAAGGATCTGACACTCCCAACCCTGGATGCCAAGTGACTGTGCATTACACGGGGACTCTTCTGGACGGCTCCAAGTTTGACTCCAGCAGAGACAGAAACGAGCCATTCGAATTTAACTTGGGAAATGGTTAGTATTTTATTCTTAGATTTTATTTAAATCTATCTATATATTTTTAGAAAACGTTCTCATTATGTATCAACATTTCAAATTATCATCACCAAACCTACACTTTGACCAAACTATTGATTAAATAAAAAATGTACATTTAATATTTTTGAGGTTATGTTTTACCCACTTCACAATTTAATCCAAATAAGAACATTTAGCAGGCTCAATAGCTTTCTGAGTAAGATATTGAGAGTTATTTATATATATCTTTAATTATGTGTAGGTTATATCAAATATTTAAGAATTCACTCTGATCTATACATGGGTGTATGTGATTCCATAGGGTCATGGCATGGCTCATTATTCTGAAAGTGCTCAGTTTTACAGTCAAACTTCATGGTTAATTTATTAATGAGCTCTTTACATACTATTATGTACTGTTTAAATTAACATGAAGGTGACAGAAGCAATTTGAATTGCAAATTGAAAAACGAACTGGATTGCATTAAAGGTTCATGTAATATTTGAAGCAAGTCTACTATTCCCTTCAGACCCTTTATGTAAATTATTATTTTGAGCTATCACAGTCACTATCAGAACAAATATATTTATTAATGGGATGAACCCTGAAATACAGACATAATTAAAACAACATTAGTTAATTTAAGAGAGACCCTGATATACTAATTTTCAATTACTAAAAACGAAGTAAAATGAATTTTTAAGGGGTAATTCTAATATAAGAACAAAAGTAATTTTTTGCCTCTATTTGACAGATACAGTAGAACCTCGATAAGTTAAAGTCCAAGGGAAACGTATATTCTTTTAAGTTATCGAGGTTTTAAGTTATCAAGGGTCTATGTTAGGGATAGGTTAATATAGAGGTAGGTATGTAAAATTAGGCAATTTTTCATCTTTTACGATGAAGGCTTTCTCCTGGTTCTTGTTTCTTCAAGATTCCAGCTTCTTTTTTAAAGATGATTGACAATGTACTCTCATGTATCCCAAGCTGAGCCGCAACTTCTTTCCTTTTCAATACATTTTCAGCTTCCATAGCTTTTAATTTATCAGCGTATGTAAGTTTAGTTTTCTTTTTGAACTTATTTTAAGTCAGTTTTATCACACAGTAGATAAAGCGATGTTTCCACTGATGACAGTGATCAAAAACTTATCATCTAAGTAGGCCTAGAGCAGACTATAGGTGTCATTATTGTATTGTTTACGTTAACAATTTAACTAGTGAACACGTGCAAGCAATAAAATCCGAAACCATTTCTTTGCGCACTTTTTCAAAATGACTCATTGACAAATAATTTTATGTTATAGAGGTTTTGGAACCATTTCTTTAAGTTACTGAGGCTAATACAGAGATTATTTATTTAAGTTATAGAGGTTGCGAATTTTAAGTAAGAGAGGTTTTGGGCTCTGATGGGAAGGGAACATATTATTTTTTGAAGTTATAGAGGTTTTTAAGTTACCGAGGTTTAAGTTATCGAGGTTCTACTGTATTAAAATCACTACCAGATAAACACTTGAAATCGAGTCTATGCACTCCGATTTGCAATTGGCTGGTTACGATGGTGCCCACCAAATCTTCTGTCCTTTTAAACCTGCTTTGGAGTTGACTATAAGCGGATGTGTTGAGGCCATTTTGTGTAAAATGTGCTCTCCTCCGAGAACACTACTTATTTTTCGAACTACACCATTCTCTGGTGTAGTTTGTGGATGGCATGTCTCTTGAGACGATTATCGTAGCTCTGGCTCAGTAGCTGGGTGGCTAGCTCATTGGGATGGGAAGTCAGCCTTTCCTTATACTTTTCAGCTGCTTCTCTTACTTCCTCTACCACTGTGTTCATCTTAAGTGCCTTATGGATTTCCGCATTGGTTACAAACCAAGGACCATTCGACAGGGTTCACAAAATAGCATTTTGCAGTCTTTGGAACACAGGTTCGATTTGCTGGCACTATCCCACAGCATGCCGTACATCCAGATGGGTTTCAGTATGGATTTATAGATGAGCAACTTCTTGTCTATTACCAGTCCAGTAATTTATGGTCAGTTTCATATTACTTACTTGTCTTACACTCACAGGGTCAGTCATCAAAGCATGGGACATTGGTGTGGCGACGATGAAGAAGGGCGAGGTTTGCGTGCTGACATGCGCTCCGGAGTACGCATATGGTGAAAAGGGCAGCCCACCCAAAATTCCTGCCAATGCCACTCTGCAGTTTGAGGTGAGAACCAAATGAAGAATTGAAAATCATATAGAATAGAATAGTTATTTATTTAGCATCACACATTTTGTTACATAATAGAATGACCAAACACAAGCAATTGCGCTGATACTAAAAAGGCATCTCGCTCAGCATGTGCCGAGGCGTGTCCGGGACGCCGCGACGCTGGTCTTCCGCAGATGCCTCGAGAGATCTGCTGTGTGCACCGTAGGCGGATCCGTCGAGAGACACAATTTCAATTAAATATAATGAATGAGAAAAAGAATACTAGAATATAGTAATAGGGAATATGCATGACTTTTTTTATGGATTTATTGAGATCTTTTGTCTTCCAGATACATAAATATCGAAGAATTTTTAAACTATCTTTTCTATTAAGCGAGTTATAAAGCGTTAAAGTTATTGATTAGACAGAGAGATCCGATGCGGTAGTTGACGTCACGTACCGTAAGCGCCGTACTAACTCCATAGAAAAATCTGTTTCGCGAGAGAGAGACGGATATATTCACTTTCAATGACTGTATCTCGCCCATTTTTCAACCAATTTTGATTTTGTTTTCACTGTTCGTAGTAGATTTTGATCTATTTTACGATAAATTAGTAAATACCTGAAACTATTTTTCATGCATATTCCCTATTGTGGTCTTCATCATTATGCCAACAGATACACCCTGGTAATGATACTCTTGGCCACAGCAGCCATTCTCTAAAGAGAGTTGTCATGAGTGAGATGATATTTTTTTTTAAATTGTAACAGCTTCCCTACGCCTGATGTAAAGTGAAGAGAAGCCAAAGTGGCTGTGACTATAGCAAGTATCGTACCAGTGTGGCAAACAACTGGAGAGGCTCTGTGTCCAGCAGTGGACTGCAATAGGCTGATGATGAGAGAAGACTTTAGCTTGTAAAAAGCATTATAAAGTGTTCAGATTTCTTTTGATCATATCTAGTTCAATTTCTAGACATAATCATGAAATGTTAACTTTGAAATTCTTGTGTTAGATTGAAATGATCGACTGGAAGATTGAAGATCTAAGCCCGAACAAGGATAAAGGCATTCTGCGTCACATCATCGACCAGGGCACAGGCTATGACAATCCCAACGATGGAGCATTGGTTACTGGTAAGCAATCAAACACTCATACAAAATTACGAGTATGTATATTGATTTTTTGACTGGCTCGATGGTTCATTTGGTAGTGACCTCTGCCCTCTGAGCCAAGGGTCGTGGGTTCGATTCCCGCACAGTACAAACATTTGTGTTCATGAACATGTATGTTTGTATTGGTCTGGGTGTTTTCTATGTATAATATGTATTTATTTACAAAAAAAAGTATTTAAGTAGTTTTTCAGTTGTCTAGTACCCATAGTACAAGCTTCGGCTTAGTTTGGTGCTAGGTGGCGCTATGTAGCCCAGTGTGGCATGGCATCTTGGGTTATTTATTATTTTTGTTATAGGTGGTAAATGACTTGTCATTTTTAGGTATATCATTTAAAACTATACCATTCTAAGCTCATGGTGGATTCCTCGAATTTTTGCTAAATGTGTAATAAATTGAGGGCCCCTTGGCAATATTAATATTGCCACGCTGTAGATAGCAACTGGTAAACAAGATTTTTGCAAATAGGATTTTTTAATTCCAGTTGTCCCAAACCTCCCAACAGGCACTTTAAAAATACGATCGTAATCTTATATGAAACAGAATACCTTTGTCTGTTATTTAACGAGTATTTCTCATAATTTATTAATTCTGTTTGACTGACCTAGTTTTGGTTTCCCTTTCAATGTTGTATAATCATGTTATGATAATATAACAAAGTAATAATAATAACATTGTCTCCTAGATAATGATTGCTAATTAATTACTCTTATCATTAGAACCTTGAGTATATTTAAGAAACTTGTGTAGAAATAATAGTTTCAATTAGACGATTTGCTTAGATATTATTTTTGTACAGTTTTTTGTATTTTGGCCCATGAAATTATCTTATTCATCGTCATCATCAGCTTATCGCAGTCCACTGCTAGACATAGGCCTCCCTATCGCAGTCCACTGTTGGACATAGGCCTTCCTTTCGCAGTCCACTGCTGGACATAAATCATCGACATCGGATGTAAATCTATTTGCTGTACAATATGATGTTTAAGTGATATTATTTTGATTAAGGTGGCAAACATTAGGAGAGGCCTATTTCCAGCAGTGGGCTGACACGGGCTGATGATGATGATGATTATTATGATTTCGTAGTCTGTCGTGTCTAGTTAATCTCCAAAATATTGATTAGAACAATAACAAAACAAATACAAAATAGAAATTTTTGTTTAAAAAGCTCATATCATGAAATGTCTACATACAATAATGTTGCACGCAAAATGCCTTTTCCATGTAACTTTATCCCACCCATTCTTTACCAGTATAAGCCACAGTAGGTTCACATTAACGACAATTGTCGCTAGAAAGTGGTTGACATATGATACCATAACAAGAGAACAATGAAATTGTATGCTATTCTACTGTTTACAAAATTACAAAGCTTGGTTCTTGTGATTTGTATAGTAGGAGTAAGCCAACCTCACCTGCCCGTGGCGCATCCTGCCGAATAACAAACGAGGCGCTGGCAACCGACTGGTGGCGGTATAACCATCACGATTGAAGGCGTAACTACATAGCACAGACCGATGACGGGCAGCAGCGTTACCGGAGCGAGAAGCTACGCCCTGCGATCGCCAACCTAGGCGGGTTGGCGATCATGGGTATATCCTCCAGATGTATGCCCTAAGTGGCGAGCAACTGGAGAGGCCTATGTTCATTAGTAGACTGCAATAAATTTTAAGCGAGGTATTAGGGAATCTTCACTCGAATTGAGCCGCCCGCCCTGGAAAGTACGTCTTCAATATCCTATCTAGGGGAGTTAGGGTTGGGACGGCATGGCGTTGGCAACTGACAGGTAACAAGTTACTTGTCCGTTGTCACAGCGACTTTGGTTTCTCTTTCGCTTTCCATCAGGCGTAGGGAAGCCATTATGTTGAACTACTATAAAAAAATGGTTTTCTCACCATTCCGTGGGACCTGTTCTGTTATACACTGGCTCGGTGGCTCAATTGGTAGTGACCCCTGCCTTCTGAACCAAGGGTCGTGGGTTCGATTCCCACACGGGACAAACATTCGTGTTATGAACACTTGTATTTGTTCCGTGTCTGGGTGTTTATATTTGTATTTAAGTGTTTATTTGTGGTACGTTCGTTGTTCTGATACCCATAACACAAGTGCTTAAGCTACTTACTTTGGGATTAGAGCAATGTATGGGATGTTGTCTGATATTTTTTTATTTTATTATGTCTAACTACTATAAAAAAAATGGTTTTCTCACCATTCCGTGGGCCCTGTTCTGTTATACAACTACTGGCTAGGTATGTCGAGCTATTATAAAAAAAAGGTATTGCAGAGCTAAACCCATCATTTACCTCCACAGTGGAACTGGAAGGCAGACTGGTGTCGGACGGCAAGGTGTTCGACGCCCGCACGGTGACGTTCCCTCTGGGCGAGGGCAGCGAGGAGAACGTGTGCGCGGGCGTGGAGCGCGCCCTCGAGAAGTTCCTCAAGGGCGAGCGCTCGCGGCTGATCATCCAGCCCAAGTACGCCTTCAAGTCGAAAGGTATGTATGGTGTTATGATTGCCATGAGATGTAAAGGAGCGACCTATCATCCTTTCGCTCCAAGCCAACCTCAGCTGCCCGTTGTGTATCCTGCCGAACAACAAACGAGGCGCTGGCAACCGACTGGTGGCGGTATAACCATCACGTAGCTAAATGCCACAGGCCAATTACGGGCAGCAACGGCACCGGAGCGAGTTGTTCGCCACTTAGGGCCAACGTCTGGAGGATATACCCATAATCGCCACGCTGGGCATGCGGGTTGGCGATCGCAGGGCGTAGCTTCCCGCTCCGGTGACGCTGCTGCCCGTCATCGGTCTGTGGTATTTAGTTACGCCTTCAATCGTGATGGTTATACCGCCACCAGTCGGTTGCCAGCGCCTCGTATGTTATTCAGCAGGATGCACCACGGGCAGGTGAGGTGCGGCTTGGAGCGAAAAGATGATGGGTCGCTCCCTTACATCCCGTCCATTTGTGGGACAGCACAGGTTAAAAAAAAAGTCCATCAGCATCATCATATTCATCAGAACTTCCCTCTTACAGGTAATACAGACCTGGGCGTGCCGCCGGACGCGGCCGTGGAGTACACGGTGACTCTGACCAACTTCGAGAAGGCGAAGGAGGCGTGGTCCATGGACGGCGCCGAGAAGCTGGAGCAGGCCAAGATATACAAGGAGAAAGGCACCAACTACTTCAAGGCGAGCAAGAATCAGCTCGCCATCAAGATGTACAAGAGAGTGGTGACGTTGCTTGAAGGTAATTTTGTAGCTAGTTTGAGTGGGCGATCTGTTATATATTTTTTTTTATAGTAGCTCGATATAGGACAGGCTCGGTGGCTCATTTGGTAGTGACCTCTGCCCTCTGAGCCAAGGGTCGTGGGTTCGATTCCCGCACAGTACAAACATTTGTGTTCATGAACATGTCTGTTTGTATTGGTCGGGGTGTTTTCTATGTATTTATTTACAAAAAAAAAATGTATCGTCAGTAAGTTTATCAGTTGTCTAGTACCCATAGTACAAGCTTTGGCTTAGTTTGGGGCTAGGTGGCGCTGTGTGGCCCAACGTGGCATGTCTTGGGTTATTTATTTATTTTATTTACTTGCCTGTTGTCACAGCGACTTGGGCTTCTCTTTCGCTTTTCATCAGGCGTAGGGATGCCATTATGTCGAGCCACTATAAAAAAAAACATTTCAAATTGTGGCTGTAAATTTTCGTTTTCTGCTCCACCGCTACAACACGCCACATATCCTCGCAGGCATGTCGGACGACGCGAGCGAGTCGGACGAGAGCAAGGCCTCAGCCGAGGAGCTGCTGGTGGGCGCCTCGCTGAACCTGTCGCTGGTGTACCTGAAGGCGCAGCCCGCGCGGCCGGCGGAGGCGCGCGAGCACGCGGCGGCGGCGCTGCGGCGGCGGCCCCGCAGCGTCAAGGGGCTGTTCCGCCGCGGCTGCGCGCTGCTGGCGCTGGCCGACGCGGCGGCTGCGCTGACGGACTTCCGCGCCGTGCTGGACTTGGAGCCGCAGAACAAGGTAATGCAGCGGCGGCCCCGCAGCGTCAAGGGGCTGTTCCGCCGCGGCTGCGCGCTGCTGGCGCTGGCCGACGCGGCGGCTGCGCTGACGGACTTCCGCGCCGTGCTGGACTTGGAGCCGCAGAACAAGGTAATGCAGCGGCGGCCCCGCAGCGTCAAGGGGCTGTTCCGCCGCGGCTGCGCGCTGCTGGCGCTGGCCGACGCGGCGGCTGCGCTGACGGACTTCCGCGCCGTGCTGGACTTGGAGCCGCAGAACAAGGTAATGCAGCGGCGGCCCCGCAGCGTCAAGGGGCTGTTCCGCCGCGGCTGCGCGCTGCTGGCGCTGGCCGACGCGGCGGCTGCGCTGACGGACTTCCGCGCCGTGCTGGACTTGGAGCCGCAGAACAAGGTAATGCAGCGGCGGCCCCGCAGCGTCAAGGGGCTGTTCCGCCGCGGCTGCGCGCTGCTGGCGCTGGCCGACGCGGCGGCTGCGCTGACGGACTTCCGCGCCGTGCTGGACTTGGAGCCGCAGAACAAGGTAATGCAGCGGCGGCCCCGCAGCGTCAAGGGGCTGTTCCGCCGCGGCTGCGCGCTGCTGGCGCTGGCCGACGCGGCGGCTGCGCTGACGGACTTCCGCGCCGTGCTGGACTTGGAGCCGCAGAACAAGGTAATGCGCTGATATGAGGCCTGAGGCCTGACAGCCACGTTTTAGGACTTGGAGCCGCAGAATAAGGTAATGAGTAGGCCTGAGGCCTGACAACGACTCTATAGGACATACACGTCGTGCTGGACTTGGAGCCGCAGAATAAGGTAATGGACTGATATGAAGACTGAGGCCTGACAGCCAAGTTGTAGGACTTGGAGCCGCAGAATAATGTAATGCGCTGGTCTAGGACCTATTTTATGGTGTAATGACTACGATGATGGCCAGGCCGGCCTTGTCATCATCACCGGACTGTTGGGGAAGCGGAAGGCTCTCACCCCTAGAGGTCTAGGACCTAGGGAGTGAGGTCTAACAACGACTCTGTAGGACATACGCGCCGTACTCGATTTGGAGCCGCAGAATAAGATAATGGGCTGGACTGAGGCCTGACAGCCACGCTGCAGAACTTCCGCGCCGTGCTGGACTTAACAAATTGCAATGCACTGATCTGAGGTCTGACAGCTACCCAGTAGGACTTGGAACCGCAAAATAAGGTAATGGGCAGGCCTGAGGACTGAGGCCTGACAATAGCTATGTAGGGAACGCGCCGTGCTGGACTTGGAACCGCAAAACAAGGTAATGCACTGATCTGAGGACTGAGGCCTGACAACGGCTCTATAGGATATACGCGCCGTGCTCGATTTCGAGCTGCAGAACAAGGTGAGACTGCAGACCGACTCGAGACTTAAGGTCGGATTCCTGAGTCCTGATGCCTGGATGCCGCTGTGTGACTACCGCACTGTGTACAACACCGAGCCGGACTCCACCTACCCAGTGACCCGTGTTCCGAGATACGTTACAAGCTGCCGGGCCCGAGGACTGAGGCCCGAGTGCTGCAAGACTTCCGCACCGTGCTCGATTTGGAGCCGCAGAACAAGGTAATGCACTGATTTGAGGCCTGAGGACTGAAGCCTGACGATAGCTATGTAGGGAACGCGCCGTGCTGAATTTGAAGCCGCAGAACAAGGTACGCGCACTGAGTAGAGACCTGTAGAGTGTCCGGGTTAAATCCAGACACTTTTGAAACCGAAACTCAAATTCTTATAGATAAACGATAAGTCCACAATCAAGAAGGCACGGCAAAGTAATAAAAAATTCTGAAATGTCCGTGAGAAAATTCATATTTCGCCCATATGTCCGGAATTTTTGCCGTGTTATCCGGAGCCAGCAATTTACGTGATGGCAACCCTAATTATATTATACCCATTATACTGTTGTATGTTTGTTCCCAGGCCGCTGCCAACCAGATCCTGGTGTGCAAGGCGACGATCCAGAAACAGAAGGAGAAGGAGAAGCGGCTGTACGCGAACATGTTCGACAAGTTCGCCAAGCACGACTCGGAGGTAACAGGTTCGATGCGCGATCGCTTTTTGAGTTCGACGTTGTTGCATACGCTTTTAATTGACATTTGTCGTTGGGTCCGGGATGTGAGGGAGCGACCCATCACCTTTTCGCTCCAAGCCACCCTCACCTGCCAGTGGTACATCCTGAAGAATGACAGACGAGGTTTTGGCAACCGACTGGTGGCGGTATAACCATCACGATTGAAGGCGTAACTAAATACCACAGACCGATGACGGGCAGCAGCGTCACCGGAGCGTGGCGATTATGGGTATATCCTCCAGCCAAACGTTGGCCCTAAGTGGCGAAAAACTGGAGAGGCCTGTGTCCAGCAGTGGACTGCAATAGGCTGATGATGATGATGTCCCACAAATCCTTCCAAAGTTCTCTATCTAAAGCTAGAGCCTGCCAATCTTCTGATTGATGGACCAAATCGTCACACCATCTTTTCCGGGGCCGCCCTCTTCGGCGGTAGCCGTCTTCTGGCACCCATTGTGTGACGATCCTGGCCCATCTCTCCTCCTTCATCCTGCACACATGGCCCGCCCATGGCAACCGACTGGTGGCGGTATAACCATCACGATTGAAGGCGTAGCAGCAGCGTCACCGGAGCGGTGAGGTACGCCCTGCGTTCACCAACTCGCCAGCCCAGCGTCGCAGTAAAGCGTGTAAGTGGCGAACAACTGGAGAGGCCTATATCCAGCAGTGGGGAAGGACCTCCACCCTATAGCATACCGCAGCCAAATGACCTCTGGGTCGTGTTTCTGCCGGCGAGTAGGGTTTCCGGAACTCGTGGGGGGCTAGGGTTGGGCCGGAATGGCAACTGACAGGTAACTGACCAGTTACTTGCTTATTGTCACAGCGACTTGGGCTTCCCTTTCGCTTTCCCTTTGGATGGCTCGGTGGCTCAATTGCTAGTGACCCCTGCTTTCTGAACCAAGGGTCGTGGGTGCGATTCCCACTCAGGACAAATATTCGTGTGATGAACACTTGTGTTTTTTCCGTGTCTGGGTGTTTATATTTGTATTTAAGTATTTCTTTGTAGTAGTTACCTATGTTGTTCTGATACCCATAACACAAGTGCTTACGCTACTTACTTTGGGATCGGAGCAATCTATGTGATGTTATCTGATATTTATTTATTTATATACCCCACATAGCTTCCTATATCTCTGGCTCATTTGGTATTGACCTCTGCCTTCTGAGCCAAGGGTCGTGGGTTCGAGCCCCACACAGTACAACATTTGTGTACATGTGCAATGTGCATGTCTGTTTGTATTGATCTCGGTGTTTTCTATGTATAATATATGTATTTATTTACAAAAAAAACTGTATTGTCAGTAAGTATATCAGTTGTCTAGTACCCATAGCACAAGCTTGGGCTTAGTTTGGGGCTAGATGGCGTTGTGTGGCCCAGCGTGGAATGTCGTTTATTTAGTTACCAATATTTCTTAATTGCCGTCGTGGCGCCTCGGAGGAGCTCGGTGGCGCCGCGGTCTTGCTCGCTTAACAATGATCGCAACGTTGTGCAACCATTGGCGCGGTCAATCCGATGATGGGTGACCAAAATTTGACACCGATTTCCTCCGTGCTTCGGAAGGCACGTTAAGCTGTTGGTCCCGGGTGCTATCTCTGTTTATATTTGTATTTAAGTATTTATTTGTGGTACCTTCGTTGTTCTGATACCCATAACACAAGTGCTTAAGCTACTTACTTTGGGATCGGAGCAATGTATGTGATGTTGTCTGATATTTTATTTTTTATTTTTTTTTTTTTTATCTCTACCAACTCAGATAGCAGTCGTCACATCATATCAGAGATGATGATAACTCTGACGCCTAAACTGGGAATGGGTATAGCTTACCCTAAGTGTTGCGGAGGTCTGATGGCAGTCGCTCTGTGTAAAAGCTTAGCCCTCGCCAAATCTCTCAGTTTGGGAAGCCGACCCTGAGACAATCGGGAAAAAGGCTAGGATGATGATGATTTTTTAATTGCCGTCCACAGCTGGAGAAGCAGAGAGCTAAAGAGGAGGTGGACGTGATTGGCGAGAAGGTCGGCGAGTGGGGCGCCGGCGAGGGCGAGTGGACGGACGAGCAGCGCGACCGCAAGCCCACCGAGTTCGAGCGGGAGAACCCCAACATACTCATGCTGGACAAGGACGGCCAGTTCCAGAACATGTGAGGATGTGGTGGTCATCGGAGTCGGTAAGGTGCGGGAGATGAGGTTGGGCTCGGTAGTATCCTTTGCTTTTAAGTCACAGTTATTCTTCTTCTTGGAGTGCCATCTCCTACCGGAGGTCGGCTATCATTAGGGCTATTCTGACCCTTGACACAGCGGCACGGAACAAGGATCTCGTACTCAGATTGAACCATGCCCGGAGATTCTTGAGCCATGAGGTACGTCTTCTTCCTGGTGGTCTTTTACCCTGGATTTTTCCCTGCATTATGAGCTGGAGCAGATTGTACTTCTCATTTCGCATTACATGGCCAAAGTAAAGTAGTTTCCGCCTCTTAATGGTGTACAAAACCTCCACCCTCTTTCCAACCATCTGCAGTCACAGTTATTAAACCAGATGTATTCTAAATTCAGTTATGTTAAAGTAAGGGTTCGTTCTAGTGTTACGTCAGCATGAGTGGATACCATTTAGGTACCTTCAAAAGCGAGTCCACTTTCTCAAGGACTGGCAAGTAGTAAATAAATAGGCATGAAAGACAGATATCTGGAGTATGTATGGCGTGCACGGTATGTGACGTATTGCCCGGCTTTGTATCTACTCGCACCAAATGTATAAATGCACGGATCTCCAATACACTGGTTCACATCGAGACATCAAAATAAGGCTACAACGGACAGCACTATTTGACAGTTAACGTTTGACGTTACTGTGACACTGACAGCTGCGTCGAGTTCCCGCCAATTGTTACTTTGACGTCTGCTCTCTGGATATGGTTGCTCATTGTAATTGGATTGTGTTAAGGTAGAATATCTATAAAACTTATAAAATTTTCTAACCTCGCTTAGCATCGGATATATATCATGAATTCGTATAAACCTTGTTATAGAATCACTCTATCTATTAAAAAAACCGGCCAAGTTGCGAGTCGGACTCGCGCACGTAGGGTTCCGTACCACTGATTGAATGAAAAAATTAGGTAATTTGATTTATGACGTTTAAAAAAAAACTACTGTCTAGATTTCATTCAAACCAAATTTCTTTAGTAGTTTTTATAGTAATACACATCATATATTTTTTTCAGTTTTATCATGCCCATATTTTAGAAGTTACGGGGGGGGGGGGGGGGGGGGGGGGACACACATTTTACCACTTTGGAAGAGTCTGCCGCGCAAACTATTCATCTGAGAAAAAAATGATGTTAGAAACCTCAACATCATTTTCAAATACCTATCCATAGATACCCCACACGTATAGGTTTGATGAAAAAATTTTTTTTGAGTTTCAGTTCTATGCATACATAGAACTGAAACTCAAAAAAAATTTTTAATTTTTGGGCTTCCCCATAGGGAAGCCCAAAAATTTTGAACTTTTTTCTGATTTTATTTTCACATCTTAATGCGGTTAACAGAATACATCTACGTACAAAATTTCAATAATGTAGCTCTTATAGTTTCGGAATAAACTGGCTGTGACATACGGACGGACAGACAGACAGACATGACGAATCTATAAGGGTCCCGTTTTTGCCATTTTGGCTACGGAACCCTAAAAAATCGCATCAAAATGCGTTGCGTAGATTTAAAAATCTAAACATACATAGGATCAGACGGACAATTAAACCCGACTTTCTATGTAGTGATTCTTAACAGTTTTGTTGTCTCGATGTGTACACAATGTTATAACCAAATCAATTATACTTAGAAAATAGTCTACAATTCAGGAAGTTTTGGTTCATCCTTTTATGCAATTGTGTAATATTCGGTGTATCTCAAAATCATTCCTGTGAAAAGTTTACACTAAATGTGGGTTTTTGGGCATAATATATATAGGTTTAAAAGTCAGTATAATAGGGATGATGACAAGGTATGAAAATGAAGAAAATAATTAGTCCGTCTCTTAGATAATAAAAAAATATAAGACCCGTATTTTTTGTTTTGTCGAAATAACAAGAAAATACTTAGATATAGCGCATTAAAGTTAGGAGTGGGGGCTAACTACGTCACGTTAGAGTATATTTTGTACTCTAACGTGACGTCATGTGACATTTAAAATCAATGTATCTTCGTAAGTTTTTGAACAAGAGGCAAAATAAAAAATACGTATCCAATATTTTTCATTAATCTATCTGATGGACATTAAATTATTTTTTAGTCATCATCCCAATTGTGTAGTATCAAAAATAGCCCTCATTATGTTCGTTTGTCCGTTCGCCTACTCGTTGTAAGCAATTCCAGGAGCCTAGCTATAAGATAGTGTTTACACCAGTGATACTAACGTATAGGATATTTTAAGTCATATGATGCATGGGATTGCCCAAATCCGCCTTTACTATCAGGTAATAAAGTTCATTATTGTACAGGGATATTTGAAAAACATCATCGATTTCCTAGATAGATAATAATCAT
This sequence comes from Conogethes punctiferalis, assembly GCA_031163375.1. NCBI lineage: Eukaryota > Metazoa > Arthropoda > Insecta > Lepidoptera > Crambidae > Conogethes > Conogethes punctiferalis. The sequence goes on along the minus strand of CM062082.1, from coordinate 19,184,675 downwards.
AAAATAAAAAAGCTTTATTTCTTTTACAAACGTTTACATAACTAAAGTAATTGAAGGCACATTATAAGCAAACATATGCACTGTGCTAGGTGACGACCAAACCAAGGGGATACAAAAAGTTTAAGTTTTAATGTAAAACTTTTTGTATGACGCCAATATTGAAGTCTCAAAAAAAGTTTGCATGTTCATACAAAACAACCTGTATGTAGGATGTTGATGTTCATCAAATAACCCTGTATGTTGGTAAATTGATACTAAAGCAAGCACAACAGTGTGCTAAATGAAGTGTATTCAATGTGAAATGCAGTTTGTAATCGTAGGGATGAAATGACAACGCTCCTGGAATTAGCCTTTATGTATATTGTGTTAAGGTTGCACTTATGACCGAGTTTGAGCCAAATTGTCCATACAGTTTGTGTGATAGGTATCTTTGTCTATGGTACGATGCATCTAAAGTATTCATAATCGCACTATGCGACGCGCGGACGCACAGTGTTCAAAATCCAATAGGTTTTTGGGGCGTTCGCGCGACGCATAGTAACGTTCCGTAAATCTTGCCGCCTTTATCTTCCTTTGACCTGTTTCAATAACTACTCAGACGCGCAACTTTTCTATTCGGTTTTGAAGGTAAAATCTCTGATAGTTATCTGACAGATAACTCTATTCGGGACATAGGTAAAGATACCTATTATAATATCCACTGGAAAACAATAAAATAAGGCTATTGAACAATTTGGCTTAAAATCGGTGGCAGAAGTGGTTTTAGGCCCTATTCCGTTAGGATTATGGATGAATCTAGCGTAAGTCGATCTTTATCAGACACACCTATCTACCAGATAAATAGCGCTAAGATTAGATATCTATTCTCATAAAGAATGTCTGTTGTTTTCTAAAACAATATGGACTTTGCTAGATTCAAACGATTACTCGGAAAATGGTGTCCTGTGAATGTTTTTCATTGGTTTATTAATAGATTTCTTTGTAGATTACCGATAGCGGGTTTATTTTCTACAATTGGTTAATTAATTGTCCAATAAACTGTTAAAACTATTACTGTTTTTTTAATGAAGCTCTTTCGGTCATTATATTTGTTTTAGCACCCTCCCTGTAGATGATTAACACACTGGGCTGCGCACCGCCGCGGTTGGCAGTGAAGCGGATGTCGCATTGGACTCTATGAAATCCGTTACCAAGGCTGCGGCGAGCGGTCCTACTGAGGCGGAGCAGAGACGAGCTGATCGTGATTCACAGGCCTATAGCCTAGCTCAGTCTCCAGTCTCTCACAATGTGATTTATGCCTGACCAAACTTTTATGTTTCTACCGACAGAATGTGAAGAAAATAACTAATTTTATTCATCATCATCATCAACAGCCTAATAGCAGTCCACTGCTGGACGTAGGCCTCTCCAGCTGTTCGCCACTGAGGGGAAACATCTGGAGGATATACCCATAGTTTATTATTTATCTAAATTTCTTTTTTATTAAATCTAATATTTTTATTATTCACCAATCATATGGCTATCCACATCTCTGGGGAGTCCTCGCTCTGCTCCGCTCCGCCTCAGAGTAACCGCAGCCTATCACACGGCGGGTCACATTTATGCCGATACTCGAGTCGTCATATACACATTTGGTCATCACAACGAAGATACGAAGTTCGTGTCTGTTTTCTGTCTAATTGCGTGTCTATTCAATTGCTTGTCAGTCGATCTGTGTATCTGACTCGAGATTCTGTTTTGTAGTCTGATGAAATGCGTATTATGACCACTTGCATAATCATAACGTGATGAGAACTGCTTCACTGCCAACCGCGGCGGTGGGCGGTCCAGTGTGTTAATCGCCAAAGAAACACATTAGTAATACTTTTATAAATAACAGTCTGTGGTTACATTCAAAATATATTTATTTTTAAAATACATAGCCATTATGGATAAAACATGAGATCAATCATGAATGGATTTTATCAAGCCGCCATTATTTACAATATACATAAAGTATAATAATAATTTTACGTCTCATATGTACATGCGTTCCCTATAGAATTAAAAAGGAGATATCCTCCTCTTAACCTCCTCTGTTCACTCCCTTACGGTCTTGTTATTACAATGGACGTTTGCCATCTGTCAAGCGTTTTATTGTAATAACCATCACCTGCCGTGTGATCAACGCTACAATGCTAATGTACAGTCAGCATAGAAAAGATAAAGCTCCATACTACTAGAATGTATTATAATTGATAGTCAATGATCCTTATTATTAGTTGTCTAAAAAACAAAAAGAAAAACGCATTAAAATCGGATCATCCGCTATGATGTCACAGACTGACACACACACATATACGTTAAACTTTTAATACCCCGTTTGCGTCGGGGGTTTAAACAAAATTATCGAATCTACAACACCGGCTTGAAAAAATAATCAACTGAAGTGTTCTATTAAACTTTAAAGTTAAGATCCCGCGGCTTTCCACTGTGCTTGTCACCACGGTTGTTGCAACACAGCTCAGATGTCAAGCCGTTAGGCGATGTACACACTGCACCGTGCCTCCGCGCGGTTTGGCAGAATCTGCCTACGCGCGCAGATTCTATCCAACCAAAGGGCTTGCCTGCTCCCGCGATTTAGCTTGATTAAACGCGTACCGCGGCGGAGCTCGGTGCAGTGGGAGAACCGCATAAAGTTGATAATGTACAACATAATAAATGTCGCGCTTGAATCCCGTTAATTAAGTTTTAATAATAATCATCAATTGATTTTTTTTTTAAATCCTTAGGCGACGTTAGAGCCTACGATTAACCTAACCAAAAACCGATTCACTCTCGCCTCGAAAATCTGAAAACCATATCTTCTACTCTGACTGTACACTACGCCTACAGTCCTACACCTTACGATTTAAAATTCTTACAATAAATGTAAATAATACATTTTAATTAATAAATAATAAAGTAAACCATAAAATAGTTATCTACATTTCCATAAAGAATATAGATTAGTCAACTTATTAGGCCTATTTGTACATTATAGTAAACTATGAAAATTGAAATTCAATTCTACAACAGTTCACAACGCAATGATTTGTATAATTTATACTAGTTATATTGGCAGACATTCCTTTGACATAATTTTGTGTTTCCTCACGATATAAATATATCTTTACATTTATTAAACATTTAAATTCCAGATTTAATATTTCCGGATTCGGAAACTTTGAAAGTAATTCTAAATTGACAAAATTGAATTGTACTAAAATAATGTCAAAAGTCATACAAATTTGTCAAGGAAGTTTTCTAGAGAGATCTTTCCTAAGGCCTTGTGATTAGCCTGGCTGTGGTAGAATAGTTGAAATAAGATCATTTATCTATCATACATTCAACTTCTACGCAATTTCAAGCATCCTTCAATCATAACTGCAATAGAATATCGATTGCTTAAACCTATACAAAAATACCAACTCTTAATTTACCAACTAACATTTTCCATAGTGAAAACTAATATGGTTTTGTCATGGCGTTTACAACTAGAATGGCTTTACCTTTTTACATAATGTTTCTAGCTATACATACAAAGGTATACACTCATCCGGGAAATATTAAACATCTATCAAAATATCAAATATTTTATAAATTAACCTGAAATATTGTCACTATAGAGCAAAAAATGTGATGCATATGATGCCATATTAGACTTACTACTGCATTAGTTTATGAGCAGAAATGATAATTATGTATTTGATGTGGATATAATGCTTCAAATTAGACATTTAACATAAATCCTGCACTATCCTACTTCCTATCTTACTAATAATATAAATGCGAAAGTTTGTTTGAATGGATGGATGTTTGTTCCCCTTTCGCATTAATTACTGAACGGATTTTAATGAAACTTTACAGTAATATTTATACGAATATTCACGTGGGCAGAGCCGCGGGCAGCAGCTAGTGTTTAATAATTCACAACAACTCCATTATTTTACATTAAACTTGAACAATTGTTCTATTGCAGAAATCTACCTACATTCATAATACTGTGTTGTTTTAAAAAATTATATTGAACAAAGGGTCAAACACTCTTTGTTGCTAAGTGATTAAGTGGGGGCGCTATTCATGCTACCACCACGCTTATTTCACACAAAAAATACGAGTCCGTACATAATACGATCCGTAATAATAAAACGTAAGAGAGGTAGGGCATAGCGAATCTTCGCTCGAATTGAGCTGCCCGTCCGGGGAAGGACCTCCACCCTATAGAATACCGCAGCCAAATGACCTCCGGGTTGTGTTTCTGCTGGTGAGTAGGGTCTCCGGAGCACGTGGGGGGTTAGGGTTGGGCCGGCATGGCAGTGGGAACTGACAGGTAACTAACCAGTTACTTGCCAGTTGTCACAGCGACTTTGGTTTGTCTTTCATACAAAAAATCCTCACAACACTCCAGGCTAAGCTGTTCTCCGCATATAACTCGGGGTCGTTCAAGAGGAGTCCTCGTCGGAGGAGTCGGCGGGCGTGGCGGGGGCGGAGGGCGCGTCCCGCGCGCGCCGGAAGCCGCCCAACACCTCGAAGTGCATCTGCAGCGACGCCGCGCCGCCCGCCGAGTGCACGTAGCGACGGATCTGCGGAGCGAAAGCACTCTAGTCGGGCCCTGTCCCCGTTGGGGTACTGAGGCCCTACTACAGAAAACGATCGTTCGTTGAACGGATCGCGTATTTTTGCCCCATAAATCCCTCTCATTTGTCCCTCCCGTGTTCGAATATACAAACTAAAATTCGTCAACGTCTATTTTCAACAATTTAATTGATATATTCGAACACGGGAGGGCCAAATGAGAGGGTTTATGGTGCAAAAATAAGCGATCCGTTCAACGAACGATCGTTTTCGTTTTTTGGAGTAGGGCCCCTGGTCCTAGTGGCGACAAGACTTGACTATGATCCACTGGTAATGAGGGGTCAGGCTTCCGGAACTAACTACAACTAGATCTAGGATTGTGTTACACAAGACATTTAGTCATATTCTAAAATAGTGCACATTTTGCGAAGTGCGCATCTTGAGAAATGAGAAGAAGACACATTCAGAGAAGTGCCCTTTTGAGAAATGCACAATCTGTGAAATTTACATTTTTGGGTGAGTGCTCTGTTGCGGGCGGCTGGAGCTGGCGTCAGGGGGTGTGGAATCAAACACGATGATAATAGGGAAACCTTTAGTGAACTCAGCCGCGGTGGGCTGTATATCTTAACTGACAAACAAATAACAATAAAAACCATAGCAACAAAAATACTTCCAAATATAAAACTATGTACAAAACTGGTAAAAAGGTAAAATCATATAAAAAGGTCGTTCTGTCGTCAACATGCTCAGTTTGCGAAGTGTTCTGTCGTCAACATGCTCATTTTGCGTCAGACCAATGGGATCTCTCCCATGGGTCTGCCGCAAAATGTGTAGTCTCCTACATAAGCAATCTCCGAGATCATCATCACCCATATAAAAAAAAAAAAAAAAAAAAAAAAAAAAAAAAAAATGCATTGCGTTTGGTCGCTTGAACGCCGGAACCTCAAAATCAAAATTATATATGTACCTACATACCACATACTACATACTATATTACACTTATCGTTGCGTATTTCATGTTTAAGTATATATTATAATTCATCTATCATCTATATTTATTAGGTACCTAAGCTTCTTCTCTTACATATTAGTTGATTTACATTGTTTTATTTATTATATTTTATTATATATATATAAGTATACCATAGTTTGTGAGGTGTTGTTGCACGCGTCCCGAGCCACCCGACTGGTGATTGCTGAAAACCAGTGGTTTGCTCTTTGAGCGAACATCTCGCTGAGCCTTCACCATTTTTACATTGCTGTAGCACACATACCCCACCTGATTCAGATCAAACTTGTAGCCGTTAGTAATATGTGCTTATCTTTTGTATGTGTATCTGTGTCGCAATGTGAAATAAATTTTTATTCTATTCTATTCTATTCTATGGCGCACCCAACCACACACGGATCAAACACAAATAAGACACAAACCTTGGCGCCCAGCTTCCTCAGCAGGCCGGTGAAGGCCTTCTCCTCGCGGCCGATCCACGGCCGGCCCTCGTCCTGCACCTGGTACGGGCTCACGTGTACCCAGATGTTCACGTCTAATGACAAATAACACATGTTAATCTTAATATTTATCTATCTATCTATACTTATAATAAATCTGTAGAGAGGTCAATTCTGTACATTAAATATATTTTCAAAATAACTATCAGGGGATGATTAGTGATCGATACTGATGCCAAAAATGCAATCAGTAAAATTTTTGTCTGTCTGTCTGTCTGTCTGTCTGTCTGTCTGTCTGTATGTTCGTTATAGAAACAAAAACTACTCAACGGATTTTAACGAAACTTGGTACAATTATTTTTCATACTCCTGGGCAGGTTATAGGGTACTTTTCATCACGCTACTATTAATAGGAGCAGAGCAGTGAAGGGAAATGTTAGGAAAACGGGAAAAATTTTTTGAACGCGCATCTCTTAAAAAACTACTGCATGAAATTGAATACGATTTTCACTAATGTATTACTAGAGGTCTAACTTATAACTTAGGTATAGGTATAAGTATTTTATGGAAGTCCGTTATTTTTGAAACCCGATATCCAAGCGTGCGACGCCGCTGGCACAGCTAGTTGCTAATAATATTATAATTTATTAGTCCCTCACTTACTTAAAATTATTCCAAGCACTACACCTCACATAAACTATGTCAATACTTTAATATGTATAATATTTTGTATGGATAACATATACTACAACCCGTCTTACTTTCTATAGATATCAGTAAGTTTTCCATGTGTATTTCTTTATTCAGTACTACTAGCTGTGCCGGCGGCGTCACACGCGTGGATATCGGGTTTCAAAAACAACGGACTTCCATAAAATAGTGCCTAAATTTTAAGTCAGACCTCTAGCAATACATTGGCGAAAACCGCATTTAATTTCATGCAGTAGTTTTTGCGTGATGCACGATCAAACATACAGATAATCTCTCCCGTTTTCCCAACACTTCCCATCACTGCTCTGCTCCTATTGATCGTAGCGTGATGAAAAGTATGCACCTGTGTCCTTGTAGGCGCGTTGAGTGATAAAAATGAAATTCACCCGTCGCGCGTAGCCTGGTCTTAAATCCGCAATCATCCTCGTCCGAGTAAAAACTCGGACACTTAAAAGCCCCGGACGCCTTCCAAACTAGGACAAACCCGGTCGTATGGCAACCCTAGAAGTAGTGAACATGACTGACCGAGCCTGGTGAGCGTCTCGAGCAGGCTGCGGGACGTGATCCAGGTGTTCTTGCCGCCCGCGTGCCCGCCGTCCAGCCAGTACATGTCCTCGATGCGCTCGATGAACCTGAAGATCATCATCATCATCAGCATATCGTCGCTGCGCGTGCAATACCGCGAAAGAGCAGTTTGTAAAAACCGCGTATCTGCGTTTTCGCGAATTTACAGGAGAAAGAAAAAACATAATATTATCTGATAATATGATCTGTTGGCGCGATATTTCAATTTTGTCCCTTTTGCTGTTACGCGGTATTAACAAAGTGCTCTTCCGCGGTATTGCACGCGCAGCGACGATATCACAGTCCGTTGGACATAGGCCTCTCCAGTTGTTCGCCACTTGGGCAAACTCTGGAGGATATACCCATAATCGCCACGCTGGGTAGGCGGGTTATTTTCCTACGCCTTCGATTGTATCGGTTATACCGCCACCAGTCGGTTGCCAGCGCCTCGTTTGTTATTATTATTATCATTTTTTTATGCAAGAGGCGGCAGACGAGCAAATGTGATGCCTGATGGTAAGCAGTCGACACCGCCCATGGACACCCGCAACTCAAATCGAGTTCTAGGGTCGCTGCCGACCTTTTAAATAGGAGTACGCTCGTTTCTTGAAGGCTCCCATGTCGTAGCTGTTCGGAAATACAGACGCAGTGAGTTGGTTCCACAAAACCGATGCACGATGCAAGAAGTTCCTCATAAAGCGTACAGTGGAGGATCGCCAACCATCGAGGTGATGAGGATGGAATTGCAATCGGTAACGCGTGGTGCGGTGAAGAAACTCAGCTGAAGGCAGTAAACCAAACAATTCTTCAGAACATTCCCCGTGATAGATGCGGTAGATGCGACGTCACTTCGCAATGCCAGTGAGTCGAGTCGACTAGACAGGGTCAAGTCATCAACAATACAAACAGCCCTTCGCTGGATCCGGTCAAATGGAAGGAGTTGATACTGGGGTACTCCAGCCCAGAGGTGGGAACAGCATTCCATGAGTGGTCGGACTTGTGCTTTATATAGTTGTAAGCGCTTATTCAGCAGGATGTACCACAGGCAGGTGAGGTTGTCTTGTTGGGAAAAGATGATAAGCCGCTCCTTTATATCCCATGTATATGATGTTGTTTAATATTTATTTATTTAGTACTCCAAATCTGGAAACCACACAGAGGTATGTAAACACAAAAGCTCTGGCTCTGTGGCTCAATTGGTAGTGACCCCTGCCTTCTGAACCAAGGGCGTGGGTTCGATTCCTGCCCGGGACAAACATTCGTGTGATGAACACTTGTGTCTGGGTGTTTAAATTTGTATTTAAGCATTTATTTGTGGTACCTTCGTTGTTCTGATACCCATAACACAAGTGCTTAAGCTGCTTACTTTGGGATTAGAGCAATGTATGTGATGTTGCCTGATATTATGTAATGTTGTTATGGAAATAAAAACATTTAAAAAAATGGTCCGATGGTCCCATACCTCATCATGTGCACGTCGCCCGGGGTCAGGGTCTTGGTGTAGTGGAACTCGTAGATGAGCTGGTTGAGCACCACGCAGCCCTTGCTGAAGCCGACCAGCGTCAGCCGCGTCTCGTCCAGGGAGAGCTTGTCACGCCACCATAATGGATCCGGCTCACTGACAACAACAAGCACTCTGGTTAAGGGGTAGCGCAGACCGCATACTTTTTTTTATTTTTTTTTATTACATAGGTGGCAAACGGGCCTGAAGGTCACCTGATGGTAAGTGATCACTTCAGCCCATAGACACCGCAACACCAGGGGAGTCACAGGTGCGTTGCCGGCCCTTGAGAAATCTGTAGGCACGCTTCTTGAAGGTCCCTAGGTCGTATCCATTCGGGAAAATTGCAGCCGGAAGCTGATTCCAAAGAACAGCTGCACGAGGCAGAAAATTGCGCGCAAAACGCACTGTGGAAGACTTCCATCTGTCAAGATGGTAAGGATGAAATCTTGAATTGGTGCTTTTTGTGCGATAGAGTCTGCGTCTGAGACATTCAAAAAGAGCGTCTAGGTCTGCCGACAGAATGATCGAAGATGTGCGTCGTGTGCGTTGAGTCTGTGAATTTTTACGGGAGCGAGTGACGTCAAAAACTCCCACTCCTAACTTTTGATGCCTTGTATCTTTACTATTGTTTATTTGGATGATAGTATATTTTTCATCACGCAATCAATATGAACAGAGCAGTGAAGAGAGGTAGGGCATAGCGAATCTTCGCTCGAATTGAGCTGCCCGTCCGGGGAAGGACCTCCACCCTATAGAATACCGCAAATGACCTCTGGGTCGTGTTTCTGCCGGTGAGTAGAGTTTCCGGTGCTCGTGGGGGGTTAGGGTTGGGCCGGCATGCCGGTGGCAACTGACAGGTAACTAACCAGGTACTTGCCCGTTGTCACAGCGACTTGGGCTTCTCTTTCGCTTTCCATCAGGCGTAGGGAAGCCATTATGTCAAGCCACTATAAAAAAGGCCTATATCAGACCAGTGCTGGACATAGGCCTCTCCTAATGTTCGCCACTTTGATCGATCCTGGGCCTCTCGCATCCAGCACTTGCCAGCCGTCCCGCTCAAATCGTCACTCTACCTGGTCTGAGCGCGTCCTACATTACGTTTGCTGAGACGCGGTCTCCACTCCAGAACTCGTTTACCCCAACGGTTATCGGTTCTGCGGCAGACGTGGCCAGCCCACCTTGCCACCTCAGCTTGCTAGTTCGGATCACCTCATTCCGGATCCGATCCCGCAGAGACGCCGCCATCATACTAGTAGTTAAATTTTATCTTACAATCCTGGGTTCTGTAGGCAAGGCGTGAAACGGCATCTCAGTGGGCCTTCGGGGTGAGGGCGACTGGCGTAACGGGTTTGTTCTATTGTGCCTGTCGACCAAACTTTTGGACCTGACAACCGCTTACTATCAGGTGGAGTGAGGACATCCTGAAAGCTCTTCTTATAAAAAAAAAATGTGGCGACACGACATCCATTGGAACTAAACCTACTCACGGCTTGTGCTCAGCGCGGCTGCTGGCCGACGCGCCGTTGGACTTGCCCTCTGCCGACTGGTGCAGGGACGAGTTCTGCAACAACATGGACCGATAATAATAATCCCACACAGCGCCATCTAGCCACAAACTAAGCCGAAGCTTGTACCATGGGTGCTAGAATTACTTTAGATACTTCGTTTTTTGTAAATAAATAATAATCCATGCCACGCTGGGCCACACAGCTCCATCTAGCCTAAACTAAGCCAAACCTTGTACTTTGGGTGCTAGACAACTGATTAACTTACTGACGATACTTTTTTTTTTGTAAATAATACATATTATACATAGTAAACCAGACCAATAGAAACATAAATGTTTATGAACCGAACGCCGCCGGAATCGAACCCACGACCCTTGGCGCAAAAGGAAGAGGTCACTACCAAATGAGCCATCGAGCCAGTCCAATAAATATTTGACTCTTTGTATTTGCTCCGTCGGAATATCTCAACTTCTTCACGTTCAGGGTCGTGGCAATAGAACGGGTCAAGCCTTAGCAAACACAAGAAGTGTTCAAAATGGACTTACATGCAAATCTTCTATATCAATTTCTTCAGGTAACGTCACAGTGGAGACTGCTTCCAGCAACTCGGTAGTCGGCAGCGCTTTCAATCGCGTACTCACTGCTTGAAGTAACCTGCACAATGATACATAAGGTTGGTTCATAAGTTAATGGTTTCTCTGCGGGATCTGGGCCCCTACCACCAAAAACGAAAACGATCTTTCGTTGAACGGATCGCGTACTTTTGCATCATTAATTCCTCCCATTTGTCTCTCCAGTGTTCGAATATATGAATTAAACTAGCTGCTGCTCGCGGCTCTGCCCGCGTGAATATTCGTATAAAACATAGCCTATGTGTTAATCTGATGTACAAACTATATTCCTGTAAAGTTTCATTAAAACCCGTTCAGTAGTTTTTGCGTGAAAGTGGAACAAACATCCATCCATCTATCCAAACAAACTTTCGCGTTTATAATATTAGTAGGAAGTAGGATTAATGAAAATCGACATTGACGAATTTTAGTTCGTATATTCGAACACGGAAGGGACAAATGGGAGGGATAGTATGTAGCAATTTGGTGATTTTTTAAAAGTCTGGCTAGCCCAAGTCGCTGTGAAAACGAGCAAGAAACTAGTCGGTTACCTGTCAGTTGCCACAGCCTCACAAGCTCCGGAGCTTCGTCCCGCAGCCAAAATGACCCGGACGCCAATTGGCTGCGGTGTTTTATGGGGTGGAGGTCCTTCCCCGGACGGGCGGCTCAATTCGAGCGCAGATTCGCTAAGCCCTACCTCTCTAGGTGGTGCAGGGCGCTGTGCGTGGGCGTGTGGTCGGGCACGCCCGCGTTGTTGCTCGGCACGAAGTTGTCGTAGCAACTGAAGCTCTTGTACTCTATTCTGAAATAACAAATATTCGATAATCTATATATATAAAAGGAGAAACTGACTGACTGACTGACTGACTGACTGACTGACATATCAACGCACAGCCCAAACGGCTAAACGTAGGCACTTGAAATTTGGAAGGGACGTAGCTTAGGTACCGTAGGGGTGCACTAAGAAAGGAATTCCCGAAATTCCCACGGGAACGGGAATTAGCGGGAAAATCCTTTTGTATGAAAAATCTAAACCGCTTAAGTTAGACGCTTGAAATTTGGCATGCAGGTACCTTAGTAAATATAAAGTTTAGTTATGGCTGTATTTTGAGAAATTCCCACGGGAACGGGAGTTAGCGGGAAAAAACTTTTGTATGTATAAATTTAAACACGCGGACGAAGTCGCGGGCAAAAGCTAGTAATATTATAAAGCTGAAGAGTTTGTTTGTTTGAACGCGCTAATCTCAGGAACTACTGGTCCGAATTGAAAAATTCTTTTTGTGTTGAATAGACCATTTATCGAGGAAGGCTTTAGGCTATATAACATCACGTTGCAACTATTAGGAGCGAAGAAATAATGGAAAATGTAAAAAAAAAACGGGGAAAAAATAACTATTTCACGCGGACGAAGTCGCGAGCACAGCTAGTAATATTAATTTAATATTTTAATATTTAATATTTAATATAATATTATAAAGCTGAAGAGTTTGTTTGTTTGAACGCGCTAATCTCAGGAACTACTGGTCCGAATTGAAAAATTCTTTTTGTGTTGAATAGACCATTTATCGAGGAAGGCTTTAGGCTATATAACATCACGCTGCAACTATTAGGAGCGAAGAAATAATGAAAAATTCCACGCGGACGAAGTCGCGAGCACAGCTAGTATTCGATAACTCTTCAGAAGTTAGGGTGTCGAGTAAGCTCCCTGAGGTACTGGGCATTGAGCCGTTTATTCCCGATGTCCCCCACTAAGTATTTGTCCACCATTGGTGTACATAAAAAAAAAACAAAAATTATTTATTAGGTATCAAGGTAATACGTATACATATAGTTGTTGGAGCCCCCTTTTACCCCCTCAAGTGTATATGTGTATATGTCACCGGAAAATAGCAAGAATCGTAAGTTGATCAATTTTCTAGGTAGTTGATTAACTTCCGGAAAATAATAAATGGCAGTTGAAATGTATTATTCAACGTATGTATTTTAGTAAATTGATCATTTTACAGGGTCTTGCCGTAAAATCATCCGACGAAGGTGAGGTGAACGTTGATTGGTTCAATGGCTCACGTGGCGTTATCCCGGCAACCAATCAGGGAACAGTGTATTAAGTTACGGGTAACAGTGCACCGTTAAATAGTACATTGAGCAACGATTGGCCCATTTGAGTACGATTTTACTTGTGTCAAAATCGTAAATTATTAAATTACTGACAGGCTACCGTAAGTTGATAAATTAACTGAAATCCATTGCGTTATATAATACATTTCAACTACCGTTTGTTATATTCCGAAAGTTAATCAACTACCTAGCAAATTTATCAACTTCCGATTCTTGCTATTTTTCGGTGACATATCGATACCTAGTATTATCATAACTTACCTGGAGGGCCTCACAACGAGTATGTGTTTGTTGGGGAAGTTGTGTCCGAGCATGCGGGCGGTGTTCTCCAGGTTCCACTTAAGGTAGTTCCTGTTGTCTCGGTGGGCCTGCATCACTTCTGGGTAGTCCTGGCGAGGGAAAAGGGTTTGAATATTGGGTGTTTAAGCAGAATCATACAAGTTATGGCGATAAATCAGCCAATGATAGCTGATGTCAACCTGCAAATGACCATCAATAGGCTATTATGGCTAAAAACTGTAATTAGTCCGTCTTTTAGCTCATTCCAAAATAAAAGACACGTATTTTTCCTTTTTTCATTCAAGTAAACAATAGCAAAGATACAAGGCATCAAAAGTTAGGAGTCTTTGACGTCACTCGCTCCGGTAAAAATGCCTCACCGAGTGACGTCGCGTGTAATTTCAACGGGCTATAACTTTGTAATTTTTAGTCTAATTTACAAATAAGAAAATACGTGTCTTTTATTTTTGAATAAGCTAAAAGACGGACTAATTACAATTTTTAACCATAATATCTTTTATATCGGTTTCCATCAGGCGTAGGGAAGCCATTATGTCGAGCTACTATAAAAAAGATGAGATGTTTGCTTTAAGTGGCGAACAGCTGGAGAGGCCTATGTCCAGCAGTGGACTGTGATAGGCTGATGATGATGACTATAAAAAAAACTGCTCCAAAAATGGTGCTCCTTGTTACCTGTACATCGCCGCCGAAGTAGACGAGCGTCTGCTGCGCGTCGGGCGGCGGGCGCGCGGCCGGTTGGAACAGCGTGTCGTTGAGCCGCCCGTCGTGCCCCGCCACGCGCCGCAGCCGCAGCGGCAGCATGGCGCCGCTCACGCACGACACATTGCTGGAACAGGCGTACTTCATACGTGACGCGGTACTGAGGCTCAATACGCACCAATGTGAAATGGTATGGACAGTGGCAAAATGCCACAGGCCTGCAGCTGTAAGGGGCAGAGGAGAATTTAAACTCCCAACATTTTGTTTTTTTTTGGATCCACTTAGGCCTAAGAATAGCCTGATGTTAAGAGGTTACTGGATATTATTACATTTAGTGATAATCCGAAGAATATTTCATGGGACTAATCAATCAACAAGGGCAAAATGAACTTGATGCCAATTGTATAAATTTAAGCATCAAAAATTCTTTAGAATTCATGAGGATTTCCAGGAAGACACACAGAAGTGCGCTAAAGATGGTTCTTGAGGGTCAGATTTGTTATTTTTATGTACAATTTAAATAAACTTCATTATGCTATAAGTATTATTTCATCACAAAAAGATGAAAATTAATATTTATTACTTTATAGATATGTAGAGATGCTTCCATTCTATTCCACGGTGGTGTAAATTGAACCTTAAGATAGAGATAACAGAAATAAATAATTATAAATATACCTGTTCATATATAGCTGCCTATGTTAGGATGAATGAATTTTTATTTAAGCAAAAAAAAGGTAATGACTTATAGATAATTAATTTATTCAATGCAATAGAATGTGCTCAATACACAGTTTACAAAGATCAGCCCAACATTATTTTAACACAAAGTTGACTTTGTTATTCACTATAAAAATCTTGACATTAAGCTTCAATTCCTATTTACAAGAATAATATTACACCATAATTACTATTTAACATTTCGAGTCTGTTTATGATGGTAATATTTGGTATCATTCATGCACACAGTTATTTTCAACGTAATATCGTCCAGGCAATTCTTCAAGTCCTGTCGCAGCTCTCTGACTTTGACCCTCACATCTTCACGCATCAAGTTATAGCACATTGCCACCAAGCCCATACCCAGAAGAACGTATATAAAGTTTATAACCAGTTTCAAGTGTGATCCACCCGCAGAGTCCGCAATGTTTGCACCCGGTACAAAGTCCCCGAAACCAATCTTACACAAGCTAATCACACAGAAGTATGTCGAGTCTAGATAGTTCCACTTCTCCCAGGCACCGAACATTATAGTTCCACTAAGTATATAGAACGATATGACCCACAAACACGCTGTTGATGGAACGGTAATCTTCCTCTTAGGCTGCATCTCTCCATCTTCAAACAATGCATCTTCTCTTCTGCTGCATTCATGGGCAGTTATATACAACCATTTGAAGGTTTTGGCTAGAACCTTACCCATGTTGCAGAAATATAAGATGTATATTGGAATACCAAAGCAGGCATAAGCAACAGTAACTAGTTTGCCCCACACAGTCTTCGGAAAGACATTCCCATAGCCTATCATAGTGAAAACTGACAATGAATACATAAGAGCAGCAGGGAAAGACCAAATATCTTCAGCTGATCTACCACTGTACCCCGTGAGTATGGCAGCGGTGATGTTACTCTGAAACACTTTAAGAACTTCATCAGTTTTCTGCACAAATGCGGTCTCATTGAAAACATTCATAGACACTGTTATGTTCCACAGTCTCTCGGCACACCTCAGCCGCCACTCCTTCACATCTCTCAGCTGTTTGTCGGGGCTGTCCCTCTCTATGTGCATGAAGCTCACGGCTCCCAGTATCGCGTAGCAGACAACTAGAGCACCAACACCCACTTGTGTAAACATGAAAGCAATGAATTTTCTGAAGCAGTCTTTGATTTTTTCTCTGGGATCTTCACTGCCTGCTGTTGATGATGAATCCCTGCTCCTCATGGAGCCATGGAAGCTGGATTGGAGGGGGTTGTGTCGGTCCATCGTGGTAGGGGCGACAGCCACGAAATCGGTCACTTAAAGCTGAATAACGTAAACTACTCATAGACGCGCACTATTTCTGGAATTCAGTTGGCGCAGTGCCAGCGCGCGTTTGAATACAAAACATTGCTTTATCTACGATCAGATGCACGTTTAGTTTTGTATTTATATTGACGATTATTTCGTAATATATCAAATAAATGTACGTTCATTTTGAGAATCAATTAAATGCGTATTATAAACATTAGCCTTACCCCTGACCTTTAAACGTATTGCGGACTGTTGTTCTTTTTATTCATCACATAATTAAGGACGATTTTGAATAGAGTTCACTGATAAATCAAGTTAAAAGCCAAAAATGAAATCAAAATTGACACTTACCGCAAAAAGTTAAAAATTATTCCAAGAGCAATCTTATTGCGCCTTTTCCATTGTACATACTTTTACTGTCATTAAATCCTATTTTTATTAGCCTTATTGTTTTGGCCACCAAATTATCGTCATTTCCGCGATATTTCACACAAAAATGAAATTATTTCGCCAATGTATTCAATGATACATTCAACAAAATAGACAAACAGATAAACAAAATACAAAATGTCATGCCAAATGTCAATCTATTGTTAGGGTAATTGCACACCAGGGAGTAAAAGTACGGGGGTGAATAGATATTTCTGCCAACCAAACTTGTCCATTGCATTATTTCCCAAAAAACTTGTGTGTGGCAACAAATTTTATCGATCTTTAGTTATCTGTCAAAATCAAAATTCACACGTTTTCTTGGCGTTGTTTGTTACCCGGTATTATTACATTTTTATTAAAAAGTTTATCATTTGTTTCGTCTGTATTTACTTAAAATGTAGTGCTACATTTATCTAATGTGCATCTACAAGTATTCGTCTGGTTTTGTAAGTATTTAGATCGATTGTTGCAGAGCATTGGGTTTGCTTTCGGATAATGGCTGAACAACCTACGAATTTATCTATGACAAGGAGGTGCTGTAATTAGTACATGTTCGATAACGCATTGGAAGAATGAAGTTCCATTTGATATGTGTGTTGCGTTTATGTGTATTGTAATTGGCGGCGAAGCGTAAATTCGGCAAAACCGGCATGCATGCAAGCTTGTACTGGAGAATGTGGGTGTAATACACAAGAGGTGCTCTCGGGTTGACGCAATGCCGCGCAGACTCCTTTATTTGCCCCCTAAGGTACATACTTAATGCATTACTAGTAGTATTGAAACATGAGCATGATTTAGGTTTTTTACAATTGTTGTTTGTACATTATGATAATTTATGTTTTCAGGCAATAAAAATATCGTAAACATGTAGCTTCCTGTCAAAACGCACGCTATTATGATTTTAACAATAGCTACATCACCTCCATCCATTTGACATGAAATAGTAACAGATGGATCACACATAGCACCATGGCCGCTCTCTCAAAGTGGGTCCCCGTCGGGGACGCCCCCGTGCAGTCGGGCACTACAAAGAAGCCCGTCAAACCCACTACTATTGACAAGATTGGCGGTATCTATTGCCACATTTGTCATGTAACCTATGGAAATAAAAAGGAATATGATAGCCATTACATGACACATGGTGTGGGCAGCGCAGAGATCGTGTACACGTGTGTGGTGTGCCACAAAGAGATAGTTGGCTATCCTAGCTTTCGTGGACACTGCTATCTAAAACATGTTACAAAAGATAAATTCAAGTAAGTACACAAACATTAGATGACATATACTGCCTATATATTTTATCACTGATTCTTTTTTAACCTGGCATATTTTATTTCAGATGTGAGCATTGCGAAAAAGTATTCTCCAAATTATGTGTCCTCAATACCCATATCAAAACTGTGCATCAATACAAATGTGTAACTTGCGACACTGAGTAAGTTTTTTACCATCCCATAACTGATATTATCAAAACAATATTTGTGTGAAGTCTAATTATTCTTATTTATTTTCAGATTTCAAAACCAAAAAGAACTTACGATACATCAAATAATTCACAAAAACGATCAGGGACCACCTTACGACTGCGGAACTTGTGGCCAGAAGATAGACAGCACTGATGATTGTGAGCGGCACATCGAAGACCATTGCAACATGACCTACGCTTGTCCCATTTGTGAAGAGACTATAGACGACATACGAAACACTGCCAGTCATCTGACAAAGCATTTTGGCAATGTACTTACTAATGATCCGATGGATGATGAGGAGGAACCGACTGAAGTTAAAAATGACAGTTCAATAGACCTTCTAGGTGGCATATACTGTAGCCATTGTGAGCAATTTTATAAAGCCCGACCAGAGTTTGACAGCCACTTTCAGCTGGAACACGCCGACAAACCGATAGTTTACACCTGTAACATTTGTGCAAAAGAATTCGAAAAATACTTCCTGTTTGCCAACCATTGCTATGATCACTATGCAAGAGGCAGATTTCAGTAAGTATATCTTGTTAATTATTTCAATGAAAATGTTTATGAGCTTCGTGATTCTTTCTTTTCTTTCTTTATGATCCTTTTGCTGTGCGAAATTGTGTTTTCTTTAGTAAATGTGCAAAAAAAGAGAAAAGATAGGTAATTCTTAAGAAAACAATCAACATAAAACCTGATCAGTTCCATGTGTAAAAAAATTATTATGTAAGGGAATCTTGCTTAAGCCTTGTGAAATTCTTAGTTTCTTGTGTTTGTTCTCTGAGAAGTTATGAAGCATGCTTTGTGTACTTGTGTTCTTTTATCATCTACATATGTGTATTGTTTTAAATATTAAATAAATAAATAAAATAATAAATATCAGACAACATCACATACATTGCTCCGATCCCAAAGTAAGTAGCTTAAGCACTTGTGTTATGGGTATCAGAACAACGAAGGTACCACAAATAAATACTTAAATACAAATATTAACACCCAGACACGGAACATACACAAGTGTTCATCACACGAATGTTTGTACCGGGTGGGAATCGAACCCACGACTCTCGGATCAGAAGGCAGGGGTCACTACCAATTGAGCCATCGAGCTTGTCGAAATGGCATTTAATAACATTTTATGGACAAAATTATCTATAGGGCATTTGATATTACTGATGTCTCAATATTATTTATGAAAACAAGGGTTATTTACATATTATAATTTGACTTGAATGTGCTGAACTAGACTGCACACTTTTTGTATGAGGGTGTGGTGAGGCTAGGTTTACTCTTATGATAATGACTTTATGTATGTTACTGTGAAATTGTAAATAATGTTAGATTATAATCTATCTTGCGTGATTATAAACTGTCGAAAGATTGTGAACTGTAACATAATTCCTACATTTTAACTATTATTTTTCAGTAGATTTTGGTCAATCAAAGTGGAACTGTTGATAATTTAACACGTCATAGTTAAACATTCGGTGACTGAATAATAGTTAAAATGTAAGCATTATTTTACAGTTCACAATATTTCGAGAGATTACAATATCGCGAGATAGATTATAACTTATCCGTATTTACAACTTTACGGTGACATGTATATGTTAAGCGTACATAAGTATTTTCACTATAATTCTATGACAGCCTTGCAAGCCAGTAAACCCAAGACAGCCGAAGCTTGTACTATGGGTACTAGACAACTGATAAACTTACTTAGATACATTTTTTTTTGTATATAAATACATATTATACATAGAAAACACCCAGACCAATACAAACAGACATGTTCATGAACACAAATGTTTGTACTGTGTGGGAATTGAACCCACGACCCAAGGCTCAGGGGGCAGAGGTCACTACCAAATGAGCCACCGAGCCAGTCAATGTATCGTGTGTCGAGGCAACCTGAAGCACGTCCACACCAACAGAGGCGTTGGCTCTCGACGCTGCCACCTCGGCACTATTTCATACAAAGACTACTTGGTGTTCCGCGTTTCGTCGCTTTGTCGCTTAGGACAACGGGTGTGTGACGTTGTGGTCGTGTCGCAGATGCGAGGTGTGCTTCAAGAGCTTCCCGCGGCTGTCGCTGCTGGTGGGGCACGCGGAGGCGCACCTTGCGGGCGGCGCGGCCACGTTCGCGTGCGCGGCGTGCGGCGCCTCGTTCGGCTCGCCGCGCCGCCTGCGCGACCACCGGCGCGCCAAGCACGGCGAGACGAGGCGCCAGTGTCTGGACGCTAGCTGCAAGCAGACGTGAGTGCGGTGCTCTAGTGTAGATTTAAAAATCTTAACTAATATTATAAAGCTGAAGTGTTTGTTTGTTTGTTTGAACGCACTCAGGAACTACTGGTCCGAATTGAAAAAATCTTTTTGTGTTGAATAGACCATTTATCGAGGAAGGCTTTAGGCTATATAACATCACGCTGCAACTATTAGGAGCGAAGAAATAATGGAAAATGTAAAAAAATGGGGGAAAAATAACTATTCCACGCGGACGAAGTCGCGAGTAGAGCTAGTCAAATATAAGGCTGGTTTCACAGCTGGCCGGTAGTCCCGTACGGATCATGCCCGCAGCGCTCTGAAACGTAACTCACGTTTCAGACCATTGAGTACGGTACGGTGCTTTGTATGGGCTTTCACTGGTGCGGGTCGCGTCCACGTCGCTGTGCAACGATGTTCTAGTTCCTCATGTGTGCTCCCGCTCCGGGCGTCCGTAGTAACAGCCCGTACGGGACTCCCGGACAGCTGTGAAACCAGCCTAAGAATGGCATTGTGTTTTCACAGATCGCCAGGTAACAGAATAAAAAGAAGTATTAACTTACTTTAAAAAAACCGGCCAAGTGCGAGTCGGACTCTCGCACGTAGGGTTCCGTACCACTATACAGCTAAATAAATGTTTTTCTTTACGTTATATTATATTGGAGTTAATTAAATGAAAAAATTAGGTAATTTGATTTATGACGTTTAAAAAAAAACTACTGGCTAGATTTCATTCAAACCAAATTTCGTTAGTAGTTTTCATAGTGATACACATGATATATTTTTTTCAGTTTTATCATGCCCATATTTTAGAAGTTACGGGGGGGGGGGGACACTCATTTTACCACTTTGGAAGAGTCTCTCGCGCAAACTATTCAGTTTAGAAAGAAATGATGTTAGTAACCTCAACATCATTTTCAAATACCTATCCATAGATACCACACACGTATAGGTTCGATGAAAAAAAAATTTTTCAGTTTCAGTTCTATGTATGGGGAACCCCAAAAATTTTGGATTTTTTTCTGATTTTACTTTAAAATCTTAATGCGGTTCACAGAATACATCTACGTACCAAATTTCAATAATGTAGCTCTTATAGTTTCGGAATAAATTGGCTGTGACATACGGACGGACAGACAGACAGACAGACAGACAGACATGACGAATCTATAAGGGTCCCGTTTTTGCCATTTTGGCTACGGAACCCTAAAAAAAGGAGGTTTTCGGGATTAGCTGTAGATAATCCCGAAATCCTGGGATTAGAACAACCGACCGGGATCGAATCCTCTAGTTGTGTCGTGTGGGTGTTGCAGGTTCCTCACAGCCAAGGAGCTGTCGGCGCACATGGCGTCGCACTCGTCGGAGCCCCGCTGCCGCGCGTGCGGGCTGCGCTTCCGGTCGCGCGGCGCGTGCGAGCGGCACGTCCCCGTGCACCGGCGGGGCGCCTACCGCTGCCCCGTCTGCGCGCGCCTCTACACCGAGAAGTACCTCGTCATGAAGCACGTCAACCAACACTTCAGCTCCGTGCTGCACATCTGCAAGATCTGCGGGAAGGTTTGTGTGCTCAAAGTCAAAGTCAAAATACCTTTATTCACATAAACTTAAAATAAGCACTTATGAATCGTCAAGTAAAAAATAATGTAAAAATATAAAAGGTAATGTAAGAATGTGAATAAAAGCAATTTAAAAGAAGCTACCGCCGTGTTCGGAAAGTAGATTTCTACCGAGAAGAAACGGCGAGAAACTCTGTAGTTACTCTTTTTAAATCTGCTGCGTTGGCTGGAAGTCGGGCTTGGGACGTAACGGAGCTACCCATCATCATTCGGGCCTATGACAGACAGGAGCATCAGAACCTGCCTGCCCTGATGGGGATAAAGCCCAAAGTAACGAACAACTGGACAGGCCTAATTCCAGTAGCGGACTATGAGGCTGATGATGTGGCTTGCATCCTGCACACTTAATTATGTTTCAGGGAATCACTAGGTTGCAATCGGGCTTAAGACCGCATATCCTTTTAAAAGCCCAATTCTATTATTAAAATGGTTGTGTCCGCAAATCACAGTCTTACTGAGTTACTTACTCAGTTTTTGTATATTCCATGTTTCCAGGTATACAACGCTCGCGCTCGCCTCAACAACCACATGAAAGTCCACAACGAAGTCAAAGACCATCAATGCATGTACTGCGGCAAAGGCTTCACCAAGGTGTACCTCCTCAACCAGCACGTGAACATCCACACCGGCCTCAGACCGTACTCGTGCACCGCTTGCTCAAAAACATTCGCCAGCCACCCCAATTTGGTGAAACACATGAAGTGCATGCATAACATAACGAAGATAGACATGAAATTGTGCTACAATCCGAAACCGATGAAGGTTGTCAATCAGAGACAGAGTACGAAAATTGAGAAGATCAATGTAGTTGAAACTGAAGATTACCGAGTACCACAAGAAGAAAGTAATGTACCAATAGATAATAGTGCAGGATTGCCCGTTGAGTCTGTAGAGGCACCGCTCGGGTTGGACATGTCTCCGGATATGTATGATGCTCCGGCGTTCGAAGACTCGGATGAGAGCGGGTGGAAGGCTGAGGATATCGAGCCGAGTGTATTGCAGATGCTGGAAAACATTGGCAACATAGACGCTATGCACGCTAGCTCGGACGATATCACCACCTTGGAGAACGCTCTTTGGGTGCAGAGTCCCACCATTCCGACTGGTGAGTATTATTTTTCAGTTTCTTCTTTTATTTATCCTTCGTCGCCATCAATAGACGAATTTAACAAAGAAAAATTGGTAAAAAAATTTGTTCGTTAGCATTAATCGTATCTGAGTTATGACTATTGCAAAATTAGACATATAGGAGAGTCCAAAACCGAGCGTCGTCGGATTCATCATCCGACTAGTCGGCCATCATGTGCACATACAATCATAGTTCACCAAATAATCGGCGCTCCCACATAGATACTTCAGTGCCGGTGTTAATATTTGCACTCACACATGTAAATAAAGTGAAGAGGCGCGCTATTTTAGATCGGACGATCTCTAGTTGTCAACGCGCGCTGAAGCTCGTCATCCGAACATTCCTTCTTACTGTGTTCCCCCAGCGTCGGCCGAGTTCCTGCCGTCGGCTGCGGGCGTGCCGCGCGAGTACGGGCCGGAGTTCGTGAACCTGTCGCTGGGCGCGCCGCCGCCGCCGCCCGGCGCCGCCTGCATCGCGCTGGACGACGCGCCGCTGCCGCACATCGACCCGCGCCTGGCCATGCGACCGCCCCCCCCCGCCCCCGCCTGGGACCCGCCGCTGCTCACCAAGCTGTGCCAGGACTACCAGTACGACGCGCTGCCCGACCTCAGGTACGCCGTGCTCAACACGGACATATTCTAACCCTCGAGCGACTACCGATACACGATCTGATTTGACAGTCGCCGGTTCAGTTCACGAGTAAAATAACCCAAGACGTGCCATGTTGGGCCACTCAGCATTTATACATACTTCGATTCTCTTGGCATTTTAAATTCAGTATACGAAGACAATAGTCATCATCATCATAAGTCTGCAGACGTCTAGAGACTAAAATGAATATTAAATGACGTTCTATTCGACCCTGCCCTAGGGGCGAGAACCTTTCGCCATAGTCCTATGACGATGACAAGGCCACCATGGCTATACATAAAATATCACCTTTTGTCGATCTATTAAACCGGCGATTGAAAAATCAGAACTTCAGATAAGGTAATGGAAAAATAGATGCCACATTATTTTGGACTTTATTTCTTGTAAAAAAGAGTCCAAAACCAATGAAGTATTTCTAATTAAGGGATTATTTGAACCTTATTCATATAAAAGAGTTGAATAATTGACATTTTTGAACTTGCTACGCCCAAGAAAGGGTTGAAGCCGTTAATAGGTATCGATGCGAACTAGAGTTTGAAATTTATGTTGAATGTGGCTGCTCGGTATTGTGAATTTAGTACCTTGATGTCATAATGCTACTGAAATTACATTAATAACATACAAATGAATTCTTAACCTCACATTTGATGTTGTCACATGTTAGACCCATATAATTGTACGAGATACCACTTGAGACAGTATTTATATTCACGTCAGAACTGCCACATTCAAGCTCAAACCTGTCGTTTCATTTAAATACTACCCTATACACATTGTTGAACATTAAACGTTAGAGTTAAATAGTGTTAAATAGTATTTTTGACGGTGTTGCCATGAATCGATGACCGCGTCTCTTGTGGTGTATTCATTAAAATTCACCTCACCAGCAGTGACTGAAAGATTCTGAAACTCTTTGCATTTAGGCGTTTCTTGTTATTGTGTGATTCCGAAAGTACAATTTGCTACCAATTAGATATTTTGGCTTATAGAACTGAGAACCTGAGAACCTGATCAGGATTTTATACAAAGTGTTACTCGGAAACTATGGATGTACTTTCACATTTTAAGAAGAAAATATAAAACAATTATCGTGTTAATTGAGAGAGAGCAGTGGGGTAACTTGGTATGCAGGGTGGCATGTTGGCAAAATGCTACGCCTAGCCGTAAGAGGCCCCGGTCAGAAGAGAATCCAACTCCAAACAAATTTTAATATTTAGTGAAATCTGATGAATTTACCATGAGCCTCGAATAGTATACTTACGTCATTGAACATAGATACCAGCAAAATATCAATGTAGTAAGTTATTCTACAGTTATATGATCCTTTTCATGTATTTGATCCGATTTCATACCGTAGCTTCGCTGTATTAGAGCTCAGAATCTTTCCTAGGGCCTCGATTGGTCGCATCACCGCCGCGTATCTATAGCGGTGGGGCCCCCGTCCCGGGCCCCGCCGCCACACATCTACCTCACGCAGAAACGAGTATATACCTCAGTAATCCATAGGAGCTATTTTGTAGTGTAACTGTTGATTATACATATTAACATGTATCCCACCAAACATTAGATGAGTAATGATTAATAATAATATTCATAATTATGCTACCTCACTTTAGGTTTTTAAGAGTTTTTTTTTTATTATTATTTTTTGCTTACATTATGACGTTGTCATTTGGTTAACGGATATTTGTGCTGTTTTTGTGCCATGTGACCGTGAGTTGTTGGTCTAATATAACTGTGGTATTGATTTTGTAACAGTATAGTTCAGTTTATATTTACTCAAAATCAAGATCGTAAATAATGATTTCATTATTATATGAGATTGATTGATGGTAAATAAATTTGAACCTTATTTTGAGTTCTATGAAATGATAATGAGTTTCCAGGAGCTAGATTCCCAATTAATTAGTGTGGGTTTATCTATTAGTTTATGAGGGTTTTTTTTTCTGCAACGTTTCTGCTTTCGATTTTTTTATTAGATTCGATCCAAAGTTAGTTAAGTTTCGGTATCCACAGCTTTGTAAATATTTGGTATTTGCAGCACTTAGTGATTTGCATCGCGATATGGTTTGTTTGACGCTGTCGTTGGACGATTGATTTAACTGTCATAAAGTAGTTTGTTTTGGGGAATTGTGACAAGATACTCGGTAGACGGATATCGTCCGATCAAACCTTAACACGGAGTGTGAATAAGACGAGATGAAAAAATCTTAACGTCTATTTGTCTTACATTCCTATACAAAACAAATAGCTATTTTTGGTCACATTATCTATCATTAAATGTAAGCTTTTTAGAGGAACCATTTTTTTCTAAAGCGGTACTTGTATCTCGAAAATATTTTTGTCAATAAACTTTACTTGTTAAATTGTGAAGCAAAAAAATTTTGAGGGATTTCTAATACATATGTACTTTTAGATGATTTTTAAGCTTCGTCGTTAAATTTATGTATTACCTTTTACCAGGTGTGGCTAACATGCTACATGAAGCGAGGTTAAGTAATACATGATCTGTGCTTTGTTATCATACAACTAATGTGAACACTGAAATATTTCAGTTACGTCATTATGACGTCACGTAACCATAATGTTTGCCACCCCTGGTGTAAAAGCTGTACTCAAATTTCTCCCCAAGGATTTGTACTTTTTAAAATATTCCGGATATGGATGGTATCTGGTCATCCTACAGGGATGTAGCTTTAGGCCAGATTTGTAAGTCGATGCAATGTGGTATTGCTTAAATGTAACAAGTTGAAGCGCGCCCGTTGTTCCAGCGACAGTGCACTATTGCATTTCTATTTCTATTCGATTCCTTTTAATGTTATTATATTGAGAACCGGAACGCCAAGCGTAATGGTTTTAGTGTAAGTGAATCGATAGGGCTGTGATATTTTTATGTACATGTAGTTTTTAAGTTTAGGGTGAATAATGAGTGAGTACAAAGGTTATTTATGGTGAAATATAACGGAATTCGGATTATATAACGATTAGTCGTACCGATTCTGGAGTGCGTCAAACGCGGCCGCGTACGCTTCTAACGTTGTATGTCGGTCTTCGGCCGTTCTTGAGGAAAGGGCCTGGAGCTAAGACGGACGGACTTATGTCATTTAGGCGATTATTATATCATCATTATACAAAAGCACAGAACGACTAGCTACAAAGATTATCAGGTTTTTCTAGACCTCAAACATGGCTATTCCCAAATTAGTTTGTGTCGTAATAATGCGGTAGTTTCTATGTTGAAAAAATTTTCATGATAATTTTTCATTGGTTTGTGTGAATTATCGCTTGATCATTATGGTTATGTGGTAATTTGGATCTAAACTGGCTACTAGCGTATGTCACTTATGCAGAATTTGTTTACCTGGATGACATAATTCCTCCCTCTAACGCTCCACACGAGACCTGCGCCGCGTCGCAGAATAAGGACACGACATCTCAAACACGCATATGGAAGTACAGTAACGATGACGTTTTAAG
Source organism: Conogethes punctiferalis (assembly GCA_031163375.1). Taxonomy (NCBI): domain Eukaryota; kingdom Metazoa; phylum Arthropoda; class Insecta; order Lepidoptera; family Crambidae; genus Conogethes; species Conogethes punctiferalis. The sequence continues at coordinate 19,157,571 of CM062082.1, read as the reverse complement.
AGAGTAGTAATGTGCAGCAAAGATAACGATAAATTCCGGTGTGTCCATATGCGTTCTAAATCTACCCAGGTGCGTAGTCACCTCTACGAGAAAGTCGCTTCAATGAAGCGATTTGTTTTAAAAAAAATACGTCTTAAGAATGTTGATGTATATTTAAAAAAGAAAGAAATATATGAAATAAAAACTCCGAAATATATTTTGGAGAGAGATATTTACAAGTTGAGGCGAGGGTCTTAGTGATAAACGTATCCAAAGACTGCTAGGTATTATAAGTTCTTTGAACTTGAATTCGACTTATAAGTCAGGGATATAATGCGGAATAAAGTCAGATGCGCGTAAGCAAATATTGTAATAGACCACGGAGTAGCTAATTAAAATCATAGGCTTTGACACGATAAAAATTGTTATAAAAAAAGTGCAAAATTGGCGCCTCGATTACGTACAATGGTACTACAGGCACAGCAGGATGACACTAAAGAGACAGACATTGGGTGACGCAGGAGTCGTGAGGCTCCACGCTTCGAAATTAACGTTGAAAATTTTCCGTTGTTTCTGGTGGGCGGATCCGCCCCGTTGGGGGGTGGGCGTCGGGGTGCGCGGAGAGACGCGCACTATGGCCGTAGCCGCGACGGTAGCTGTGGGATCGATTCAAAGACCATTTGGGTTAGGTTTCAGAATAGTTACAAAAGTTCTCGATGCTATCAGTACAATTTTAATTGGAATTATGAGCAGATGCTTTTTTAATGTCAGTGAACCTATGAGTGAGCGAGGCAGCCCGTCGCGGCTAGGGCCAGCCGAGCCCAGCTGCTAGCTAGATTGTTAAAATCAAGACCCCGGGCAGCGGCCCCGGTCCGATCGCTGTCGGCACACAGCTTGAGACAGTCAGATAGCATAATTAAATCATACACTATTGTCGTAAACCTCTGCAGAGGCTTTCATTTATCAGTAAATAGTACTTATTCAAGCTTCTATAATCATAATAATTCAAATTATACCATTTCGATGTAAATTTCGTCGCAAAGGGAACGATTGATACCATATTTTTGTATGTATGAATGGTTTATGCTGCTATTTACGGTCTGGTCTGGGCGCTATTGTGTTAAAACGAGAGGTAAATGGGAGTGAATTGAAATAGACAGTATGTTTGTATATGATATATTTGATTACCTATTACTATTTTCACTTGTGAATCACCCCGATTCACAATAAGGCTGGTTCTACGCGAACGCATCTACCTCAACAGTTGTTTAAGGACTAGCTAACATTTATGAAAATATAGTCGTTGTGCCCTTTGCGACCGTATTTGTCCCTAGCTTTTAGGTGTTAGGTTAGAACGAGCGCAGGGTATTGTGGTTCTATTTTAACGGGAGCGTTATAACTCGAGTAGTAAGTGATTCACATCATCCGACATAGCAGATGGTTGCATAATACTACCCCAATACCCGAAACGTGTAACATAGTTTCCATCTAAAACTGTCTTTAAAATGTAAGGTTTTGACCGGGTTTTATCTCTTTAGTTGTATCTAATAATAAAATATATGAATATTCAAATTAAATTAGGTGATATATCAATTCCATAATGAATGTTGTTGTATTTACGGCGCAGGAGATGTTGTGCTTTCTACAATGATTTTACTTTTGAAATCAACTTTAGTGCCACATTTTAAGATATTTTTAGAAATAGAAAAAAATATGTATTTTTAAAGCACTTTGTACGTGAGTGGCATGGAAGTTCAAATCGCATCATATCGATGTCAAAAATAAAAAATGTAAAAAAAAATTGAAAAAAAAAATATGTCTAAACCCGGTCGTTGTTACGTATAGTAATCTAAATTTCTTTTCATTGAAACATAATAATTTAGCGCTTCTAAAATGCATAATAAATAATAATAATTCTATGATATATTTTAAAGGAACGTTACTACGAAGCATTTTCATTACATTATTGTGATTTTATTTGTATTTGTAAATAGATTATTTCCAAAATTATCCTTGCCATCATTGTGAGAATTGCAATGTGAACAATTTATTGAAGAACGAAATTACAGCTGGTCTATTTGTAAGTCTAGATTGAGTGTAGGAAAATGTGGCTGTAAGAATACGCCATCGTTGTCTAACGAGAGTTGTGGCTTAGTGATCTTGATGCATTTATTTACATCGGCCTAAGGTTATGCTTAGAAAACACATGGGCCAAAAATTGAGTAGTTAGGTCAGTCGGGGGATGTTGTCCTGATCGGCGAAGTAGAACTTCGACTTTACTAGGAATGGTGCTATCTACGATAGTTGAGCGGTTGTCAGAGTAAGTTGCTCCCCTGAGGTGTGTAGCCAGCTGCGTCGCAGCCGTGACGTCACGATTCCCAGATGGAAAGGATAATTTACAGCTTTTGCTTCATGTTTGAAATGATGTATACTTTAAGATATAGTATTTTTGTGCGACACGCTTCTAATTTGTAAATAGAAATTGCTGTTCAACGTTTCCTCACGTCGAGTACTACTGGGATTTGTTTTAAGATTAGGTCGTCATAAGCGCGTCTCTGAACGTAATAGCCATTTATAGTTACTCCTAAGCCATAGCGAATCAGATATAGCCCGAGTTTTGTGACACGTATACACGCATGTAGTTGTTTTTATAAAACTATGCAAGACTTTTATTGGTCGACTGTTAGCTCTTTATCGACTACGGGCACTATAGCGTTTTTTATAATATGTAAGCTCAGCAAATAATAGTTATAATATACCGAACTACCTCCACATGCCTCCATGGATACAGTTAGATTTTGTTATAAATAATACAATATAACTTTACAGTTTACACATTATATACCTATATTTTGTATGTTATTATTATAGAGCAGATATTTGTAAGGGAAGTAGGTTTTACATAATAAGATATTGCTACTTTGCATAATATGTACGCATGATGTTACGTTCCGTTTAATGTAGAATGCCACTCAATCTGAATTGAATCGTGTTAAATGATTTTTAAACATTATGATATATTATACTATGTGAATGTATTAATTGTGTTTTATTTCATTCTCCCTCCCTTACCCGTGAGGGTAGTCTTTCCCATACCCCAAAGTCCATGTTTACAGTTAAATACCTACATTGAATGCATTGATTTATAGTCTGCATCTGATAAATACCTATAGCTGCACTCACTTTCGTTAGTTATAGTACTTAACTCGTCCTCATAATATTTTATGGTGAGAGTCAAATATAGGGTCAATTAAAATAGACTTCATTTTCTGATGTCTCTGTGTTACGAACTTAAATTGCACCATGTACGTACAGTCAGCAGTCATATTAAATGAGCCACGTACGCTATTCAAATATTTATGTGACACATAAATAGCAAACTATATCCACTCCACCACCACCACACAGTGAAACTTTCGAAATAATATCAACTGTGTCAAATAGAAGAAAATAACTTTTTCATCTATATCACTCGCAGCTAAAATAATTTTGACTACTTACTATTCTAAAATATAGATGACGTTGACTGTACCTGTGCCTGCATTAAAGTTAACGATGTAGGTATTATTTATGTAGATGTGTTAAAAGGTTCATTTTACTTTAAAAGATTACAAATAAAAATCACATGTTGAGGTAAGTATCATTTATTACCATCAAATTACGTACCTTAAAACTATTTATATATATATTTATTTAACTAAAACTGGCTTTTAACATGAAATAATGGCGTTTTAACTACATCAGTGTTTTAGGATAGTGCCGAGCATGTCACAAAAAGAGTAGCATGAATCAACAACAAATCAACCAGGTATCATTTACTTTCAAAGTTTATCGTCACGTAATTCTCTGGAGGGATTCGCTACAGGTAGAAAATCATAAAAAATAGATCCAAAGTATTTGAAATGCCCATCTTTTTGTGATACACTTATTAAGATTGATTATTCCAAATCTGCTCTTATAATTTGTGACATTCGATACAAGCTTATACTTAATTCATAAACAAGTTATTGATAAGAACGTACAATAAAATCGTTTAGGTCGCGATACTCGATACAAATGTACCATCTCGACAAAACCTGTAAGACCCGCGCTGGTAAAATGCTTGCAGATAAATTATGTGGAAGAAATCTACAAGATTTTTCCATACAAATTCAAACAGAGAAATCGTTCGTGAATTATTGTAAATATAAACTATAGGAAGCCAGCTAGCCTACTGATTACATGAACTGGTATAACCGATACGATCCGTTTTTGTAAAAATTACTTTCCTTAGCCGAAATTTTACTATGAATCCCGCTTATCCATAAACTGACTAGACGTAAAAAATTAGGACATACACTCACGTATGCCAGCAGTTTTACTCGGAAGCGATGACGTTACCTTTGCTATATTTAAATGTAATTATGAAAAATATACAAATTGTATTTATGGTAACCTTACTTACTAATATTTTCGTGTGAAATATTTACAAAGAAAAACGCCGGAAGCGTCTCGCTACTCAACAATTTCGTCCAGAAGTGTACAGTATTCCGGACCGCAAATTGTTCGCAGCGCACGGCCCCGGCACGATCGCTACGGCTTGGTAAACTCCGACTCATTACCGGTTTAGTATTGACTTTATTGTACTAAAGTTCTGTCGTCTCTCTTTCATAGCTCGAACCCAATATAACTTTAATAAGGAATGGACAGATGCTTGGTAAGTGAGAACGCGATATGCTGTTATGTGATTCGGACTTACGGCGTCTAGTTTAAACATGTTAATAACCATTTAACTTAACTGGAGTGAATCAAGTGATTTATTATAATTGTGAGCTTGATTACAAACTCAAGCAAGATAATGCCTGCATTTTGTATACTAGTTATTTACTTTACTTTATACAAATTCTTATATGGTTTATAAAAAATAATATTATGCCTTCTGCTTCGTTAAACATTGTGTCTTTATATTAGAACATGCTTAATAAAACTAAAACAGCAGTCAAAAATATGTTAACAGTAAATTTTGTAGACGATATAATAATTATGAAGTATAGCCCCTACGTGATAAATGCAACAAATATACAGTAAATCTACTACAATAACATAAAATAATAAGGAATCACTAACGTGGTTTCACTCAGACATCGACCATAATACAACTTATTATAAAAATAAGTGTAAAAAAAATGTTAGAATAAATACCGCTCAATCAACAGTTTCTTGTTATAATCACCTTTTACATAAACATCTATCACTACATTCACATAATTAAATACATAAAGAAGTACGAAGACATATTTCAGTCAATCAATTGGTTTAAGATACAATATCAAAGGAAGTTAAATTCGATACATCACTTCGTGCAGCGAAGTCCATCAAAATATTGCATCGAGGAGCACTATTGCTTTTCATAATCCATTTGAAATGTGTCATTAGGAATTTTGACTGTTGAGTGGTTTTCTGGAAAACACTCTGGTATTGGTAGGCTTTTTTGGTGCACTACTGGTGGACTGGCCTACTCTTGCCGGCGTCGACTTAGGCCGCAGACTGGGGATTTGAGACACCCTAATACCTATTGCGGATTTCTGCTTCAAAGCGCCGGACACTTGCGTCTGCTTCGGCTGTCCCTCGAATGTTGAACTCCTGATCAGTTTGGGTGTCTCCGGCTTGTCGCTCTCAATCCAGACTCGTTTGTCGGGCTTGGTCGGCTGTTTCTTGCTCTGTTCCACCTTCTTCCAGAGGCTGGCGATCTTGCTTTCAACATCCTTGGCCGCTTTTGAGGACTGAACGGAGTTGACGCTGGATGTGCTGCCTTGCCGCGACGCTCTCGACGCGAGGGTCACAGTCTTCCCGCTGTCATTGCTCTGCAAGCTATGATTGGAGGGGGAATTCCTCATAGGATTGTCTGTTCTCTTGGTCACTTTGGGCGTAGGTTTGCTTTGAACCGGTCCTTTAGCGGGAGGTCGCGAGTACCGGTTCAGTTGCGGTAGTCTCGACGGGGAGGTGTTCGCGGTGGATTTAGTCGGCGAAGTGGCTTTGTATTGCGATGCACTCGCCTTTCCTGTCGGCATTGGCAGGTCCTTCGGTGGGACCGTGCTCTCCTCCTTCGTGAAGGTTCCTTGCCGCGCGAGAGGTAATGGTTTGCTACCAGATAGAGGGATGGAGACGGGTTTCTGCGGCGTTTTCGTGGGGGACCTGTTCGGTATGGCCTTTTTGGGCGAAGTGTTTGCGCTTGGCGTTTTGGAGGCAGTGGGAGTTTTGTTGGGCATTTTGGCACTGGTGTGAGCTTTGACCAGATTGGTCGTTTTGGGCGCGGGGATCGCCTTGGCGGGCTTGGGCGGGGCGGCGGCGGGTTTCTTGGTCGTCGTGTTCCGTCTGTACGGCGACACGTACATGGCCTTCTTCCTGCCTCTGATCGCTTTGGGCGCTTCCTCTTTGTCGAGCGACTCGTTGCTGTCGAGGCTCTCGTCTCGTCTCGCCGGCTTGATGATCTTGGGCTTGGGGCGCGGCGAGTCCTGGTCGGACTCGGACTGCGGCCTGTCCTCGGAGTTGCTGTCGCCCTCGTAGCTGGCGAAGTCGCTGCTGCTCGGGTGCTGGGTCTTGTCCGCGTTCGTCCGCCGGTAGGAGGCGGTCATCTCTATGTTCTTCAGGTTGTTGACGACGCACATGTCGACGGCGGCCGGGCTCTCGATGACGGGCAAGTAGTTTCTGAAGCTTTTCGTGTACGTTTGCATTTGCGTCGAGTTGAGTTCGAAGTCGTCCTCGTTGTGGCCGCTGTCGGCGTCTCTGGAGAACACGTCGTCATCTCTGTGCTTGTCGTCGAGTATCTGATGGTGGTTGAGTTCGTTCGAGGACAGGCTGTCGTAGCCGGTGGTGGTTTCGACGTTCTCGAAGTTAGCGTCTTTCGTGACGAAGGTCGGGGAGGGAGGGATGTCCTCGCTGAGGGTCCTGGTGCGGAAGCGCTCCGCGTCCTCCATCCTCTTCTGCTTCATGGTCTTCTTGGCGGCCAGACGCTGCTTGAGGGACTCGATGTGCGGGTCGGGCGCGGCGTGCTCCACGATGCTCTGTATGTTGACGGTCTGCGTCTGGTACCGAGCTCTGTCCTCCAGCCGCCTCTGCTTCGCGCTCACCTTCCGCTTCGCCTTGGCCTCCGAGCAAGCGGTGACGTACTCCTCGGACCTGTCGCTCTCCGACTTCGTCCACGTCACGAATTCCTCGTCGACTTCCAAGACGATCTCGCTTTCGGTCACATTGTCAGTTATGGTGTAAGTTTGGTATCTATCTTTGGAGTAGTACCTCTTTTCCTTCGGCGTGAGATAGTTGGGGTCCCTCTGTCGCTTGGGGGTGGACTCCACGCTGCTCATGTCGGAGGGGAGAGGCGTGCAGTCCGACCCTGAAGGTATATCGGTGACGACGTTGAGGGTGTTCGAGACGCAGTCATCGAAGACTTGCTGAGCGGTCGTCGGGTCTACTTCTATGGTGGATTCGGCCATCTCGTCGAACAGGGAGGGGGGGTTGACCTGATCCAGGTCCTGGAACATGGCGAAGGCGCTGCAGAGCGGGAAGTCCTGGATGGGTTGCTTCAAGTCGAAGACTACCGGGGTCTTCTCCCTGGAATCTTCGACTTCAGAGACGATGCTGGACACGGAGACCATGCTGCCCTCCATGTCGATGTTCTCCATCTCGGACGGCGGCTTCACGTTATCCAGGAAGCTGATTGGACTGCTGTCCAGGTGCTCGGAGCTGCCCTGGTGCATCGAGTTGCCGAGGGCTCGCTTCACCATCAGGGCTACTGGGAGCGACTTCTTGCGGTTCCTTTGGGACTTCCTGCCCGGGGCGGATTCGTCCCACTGGCCGGAGGCGCTGAGGGACAGGAGGCTGCCGAGGTTCGATGGAGGGCGGACGTTGTCCAAGTCTAGCGACGTTAGAGAGGTGGCGCTGGTCTCCATGTACTGGGCGCTCTTCAGCTGAGCTGCTAACCTAGCCGCCTCCTTCTCTATCGCCGATGATATAATGGAGTCGAAGGGTTCCACGTCCTCTAAATGGGAGACCTCGCAGCGCTCCAGCTTGTCGGTCAGATCCGGCCGCGAGAGGGAGATGCCGATGACCTCGCTCTTCTCCAAGAGGTCCGGCAGCGTCGTGGTCGGGTCGACCGCCTCGCTCAGCAAAGACGAGGCGAGGTGTACCGACCCGCTGATGGTCGGGAAGGTGACGTCGTCCGGGCAGGTGTCGTCCGTCCAGGTGTGGGCGGGGCGCGGTCTGCTGCGGCGGGTGAGGGTGCCGCCGTCGACCGGCCCGGGCGACGGAGGCTCGCTCCAGGAGCCGTCGGTGACGTCCGCGTAGGACTCGTTCGACCGGTCGAGGTCGTCCGTCCTGATCGATTCGAGGGTCGTGTTCGCCGACTGGGGCGCGAGGCACTCGTTCGAGCCTCGCGACGCCGTCAAAGCGTCGACAGATGGCGCGAGCGAGCACTTTGCGGTTGCGTCGTCGGGCGGGTTCGGCGCGTCGAAGTCAACGTCGGTGATGTTGACGGTCAGGTCCGCGTCGCCGTCGACGCAGATCGTGTAGGAGCGCTTGCGGATCGCGGGCAGCTGTTCTCGGGGGTGGGGTAGGTTTTCATAGATGGCGTCACTTACGCTAGAGCCAGTGGTGCAGTGCGGCCCGCCTGCGCGCGCGGTGTCGTGCGCGTGCGCAGGGGGCCGCGGGTCGTTTTTTGTCCGGCGCGCGAGGCCGGCGCAGGCGCCGCGCTCGATGACGTCACGCAGCAGCGCTCTGTCGGCGGAGGCGCGTCGTCGCGGCGGGTCGCGGTGTCGCGGCGGGTCGCGGGCGGCGCGTCGCTCGGCGGAGCGCGGGCGGCGACCGGACCGGGACATGCCGGCGCGTACGCAGCGCTCGAACACCTGTCGAGGATAGCGGAAGTCAAGTGACGTATATAGTTTACGCTATAAAAACTTCCAGCCTTCACACCTTCACACACTGTTTTGGGGGTCAAAATCATCCATACTGATGTGTCTGTCTGTATGTTTGTCTTTTTTTCACGGTAAAACGGAGCGTTCAAATAAAAAATAGCAAAGACATCAAAAATTGGGAGTGGGAGTCTTTGACGTCACTCGCTCCCATAAAAGTGCCTCACCGAGTGACGTCACGGGTAATTTCAACGGGCTATAACTTTGTAATTTTTAGTCTAATTTACAAATAAAAAAATACGTGTCTTTTATTTTTAAATAAGCTAAAAGACAAATCTATCTACTATACTATATATAATATAATCTAATTACAATTTTTATCCATAATAGCCTATTCACAAAGATCTACTGGCGTCAAATATACTACTGTATCTCGTTCCTGGTCAGTGCTGTACCCACGCCTGAGACCGGCGCGCTCGACGCCCTTGAACAGCTCGCGGTCGGTGGAGCATCAGAATTAGCTGGAGTAGTGTAAGAAGCTAGAAACACTCGCCTCTTGTCAGTGGAGCCAAAGAATTCATTGCTGATGGAACTCAATGAGCTGTCTCTGTCATCCTCCGCTAGGACTGTATGATCGAATAAACTTTCTCCAACTGCTCACCTCCTTATCAGTAGAGCCAAAGGACTCGTTGCTGACGGAGCTTAACAAGCTGTCCCTCACGTTCCTGGCTAAGACCGTAGTCGCCCGGAGCGCAGGCCTATTTCTGGGGCCGGCGCGCTCGATCAGCTCGCGTTCGGTGTAGCATCAGATCAGATTTGGCTGCAGATTAGCTTAGGACACTCACCTCCTTATCAGTAGAGCCAGAAGACTCGTTGCTGACGGAGCTTAACGGGCTGCCCCTTTCGTTCTTGGCCAACGCAGTAGCTCGCAGTCAGTGTAGCATCAGATCAGATTTGACTGCAGTATAGAAGTGTGTTAGCTTCACTGACCTCCTTATCAGTGGACCCAAAAGACTCGTTGCTGACGGAGCTCAGCGAGCTGTCCCTCTCGTTCCGGGCCAGCGCGGTAGCCGCGCGGGGCGCAGGCCTATGTCTGAGGCCGGCGCGCACGGCGCCCTCGAACAGCTCGCGGTCGGTGGAGCCGAACGAGTCCAGGCTCAGCGAGCTGCCCGAGTCGGCCGGCGGCGAGCGGTCCGAGCGGCGGACGCGGTCTAGCTGGCGGCTCTCTCTGCGGCCTGGAATAGATAGAATATTTAAATTAGAGATTTTTTGATCATCATCGTCGCCTTTGTTGTAGTCCACCGCTAGACATAGGCCCGTCCAGTTGTTCGCCACTTAGGGCAAACATCTGGAGGATATACCCCTAAACGCCACGTTGGGATCACGATTTGAATCTGAAACAACTTATTGGGTAGATTTGACACTATATTGTGATATTCTTTATTCGGTTCGAAGGACCAAGGAGACTTTATCAATGTAAGCATACTCCAACCCAGACTCCATCATCACTTAACATCAGGTGTGATTGTGGCTTTCCTAGAAAGAAATAATAAAAAAAAGGAAATTGAGATTTCAGTAAATCAACTGAAATAAACCTTTCATGCACAAAAGATTTAAAAATTCTATCCGGTTCGAAGGACCAAAAAAAGGTAACTGAGATTCCAGCTGTCATTATGTCACACGGCGGTATTCTTTTTAACCGACTTCAAAAAAGGAGGAAGGTTTCTCAATTCGACCGTATGTTTTTTATGTTTTACATTACTTTTATTCACATTACTTTTTGTTAACTTGACGATTCATAAGTACTTATCTTAAGTCTATTTGAATAAAGATATTTTTATTCATTATTCTGGTGATAAGTGTGTTTATGTGTGTGCGTGTGTGTGTCACCTGTCGCGTGGTCGTCGGGCGGCGGCGGGCGCGGCGGCGGGCCAGCGCGGGCGGCGCGCGGCGGGAGCGGCGGCGGGGATGCGCCTGCGCCTACTCCCCTCTCCGAACTGCAGCTGCGGCTGGAGGTATAATAAAAATTGCTTTTATGATGCCGCGGCCACACATCGGAGATATTTACACCAACGTAACGTTTTGCGCCCAACGCACCAATGTGTGTAACGGTACTTTGACACAATGAAGACATTGAGCGCGTTGGGTGCCGGATTTCTGAATGGGCTTAAGATTTTTTTTTTTTTTTTTTTTTTTTAAATATCAGACAACATCACATACATTGCTCCGATCCCAAAGTAAGTAGCTTAAGCACTTGTGTTATGGGTATCAGAACAACGAATGTACCACAAATAAATACTTAAATACAAATATAAACACCCAGACACGGGACAAACACAAGTGTTCATCACAAGAATGTTTGTCCCGGGTGGGAATCGAACCCACGACCCTTGGTTCAGAAGGCAGGGGTCACTACCAATTGAGCCACCGAGCCAGTCCCCTTTCGTTTCCCTTGTGATGAACGTGCCTATTGTTTTCTCCAGATGATTTCCAGAGTGCCACAGGATTCCGTACTCTCGGTGTCGTAGAAGAATATCCAGATGCGGGCAGCAGTAACGACCTGGGTACTAATAAAACCTACTGCGGTCACCAACCCGCTTGCAAAGCGTGGTGGCTAAGGCAAATCCCCCCAAATGAGAATTGTCATTAGGTGAGGCCTTTATACAGCAGTGAACGTTTGCAGGCAGATGATGAACCAACTAAAAAACATGTTGCAGCTCACCTATCGCGCACGTTCCTCGCGAACTCGTGGGACATCCGCACCGTCTCGGTGGAGGAGCGCAGGTACGGCGGCAGGGATCGCTGCAATAGGGTATAGATAGATAGATATTCTTTATTGCACAAACATAAACATATACAGGAATGAGTATACAAACAAAACAAAAAAAAACAAACCATAAAAAAAAACATTATAGTAGGTACAATGTAGGCGGTCTTATCGCTGGGAGCGATCTCTTCCAGACAACCTTCAGGTAGAGGACAATTGCTAAAGAATAGGGGAAGGTATATGACTATGTTTAATTTTCCATGTTATTTGATAGCTTCCAGAAATAACCATTAAAATCGGACTTATTTGAAAAATCACAATAAAATTATTTTGCAAAATGAGAGCGCGATAGGCCTTCAAAGTTCACCGGGAAAGTTCATTTTAATATTTTGAAATCAATCAAAGAACATTATAGCACTATTTATAACGCAATATTTAATATAGCCATCGACCAAACTTATACGAGGCCACAGGCATACAAAACATCACGCAAAACTCTAAGTTAAAGTAGCTAGCATCAACAATGTTTCTATGATTGGGTGATGCATCAAAATCAACCCATAACAAAAATTAGTCATTAATGCCTATTATAGTAGATACTATAGACTACATAGATATGTATAATCTGCAGATTATCCAGGTAAGAGCAAATCAGTTTTTGTTGGGTGAGCGCGCTCCATCGTAGGATTTTACATGGCTTAACATATGGCGTGTTGGGATCAATTAATTTCCTTATCAAAAGAAATCTTAGGAGACCTCATTCTATATGCGGTGTTATAAACCCAATTTCGGAAACGGAACACCAATGAACACTTACATAGACATCCCCTCGGACGCTGTACGGAGCGGAGGACGTGTCCGACGGGGGGCCTTTGTTCTTCACCACCTGAAGATTTAAAAATAAATTAAAACCGTTACTCATCATCATCATCAGCCTATCGCAGTCCACTGCTGGATATAGGCCTCTCCAGTTGTTCGCCAATTTTGGCAAACATCTGGAGTATATACCCATAATCGCCACGCTGGGCAGGCGGGTTGGCGATCGGAAGGCGTAGCTTCTCGCTCCAGTGACGCTGCTGCCCGTCATCGGTCTGTGGTATTTAGCTACGCCGTCAATTGTGATGGTTATACCGCCTCCAGTCGGTTGCCAGCGCCTCGTTTGTTATTCGGCAGGATGCACCACGGGCAGGTGAGGTTGGCTTAGAGCGAAAAGTTGATAGGCCGCTCCCTTACATCCCCATCATCTAGTAAAACTGTTACTAACAAACTTAAAAAAAAATGCGATAAAAGATTGCCTTAGGTTTTGACTGTAGCCATGTCATTGTGTCTATGTCGCAGTCATCTGGTTGAATGTCCTATTTCATTGAATGGCTAGCGTGTTCATTGAATGAAGACATTTAATTGAATGCCTAAACGACAACTCGTCAAGTTGCTTATGTAACGTTCAACGACTTGACTGAACGTCAGTTGGCATAGTCGTTGAAGGGATATAGTCGACTGTGTAATTTTTTTTAAAGTATCCAGCGCCGGCGAATTAGTAGGTAAATCGATGTGGTTACACTATTTTATTACAAAACTAGCTGCGCCCCGCGGTGTTACCCCCGGTTCCTCGTTGCATTTATTCAAATTGATCCAGAACCATCCTTGGACTTCAACGAACATTTACAAAAAAGAATTGGCCAAATTGGTCCAGGCGTTGTTGAGTTATGCGCTTACCAACACATTTTGGGATTCATTTTTATATTATAGACATCAGGAGGTCACCGAGGTCATCACGCGTGCACTGACCTTGGCGATGCCCTTCTGTATGCACTCCTCGAGCAGGTCCCCGGCGTCGCTCAGGTTGGAGCTGTCCGAGGTGTCGGGCGCGTCGTGCGGCGCGGGCGGGTCGCCGAGGTCGCCGAGGTCACCGACGTCGCCGAGGTCGCTGAGGTCGCCGAGCTCGTCGAGGTCGCCGAGGCGCTGCTGCGGCGCGGGCATGGGCGACGAGTCGATGGACAGCGCGGAGAGGTTGGAGTTGCTGCCGGCCTTCGAGAGGATGGCGGGCGTGTCCTCAGTGAAGTACACTTGGCAGACGTCGCTCGGCGTTTGGGTGCCTGCGAGTCAATGTAACATAGTATGACAACATAAAATTGCAAATGGGTCGTTCTTACGACAATAAAAAGGTGATTTCTTGATGGATTTAACTTCTTTAAAATTTTAACAGTAATATGACTGTTTTGCACTACAACAAAACAGGTATTATGTGTTGAATAAAACACACAGCGTTAGTATGAAGAAAGCTGATGTGAACATGCCTTTAAACCAGTTGTCTATGGCCGAAACTTACCAAATTGTCTATGTTTCCTACCAGTGTGCACCTAACGAGGGTGCCTGTCACTAATGACATCTCATAGTAGTCTTCAGATCACCAGCAAGAGCATTGCTGCAACGCTGTGTGTTTTATTCAACACATAATACCTGTTTTGTTGTAGTGCAAAACAGTCATATTATGTGTCTTCTAAAACACACAGCGTTAGTATGAAGACCTGTTTGGTATCTGCTGGTGGGAAACACAAACGCTATGATGAATATGTTTATAAAAGTATTTAGAACAATTTGTTTATTCAAAATTAAAAACAAATAACAACTTAATTTATTTCTTCTGATACATCCACATACCTTGGTCTATATGAACTACATATTTTGTATTCATATACATATATGTATATTTAATTAAAATCAACATACTTACAGTAAAAGCTGTAGGTGAAACTACTAACAGTTTCTAAATGAAATGAGATCAAATGTCTCAACAAGGCTAAGTGCCCTGCAAAGAAGCAAGTTTGTTATAATTAATAAGAAAAATAACAACTTATTTGCATATTAGAATAGCTGGCACAGTAAATAAATACTGTTTGAATTGGTACTAAGTACACTATTCATTGGATGACCATTAAATAATACTCCTTAATTGCCTGAATGCATTTCAGACATTCTAATATTTTCTGGACAGGTAATCAGACAATACCCTAGCCAACTTCTTGAGGCTACAGCTGATCTGATACTGCCTGGTGAGGCATCACTCTTAGCATCCTTTAAGATACTACAATCCAGTTTGCAATAATAGTTCACCATTCTGATAATGGTATGAACAAACTAGTCTTCTGATCTGTACCCTTTCAATAGTTAGATATCCTTATATCATCATATAGGATTCGTATCCTTGATGTGACATCATCTGTCATCACAGGACAAATCTGTTGATTCGGATGCTGCCGTAGCAACCATGCAGAATGCCTGCTGGAATCAGTCTTGAGAGTCAAATTTAGACCCTATAGTAGGTTTGTCTGTTATATCTATTCGATTTTAAGAATATATATTAAGTAAGGTGAGATCATAGACTCTATGACCTGAAACACGAGGCAGAACTAAAAGGCTGCCCATCTAAAAGCAATATTTAGCAAATATTGCAAAAAATATTTAGATATTTAACAAAATCTTAGTGTCCGACACAAGTAATATTGTTGTTCAGATCAGGCAGGAGAAAATGCTCTCAATACCTGCTGGATAAAGAAGACAATTTTGAAAACTACTTCTGATGCCATACAGTAAGTAGATACAGCTGATTTGTGCATACTGATAGTTCTGTATGCTAGCTTTTATTCTAGTCTAGAAATAATCTTGCTAGAAATTGGGCAATTTGTTAGCCCTCAGGCCATTGAGAAACCACTTGATAATTCCCACACTAAGTCAACTTAATTGGGGAACTGTATGATGTTAAGGTAGATGTCCGCCAACTACTTTTAAGTTTGTTCTCCTATGGATTCAGGGCAACTCGTTTAGTCTACCCTCAATCTTCTAAGTCAGAAGAGACAACATGTCTACTTAAAGAGGCCAGGTGCCCGTGGTGTTTTCTATTAAGACCCTCCGCAGGACAAGTATTGGCAAAAATTGCCTGCTTCTTATGGTCTGATAACCAAAAGCACTTGGTTCACTCCGGAACAATTAACTTAGTATATAAATTCCTTTGATCCAGTATTAAGGTATTCTTGATACAAATACTAAGCTGGGTGGGGGAAATGCCCGTCCCAACATAAGGTCCCATTGTCGGCTGATGGGAGTTGCAAAAAATTTGCAAGCCATTTCTGGAGTTACATACTTGGGTACACCAGCCAACTCTCGTGACGCGAACAAATCTACGTCTGGGACACCCCCACTCTCTGAACATAGCCTCCGCGGCTGGGGGAAAAATGCCACTCTGGTACTTTGCAACACCTTGTCCGGCAGTCTGCAATTTTGTGTAATCTCTCCGGGAGATGGGTGGCTGAGAGTATCATGAGAAGCCTCTCGGTCAGTTTCAGTAATACTAGGGATTGTTTCCCTTCTGATATCTGATTCGAATAAATCATGTGCTCTGTTTAAAGTCATCCGCTGACTTTTTATTGTTGCAAATATAATTATAATTTGTAAACTTTATTGTACAAAATGGTTCAAAAGGCGAACCCAATGTTAGGAGAATTCTCCACCAGTCAATGTCTGGGTCATGCAGAGAGCAGAAAATATGTGCAGTGAGTGTATAAAGAGAACACAGTATAAGCAAAAACCCCACCTATAGTATACAGGGGAGCTGGTATGGTGCTCAAATCTCTGATAGATAACTGCTCAAACGAGCTCCCTAGAGAGTCTGCATCCGCTGCATTTGTTATCAGGAAATAAAGCACTACTATCAGTACTATTGATATTGTACTTAATATTCTCTCAGTTAAAGGAAACCAGAGTAAAGAAAATTGGAGACTTGTGTACTTGCGACATCAAGGTCTACTATTCAAAATTATGTAAGTTGTAAAAGTTTTGCAAACTAAATAAGCCCTGAGCTTGTTTTAGTGAACTGTTTGTGCAACTCAATATCTTGTTGATTAATTTAATTCTTTGTTACCTTCCCTAAGACTCCCGAAGTCTTATCTTGTTCTGGTCTAATGTTCCATGGGGAATAGGAAAACCTGGGATATTTTAGTTCCTGAACAGGCTTTAGAACTGACTTTGTTATAAACATGCTAGCTCACTCATTAGGTTTCCAGTTGTTCTCAGTGTCTCCGGGACCCGAGTAAGAAGTTTGTCAGAAGGTCTTTCACAAGCTTAATATAATCTAGCCAGGTATAAAATTATATGGAAACCTTGAGGTCATAGGGTCTCCGCAACCCAATTAAATATTGTGGCAAACATTCTTGGAACTGATAAGAGATCCAAGGGGCAAGCAATGAACTAAGGACTTTATTGTCCAGCCACTCATTGGTCTATAAAAAAGATCCTCTCAACTCCAGTTTGAGATAAATAGTACCTAAGAAAAGTTGATAATGCTTGGTTATACAGGAGTTTCACTTGAGGTTAACATTATAAACCTGATTATTGGGAAACTGCAAAGGGGGGTTCCTTTAGTTTGCCCCACTTGCAATGCTCCCCCCCTCCCCCCCTTCCCTCCGTGAGAAGAGGGGTAGGTTTATGCAACTAATTTAGGAGTTCTGTCATCAACTTTTTGTTGTGATCAATCTCTTTATGTATTAAGATGTTACACAAATTACTGTTACCACTAATTTATAGTCCTTATTTTGTAATTTATAAAACTCTGCACCCTGAACCTGTAATGTGCTGAGATAGAAACTCTTTAATGCACAAACTCAATGTTATAGGAAGGTACATTAAAAATTGAACATAACTCAATCTAGGTGCACTTATTGCTACCAGCGATCACTTCCAGACAATCTTCAGGTTAGGGAAACAAATAACATAGCTCTGATCAGCCTGATTCTCTTTTCTCCCTCTCGGAAGATGTATTGAGCCAGGTGTGATAACCTGTTGTGAAGGTATAGTAGCCTGTAAGGCATCAATCATCAGTGAAATTGACATTCCTATATGTGAAATGTATAGATCTATCTATATGAGTGCCTCTCAAATTAGGGTTTTCTATTTCCTCTGAATCTTATACTGCCTCACTTCAATGCACTCAGCCCTATAGCCACATATAATTTGCATTGTGGTCTCAGACTTCCTACAAGCCCGCCATGTAGAATCTAACAATTATCTCATAGACACTTCATATTAGAATCTGAATTATTTATTTTACAGAATAAAAAAATACAAAAAGTATCATTAACACATCTGAAACCAGGTAATGGTCGCATTAGATGTTCCACATTTACACTATTTATTAAAACATACAGTAGGGCTGTGGTACCAACCAAAAAATATTTTTATATCAAATATTTGGGCTTGTGAAAGTCCAGACATGTAGGTATTTCATGTAATTCTAAATGTAAAGTCAAAGTCAAAATACCTTTATTCACATAGACTTAAAATAAGCACTTATGAATCGTCAAGTAAAAAATAATGTAGAAATACAAAAAGTAAAGTAAGAATGTGAATAAAAGCAATTTAAAAGAAGCTACCGCCGTGTTCGGAAAGTAGATTTCTACCGAGAAGAAACGGCAAGAAACTCGGTAGTTACTCTTTTTAAATCGCCAATTGTTACATGTTTAGGTATTACAACATTTTTTAATATTTTAAAGTTAAACAATGCAAAATAAAAGTTGAGTCTATACAATGCAAAGTTTACTACGAAGCAGCAGTCCAAGAGATGTCGTCGTTGAGGAAATCTTCTACTCTATAATAGCCCCCTTTTATAAGTAAGGACTTCATGTATGATTTGAATTTGTGAATGGGCAGTTCAACAATATGTTCCGGTAACCTGTTGAACATTTTGATACCCAATCCTACAAACGACCCACTCACCTTACTCAGCCTCAGACGTGGAACGGCAAGCTTGTGCTTATTTCTAGTGTTTAAATTATGATTATCTGAATTTTTATTGAATTGATTTATATGTTTACGTACATAAACAACACAGTCAAAGATATACTGTGATGCTACCGTCATTATGTTAATTTCTTTAAAAAGTTCTCTAAGTGATTCGCGTGTCTTTAACCCATATATAGCGCGGATGGCCCGCTTCTGCAGTACAAAGATTGTTTGTATGTCAGCAGCTGACCCCCATAATAGAATACCGTATGACATAATGCTATGGAAATAACTGAAATAAACAACCCTTGCCGTTTCAACGTCAGTCAAAAGCCGGATTTTCCTTACCGCATATGCAGCTGAACTAAGCCTTCCAGCCAGGACAGCAATATGAGGACCCCATTGCAAATGCATTGTAAATGTCTCTGTCCTGAAATATTGTTAGTTAAACCTGCCAATAGGCAGTGGTAGGTAAATAACCTTCACCCTTGTTAACATGGCACAGTTCCATAACAAGTCTAAGACCTACAAAGCTCTCTTGTACTGAAAACCTTTCTACATCGGTCAAACTCTATAGGTGTGCCAGATTTTGCAGATGGACTAAATCTCGTAGACATTCCCTGTTCACTGGCTTTGTCGAAAAAATGGAATGTAAGACTATGAATTGAAATGAAGTGGGGCAGTTGGTTGTACAGATGGATTAAAATCGCAAGTATGTTTAGAAACAGTATCTAAATGTGATAGTGTTAAATATTGAGAGATGTGTCCCAAATGCTGTAGGTATTAAAGCACCAACACGCGGTTCCGAGCCGGTTAAAAATGGTCTGTACTTACAAAATTTCTTGCGAGTCTCGTTATGACGAGATGATGATATGTCCTCCTCATCCTCCGCAGATAAGGGAGATGACAAAAGATCAGAAACCACGCTCTCTGAGCGTTGATCTCACCGTGAATCTCCTTGGGAGATTTGATGAAAAATTCTTGACTTCTTTACCTCTACCGCATGGTTCGACACATTCCGTTTTCATCACGGTATTTCACTACAATTTTGCGGGAAAAACATAAATCCCGAGAAATACGGACGCTGTGTGATTTTATAACACACTTATTTATAAGTTTCATTGTTACTTTTATCACAAAAATAAAATTTTGAAACTTCACGATGTTTAGCCGGCAAAATTCACAAACGCTATGAGATGTCATTAGTGACAGGCACCCTCGTTAGGTGCACACTGGTAGGAAACATAGACAATTTGGTAAGTTTCGGCCATAGACAACTGGTTTAAAGGCATGTTCACATCAGCTTTCTTCATACTAACGCTGTGTGTTTTAGAAGACACATAATATATATTTTAAAACATCATATAAATTATGTGTGTGTAGAGTATATGTGTTTATTTAGTGTTTATTTTTATTTCGGTTACATGTTTCTTTGCAGAGGCATTTCACACAATATTGTGACAGAATGGCCTTTTTCATCGGACACAGAATATCGATTTACCACTCTGTCACAGTATTTTGTGAAAAACATTCATGTTATGTTTGTCACTAATTAGGGAACCGATTAGTATTTTGAGTATAAGCTAAACTACCGACATTTTTGGACAATGGAGAAAGTAAATAAAATTCTAAAATAACCCAAGACATGCCACGCTGGGCCACACAGCGCCATCTAGCCCCAAACTAAGCCGAAGCTTGTACTATGGGTACTAGACAACTGATAAACTTACTTAGATACAATTTTTTTTTGTAAATAAATACATATTATACATAGAAAACACCCAGACCAATACAAACAGACATGTTCATGAATACAAATGTTTGTACTATGCGGAAATCGAACCCACGACCCTTGGCTCAGAGGGCAGAGGTCACTACCAAATGAGCCACCGAGCCTGTCGAACAAAAAAAAAACATAAATATTTACTTAGATAAATTGCCAATACTGTTACATTTTAAGATATCATCTCGCGTTTGTAAATAATCAATTGTAAACCGTAGATACTAGCTTAGGAGGTTCTTAAGGATAATGTTACCTTTATAAGGAGCATTAGGCGTGGAGCTCGAAGGCGGCAGGTGACGCACGTGATCTCTGCAACGCAAGTTACCGACATTGTACATAAAACCGAAGTAATCTTAACTAATATTATAAAGCTAAAGAGTTTGTTTCTTTGTTTGTTTGAACGCGCTAATCTCAGGAACTACTGGTCCGAATTGAAAAATTCTTTTTGTGTTGAATAGACCATTTATCGAGGAAGGCTTTAGGCTATATAACATCACGCTGCAACTATTAGGAGCGAAGAAATAATGGAAAATGTAAAAAAAACGGGGAAAAAATAATTATTCCACGCGGACGAAGTCGCGAGCACAGCTAGTCACAATATATACCATGTAACTAACCATTAAACACATATCTGCTTACCTAGTTTCTTCAGTTTCAGAGTCCTGCACTTGACTGTCGATGGGATCTGCCGTCGGCTGTTGGGGGCGCTCTCGGGTCAGTTTGAGGGACGGCTGAATAAGGAAAATCAGAAAGTGAACATTAAGCCTTTAATAATACTTTCTCTAGACCAAGTTTCAACACGATTTTTGCTGGGTGAGCGCGTTCCATCGTAGACTACGATATCGCTTACCATCAGGCGAATCGCAGTCAAGCGCAAACCCATTTTGAATAAAATAAAAACTGAGGGCAATTTTCTTGGAGACTAGCCAAGTACACAGGATATATTAAAATTCCGTAGCACACTCTTCAAAATATAACTGGTAAAGGGTGGCGCTTTTCTACATACACTAATAAAATAAAGAGGAAAGATTTGTTTGTTTGAATTGAATAGGCTGCTTTGAACGCGCATCATGCAAAAACTACTGCATGGAATTAAATGCTGTTTTCACCAACGTATTGCTATAGGTCCGATACGATCATTTTATGGAAGTCCGTTATATTTGAAACCCGATATGCACGCGTGCGACGCCGCTGGCACAGCTAGTACATATTAATTGGCGTTTATCTGAAATACCCAAAGCGAAGTGAGGGCGGGTCTATATAAAGGGCGGCTAGTCGTATATAAAACAGTGTTGACCAGTACCTGGGATGCAAGGGAGCGGCCTATCATCTTTTCGCTCCAAGCCAACCTCACCTGCCCGTGGTGCATCCTGCCGAATAACAAACGAGGCGCTGGCAACCGACTGGTGGCGGTATAACCATCACAATTGAAGGCGTAGCTAAATACTAAAGACCGGTGACGGGCAGCAGCGTCACCGGAGCAAGAAGCTACGCCCTGCGATCGCCAAATCGCCTGCCCAGCGTGGCGATTATGGGTATATCCTCCAGATGTTTGCTCTAAGCGGCGAACAGTTGGAGAGGCCTATGTCCAGCAGTGGTTGGAGAGGCCTATGTCCAGCAGTGGACTGTAATAGGCTGATGATGACCCGTACCTTGTCCCTGGGCTCGTCGTCGATGGTGAGGCTGCTGAGGCTGGTGGCGGCCGAGAACTGCGCCGGCGTGTGCTCCACCACGAACCGCGACACGCGCTCCTCGAACACGGACGTCTGGCCCGGCTCTGGGGAACATACATCATAAGAAATAAGAAACATTTATTTTCCGGACATCACAACAACACAAAGCATACATAAAAAAAACAGAAAACACAAAAAGAACATAAAAAAAACAAAGTACAAAAGTACAAGACCGGACACGGCGTTGCTGCGACGTCCGAGAAAAAACCGGGCCTCACTCAGCAATTAAGCCGTCGCTCACGCAGGAGCCACGGCGCTGGTTTACAGTGAGTCCTGCCGAGTGAAGCCTACGGACGGATTCAGGTTTAGCTTCTCAGCCGCTGGTGGCGAGGGCCGGCTGGCGACCATCGTATGCTCTGAGAACCTGTGCCTCTCCTGTTCTTAATAGAACTACGCGTCCAGGCCTTAAGAAGCCATGAAAATACTGGACAGTCAGCTTATGTGGTTTAAGATTTTTTTATAGAGAAAACACAATAACAATAAAATAAAGTAAAACTAAAAAATATCTTGTCATTGCGATAGCAATCGACAATTTTATTATTAGATTTTAACGAAACTTGGTACAATTATTCTTCATATTCCTGGGCAGGTTATAGTATACTTTTCGTCACGATATAATCAATAGGAGCAGAGCAGTGATGGGAAGTGTCGGGAAAACGGCAGAAATTTTTATCTGTATGTTTGATCGCGCATCACGCGAAAACTACTGCATGGAATTGAATGCAGTTTTCACCAATGTATTGCTAGAGGTCTAACTTAAAATTTAGGCACCATTTTATTTATTTATTTAATCTTTATTGCACAAGGAAAGTACAAATGGCGGACTTAATGCCGCGTGGCATTCTCTACTAGTCAACCATTGGCGAGTCAGAAAACTATAATGTGGTGCGGTAATAGATATTCTAACAACTCTAATTTTATACAAGTCTGTTATTTTGAGACCCGATATCCACGCGTGCGATGCCGCTGGCACAGCTAGTTAAATCTTAACTAATATTATAAAGCTGAAGAGTTTGTTTGTTTGTTTGAACGCGCTAATCTCAGGAACTACTGGTCCGAATTGAAATTCTTTTTGTGTTGAATAGACCATTTATCGAGGAAGGCTTTAGGCTATATAACATCACGCTGCAGCTATTAGAAGCGAAGATATAATGGAAAATGTAAAAAAAACGGGGGAAAAATAACTATTCCACGCGGACGAAGTCGCGAGCACAGCTAGTAAATAAATAAACTGACCGGGTGGCGGCGTGACCGCGCCGGGAGTGCGCGCGGGCGGGGAGTGCGCGACGCTGTGGCCCGGCGAGTCGGGGATCTCGCTCGGCGATATGCAGCCCGACGGCAACCGGCTGGAACGACAACACACCTTGAAACCTAATCATGGGTCCAACGAGACCTTTAAACAAATACAAACACAGCTATCGTAAGTTTGTTCCATCGTGAAGTTTCAGTTCGTCGCAAGAAATAAAACAATATATATAGGGTGTCATCGTGTAAATAAGTTTGGGAAACCCTGCTCTATGGTATTATGTCTCACATAGGCTTTAGGGTATATATGTATTACATAAATAAATATAAATATCAGATAACATCACATACATTGCTCCGATCCCAAAGTAAGCATTTTTATTATGGGTATCAGAACAACGAAGATATCACAAATAAATACTTAAATACAAATATAAACACCAAAACACGGAACAAACACGAATGTTTGTTCCGGGTAAGGATCGTACCCACGACCCTTGATTCAGAAGGCAGGGGCCCTACTACAGAAAACGAAAGTTCATTGAACGGATCGCGTATTTTTGCCCCATAAATCCCTCTCATTTGTCCCTCCCGTGTTATAATAAATCAATGAAATTGTTGAAAATCGACGTTGACGAATTTTAGTTCGTATATTCGAACACGGGAGGGACAAATGAGAGGGATTTATGGGGCAAAAATACGCGATCCGTTCAACGAACGATCGTTTTCGTTTTCTGTAGTAGGGCCTCAGGAGTCACTACCAGTCGAGCCACCCAGCAGGTAAATATGGTCCTCTATCGTATGTACCTGAACTCGGAGAGTACGGAGCCCTGGTCGTCGTGCGAGCAGTCCGGCAGCGAGCCCAGCGAGCTCGACCGCGAGAACATCAGCGGCGTCTCGTGCACGAACCGCGGCGAGCCGCCCGCCGACGCCGCCGCCGACACCGGCGACCGCGCGAACGTCACCGCCTTTGACCCTGCGGGTGGGAGCACCGGACTATTGACACGTGTGCGAGAGACGCAAGAAAAAAGAACAGTGTATAATGATGCACACGCTACAAAGATTCTATGGCCGCAAACTGTAGCGGTCGCCAGCGACCGCAGCTGCAGGTGGCTCGCGCGACAGCGCCGTGGTCAAGTTTGCGGCGTAAAGGCCGCAATATGCGGCCGATATAATTTGTCCATGTCACCGTAAAATTGTATATGTCACCGGAAAATAGCAAGAATCGTAAGTTGATC
Source organism: Conogethes punctiferalis (assembly GCA_031163375.1). Classification (NCBI taxonomy): domain Eukaryota; kingdom Metazoa; phylum Arthropoda; class Insecta; order Lepidoptera; family Crambidae; genus Conogethes; species Conogethes punctiferalis. Next base: position 19,133,167 of record CM062082.1, on the reverse strand, counting down.
AATTTCCTAGGTAGTTGATTAACTTCCGGAAAATAATAAACGGCACTTGAAATGTATTATTTAACGTATGTATTTTAGTAAATTGATCATTTTACGGGGTCTTGCCGTAAAATCATCCGACGAAGGTGAGGTGAACGTTGATTGGTTCAATGGCTCACGTGGCGTTATCCCGGCAACCAATCAGGGAACAGTGTATTAAGTTACGGGTAATAGTGCACCGTTAAATAGTACATTGAGCAACGATTGGCCCATTTGAGGACGATTTTACTTGTGTCAAAATCGTAAATTATTAAATGACTGTCAGGCTACCGTAAATTGATCAACTTACTGAAATCCATTGCGTTAAATAATACATTTCAACTACCGTTTGTTATTTTCCGAAAGTTAATCAACTACCTAGGAAATTGATCAACTTACGATTCTTGCTATTTTCCGGTGACATATACACCGTTAAATTATGATCTATCATTCATTTCCATTTTTCATCCATTCATTCATTTCGGTAGACTGTAATCGATCGAAAGATTCGAACTGTCGAAAGATTGTGAACCGTAACATTCTTTCGACAGTCTACAATCTCGCAAGATTGATTGTACTCTAACGATATTTACAATTTCACAGTGACATATGTATGTGTGAGTGATATATATAGATACATATAATATGAAGACACAAACAGCTGCGCGCATCAGCCGATAAGCCTCGAAAAATTGAAATCTAACTTGACAGTGGGCTTCACTTTCGTCTTAATACCACGATAGACCAAACAACTCCTAGCCGGGTTGAAACATAGATCTCCTTCCTCCTCTCAGAGCGAGGTGAACAGTGAAAGATCGAAATCTGTTCACCTCCCTATTGCTTGGTGTTCGCGCCACTATTAGGCGCTTACAGCCAATCATCTGCCGCCAACTTCGTCGCGGCCAATCAAGGCGAAGCTGGTGCCACTATTAGGCGTCTCTAACAATCACCAGCCGCCGACGTCGTCGCGGCCAATCAGAACGCAGCTGTCAGGTGACAGCTGTCAACTAACAAGACAGAAGATCTACAAGCACGCTACCGGCAAGGGGCCGTCTATTTTTAGTGCACAAAAAACCTATAATAATCGACGTGAAACGCCAAGAAAGGGCCACTACCAGCATCAACCAGCTGCCTTTGTTTTGAGTTGACACTTGGAAATAATGGCGTATTTACTTTGATTATTTATATTTTATATATTCTGTGAATAAATTTTGTAATTGCCTTTTGTTAAATAAATAAATTTATTGTTACTAACCTTCTTTGTCTTTAGCTGAACTGCTGGTGTTAGGTTCCTCCTGGAGGCTGGGGTCCACATTGATAGTGGCCATGGCATTCTTCTTGGCCAAGCTGTCCTCCTCCGTGGGCTCCCCCATGCTGCTCAACGAGCTGACCCTCGAGAAGTACCCAGGGGTACCCTCGTCGCAGTAGTTGACCGGCTTCTCAGGGCTCACCATGCCCGAGCTGAACTTGGTGTCGAAGACTCTCTTCTCTTCAGACTCTGATGAAGGCGCTTGTGGAGTGGTAGCGGCTAAGTCATTGTCATGTCTAGGAGGATCCTCTATAGAGCACGTGTCTTTCTCGTCCGAGTGCGTCATCGCTTCCGGATTTTCCTTAGCACTGGGCGTCTTCGGCTTGCCATCCTTGCCGATCACTCTTAAATCAGACATCGAAGTAGCCGTCGAGAAGATTATGGGTGTCTCGTACGGAGTGCCCTCGGTAGCGAAGTGCTTAATGGTGTCCGAAGGCCCCGGGGGCTCCGACAGGTCCGACCCGGTCTCGGACTGGTGCTCCGCGTACCGCAGAGAGTAATCCGTCGGCTGGTCCAGATCCGTCTCCTGGTAGTCCCCAAAGGTGCTGGCGTTCTCCTTCTTAGTATACTTTTTGGTACCCTCCGCTGATTTCGCCTTCTCTATCGAATCCGAATCCGCCGCTTTGGTTTCCGAATACTTCCTGCTGTAATCGACAGGCTGGTCGCAGGAATCCTGGTCGACGTCGTAACCGGGTTCCGTGAAATTGGTTCTTATGTCGGTGGTGCTCCGCGGGGGAGGGATCGGCGGCTGCGAGGGGTACCTGAGGTAGGTGTCTTTACCCAGCGTCTTCGATGTCATCTTGAACGCTTCGCTGCCGGTTTCGGACTTCATCAAGTCTTTACTCCTAGGTGTCGGTACAGGGACTTTGCCGGTTCGCATGACGCGCTCGAATACGGAGTCGGAATGGGTGCTCGTGACCGAGTCTTTGCTGTCCGATCTGTTGACGTTGTTGGTGCTGCCGCCTGTGGTGGACCGCGTCACTAAAGCGCCCTTCAACAGTGTGTTACTGCAGCTGAGGTAGCTCGCCAAATGCGCGCTGTGACTCAACGATATTTGTGACGTCAGAGTTCCCATGAGCGGTGAACTCGAGGTCATCCTGTGCCTCTCCAGGTTCATGGCTATCGTGCGTTCTGTTGCCGTGAAAAGGTTTTTCTCGTCCCTGTTGCTGGTCGTGGGCGATGTAGCCGGTTCAATGTTGTCGCAAGTCTCGGCCAAGTTCTGATCTAACTCCTGTTCTAGAGCCTTCTGTTTCCGGGCTCCGAGCGTCGGGAGGGCCGGCAAATTCATGCTTCTCGCCGTCGTATCGAGCGAGATGATATGAGTTTTGCCAGGCTTTGAATTGAGTAGATTTTTGAGTGCGGCGCTCGAGCCCATGGCGATCATCTTGTGTTTGGAATGAATCAAGCTCCTGAGCATGGGCACAGCGCCGTGGTCCCACAGGAACTCCTGGTCCTGCGGACACCTCGCCGAGAGGTTCCACAGGGTGCCGCACGAGTTGCTGACTACAGTTAGACTCGGGGACTTGAGGTGCTGCAGTAAGACACTGAGACAATTTCTCTCGCGGAGAATTTGTCTGTAATCTTCTCTGACGGCTATGTGGCTGGATACATTCCTCATGATGCCTCCCGCGTTTTCCACGATTGCCAATGTTTTCGTCGGTGAGTTGTAGCTGAGCATGTCGACGAGGAACCCTAGGGCCCCGTCGACGGAGCATAGAGCCACTTTGTTCATGGAGCAGTGCGCCGTCAGGTTCCACAGGGCGGAGAGGACAGATTTGAGGGTGGCCTCCTTCTGGCACGTCATGGCCGCTTTCGTCAGCCCTTTGACGGCGCCTACTTCTCTGAGCACTTGTTTGCTGTTCGTATCGGCTCTCCATGATAGGTTTCTGAGTACTGCCGCAGTAACCTGAAACGTTAATTCAAAAGCATGAGTATTGTTATTTGCCTCCTTTGAATTCATTTTGAATTTAATATGAGCTTTTAATTCAATTACAATTTCTCTGTGAGTTTGTACAAACATTCTTAGTTGTAATTGTTTTAATAACAAAAGATGCAATGTACATATTGTATGTATGTACATAATATTCATATTATGGCTTTATTATAAATTTTACACTTTCGAAATTTACTTTTCTAGTCAACTTTGTAGGCCTAGTTTGCATGAATTCATAGTTATGATTTCTCATATTATATTGATCCTTTTGTTAGTGACCTTGATATAACATTTAAAATCAAACAAATACCCTATATATTGCAAGAAATAAATATGAATACGTACTTGTCGCATATCGTCATTGGGCGATTCCAGTTGTTCCACCAACGCCAGCATAAAATCCTTAAACGAGCACAGCAGAGACTTATTGTTGCCATCTCCAAACGTCAAATTGGTCAAAGTCATGCCCGCGTACTTCCTCATGGTCAAGCACGTGTTGTCGTCGGTCCTGCTGCCGTGCGCCGCCTGGTCGCCGCTCACCAGCGCAGCGAGGGCTTGCAAACCGCCCAATTGACACACCACGTGTCTGTGCTCCTCGTCAAAAGACAGCTTCATCAACGCGGCAACGCTCTGACTGGGATGCTTCGTCGCGTCATCCTCTATCACCTCCTTCCCTTCCTTCCTCGCTTCAACAACATCTTCTAAAACATAACAGTATTCTCTAACTTGTTCTAACAACCTCCAAACTCTCGCCTCTCTCCTGCCAGCCTTGTCATCAGTCTGTGTGTGGATGATATTGCGCAGCGCCTTCGCGGCTCGATCGCGCGTGTCCCTCGGAACCTTCGAGTGGATCAGCTGCACCAGTAAAGGTATGCACCCGGCTTGTCTCATAGCAATGCAACTTTCGACCGATCTGCTCATGTCTAGCAGAGGCGCACTGAGATCTGCGTTGTTCTCTGGAGAGAGACTCAATAGTGAGATCAGGGAGAAAACGCAATCCATTTTGTTGTCCAAGTTGGATGACGGTCTCGGGCAATCGGTGGAGCCGTTGCTGGAGAAGCTTCGAACGCTGGAGGAGTCGTGACCTGTCCAGACATCGCGTTCCCCTGGCCAGGTCCCCCGGTAGAGCTGGGACGCTCGTTTATCCCGCTCACTCGATCTCGCTGCGCTTTCTAACCCGTAATGCAGTGTGCTTCTGTAACTCGTTCTGTGCGGTCGGTCTTCGTGAGCCGAGTAGGCGGAAGTTTGTGGTTTCATAGGCCTCTTGGGGAGGGCCCCGGCTTTCTTTTGTGCTAAATTATCGTCGCCGTCGACTTCATCGTCTAGGAAATTCGGGTTAGTGATGTCGCTGCGTTCGTCGAACTCGTCGGGCGACGGCGAGTGGTCTAGGAAGTGTGGTTTTGGAATGCGGCATTCGATGTTCGATTTGGACGGGGGCTGGTAGTCTTCGTCGAGGAAGTGCGGCCGGCGTGGGAGGGGGTCGGGTTCTAGGGTCTCCAGTTCCAGCGTGAGGTCCCGGGAGCGCGCCTTGTCTGCATTTTTTGGGGGGACGTTTTTAGACGGGAGTGTTTTGGCATCTTTCGGGTTAGGTATGCGGCGCGAGTCGGGGGACAGCGGAGACGCGTCTAGGGGTGCCCGAGGTGGTTCGCTCGACGTGGAGGGGGTGCAGTCTTCGCTGGCGGAGGGTCCGGAGTCGGTTAATGGTGAATTCGAGGAGTCCATGCTGCTCCAGGGATCAACCATCACTTCGTTCTCCAACTGAAACAATTTGAGAGAAAGCAGTTTAAAAGTTGTCCGTTTATGGGTAAACGAGTCAAGGTTGTGGGCCATAAGGTGATCAGCTGTGGACAAGTGCAGGCCGAAATGAGTAAGCGTAGTTAATCGTGCGGTCAAGGTTACTCGGTTATTATTACATGTATGTAAAGTTGTTTTTATCTGGATCTTTGACGCCGGCTACGAAGGAAAGAGCGTAATAATTGCGCTCAGCAACTATACTAAATAACTTTAATCAGTTTTGGTCGAGTAAGTCGTTTAATAAAATGTGCCGTTACATAATATTCAGTGATTCACACACGTTAACGAGTAGTGTAGCGGTACAAGTGTGCGATGCATTCTCTAATCTAATACGGTGTCATCAGATGTGAATCATCGTTTTCAAGAAACTGCCAAAACGTAGCGACAGATTCTTGTAGGTCTAGTCAATGGACAAAAAATGTTTTGTTCTATTGTTAAAAGTGTCTTGAATGAGTAACTATAAGTAGGTACTTGCTATGATAATAAACAGGTTTTATTTTAGCATTTTGGGCCGTAGTAGGTATAGGTAGTTTAAGTCACAGATATGTATTTGATGGAAAACAACGTACAAAGAAAATAATTTATTTTATTAAACGCATAAAGCTAAAACCTTTGATTTTTAGACACGATAATTAATCAAAATGGACATGGCTTTCAAGGGAATTAGAACTAGGCAAAGCACACAATTGCATAAGGCACTTTAAAAAAGAACGACCATACTCAAATATTTAGAAAAATTGTTTTCGAAGTATACAAGCAAGCTTGTTAATGTGCAATAAGGAGTATCTATCTATCTATGGGTCGGATATAGCGTCTGTTTTAGATATTCAGATATTGGGAAGGATTTAACCAAAAATATTGTCACTTTAAATGTCCGTTCTCCTAACTGGAACGCAGGCGAGCGATGTATTTGGTAAATCGTGATGTCATTCTCATTCATGAGTGTCTACTAATAGCTGTAACAGAACGTCGAATAACTAACTGACTAATAATCAATGCGTAAGTTTGTTTGGATGGATGTTTGTTATTCTTTCACGCAAAAACTACTGAACGCATTTGAATAAAACTTTAGGCTTAGGCAAGAATGCTAGCTAGGGAGTGAATGATAAATCCTTATAAATCAGACTTGCCCGTATGCCGCCTCTTGCATAAAAAACCATTAATGTCAATCTGATCAAAATGCCGCATCAATATCCGTTAAAGATATAATTAAGTATACATATGGACGAACAGAAAACAAAAGCGACTCTGTTTTCACGTGGCTAAAGCCGTGGGCTGCAGCAAGTCTTGAAATATGTAACAACATAGATTTATCAGAACACTCTTAAAAGTCTCCCAGGGCTAATCACGCTATAATTAGCCGTTGTTAGGCGCTAATGAGTCACTCGCAAGAGTCTCGGTGCACGCTACGTCGTTACGTGACGCCTCCACCATCGGTCCGTCCCCTGGATCCGACGAGTGATGTCAACCGAGCGGCTGTGGCGGCGGTTAATTAATAAAGGCCATGGGATGGGAACGACATGACACTTGTCACTAAATACACACATGGGCGTAGCTAAATACTACAGACCGATGACGGGCAGCAGCGTCATCGGAGCGAGAAGCTAAGCCCTGCGATCGCCAACCCGCCTGCCCAACGTGCCGATTAGGGGTATATCCTCCAGATGTTTGCTCTAAGTGGCGAACAACTGGAGAGGCCTATGTCCAGCAGTGGACTGCAATAGGCTGATGATGATGATGACACACATGGGGGGATGCAGACAAACGATTTTGTGTAGAGGACTGTATTTGTGGTTTAATTAAGAAAGTTTATTTAGAGCAAACTTGAAACTTATACCACCTTGGTATTTATTTTCAAAAGAAAGCAAATTGTACTTGGAATATTGTCTTAAGTATTTTTTTAGAAGGGATGTAAGGGAGCGGCCTATTATCTTTTCGTAAACTACCACCGTCGGAGAAGCAAGCCAAGAAGTCCTTTAGTCGACTCATACGACATCCACGGGAAATGGGGCGGTGGTTTGTTATCTTTTCCATCACCGCACGGAAAACTGCGTTTTAATTCAAAATTATACGTCGTTATTTCAAATTTCAGAATACCCTTTTATTTCACACATTTAACAGTGCTTTCTATTATCCGCATTGCAGATCCACATAGTGCTACAATCGTAAAGAATGATAAACGTATCGTGTCTACTACATTGTATGTAATTGCTTGAATCAAAACAAAACAAGGTAGGCTATATCATTGGACAATAAGGCAGCTGCATTAAGCAGTCGGTTCCTAAACAGGTTTTATCCTTATTTAAAATAGGTACGTGAAGGTTCGTTATTTGAGATTCAATTGAGTGTGCGTGCGTGTCATTTGATAGCAAGTAGTCGTACATATTGGAATGTAATACCGAAAGGAAATAAGGCTACACGTTTGTCTTAATAAATTAATATGCATATAACCGGGGAAAGTGCATCTACACATTCCTGCAGTTCGAGGGAACAACGGCATATGTGAGACTCACGCCGCTCTCAAAAGGAATAGCCATTGAAAACCCCGGCCCCTCCGACAAAAGCCTTTAGGTTGGTGTCACAGGGCGTGGAATGGTCTAGAACTGCCGCAACACCACTAGCGCTGAAAGAGACATGCCACCATTGGCCACACAGCCGTCTGGTCCAAAACTAAGCCCAAGCTTGTTTGACACTGATATACAAATGTTGTACAGTGCGTGGCATGAACCTGCGGCCACTGTGTCAGAGGCAGCGTTCAATCAAACTAGTCGTCGTGATCTGAAGTGCTATTTATAATTATTGGAGAGCAGACCAAAAGCCAATTGTCAACAGTCGATTAGCTCGGTAATGGGCATTGTGGCGGGCGTCGGTTCTTCGCGTCGGAAGCCGCAAACGCTGCAGAATGGACAATGGCCGCGTTGTTTGGGCGCACAAAGCCGTGCCGTCTCCGGCGCCGGTGAGGGTTGACAGAGGTAAATTAGGTTGCGCTTTTTTATAGTAGCTCGACATAATGGCTTCTCTATGCCTGATGGAAAGCGCAAGTCGCTGTGACAACTGGCAAGTAACTGGTCAGTTACCTGTCAGTTGCCACCGCCATGCCGGCGCAACCCTAACCCCCCACGAGCTCCAGAAAACCTACTCACCAGCAGAAACTCGACCCGGAGGTCATTTGGCTGCGGTATTCTATAGGGTGGAGGTCCTTCCCCGGTGTGGGGCGCGCTTGGGGGAGGGGCCTCCTTACGCTCCGGTTAGCGGCCCCGAGGAAGACGACGACACGTGCTTCTGGGCATAGCATCGTGCATCGCAAGATGTGGACACCACACCGCCTTCCCGTGGGCCGTCCCCGCTGGACGCCGCAGCGTTGCCGCGATGTGGGGGGTTGTGTCAAGGCCCTCTGGGCATCCCGACCCCCGTCAGACAGAGCCCTCGTAGTGGCCCACCGTCGGGTTTAGTGGGTATCCGCTAGATAAGAGTGACCCCACATAACCTAGGCGGCCCGTATCCAGGGAGCTGGTTTATGCGTAAAGGCATAACGGCCACAAACTTATTATTTCAAACGCGATACTTTTGAGTTCCGACACCAATATATTTATCAGTACAATAATTACCCAAAGGTATTCAAACTATAACCTACGCCATTATTAATTGTAATTTGTACTATCACCGCAAGTAGTTAAATGGTTTTATTGCTGCAGATAAAGTAACACACACATTCCCGACAGCTCTATGACCTTTGCAATAGTTGGACCAATTGAGATAAGCTGGAGGCGTAATGGACGGTACACACGGCAATATACAATACCGAAATGAGATATAATGTGCTATGAAAGCACTATTTTCTCTCGCCATAGCACAGCATTCTTGTTACAATAAGCAGCACAGAATCTGGATCTTGCTCTTTTTAAATTATGTTATACTAGGTGCAGCCCGCGGCTTTGCCCGTATGATTGATAGGCTATGATGTGTCAACCTGATGTATGAGCTATGTTACATTCAAATTCGTTCAGTTTTCGCGTGAAGGATCGACAAACATCCAACCAACCAAACCAACTTTTGCGTAGGATGTTGGAAGGATGTGAAATATATCAAAAATTATTCAGACATTGAGTCAGACATTCACAGTCTATTGGAACCTTAGCTGGTGACAGAATATTCAAGTGCAAGAAGAGAAAGCTAAATGCTTCTATATTAAGTTAATTTCTAGCTAACATAACAGACAAAAACATATTTTAGTACTTCACAATTTCTCGCAAAATAAACAGTTTTAACACAGCAGATACATAAATTCCTTTGTATGCCTGTGGCCAAGCCCTACGCGTTTGTCATGCCCACTCATTCTGATGAGGAGATTTGCATTTCGCGTAATAATTTCCTTCACGGTGAAGGGTCGACGAACTAAGCCAAGTCTAAATACATTATACGCCCAAATTGGAGCCGTGTTTTACAATTTTACATTAATGGGATAAAGCTAATGGACTTGCTTTTAACTGAACATTTTTTATAGAAAGATGACTGGGGAAAAGAGAGTAGATGAAACACTATGTAGGTGGGAAGTGCTTTCATATTCAGATTTCATAATAGCCACGGTCATACTTCCAGTACGTACGACAGAAATATATCTAGAAAGCTCAGAATCACGTCACGTTATTGTATAAGAATCACAGAAAGTAATTCGTGGGCTCGTAGTTTGGAACCACACATTCAACCTTTTTTTTTAATAGAATCTCTTCGGGCCTTCACCGCCCACGGGGGCAGACGGCGTTGTGTGGTGTCAGGTTTCACAGAAAGTAACTTCTTCAAGCATTCGAAGGCTCGTAGTTTCGAGCCACACATTCAACTTTTTTTTTTAGAGAATCCCTTCGGGCCTTCACTTCACTGCCCACGGGGGCAGACGCTGTTGTGTGGTGGCAGGTTATCCCACCAAACTCTCCGGTGCAGGGTTGCCAGATCTCCCGATGTCCCGGATTCCGTCCAAAACTCCCGATTATTTTTTACCTCCCATATTGCATATTGTATAAATATGACCAGAGTAAAATCTCAACGATTTTCTTAGACGGATGACCTTTTTTTTTGCTCTCCAAGCAACTGAATGGGAAAAAATTTAGTTAGTAATCATCGTTCCCATGCAAAAAGAACATGTCCCGAGTTTTTCACAAAGTATTGCCATACATCTCCCGGATTTTGATTATACACCTCCCGAAAAGTCAACATTTTGATCTGGCAACCCTGCTCCGGTGTTCTCGTCAGCGTCACAAGTCTGGAGGAGTGTGGATCCGCGAATGAATCTACACAGCTAAGCCACACACATTCAAACTATAACACGTATTAGATAAGGCGCATTAATTTGCGAGCTGATTGTATTGACTTTTACAATCATGCTCCATAGTACATGATCGTTCGTGATGATCGTGTGCTAGGTAGTCCCTTTTGGTTAAAGCAACTACAATATGAGTTAGTAAATGGGAGTATAATAAGTGTTTGATTTACTGTTAATAATCTGTAAGTATATGTCTGTTCCTAAGACATTAGGAGACAATGCATGTAATTATTACAAAAGCATTACGCTTTTTTAACAGTTAAAAAAACAATATTCTGTAATTTTCCAGCACAAATGGGTTGCAAATTAACAGTTACGAACGGTTATTAAAATAGAAAGGTTTTAACAAGCGAATAACGGAAACGTATTAAACCTACTCATCCATATCTACTATAAGTTTTCGTGTTTTCTACAATAAGTATTTTTTTAAGCAAAAAATTCGCAGATCCGCTTCATAACGGAATGGATATTAACTGAAATATAGTAAACCATTTACAGTTTATTTATTGAAAGCATAAGAATGTGAAGCTGTAGCAGAAATGGCTAACGTTTAATAAAACAACTTTACAAATGCGAAAGTCGTTCAATCGAAACGAGAATCGTCATCGTTTCGAACAGTGCCATTTACTTTACGACCACAATTAGCTGAACGAATCTCTGCAACATCTGAGACAATTCCAGGTCTTAAGTACACAGCATCATTTTCAAACTCGGTCTGCATTCCAAACAACACAATTTAATTCGTTTTAGGGCTCCGGCTCATGTACCACTTTTTGTAGCTCACAAAATCGCTACAAAATTTTTCGGCGACTTTTGTTACCGATTTTGTGAGCAATACAACGCACATGTGCATTATTTTGACGCTGGCTATCGTGGGAATTGTTAATTCACCGCACTCTTTAGAAAACATTGAAACGAGTAAAGATTTTGGAAAAATTGTTTATAAGAAAAAACGTTCCTATTGAACCATTTTCTCCCAACTAAATTTTCTAACATTTTGAGTCAGGTATACGCATTTTAACGTGAGTCGCCTCTTGAAAGGCTAGTTATTCTATCTTAGCCATAAAAAATACCCAATAGCCTCTATTTTTTAGACTTAAAAGCCTACAGGCCCCAGGAACACTATGTACCTATATCAGAGCTGTGTCCATTGCTGAGTACATTTCTGAACGTTCCATTTTACATAGACAAACGCGTCGGCAGCGACTTTTTGTTGGAAGAATTGAATTCTATATGTTTCATTATCTACTACAAAACAATCGCTCGTGGACGAGAGCCCTTAGAGTACAGTTACACGTCCCTGATTACATTCTACACTTACCAAATCGGTATCATTGGACGCGGTCACGTCATCAAGCGGATTCCCGTTCTCCATGTCCACGCCGGAGTCGTTGGGGTCCCCGATCCGCCTCCTGGCCTCCTTGCGAGCGAGCTGGTGGAAGTTGTTCCTGATCGGGTTGAAGTTCATCCTCAGGTCTGTGGTGAAGTCGTCGTACAGTTTGAACTGGTTCGCGTTGAACTCCGTATCGTTGTCCAGCACGCAGTCCAGGGTCGACATGTTGGAGCGGTCAGAGTCTTTGTTTGTGTACGTCACTTTGTAATAATCGCGGGAACTCATGTTTGACGGTTCTGTTTATACGTGCATCGTTGTTTGCATTCGCTGTAATCGGGACGTTATTGTAAGACCGTATTGGAGGAGCCGTGTTTGTGGGTACGTAGGTGTATTGGATACCGTCGCGATTTCTTTTATTACTATGGATGGTAGCGGTCTCTTTGTTAAATAGTTACCGCACCTCACAGACTCAAGCTGCTGCCTACCGAGAGGAAAGAACCCTCTTTAGACCACGTTTGTAGAAGGATGAGACCTAGCGTTAAAGAAACACTCTGCTAGAGGCTCATTCCATAGCTTACATGTACGCAAATAAAACGATCGTTGGAAACGAACGAACGATTGATTGGTGTTTTTATTCTCTACTCTGTTTTCTCTGTTCCTCTGTTAAACAGTTAACGCCTCTCATAGACTCTGCAATGCCAGGGCAAAACTAAGCCGCTGCCTACTGAGAGGAAAGAACTCTCTTTAGACCTCGTTTGAAGAAGGATAAATCGTAGCGTTCAGAAAACAGCACGGGCTGAAAGCTCATTCCAGAAATCCAGAGCTTACATGTACGCTAATAAAATGATCTTTGGAAATGCACAAACGATTGATTGGCGATCCGCTGAGATCATAAGCTCAAACAATATCTACCAACCCCTGAGCTATCCGTAATGCTTCTAAAATAACTCTCCAACGCTTTATATTATCTTGCTCTAGATTACGTTTGTAAAATAGGTCGGCAATAAACAAATGTATATTCGGACACACAGAAGGGTTCTTACGGCCGATAGGTATTTTATTTATTACGTACACTGAATAACGAAACAACTATAACCAATTGGAACAAAGCCAGAGTTCGGTGAAAAATCACCGATGTTATGAGAGTATGAATTTTTACTGAGCTTTTAAAATAATGAGACAGACTTTACGCTGAATTTATGAATGAAAGCCCTAGTGCACCGGCTAGGCTGACAGTTTAGACCGAATGAACAATGTTCGGACATTTTAAGTAATTGCTGTTATGAGTAATGGTACAAGCAAAAGCATTCAGTTTATTACCAACGTTAATAATACAGTTTGGCCGTTTAGACTATGTTGGAGTGATGTTACTAACTTGGTTATTTGTCACACAAATGATGTCACTAAATTCTATTAACTGTCAGCTGCACAAAACGTCATTATGCGTACTTATTTGTATCTTTGTTATTATTAACAAAGTTGTGTCAAGTTCTGTTTCCGACGGCAAAACTATGGAACTCTTTGCTGGGTCCTTTGTTCCCTAAGAGTTATATCTTCTGATTTTCAAGGTTGTGTTTCTGCCGGTGAGTAGGGTTTCCGGAGCTCGTACGGGGTTAGGGTTGGGCCGACATGGCGGTGGCAACTGACAGGTAACTGACCAGTTACTTGCCCGTTGTCACAGCGACTTGGGCTTCTCTTTCGCTTTCCATCAGGCGTAGGGAAGCCATTGTCGAGCCACTATAAAAAAAAAACAGTTTTTGTTGGATAAGCTCGCTGTATCGTAGACTGTGACATCGTTTACAATCAGATAAATAGCAGTCAAACACAAACCCGTTTTGATCAAACATTTCAAATGTGTGTGATATAAAATATTTTCATAAAAATTCCTTACTTTCTAAGAGCAAGACTTCAAAACACAATAGTTAAACTTAAATTTAAAAAAGGCACACGTAGCTCTTAGTCATTTTAATAATGTCATCGCTACAATTAGTTAGAACCGTGCGTAACTAAAAGTAGCATGTGTGTAATTGACATGACAAAGTGACTGTTTAGGGTTCTTACACAAGAACGGCATTTGTCGACAAGAAAAATAACCATTGTCGTTAGCCCCTGTTTAAATCATTATAGCGCTGCAGCAGCTGTAGCAAGTGTGACACCCAGGAAAGAAAACTTTTTCTTCCTCAAACTCCACTCCGCGACACAAGAGCGCTAGGGGCGCAGACTCAACTAATTTAACCCTAGATAGCTAACCTCCGTCGATTCGACGGGCAACGAATAAAAATATCGCTGTTTTTTTTTAACGGTGCGTCCGATTGTTTTGTCTGAGCTAGTCAACATAGTTGCTGTCGAGTTCTCTGCAGTGGTGCTTGTATCGCATAGGTAAGTTTTATTATTATTGAGATACTTAAGATTTGCCCGTCGTTTCGACGGATGGTTAGCTTTATTTAACATTGGTTTGTTTTGCTTCATAGGGCATTTATTAGTGATGTAGGATTGTTTTTGTTGAAAAATTGTACAATTTCAGTGTTAATTGAAGATGATATATCTAATCTTATAAACCAGGAGTTTAGTGATGACTTGGACGATGTTTCTGCCAGTGAAACTGAAGATATTATTCGAGAATGACAATCTTCATAGTGACGAAAATTACGAACCCTCCGATTCCGAAAAAATAATGTGAGTGTGTACTCACACTCAAGATCTGCCTCCATCCCTACAACAAGTTCCTGAATCAAATTCCAGAACCGTGACTCCTGAAACCGTACCATCAGTACCATTCAATTGTCTCAGGTAAAAACCGACATGTTTGGGCTACCACTAAAGGGAATCAACCAGAACTTCTACATCTAATATCGTGCCTTCTTTGAGGGGACCTACACGTTCAGGTAGAGGTATAATAAGTGCAGAAGATTGACTAAAACCACGATGCCAGACAAGCTTAAAATCTGGAATGTCCTTTTTACGCAACCGGCCACTAGTCAAGGCCAACAGGCATCAGGTCCACCAGATAATGCTCCACTTCAAAGACCAGAACATGGAGAAGAACCTTTGACATCTTTTGGTAGAGAAAGCCGCAAAAAGAAGACGTACAAGAAGTGCCATTACTAGAAAAAGCTCATGACAAATGTGTTTTTTGCAAATTGTAAGGTAGCGATATGTGGTGAACATAAAATTCGTTTTTTTGTTATATGCGCCGACGAAATATAATTATTTTGTTGTTTTTATAATAGTTTATAATGCCTTTAAGTGCCACAAAAGCCAAAAAGTTATATAATTTAAAAAATACTAGTTGTTTTTCTATGTCAAAGTTGATAGTAGTAAAATTTCCTTCTTTTTTTAAGATCTCATTAGCATTTAAGTTATAGTACCTACTTAAGTAAAATTTATATAAAAATTAATATTTTTCAATTTAGAACAATGCATCATAATTTAATTTCACACAAATAATACGTTTACATAAATATTCACGCGAAAAAAATATATTTAAAAATGACCGTCGTTTCGACGGATGGTTAGCTTAAACGGGGTACACCGGAACGTTAGCTATCTAGGGTTAATACTTATAATAAAGGACAAAGTCCTTGAACAGACTCCGTACCCAGGTTGGTCGTAAGCAATGAGAATATGATCAGGTGGTACCTAATCTGATCGGTCGGATCTTGCCTGCGAGTGTGATGCCTCTCTTCAGAGTATGTCTGAAGTCTGACGTCTGGTTTGCTGTCCCACGAGACCTGCTCGCTCACTGAGCTTATGTCCGTGACTGAGGATGCGGAGCACTGGGCACAGCGTGTTTGATTTTGATTTGCCATCGAAACGCAAACAAGAAGAAGAAGGGCAAACACGTCCGCACTGTTGCAAAGCCGGAGGGCCAAGATATTGATGGCGCGTCGAAGCATACCTAAGCTACTGTAGTTGTCGACAAACACCAATACGTATGTCAGAGCCCTAACGTTCTGTGACGTTGCATAACCGGGGGGATTGTCGACAAAGTCGGCAAAACACGGCCATATGTTACGCACGTTGCTCGGATACAGAAATACACCATTACTGCACACGACAGCGCCGTGGCGTAAACTCTGATGAGCCGTTTATTTGTGCTGCGAGAAAGGTTGGCTATTTTTATTTTATGTCATATTAAATACACGCGCGTAATGGAGTAACCTTCACCCGTACGCAAGCCGATATCCGGCCATAAAATCGGATACATGTAATTATAACATAAGGTATGAGTTTATTTTCAGTAATTTGTGGGCGAAAAGCAGGAAGGATAAAGGATAATCCACAAGTCAATGACATAACTCGATATAAACAAGTAAGCTATAGAAGGTAGTTATACCAATACTGTTAAAAATTTAGTTCCTTACTAAGAGAGTATTGGGGCGTCACGCGTCGCACTGTGCGAAGACACGACGACTCTCTTTAAAGGATTTGACAGAAGATGTAAAAGTTGTCTCAGCTTTGCCTTATGACCGAGACGCACCGCAGGTCTGATTGCTTTGAGCGGGCCACGTCGCCACGGGCCTTGTAGATAGCTCAGCAAAATTACAGAATGTTGCTGGTCTTTGACAAAGAAACGCCTCCGCTGGAAACTGATAAAACTGCAGTACCTACAACTCCTACGGTACCTAATTGAAAAGATAAAACTTTAGTACCGAAAGTTTGCGCACCGCCAACGCTATTCCGGCCTGAATGACGTTTCCATAACTTTTGTCGCTCCAAGCATCTGTAAACTTAGTAGAGGCGCTGAGGTCTGAAAGGTCACGTATACAGTGTCTAGTTATTTAGGTCTCTTGACCCGCTTCCGGAGCACGCTTTGACGTATCTCGATGGCTCTTAGCTCTCCCTTCCCCTTGACTTTGAAGCCCTAATTATTGTACGTTGACTTAGATAGTAGGTACCCTGTGTCGGATTGCTTGTTCAATAGCACAATTCTGTGACTAGGTTACGCGTAATGGTAAAGAAAAGAAAAAGTCAACAGCTATCATTTTTCCAGAGATTCTGCGGACTGTAGTCACGTGGACAATGTACTTTGAAGACGACTTGACGTCCTTTCGGGAGAAGTAGTCTTCAAGGAATTCACGTTAGCAATACAGCTCTTTTCAACACCCGAGTTGTATTGAAACTCGAGAATGGCCAAAATTGACCTTGTGAAGAAGTTGGGTCACTAACATAAAAAAATCATAATAAGACACGTTGAAGTAAGATGGAAAGCAGGATGGTCCTGTTTTTCTTTTTAAAACTATTGTGACAATGTTTTTGACCTATCCCCTATGTTTTCGACCCTTTATTCTGTTCTGCTTCACAGCAGAGACGTCTCCCAACATTTTAGCGTAGAGAAAATCTAAGAATTGGCCATGTTACATGAAGTAGTAGTATTTCTCCTTGGAACTTTTAAAGGCATTTAGGAAGGCAGTTAGATGCAATAATATGCATACAGTAATTGGAATGTCCTAGGCGATCTAAATATTACACTTAACAAGTTCACAAACAAACCATAAACACATCTAGACAGCAATTACAATGACATATTAAGTGCTTCAGTAAAGTGATTATAATTGAAGTGGAATTGGGTCACATTTTAATAGACCGATGTAAGACTATGTAACTGGCCGTCTTAACTACAGTTTATGTGTGAATGTAGTTCTCAAAGTGAGCACAGTCAATTTAGACCCTAGTCACATAACTGTTCATTAAAAATAATGTCAGCAATGTGTCTTCATATTTTATGATAATGAGAGATCACGATTGTTACGTGACCCGGTAGTTTCTGGATATAGAATAGGACCACTTTATCTCACCCTGTGGGTATCGTAGAAGGCTACTAAGGGAAACGAACAGCAGGGTTGACTTGGGTACAAATGAAACCTACTGCGGTTACCAATCTTTGAAACCTCCCAATTGCCAATTGTTATTAGGGGAGGCCTATGTCCAGCAGTGGACATTTGCAACCTGATGATGATGATCGGTAAATTTTTGTTACACTCAGCTTAGTTTATAGAATAAAAAAATAGAAATTATTTATTTGACACACCACAAGAACATAAATAATTATAATAGGCAATACAATACATATATGTCAAACACCTGTCAAAATGTAAATACGTGATTCATTGTGCTCCCCAGTTTTTACATAAAATAATAGTAAATAAACAGCAATAAAGTATTGTAATAGTGAAATTCGTGCACCGAAACGAGTTGGGAATATAAATAAACGGCTATTTCGACGAAACCGGCGCATTTACAACATTCGGAAGATACAATTTCAACAATTTTGGAGGTTACAAAAGTGACAGTTCAATCATTCAAGTTCAAGTGACAGATCTATCTTAGTGATGTTCCGTTCGGAAACGCGTACTGAAACTTAATCACGCCGACGGCAACAACGACGTATCGATACATCAATTGTTGATCGATACCATCGATCTAGCACTGGCTCACTACAGATTTACCCACCGACGTCAGCGCCACCGCATCAGCTCAGACATTGACAACAACAAAAATACTAATTTCTGAAATTGAAACATGCCCCTATCGCGATCACCACCAACAGCGCCGACCTCCCCGCCCGCCCCGCCCGCCCCGCTCCAGCACTCCCCGCAGGTCATGAAGGTTCCGACCGCTAACTTGGCGTTACTGAGTCATTTCGACCCTGACTCTAATATTTCCCTAGCCAGTGATATTAATGTAACCTCAAGATTTAAAAGAAGACGAGAAGAGGATTTTGAAATCAATAAGACAGATTTTAACACAGAGGTAAGAAATATGTTTAAAGAAATCATGGGAGAACAACAACAGTTTTACAAGACAATAAATGAAAAAATGGAAGTAATTAAATCACAAAACGAATCATTGAAGGAAACAGCGGAGTACAACTCTGATATGATGGATAACTTCTTAAAAAGATTAGAGCGACTGGAGCAGGAGAAAAAAGAAGATAGGCAACGTATTTCTACATTAGAGGAACAAATAGAGGTCCTAGAGAGACAACTACGTTCGTCTGGCTTGGAAATCAGGAATATTCCCAAAAAGCCTAACGAGACTAAAAGTGATCTAATACAGATGGTAATAAGTATGGGAAAATCTATGAACACGGAAATTGACCAATCAGAAATAAAGGATATCTTCCGCATCCCATCTAAAACCGAAAATAAACCCATAATCGCCGAATTCACGACTGTGCCTAAAAAAGAAAAAATACTACATAACATAAAACAGTACAATCGAGAAAACAGAGAAACAAGGCTAAATACACAACATCTACAAATAGAAGGCCCAAAGAGACCTATCTTTGTCTCAGAAAACCTGACTTCTAAGGCAAAGAAACTGTTCTTTCTGGCCCGAGACTTAGCTGCCCAAGAACACTACAAATACTGCTGGACAGCTTTTGGGAAGGTTTTTCTACGTAAAGATGATAGCTGTCAAATAATAAACATCAACTCGGAATCCCTCATCATATCGCTTAGAACTATGAAGTGACTACATGGAAGTGATACTTCAAACATACTGAATCTCATAATATTTAATTTTATTGGTTCATGCATGCAAACATATTTTGATATCTTGTTTATGGACAATACTGTAATACACTACTGTCAACCACACACTATACAAATATTACACAATTCACACTATACATACACATCACACTTATACTTGAAAATTTTATTAAAATGTAAGAAAGGAAAGTTTCTAGGAAATCACAAAAAATGTATACAATATCCAATCAATCTTGAGGAAGATGGTAGAAATAAACTAAAAAAGTCATGTATATACTACCTTAAGGAAAGTAGTCACGGAGCTGGGTAATCAAGATTTGCTAAACAGCATTGATAGTTACACACCTGCTAGGTCATATCTCTGTAATGTAGAAGACTTAAAAACTACCTTGCCACATGGTGAACACCTAGTAATTTTATCCCAGAATATCCGAAGTGTTCACCATAACATAACTGAATTAGAGGCCTTAACATCAAGGATCAACCTAGAAATAGACGTAATTGTTTTATCAGAATGTTGGTTAAAAAATACTGCTGATCCACCTTCACTCAAACAATATAACTGTTTTCATACTCAAAATTGTTCAACCCAAAACGAAGGGGTCGTGGTATACACCAAAAACACACTCACAGCTGATGTATATCAACCACAATTTAGCGATGCGAATTGCTTGGTTGTGAAACTTTCTAAAGACACTTGCATAGTAGCTATTTACCGGCCACCTTCCCATAGAAAGATAGATAGCTTTCTAGACTCACTTGGTAAAACACTAGACACACTTAAATCGTATAAAAATTTATATTTAACAGGTGACATAAATATTAACATATTAGATAGCAACAATTTAACAAATGACTATAACAATCTCTTAGCCTTCCATGGTTTACTACCTGGTCATCTATACCCCACACGGGGGAAATCGTGCCTTGATCACATCATAATGAGATCAGAACTTGATACATCAATCGCTGTAGTTCAAACAACCCTAACTGATCATTATACTACCATATTTAGTGTGAAAATAAAAAAAGAGACCTGTCGAATGACAAAAAAAATAATAAATGTAACTGATTATGATGGATTATATGACGAACTTAAAATTGTAGACTTTACCAAAGTTCTACAATGTAAAAACGTGGACACCGCAACCGAATTATTTATTGAAATGCTATCTGATGCTGTAAATAATAATACTGCCACTAAAACTATACCAAATAGAAAACGTATAATAGCGCCTTGGGTAACTCCCGGTTTGCTAAAATGCTTAAGGAACAGAGACAAGTTACATTCAGAGTCAAAAAAATTTCCGGATAATACAATACTAAATACAACCTACAGACGTTACAGGAATTTCTGCAACGACCTTCTTAAAAAGGTAGAAAGAGATTACAATAAAAAAAAACTAAGCAACACAAAAAATGACATAAAAAAAACATGGGCTGCAATAAGGGAATTAGCTAAATTGGACTCAAAAAAAGAAGACAGTTTGAAAGAACTTCTAAAATTAAAAGGGAACCCTCAAGATTCTATCAATGACGTCAATAAATATTTTGCAGGAATAGGATCTCACCTTGCTGAGAGGATCGTCGCAGAAACCACAAGCTCTGAATGTACAAAAAGAATTCGCAACAATCATATCCTAAACTCATTTGTATTAACAGAAACATATCCCGAAGAAGTCTTAGCAACCATTCAAAATCTTAAAAATAGCACCACTAGAGGTGCAGATATGTTACCGATAGAAGTTTTTAAAAGATGTGCCGGAATACTAGCGCCCATAATTGCACACCTATGCAACCTGAGTTTTAACAAAGGCATATTCCCGGACTGCCTTAAAATTGCTCTTATAAAACCTATTTTTAAAGCGGGGGATAGATGCAGTGTCAGCAATTACAGACCAATCGCCATTTTACCATCATTATCAAAAATCTTTGAAAGACTACTGAATAAAAGATTACAAACATACTTACACAAATTCAAGATTATATCCGATAATCAATATGGTTTTAGTACAGGAAAATCTACAGAACTAGCGGTGGTCAATCTAACTACACATATCGTACATAAGCTTGAGCAAAAAGGCAAAGTACTAGCAATATTTCTCGACTTGGCAAAAGCCTTTGACACTGTATCTATTCCCAGGCTCTTGGATGTAATGGATGAGATTGGCATAAGGGGCGTACCATTGCGGTTATTTCGGAGCTACCTAAGTCACAGGCGTCAAAGAGTGACAATTGGAAACATTACAAGTGACACTCAACCTACATCCTACGGCGTGCCACAGGGAAGTGTACTCGGCCCTACCCTATTTACAATTTACGTCAATAATCTTTGCAACACACATCTAGAGGGAGGGAAATTGTTTGCATTTGCAGATGATACGGCTCTGGTTTTCCATAGCACTACGTGGCAAGGACTAAATCAAATAGCGGAGAAGGGTCTTGCAAGGATTATGAAATGCTTAAATCATAATTTACTGACACTCAATGTCAGTAAGACGAAATATATTACCTTTTCCAAATTAGAGAAACAACCACCAATTAATTTACAAATAAAAGCCCATAACTGTTTAAGTTCAGACTCGTGCACCTGTATTACGTTAGAAAGAGTAACAGTTATAAAATATCTTGGAATTTATCTGGACAGTACACTCTCATGGAAGTACCATACTGAGGTGCTTACAAAAAGAATACGCAAGTTAATATTTATATTCAAACGCCTTAGAGTGGCTGCTGAGCCCAAGCTTTTAAGAGGTACCTACCTCGCCTTGTGTCAGTCTATTGTCACATATTGCATCATATCCTGGGGAGGAACATTCAAGAACTACCTGTTAAATGTGGAAAGGGCACAAAGGGCTATACTAAAAGTTATCTTGTTCAAACCTTATCATTACCCAACCACACAACTTTATACTACTTTAGATGTCCTCACCGTGAGACAATTGTTTATTCTAAGAACAATCTTACATCAACATGCTACATCAAACTATGATCGAAACGTTGAAAGGTGTAGAAGAAAAGATATTGTGTTCCGAAACCGCTCTTCCTTTTCTCCATTTGCAAAACGTCATCAAATTTACTTGGGTCCTCATCTTTATAACACTGTAAATCGTGTATGTTACATTTATCCTATGAACCGTTATAAATGCAAGAAAACAATTACAGAATTTCTGTCTAAAAAAGACTATGGGGAAACCGAATGCATGCTGAAGACGGCCACATAAAAACTACAACGATTAATACCACTCAGTAATACACACGTAAACACATCTTATGCAACTCACAGACACACACAAACATACACTCACACACACACATACACAAACACAAACACACACACACACACAGGCACACATATTATCCTATTGTATCGTTATGTGAGGGGGGCCGGAGTCCTGTAACACAGGGAATCCTAGTGCAGGATCCGCCCTCTCACTTTGGCTTCTGTATACTAATAATAATAATGTAATAATAATGTAATAATAATAATAAATAAAAATAAATAAATACGGAACCCTACGTGCGCGAGTCCGACTCGCACTTGGCCGGTATTTTTTTTTATTGTTTTATTTTTTTTCCTGTGTCTTTTGTTTTTTCGATGTGTTGTTGTGATGTCCTTCTGAGTAATAAAAATTTCTTATTTCAATAGCCATAATTTGTGCTTAATCAAGATGGTTTCCCTTCAGCTTTAGTCGTGATCCAACCACGAAGGGACAATCACGAGGAACTTCATATAGGCACCCAATTATTTCACTAGCTACAACTATTTGTACCCTGTCAAACGTTTAAATTGATCAAACGACCATTACTCATAAACTAATTAAAACAACAGAAACAACCATTAATTAGAGCGATAGAACAACTCCATCAAATGATCATAAGTCAGTGTGACTGGGCCAATTGGGTCGCCCACCTAAGGCATCTGTCTGTGTGTCAACGAACTGTTATATAAGTAACTATCAGACAACATGACATACATTGCTCCGATTCCAAAGTAAGTAGCTTAAGCACTTGTATGCCACGTCCTTTGGAAAGCGAAATCAATCACTTTCAGTTACCGAACTGAATGTGATCACATGATAGCTAATAATAGATGGGCGTTATTTTTATGGTCACCGTTTTATTTTCACATTACAGATTATATCTAAACACAATTTCAGGCACACGGGCTTATATTTCGGTAACCCTGGAAGTTCCATAGCGGACCAGAACAATGAGACCCGTAGATCGTAAGCATCTCCTAAGCCGGTACGTTCCAACAACCCTGGTCGTTACGGATTTAGGGCATCCTGACCACAAGTTGCGGCTACGTGATTGATGCCTCCATACCCCGCGAAGGCAGCTTTGAACATTGCATGCAAGCGTACATTGCAACAAAAGGCAAACATTTCCTTGGTTTTAAGGCGGTACTTTGTTTTCTTGATTGGGAGTTTTACGATACCTCTGATATTTTGGCCAAAGAATGTGTGCAACATTGTAAGTGGATTTAAACACGTCATTTGTATCATTCTCCTTGTTGGTAGTAAATAGTAAAAGCTCTATCTTTAACAGTAGATACCCTGAATAGCTGAATAGACTTGGGGGCGAGCTTCCTACGAGTTTTATCTATATCAGTATAATAAAATAATATTTCCGGTTAACTAGTCGCATACGTCCACACACATTCATCTCATCGATTTTTTTAAGGTACTTCACCACCAGAAACCATCTTCTGAATCTAGCAGTAAAGTCCTTTTTATTGTGCTTGATAATTCAGTAGTGTTAGTTATAAGTTTAGGTGATTGAAGATAATGTTCTATTTGAATTACATGACCACGAGACAACGGTAGCTGTATCTCTAACACAACAATAGTCGTAACAATCCAATTCGTATGCGAATCCATTTAGGGCGTTGCGTGACATGGAACGTAGGGCCTAATGTGGCCGTTTTATAACTGTCAGTATAACTGCATAAATTATTATTGCAAGTTCAAATACGACTTTGTGTCTTAAAGCTTTGACTGCTATGAAATTAGACACAATGGAAATGGTATTATTAGACGGCACTGGTGACCCCATAACAGATGTTAAATATAATAATAGCATAGAAGAAATGTCATGTTTCTGCAATAAAGAATAATATGTATATTGTCAGGAATAAGATAAGACACAATCAAATCTTAAGACTGTATGCAGGAACTAAAAAGCTTTAGGTTATGAAGAATTACCTTAAAATTTTTGAAGAATCTGACATTCTATAGGATCATACTATAACAAAGGCTGCTAAAGCAAAAATTACTTCATTTGCTATCGTCATAAAAGTCATCATAGTCCTAGGCTCTCGCCTAACAATAAATGTAGTGTCAGTTACAAGCAACGAAAAGATGTTTACAAATATAAAATTAACATCAATATTCTGCTCATTTGTCGTGTTTTCAACAAGTTAGTGGAGTGGACAGTTTTGGAGCGGTGACAAAACCCTCTTGTGCAGGAAGTAGCGACTATAAATAGCGGCATGTTTTGAAAGCACAGTAGGAACTGTTTACGGGACGAACGCTTCATGGCGACCATGGGTAGTTGGGGATTGGGTTATGCTTTACACATCTATGGAGATCTATCTTTATTCGCCGCTAGAGGGCGCTATAAAGTAACTTTGCCTCTGTGTACGGAAAATAAATAAAATACAAAACACGGACAATTCAATCAAAAAAGTATTAATATCGGAAGTGGACTCTCTGAATATCAAGTGATAGTGTTTGTGGCGTGATCAGTCATTAATAACGTGGAAAAAACTTGAAACGAAAATCAGAACAATATTCTGTGAAAACTGTAATAAATGTAAAATTCCACAGTATAGTAAATGTATGTGAACAGTAAATAGAAAACCAGTGACAATAATACGAGATCAAAAAGCGTGTGCTGTGCCTCAAATTTGAAATGGCATAACAGTTCTTAGAAAATTGACAATCTTATAAATTGAACTTTGAACCGAAGTAAAAACGTCAATAATAATCACAGTGACATCTAGGGGGAAATAGCTACTTCACTCCGTAATTAGTATGCAACAGCTATGCTAGCGCAATCCATCTATCAATCTATGCTGTCGGACTGCTGCGCAAAGGTCTCCCCCAAACATTTCCACAGTTCTCTGTCTAAAGCCAGAGCCTGCCAATCCTCTGATTGATGGATTTAAACGTCATACCATATTATCTTGGGCCTTCCCTTTCGGCGATAGCAGTCTTCTGTCCGCTTTGGCGACCAAAGAAAAATTGGCTACTTTTAGTCACGACACGTGTTGACAACAATAAACATGGCAATGTTCCTTTACTGAAGAGACACCACATAAATATTATTAACTGTTACTAAGGAGCAAATGTCTGTACTCCGTAATTCGATACAGGAAGTCATCTAATGGAAAAGCTTGCTGAAAATGGTTTTCCTCACCATAAAGCGAGTGATAAATAGTACCTATAACAAAGTACAACGAATACAACAAAGTTTATCTAGCTATGATAAACAGAGCATCGAAAGCAACGCTGACAAGCTGGCTAAATGCTACCGACACAAGCAACAATGTTCATGGCATACAGTATGTTCGTTGACTATACATATAGGATACTAAGTGACTTGCAAGTCTACTCGTAGTAATAGTAAAAAAAAATAATAGCAACATATTGTTGGAAATAATCGTAATATTTAGGCGTAAATTTCTTGCCATTCTGCTAACACTTAAGACCGCAACACATAACAACCTTCTAGCTAGCATGTGAAATCAATGTGCAACGTGTATACCCATATTAAGTCCAAACTCCATCAAAGTGGAGACGATGAAGCCATATTTTCAAATATTTTTTAAAAATCCTTACGGTCATAACTACCTAAACTTCAGGTTCCACAATCAGATTAAATAGATCTTATCAGCTGCAAGCAAAGCCAACGCTTTGTGGGGATCTTTATACGCCGTTTACCACATATAGCTAACGTTTTCTTCTAAAATTTATCAAGGTCTAAATAATGAGCTTAGCCATCGTGTCCTAGTAGATCACGTTTGTTAATTTCCTATCCTGATTATGATTTTGATCAGAAAGGAGAATATCACACAACAAAGTGTCGTGGTCATGGCAAATGGTTGCCAAAGGATACACATATCAGTTCCATACTAAAAAACTTCTGCAGCAAAAACATCAGTGCAATTATCTTTGGCGATTCCACTCTTTTCCGCTTCGATTCGTCTCTGTGGAGTCTGGACCTTACCCGCACGAAAGCAAAGGCACTTACAGTTCAGTGAAAGTGTAGTGGTTATGGAATTTCGCGATGCACCCGCCATTAAAGTAATTGGAGTGAGACGACGGCTAGACAGCATGGCTGATGGATGGCCATTGTTGCAGCCGCTGGCAGGTATGGCTGCGCGATGAGTTTGATAATGTGACTCATCGTGAAACGTGATTCGTGGAAAATAGAGTTAAGTGTGATAATCTGAAAGTGACGATGTATTGTGATCGCGTAAAGCGTATGACGCAAACAAGACGAGAATATTTTTAATCACTTGTTATCGTCTGTGAAGGATTGTCTTACGAACGTCCTTAAAAATGTTTTACCCTCAAAGGTTATAAGATAACATACTGATCTAAGCGCAAGACGGCTGGCAAGTGCGAGACATCCAATATTGTTAAAAATGACAAACTATTGGACAGGCCTATGTCCGGCAATGGACTGCGAAACTCTGATGATGATGATGCAAGTTTTTGAGAGAGTTATTTCTGTTTAACACTTGTGTTTCCTTTCCAGCCGAATATAGCTCGATCACATTTAGATTCGGTCTCCAGTACTGAGTGTTCCAATGCCGCAATGCAACGTGGGGTATGTAAATCTTTGCATGTATGCATGCGTGAACCAATATATCTTTAGAATCGAACATAAACTACGGCAAAACTCCAATATTTCGTTTTTCTGCCATTTACATCATCAATTTCCGAAGCATTTCAAGTGCCAAGTTTAAGCAACATTTGACCTACATGTTCAGTTCCAAGAGCACATAGTTTCAGGGAGCTCATCCCACCTCAGCATCCGGTGCCAAGGACGCGCAGCCAAGAATGCGAAGTGCATGCCGCATTGCAGGCCGCGACCCGGCGCGTCATCCCGAACCGGTTGGCAATCAAATATTTGCATACATTATCTTAGTCACATCTACGATACCCGCAAGCATTCGTAGTTTAGGTTCGTTAGGTAACCAGTAACCATGGTAACCATCTCTCAGTCTTTCTCCGTCTGAATTTTTAGCAGTTATAATACACGAGGGAGTTAGCGGAAGCCCAAGTCTCGGGATGGAAACACAATCTGTGTTAAACAACTAAGTTCATGCCCTGGTAAATTATACTAGAAGAATAGTCTAGTTGGGCGTTTGAGGTAATATAGCAAATTTCTACTGTACCTACTCGGTGTAAATTGGTTTTGACGGACCCTGATTTCTCAATAAACCATCAGAGACAATGCTTCCCATCGTCCCTTATTACCTCAACACTTACTATTCCTAAAGGGATTTAGGATGTAATAAGGGGCGATGCCTTTGTCGAGGCAGTGATGCTTAATTTTTCCTAGGGGTCAGAGCCTTGATGATAAGCCGCTGTCAGGAAAAGTAAGACAATGTTCTAGAATAATAATGATGAGTTTATAATTTACTAGCTGTGCTCGCGACTTCGTCCGCGTGGAATAGTTATTTTTCCCCCGTTTTTTTTTTTACATTTTCCAGTATTTCTTCGCTCCTAATAGTTGCAGCGTGATGTTATATAGCCTAATGCCTTCCTCGATAAATGCCATTAAATCATGGAATGCCCTTCCAGCTCATGTGTTTCCTTCCTCTTACAATCCTGGGTTCTTTAGGCGGGGCGTGAAACGGCATCTCAGTGGGCCTTCAGGGTGAGGGCGACAAGCGCAATGGGTTTGCTCTATTGTGCCTGTCGACCTAACTTTTGGACCTCACGACCGCTTACCATCAGGTGGAGTGAGGTCATCCTGTAAGCTCTCTTTATAAAAAAAATAAAATAAAAATGGTCTATTCAACACAAAAAGAATTTTTCAATTCGGACCAGTAGTTCCTGAGATTAGCGCGTTCAAACAAACAAACTCTTCAGCTTTATAATATTAGTTAAGACAAGAGTCCGTATTTACCAGTAACAGTAATCATAGCCATAAAACAAAACATTCACACAAATTCGCAAAACAAAACCCACATCCGACGTTTCATTAAGCACTCCGCAGCAAAAAACCGCCATGCCAACGCCAATGCAACAAATTATTTCCATTCGAAAACAATTACATCGAACGGAATCGTAATAAGTGCGTTTTCTCCGTCCGTTCGGCACGGCGCGCGCGGCGCGGGCGCATTATTATAACACTCGGGTGTAACAATTGATACACGAGATCGTTTCGTGTCATCGTCTGCTGTGCAATTTACTTTCACCTTGTGGTGTTATAGAAAATTTAGCTATAACGACTCGCGAACTTTTCGCTTATGGTTTCCAGCATTCTAGCTAGGTCTTTAAGAACCTTAGATAATAGAATTAACGAGGACATGCGATGATTTAAGGCAAGGATTGTGTTTGTAGACAGAGAATTTTGTGAATTCTTTGCTAATCACTATAGACAATAACATTTTTTTGGTGGTAAGCAGTCGACACCGCCCATGGACCGCAAATCAAATCGAGTTCTGGGGTCGCTGCCGGCCTTTTAAATAGGAGTACGCTTTACGGAGAATTACAATTATTTTAAGGAGAATTACACAAAGGCTCTGATAAAGTAGTAATTTCTAAAGATTCTCATTGAAGGATAAGGACATAATATAGTATTGAATCCTGTCACGACTAATGTGAAAACAAGCAATCTTTCTGAAATAGTATGACAGTCTATAAATAAACAAGTTTGACGTAGCTAATGAAGTTTATAAACGTTTATATCAAAAAGCTAGCGAGCTATTTGTGGTAAACTAATCCTGAATATTTACTCAATAAGACCCTTATTGGTATGACCCGCATTTTAATTATTTATCCTTTGAATCGAAATAAAATAGCATAAACCTTGGTAAGCATGTATGTACTTGTCTTATTCATACCACCTGCAGTTGACAACATTGAATTATACGCTCATTCCTCACGCCACGCCAGCAGTGTCCTACATTGAGTAATTTGCTGTCAGCCTAAAGGTTTAAGGCGCATTGTCCGGGGTTCGCGCAAAGGACGAGGTCGGCATTACCTCCGAATAAGGAATAATCTCGTGTATGTTTGTTGCGTTTATTAATAGTGTTTTTTTGCAACGAAGGTCGCTTGTAAGTTGGTTTGGTAGGTATTTCGTATTCGTGGTAACATTTATTTTGATTTTATTTACGTTATGTAAATGGAGCTTGTAAATGGAATCCTTATGTATGATACTATAAAAATCCATATGTAGATATGTATGTTATGTAATATACCTCTACACCATATGAAGATTAACTAGAATGAGAAATGGCTTGAGTCAGGTTCCAGAGAATATAAAATTAATGAGCCAATGCTTTGATTATTGGCCAGTTACTGCAGCGACTCTAACCTCTATTCTTTATATAGCATACTAGCGACCCATCCTTGCTTCGCTTCGGGTGCCTTAAGACATCCCATCAGGAATCTCTTAAATTGTCAGTGTTCCACTATATTATGTATGTATTATACATATAAATATATATAAACCTTCTTCTTGAAACACTGTATCTGTGTTGTAAAACCGCATCAAAATCCGTTGCGCAGTTTTAAAAATCTAAACACAGACAGACAAAAAAGTGACTTATGTTTTATACTATGTATTGAAGCTTTCGCTTGAAGAAAAGTGTAAGAGAAGCCCAAATCGTTGCGGCAGCCGACAAGTAACCCGAAAATGAAAAAAGTATCAAGATTAATAACTTTTTGTCTCAAGACAACATGTTAACACGAAAAAGGCACCATAAATTATATCAACTGAAACCCTGTTTTATTACACAAGCATGAAAAAGTCATAGTTTTCATTCGCTACCCAAGCATGCATCAATACATTTAAATATCAATAGCTTAATTAACTATCCCGAATGATTGAAAAAGACAACATAATTGATCTCTGGTGAGGTGGAGACATGCGAGGTAAGGCTGCACGCGATCTATTTATAGATCGATTGATCAATTAATGCCATCCGACGATGAAAATTAAAACTTCGCGCAGTTACGAGGTCGGTAAAAAGTTTAGAGTTTACATAATATTGTAGTTGAGTATTATGTGTCTACAATTACTCACTCGATAAGCGTAATTGAATATCATGTTCATTAATGAGACCTATGAAAAAGCAAATACAATAATATCTTTATTGATGATGGGATGTAAGACAGCGACCTATCATCTTTTCGCTCCAAGCCAACCTCACCTGCACGTGGTGCATCCTGCCGAATAACAAACGAGGCGCTGGCAACCGACTGGTGGCGGTATAGCCATCACAATTGAAGGCGTAGCTAAATACCACAGACCGATGACGGGCAGCAGCGTCACCTGAGCGAGAAGCTACGCCCTGCGATCGCCAACCCGCCTGCTCAGCGTGGCGATTATGGGTATATCCTCCAGATGTTTGCCCTAAGTGGCGAACAACTGGAGAGGCCTATGTCCAGCAGTGGACTGCAATAGCCTGATGATGATAATGATATCTTTATTAACTCAATCCTATTTCCGCATTAAACGGTATTTGTCAAGCCGATAGCTCAGCGAGGCGAATAAGGGTAAAAGCCTCCAGGTGTTTGCCCAAAGCTTAGGCGAACAACTGGAGAGGCCAACGTCCAGCAGTGGACTGCGATAGGCTGATGAATGAGACTATCTGTTACCAATCAGTTCAATAGTTTTGATGTGAGTGCGCGGCATAGCTACAGACATTAATAATATTATTTAGTAAGGATAATCAAGATATCTTTTACTGACGTTCCAATAGATTTGTCTACTGCAGCATGGTACAATGTTTTGCCATTAAGAATAACACTAAACTGATATAATATAATATATACCCCATAGTTAATAAACCAACTTGCGTCAGTACATCTCTGGAGGACAAGTCACGCTCGACGCGCGTGGAAAGCTTCACGAGCTCGTAAAGTCGCGATAAATTCTAATACGAGTGAATGTAAAGTATACACAATTAGATAAATAAAGACCATCTTTATAAGGTGGCAGTCGCTCTGTGTAAAAGCTTAGCCCTCGCCAAATCTCTCAGTTTGGGAAGCCGACCCTGAGACAATCGGGAAAAAGGCTAGGATGATGATGATTTATAAGGTGGCGAGCATTAGCAGAGGCCTATGTCCAGCTGTGGACTGACACGGCTTGATGATGATGATGATCATGATGAAGGTGTTGGTACCAGATAATGACCATGATTAAGGCATCTATTGACCCGATTGGGAAATTAATCCCGAAGTTTGGGCCCTTCCATGCTTTAGCACACACTCACACAATGTGTCGCGAGGTCGTATTTATTCTCATAGTTATATTTATTATCGCATTTATAATATTAACACATTAGGTCAAGGCAACATTTAATGCAATACCATAAAGCAAGCAAGTTACCTATGTCGTTTCCAGGTTTAAGATGTCTAGTTCCTCAGTTTTGTCTAAGTCAGATGATAAATTGGTCCAAATACCAAGATATTCGATGGTATTGATCGTGGTCTCTTCATCGGATCCATGGTCACACAGTCGGATTGCATGCTAATAAACATTTTCAGTAATCGTAAATGAGATTTATGTATAGGATATAATTTATTCTACAGATCGCGAATATTTACTGCAGACAAAAAAAAATACTTCGAACCAGGTAAAGTATGAGTATACGAGTACAATACAATGTAAAAGATTGTAAGATAGAAAAGGTGGTGATGTTCAAACGATTTAGGAGGGATTTTTGTAAAACATTGATGACTATGACAAGGAAACCCCAGTTCACAACATTAATTTAAGCAAGATCAAGCGCATTTACTCATTACTCAAGCGTAACAAGGAAGGAAAAACTAAATTTAACAGCACCGATAAGACAACGTAACGTAAACAAAACAAATCGACATCACGAATCGTGGAGATAACTCGGTAAACAACACTTGATGAAGAGTACACAAGTGATCAAGTAAACGAGATGAGGGTTCAACGACCCCGTGTCGCAACTGGGGATGTGAATTAAAGCAATCACTATTAATTAGCAAGACGACAAGAAAGGGAAAAAAAGTCTGCGGAACGAAATGTGTAGTAGAAAGTCGCAGACGACGCGAGGTGATGCATTAGAATAATTACACGGTAATACGTGGTAATACGCACATTTCAGATGGCACAGTAAATATGAACTGCAGCGACAAACTTATATGTTATAACTTTTTGTACAGAGTAAAAGACTAATTTCTAATATAACAAAATAATGTCAAAAAAACAAGTCAGTAAGTTCTCAGCAATAAAACCAATATAACACTCGACCTTTTTTAATAACCCAACCGTAGACCACAAGGTTCAACTTGTAAAATTTTGTATATTTGTAATTGTGTATGTCTTAATATTTACTTGTAATGAAATATTTATTTCCTCATACCAGATTAAACATAATAAAGTGTGATTTTAGACCTAAGTTTTAGATTGAAGAGGTTTTTAGTGTACATTTTAGAGGTATATAACTTTAAGTTGGCAAAACTTTTTTAATCGGTGGCCATTTTGACAGCTGTGGAGTGATTTATGTTTAGTTATGTTTGGCATTTTAACATGAATAGATAGACTAACGTCTGAACAACGCTTCCAAATTGTGAAAATTTATGCCGACATGGCGGCGGCAACTGACAAGTGATTGGTTTGGTCACGTACCCGTTAACGCAGCGACTAGGGCTTCTCTTTCGATATCCACTGGCTTAATGCCTTTTCATAAAGAATTCGATCCTCTACACACTTTTCGTACGAATTCCGTATTACGAAACTACCCTACTGCTACTCGTTACACTGTTGTCACAAAAAGCGTGCTACAAGATTAAAACGTTTGAAAAAAAAAATTCTACTCCAAGCCAACTAGGGAAATTGGCGTCACATGATACTTACCTAATAATAACACATAACAATGAGTCGTTACTGAGAGGACCGCATAGCGTAATTGAGTTATGAACAACAATGAATAACGTAACGCGCTGTATAATGGCTTTATCTCGTTTTTGTAGGGCGCTTTGAGATGTCAACTTTTTGTGGGGTATTGGTGTTCCGTACATAGCATTACTTGAGGGTATGTTGCGCAATTTCGTGTGCACCATTTAACATTCTTTGTAGTTGCAATATATGCGTCAGTTAAACAAATGGGCTATTCCACTATTTTTCACTTTGACTTGCTATCGATAGACAACCTCATTATAGAATCATTGGCGAAAAAAATAGTTCCGTATGATCAATAGTGACCGAGTTATCACAATTTCAAAATCATCACTAATTGACGAGTCCAAAAACACTCCATACAAAATGGCTATGTGCGAGTGACGTCACTATATTATTTCGCATGCCGGGTATACAAAGTTTGTTTGACAGCTATATAAAATACATATTATGGCGTTTATGTAATTGATTTCATAACAAAATATGTTATATTTAATGCTACTTTAAAGAAGGTATAATATTTTTGAATGAATTTTCCACTTTTAAAATGGTATTTTTCTGTAAATTTTTCAGGCCTATTGTCGTTCCGTTTTGCAACTAATTTTAGTTGTGATTTGTTAAATAGGTTAAGTTTTACGGATACTTTCTGGTAATCAATAAGTAAGAAGCAAAATCAATCATAGTGGTATACCCTGTTATAAGCACAAAATACCTACATATTTCTGAAATTGAAATGTTTTTGTATTTGCCATCACTACACAGTATAAAACAAAGTCGCCTTTCGTGTCTATCTGTCCCTAATCCCTATGTAAATTTTTAAAATTACTCAACGGATTTTGATGCGGTTGTTTGAATAGATAGACTGAATCAAGAGGAAGGTTATAAATAAAATTATGTATAATACCGAAGCGAAGCTAGGGCGGGTCGCTAGTATAGTGTGAATTTTTTTTTTTAGGCAAAGCTGGCCTGACAATTGAGGCCTGAGGTGAATTGGTATGAGATTTCTGGACACGCTGGCTATATGTTATCAAACTGAGTATTCCTTTTGTACCAGTAGAAGATGATTACTATGACTGGGGCGTCTTCTAGAACTGCTAAAACCAACCCAATTTTAAATTGAGATACACCCATAGTCGTGAAAACATTGATATGTTTGGTTGTAGTATTAAAGCCATGTATAGTTTCTCGCGAGGAGCAAACGTATTATTTGCTGGCACATGTGATTAAAGTTTCAACAACTTGTACAGTGCTAAGTTATTATGTTCTCACGTAAAGAATCTGTGTTACAGAATGTCTCACGCTCGCATTAATAGAGGAAATTGTGTTCACAACGCCGAGTGTTCATCCTACATTGGTTGTTTCTCTGGAGACAGAAAGCGTAAAAGTATGTCAAACTTTAGTTTAATACGGTTGTTCATTTATTTTTATTAAGCTTAACGTTACGATATGGGTTAAAATATTTATCTCAGACAAGGATCTCCTCGAAATATACATTGATGATCATCATTAAAGTACAACACACATATTGAGTTTATATATTGGGTTTGAGAGTAAGGCAGCCGTTCCACTTAGGCAGAGCGAATCAAAGAAGAGATGGGCGAGGTAGAAATCCACCAATATAATTCACGTTCATACGTTACGATAATACGTTCACGATTGTATGGTGGATTTCCTAATTGGCGCTTCAGCGCGAAGAGGAGATTTTATGCAATTCCAATTGTTTACGTTAAAAAATAGGCTATTTTATGTAAAGCATTTATTGTATTTGTAGATGTGTGTACTTGTGATGCATTTACACAGTTAAGACAAACGCTTCGTCGCAGACAGGGAGACGGTGGAAGTAAACCCAGGAATAATTACGACCGTTCAATACGACGTGAAATAAACGCCGCGCTGCGTCGCAAAAACGCGATTAGAAAACAATGCCTCACCGCGACGCTAAAAAACAAATGAAAAATGCAAGTGAGCCGACGAATAAATGAGTTCGTCTTGAGATAATTACTCGTTGCGATGGTATGAAAGTGAGAGTACCTACCGGCTGATATACATCGCGACCTCTTGTGAGTGCCGAAATTAGGATAGTGCGACTGTTTTATATGGTCTATTCCCAGTTTCTCCCGGTCGGGGGAAACTAATAAGATGATAGATGTCTAAGAACTGGTTATCTAGGCTAATAAATAACTTGAGCAGAGGCCCAGTGCACCGATAAAATGACCTAAGTTCGTGGTTGGAGTAGACTGCATGTGGAACATAAACGATAGATCTTATTTGCGACTTGCGACATACGAAAACGCCTCCAAGTCACCCGCTTTTGTTAAATTCCCTGGAACAAAATGACCATCAAGACCCTTGGCTGTCGCAGAAGACGACTAAGGGAATAGGAAACTAGGACTAGGAAACGGTAGCAGCGTTTACCTGGGTACAAATAAAACCTACTGCGGTCACCAACTTGCCCGCCAAATGTGTTGACTGAGGCATATTCCTCCAAATCTCATATATCATTGGGGAAGACCTATGTCCAGCAGTGGACATTTCCGGGCCGATCATGATTAACTTTGCGCAGGACGGCTGGCAAGTGCTGGATGCGAGCAGCCCGGTATCGATCAAGGTGGCGAACATTGGGAGAGGCCTATGTCCATCAGTGGACTGATACAGGCTGATTGTGAGTTCTGCAGGGATTAATTGATTGAAACATAATAGCTGTTTAATGTTTAAGTTTCAATATTTATATTGAGCGTCACAAAAGCTTATCAACACCATTGTCAGGTCGGGCCATTGATTTTTGATTTATTGTCTGTCTGTAGCTCCTATTGAGTATTATATTTCAATCAATCAACAGCCTTGGCCCGTCCACTGCTGAACGTAGGTCTCCTTTAAATCACACTACAAAACAGTGAGAAAGAATGACTTCAATTACATTTACTCAGTCATAAATCGGAAGTTTACTTATGCAACTATAGGCAAACGTGTTATGAACATAGATTCCGCACTATTGCATCACGACACGATGCAGCTTTTTCGTGTGACTCAGGAATTGGCACAATCATTGCTAGCACAATAAGTAGTTATATTTACAGGTGCATATTAATAAGATACACAGAGATCGTTATATTTTAATCATAATGGGAGTTCAACACGCGATTCCCACATTGCGAACACCACCGAATGTAATAATGATGAATATTTGCACAGGAAATAATGTTAGGCGGCTGTCATCTGCTATGAGGGGGAAAACCTAATTGAAATTATTCTGTTTATAAATTCATTTGCTAGTAATTAAGATCGTAGTGATTAGGCTAGTTAATTATAAAGTTTTAAGATGAAGTGTTTTATCTATTCGCGATCTAAGTGATCTTAAAATTACACAATATAGCAAAGCAGACATGTTAGTTTCAGAAATGTGGAATTAGTTCTACTGATCGGACACGATCACACGTTACATGTACGTATGCTTGATTTATGAAATGACTCAATTAGAATTGACAATATCGCATAAAACATTGCCCACAGCACCAGTGTTCAAGCTACTAAATACTCGACTGAATTCTGGCCATAGTACCCAACTTCTACAGTGTCCAGTTTCTTGGGATTACAGGGGAGGGAACTCCCTTTGGTTCTTCACTTTTATAATCTGATAGGATTACACTTCGCTACAAACATACAAATCAGACCAGATGCGTTGCTGATCAGTTGCCTTCCCCCTATAATCATGAGTCTTTTAAACGGAATGTACAGCGGCATTTATGCAGGCTATACAGTTTATGAAGATACGAGTATACATCCTAATTGCACTAACTGTGTGATTTCGTCGATCGTCTACTTTATATTAGACAGGGTACAATAATTTTCACGTGCTATTACAAACACCACGAGGACCTTACACCACCACCATTACCCCTAACACCCGTAGCTCCGCCATAAAAGAGGGGAAGTACAATTTCCCGTGGACGAGGTCGGTAGTGGCGATGACGAGGCGTGAAGTCGGGAAGGAAGCGGCGACCCCCGCGGCCCCGGAAGTCGTTCGAGATACTAAGCCTAATGGACTACCTGAATGAATGAGCGTGAATTGCGAAATGAGGAAAAAAATAATTTAAATAAATGTCAGTCAGTGGTCCGAGTGACTTGGACTTTTTTATCTTTCCAACAGGCGACATGGAGGCTGTTTTGTGTCAAAATAAAAACCAACTATCCCGTAATATTGTAGTTTTCTGAACTGTATCAGACGAGCGGAGAGATCTTCCCACTCTCAGTCTCGAACCCGACACGAATTTCATAAGACCGAGTGTCCTATAGCTTAAGGTTGTATCTCAAAATGTTTCCTACGA
Organism: Conogethes punctiferalis; assembly: GCA_031163375.1. Taxonomy (NCBI): domain Eukaryota; kingdom Metazoa; phylum Arthropoda; class Insecta; order Lepidoptera; family Crambidae; genus Conogethes; species Conogethes punctiferalis. The sequence goes on along the minus strand of CM062082.1, from coordinate 19,095,521 downwards.
ACGACCTACACAATTGATACCGCATTTCAATAGTGTGTGTGATCTAAAGTGAGTAGAGTGAGTGATATAATCTTCTTTAATATTTAAGAAAAAAGAATTTGCGACCTTGCTCGGAATGTCTTCTTTGTTTACAGACACAATGAATGCTGCGCCAATAACGATACACAAACTCCCGATACGTCGTCAATCAAATCATTCATATGCATACCAATAAAAAGACTGCGGAGACGCCTATAACTTATACGGCATCGAAGATTTCAATGTTGAATATAAATAAGCGCGTGGGCAGACAATGTACGAGTACACTTGCATCAGGAGACCAAATCTGATGGCAGATGAGGCGGCGTGGGCGGGACGGAGTAGTGAGCCACCATTAGCTAAATAGAACGGATTAGGGGAATTATGTGATTTGGGTTAGACGCCACTTTGAACACGCGGGAAGATTCATGGAAAGTTATTATGGTACACGACACGTTTCTTTTGTTTTGGGCGAGACTTGTTCGGAGTACCCAAGGGAAAGACTTTCAATTTAACTCACCGGCCTCGTGCTTAGGTCTTCCCTAGTACTATGCACTTCTAGTTTTATGAACTGGAATGAATTTATATCAGTAAATTATCCTCCTTATGATTTCATTATATGGATTTAGATTTAGGCAGACAGGGAGCTGCCTGCAGTCCAATAATGATGGTCAAGTTACGAAGTCTTTTGAATAATTATGATCTCATAAATTCCAAAACGCAATGCAGCAAAGCAAGCATGCTTTTGACTATCTCATTCGGTAAGCGTACTAATGTTTTTTTTAAATAGGTACAAGTACATAAGTTACCAGATTATATTTCAGGATTTTTTACTAAGTGTAGCAGCTGATCCGAATTTATGTAATAGCTAATAAGTTACTCAAATGATTGTAATATTTTACTCTCACGAATTAATAATACGTCTACGAATAGAAGCTTTAAAGAAAGTAGTGCTTCACTATAATTAAATTATGACTATCAAATTAAATGCCAACAAAACCATAAATTTTCTCTTCTTATAAACAAAAGTATCGAAATATGACGGACAACAAACAATTGAAATAAATTGCTATATTATTTTCGACAGCCAGCGATCTAAAACAATTCGTTCCATTGAATTGATTATATCGATCAGTGAAAGTAAAGTTATTATGTCAGCAGTAGTTATTACAAAGAATTTGAAACCATATTGATAAAGATCTCGCACAACTGTTGCTTCTGGTTACCTTGTGAGGCTGAATGTTAATATTGTGAAATTAGGATACTTTTATTAAACATCCAGGGTTGTTGAAAAAACCCGTTTCATAATCGTTTATCGCGTTCGTACGCGCCAGCTGAAATGAGTAATAAAATTTTAGCATCCCTGACTTGGCTTAACAGACTGCCATGTCAGATTGACTAAGAGATAGTCGTAACTTACATGATGCAAATATTTAGCAAAAAGTTGTTTTTTTTTTAATTGCTTCGCCCGAAAGTGCTTTTTAAGCAAGGATGCATACAATTTAAATGATTTAAACAACGAAATTATAAAGCAAACAAAATACAGGACACTACTGGCAGGACTAGCAGGACCAAACTATAGTATCATCATCATCATTATCATCATAAGCCTGTATCAGCCCACTGCTGGACATAGACATAGGCCTCTCCCAATGTTCGCCACTGTGATCGATCCAATGTTCGCCACTTTGATCTGGCTTCTAGCATCCAGCACTTGCCAGCCGTCCTGCGGAAATCGTCACTCCACCTGGCCTGAGGGCGTCCTACACTACGTTTGCCGAGACGCGGACTCCACTCCAGAACTCGTTTACCCCAACGGTTATCGGTTCTGCGGCTGAAGTGGCCAGCCCAGAGGCCACTTCAGCTTACTGATCCGGTGATCTAAGTCGGTAACTTTGGTTTCATTGGTCATTTCCGATCCGATCTCGCAGCGACACGCTGAGCCTATGGCTATCCATTACCATAGCTATAGAAAAGTAATCGACAAATTTATAGGCGTTATTCAAGCCACCTAATTACTCAACAATTGCCACACACCTCATCACAGGCACCGATACTCGTTACGTATCGCGCTCGCGACGCATCTGAGTGGCACCATTCCTCCATGCACGTCGGTGCACGAGAACCGGTCGCGCCCACCGTCTGACTCACACCAGGTAAGGCGTGATGCAATCGGAAAGGTCGGGAGACAGGCAGACAAGACGCATTGCGTTGGGCGAGATCATGATACCGATGGTCATAGACTTAGTAACGCATTTTCTTTTATAGTAGCACCGCCTGTTCTTCAAGCCCCGTTTAAAGGATCCCATATCGAAGGAAGAAGGAAACACGTCGGTCTTCATCTTTTGTTAAAAATTTACACAAGACACTTCTTCTTCTATTAACTATTAATTTAAACAAACAACTAAACATCACACACATACGCACACACACACACACACACACACACACACACACACGCACACACACACACACACGCACACACACACACACACACACACACGCACACACACACACGCACACACACACAAACGCATACATTAACACGTACTTATACATGAGGCCCTGCACGCATTAGTCTCAAATAAAAGAAAAGTTTTTTTGTATTAGGATTAATTTTTATTTTTTTTTTATTTGCAAGATTTTAGTTATAAGAATTTGAAATGTAAAATTAAAGTTGAGTAACATAGAATTAAGTTCTTTTATGTATTGATGGAAGAGCAGTGTCTCCTGACACAAGCATTTAAGCTTAAAAGGAGTCACTGGATGCTTATGTTTAAAACGCTTAATCTTTTGTTAAAGCCAATAAAGTATTTTATTTTTATTATTATTATTATTCTTCTTGAGGTGCCATCTCCTACCGGAGGTCGGCTATCATTAGGGCCATTCTGACCTTTGACACAGCGGCACGGAACGTACGTCAAGACACTGATAAAACTAATATGATAAATGGCAAGAAATTGAAGTCTAAAGGCTATGTTGACATAAAAATAGGATAAAGATTACAAGGCAAGGTCGAAGAATGTAGAAAGGACATTTTTGGTGTTGTCGTCGGAAGACGCGTGAACACAGACAGCATATAATATTGACAAGGGTTATTGTGAACGGTATTGATTTTAAAAGTGGGAATCTTACATAATAAAAAATTTAAATACCCTTTGTATTTAAATTTTATTATTATTAGAAAAAATAATTTTGGTTTAGGTAGGTAGTTATTTTTTGAAGAGTGCGATTTGTATTTCTCATGGGGTTATTACATCAACGGATGTACTGACACCAATGTAAGTGTAAGGTAAGCTAGAATGATGAAAGAACTTATGATTTGTTTTGTTCTTGATATGATTGCCTCTTCTAAGGATTGAGTGATGATAATTGGGATGATGACTAAAAAATAATTTATTGTCCATCAGATAGATTAATGAAAAATATTGAATACGTATTTTTTATTTTGCCTCTTGTTCAAAAACTTACGAAGATACATTGATTTTAAATGTCACATGACGTCACGTTAGAGTACAAAATATACTCTAACGTGACGTAGTTAGCCCCCACTCCGTAACTTTAATGCGCTATATCTAAGTATTTTCTTGTTATTTCGACAAAACAAAAAATACGGGTCTTATATTTTTTTATTATCTAAGAGACGGACTAATTATTTTCTTCATTTTCATACCTTGTCATCATCCGTATTCTATCACCGACGTATCCAATACCTTCAACATTCATTAACCTTTTCATACACTTCGTAAGCTGTCAGAACAATGAGACTTGCACTGAGATAACTGTTTAACATTATTCAATCGTCCGTCAAGCCTGGCATACTTTGGGAATGACGAATAGTCCGACACAAAACAAAGCTATTGATGTTTCACATACAAGTATTATGCTCATGAGAGTGAAGAACTGAACAAAATCATTGTTCAAGTTGAGTCACGGCATTTCGTCGAGATGTTTGGTGATTTATGTAATACATTTTGTCGTGATTTATTTGGGAGTATTGTGACCTAAAAGTAAATTGATACATTATCCGAAGAAATCACATATAACTTCCACTCTTTTATTATGTAAATGCAATTTTCACGACAATAGCAACGAGGACCTTGGCCAGAAATAGGCTATTGTATATATGTGTATATCACATTTATTACAGCCAATCTTTTTCATCTTTTCATGTATTATGTTCCCAAGTGTACGTTCTAGTAAATTAACTAAGGTTATCTTCCTTATAGTCTATTTGATTTGACTGAATAATTTAAAAGTAACATTTTTAATTGAGATAGACATAAAATTTAAGCTGGGATTCCGTGATCGTTTATAGAAACGTATTCTTTTTTATGCATGTAGATCATAGGATCTAAATACCTAATTCTTTCGAGAAGAACTTCAATGAATAGTTGCGTACAGAGAATCTAGATGTAGGCTTCCAGATAGGTGAAGCATCTATCAATTTAACGGATGGGGTGCACGCTTATCGCGATTCGTATCTGCGTGACCGGACACCGGTATGGCTAACTGGTAGATAGATCAATGGCCAACACCAGTATTATGTAGATACGTTTTCTGTCTACATCTACAGTAATATTATTATTATGTGTATTTTGTAATGAATAATCTCAAAACTACTGTGCCGATTTCAAGAACCATTGGAAAGCTGAATAACATAGGCATGAGTAACATTCATTGCTAGAAAAGTCTAAGAATCCTTTAAATACCAGAAGCGAAGCGAAGATCAAGGTAGTTGATCTCACTATCTGGTTACCTAAAAAAATTATGATGATGTTTATTGTAATAATCCCATATCTCGGATCAAGGTCGTAGACCGACCTCAGGCGAAATGAAAACCAAGTGCAGTGGCCGACCAACCCTGGGACAATAACAAGACATTTATAAAGCGATATAAACGAGGAAGGATTTGGAGGCAATGTACTTATTCCCAGTGTCCCGTCCAGATTTAGACTGCTTTGAGCGTGGTTTAGCTCTGCTCTAGTGATCTATAGAGCTCCAGCTGTGACAGACGACTCACCGGCTACTGGGACAATAACAGGACATTCATAAAGCGTAATAAACTAGGAAGAACCTGTTCCCAGTGTCCCGTCCAGATTTAGGCCGAGACGAGTGTCGTTTAGCTCTGCTCTAGTGATCTATAGAGCTCCAGCCGTGACAGATGACTCACCGGCCGGAGCAGACGCGCGGCCGCCATTTGCGGACCACCCGCTCACCTGCGCTCGCGCATGATTCACCCCGCCCCAGACTACGCGACAACCAGTGATACAACTCCGAACATTCGGCGACGGCTATGACTCGCTTTTAGGTTCGTTTTCAGATGACCATCATCATTGCAACTCAAGTGTAAGTTGAGAATGGTGAGGACATTGAATTCGCAGTCAATCGCAGCGTAGTGTCAGTAGTATAGCAAATTAAGCGATTTTCAGATTACAGACCAAATTTGTGCATGAAAAAAATGAGGCATGTGCCATTATCGAATAAATAACGTAATAAAATAATGTTTAGCTTAACTTCTTCGCGAATGTGTACACATCGATTAATGACCATAAATAATACAGGCCACTTTATTGTAGTGTTGCAGAACTATGTATAGTTAAACTATCGATAGTATTGTTATACATTATTAATAGATTTTTGATTTATGAGCTATGGATACTATTGATATGACGTATGTCTATCGTCTGATATAGACTACGAGTATTCTATATAGATCGGCTACACTACTTTACTGCCCATCTGCGTGCACTGTGTGTGCGCTACGGCCGGCGCCCGCGCCGGTAGGCCGACTGTTGTGGCTTAGTTAGATAATGGTGCTGATATAAAAGTTATTTACCTAAACTTCGCTCTTTAATTAGCAGATACTTTTTTTGGAAGTAATGAGACAAGTGATAAAAAAAATTACCGCAACTATAGTAATAGTAATGTATCTGTTTAAAACTCTCCTGAAATGCTTCAATCTTGTAAAACAGGTAATTTACAAAAGTTTTTATTTTAATAGGACTTGCACAAACCTAAGTAAAAAATAGCACACGTAAGGGGATCAATCTTTGTTTAGTCAGTCTTGCTTTTTATTGAAGGCCTACGAAAGAAGCAAAGCTTTCTCTCAAATACATAGGAAGCAATTTTAATTTTAAGCATATTATTTCAGTGAAAATAAAAATTATGAAAGTAACCGTGAAACGACTTCTATTATAATTGGCTTGCAGGAAAAGACGGTAATAATTTATAGCGAGCAAGACAAGACAACTTTAATTAGTCGAAAGCGATACTAATGTTGTCTTAATGAAATGCAATATTTGTTCTACAAAAATCAGATCAAAAATTATCTGAAGTTAGTATGTATGTTATGTCACGACTTTTACATTTAGCCGGAGATAGCTTTCTGTCATAATTTGGTGAATTCTGTGGCACATTCTGTAAGACATGAGCATGGAAAACGAGATCGTTTGGGTACAAATCGTTCTTAATTGGCTAGAATATAAGTGGTGTGAGATGTCATAGAGTTAATTAAGTCTTGAGACGTCAGGTCATAGAGAGAAAGCTCTACTTTGATGACTGTTCTGACTAGCTTCATTATTTTATAATACGCAAAATGCATTTCATTAGGTAAGTGGCTAAACTCAGTTACGTCAAGCCAAGAATTTACTCGCATGTAGGTTTTATTATTTGTAGACGAAGTGTCTCCAATGTACTGTCATGTCACTGTCAACTTCAGAACATGTTCCTGTCGCGATTAGGCATTAAGACACGCGGGAGCGTGTCAGCCAAGTTCCAGCGAAGAGAACCAGCAAACCGCACCCATGTTACAATATAATCGAGTCCAAATATTTGTCATACAATACGCCTCGAAATGGGCAACATTTCACGTCCAGCGGTTACAACGCTTGCGCGCACGCACACGCCTGAGTCACCGCTTATAAATAAGATTACCAGTATTACAGGCGGGCAACGAACGCAGTAATAAGTTAGGTAATTACGTTATTTTTGTACGTAGGTCAAGATCGTGACTGCGCTCACTTTCACATCATAAAGAAAGCTGCTTTAATTAAATGGATAGAACGTATAATAGATAAATTGTATGAATTTTACACGGACACAAGCACACATGTTGTTACTATCTTCTTAGAGTAACGAACGGCCAAATGTATAATGCTGTCTGTTAGACGGTTGTCTGGAAGAGATCGCTTACTAGCGATAAGACCACCTGTATTGTACCATAGCTCTCTGTAACACCTTTTCTGTAAATGTTTGCATGTATTCTGTGCAATAAAGAATATTTATCTATGCTTTGAGACCAAAAGACCCCTTGTGTTCAATAAAGTTTTGTGTGTACGTGAACCCGCGTGTCATATTTACAGTTAGTACATCATGAACTTCAAGAATCTAGGACTTTGTGTGAAGCGTCGTTTAGTTAGTTATCCAGACATAAAAGTTGCTGCGACTATGGACAATTAGCCAAATCAATCACTTGTAAGTTGTCACCCCAATACTGGCCAGTAGTTTTACTATTGCATTAAAGCATAGTTGAAACTACTACAAACTAAAGATGATCCTTTCCGAGTTAGTTCCTTCTAACATGATACTTATTTATTTTAATTTGTGTCTCTTTTTACAGCAGTAATTAGAAATCAAGCACACATTTCTCTCTTCTTACTAGAGTACTTAAGAAACCCCTCTTTCTACGTCTCGGCCAAGTCGCGTCGCTTAGAAACCCGACCAGAGCATTAAGGTTAATACGCAGAGCTATAACGGGTGTGATCTCAAACAAGACCACATAACGAGCGGCAGGCCACAGCTGGCCTACAAGCGACAATGTCTGTCTTTGCTATATTCTATTGTTGCACTGACAGCGCATTGCAAGTAGTAGTCTACTGAAATCAAGATATTATGAGGGTTGTCATACTATGTGAAGCGCAACGTGTTATGTTAAACAACGCAACGTGTGTAACTTAGAAAATGCAATTTTGTCACGCGATTTTTTAAAATTTCAGTTATTTGTCATTTCCTAATAGACATGGATAGACACTGATAGGCGAAAGCATCCTCCAAGTACATTTTCAGTAAAAATAAAAACTGAAAACTGATAATACTCGTACTGTTATCGTGACGAACATTAAAAGGTTTATGCATTTTCAACTGTGGTGATCCCAAAAAATCGAACACTGCTACATATATTATATTAATTAATAAAATTAATGCATTTATTTACTTTTCTTTTTATAAAAATAAAAATTCTTTTTATTAAAGTAACGAACGCATTAGTGCTGTAACCATATCAAAGTACACAAACAAATTATGGTAATTTATGCAAACATAAAAATACACTAACTTAACTGGTATACCTAAGTTTACTCTATGCTTACACTATGGAATAATACTAAAATACATTCCAGTAAATGTACACTATGAATGGTAAGTATTATGTTAGCGAAGCCTTAAGAACACATATCGATTTATATGACATCAAGCTACAGACTTGGCTAGGCTTCTGACAGAACATTTATTCAATCGCTTACCAATATTTTAAAGAGAAATGTTTCCAGTATTATAAAGTTGCTGTGTGATAGTGATAAATTAAATGTATGAACGAATTAATATTATCCTTTATTTGCATTGTAGTTATATTATTGCGTAATATGGCTTTCCTTTTTTCCTTCCTGCTGTGATCTGCTAAAATATGAATTTGTACTAACATAATAATAAAATATCGACCACACTCGACATAAATCCAATTTTACAAAATCCCAGACAATTCTATCAGCATTATTTAGCAAAAACAAACGACTTCAAATTGGTGACAATGGAACCAACTACCTAGTACCTATACAATTTCGAAAATAAAAAAAAATCCAAATCGGTTCACAATTCTCGGAGATAGATATGTGGTAACAAACATGCAACAAAAAAAAAAAGAAAAAAAAATATTCAGTCGAATTGAGAACCTCCTCCTTTTTTTGAAGTCGGTTAAAAACAAAGTTATAAGATCCTTTCAGGGTCTCACTTATCTAAACCCAACATACACAAGAGACGACCTATTAATCGAAATCAGAAGTGACGTGATAATCAAATATTTGCACGGCTCGAGCCGGGTCGTGTCCGCCGCGCATTGGTATTCCGGCGACCACTCCTTCGGGGAACCGTTGGACAATGCATCTGATACCACCGGTTAATTACGCCAATTGAAATGCTAATATGCGGAATGATGACTAATTTCTCGAATAATTTAGCATTGAGGTTCGAAAACTTCTCTCGTATTAATCAAATTTGATTTGCAGGCGCCGAATTGAGTTTCAAGGTCTGGAAATCTGGTAAGGCCGTCTTTAAATTACGTCACACGTAAACGAGAGGGTGGGGTGCACAAAGAGGACGAAAAGGAGTCCCCCACACAAGTGACTAGCAGTGACATTGAAGAGGGGAGGGGTCATTAAAACTGTGACGTGATTATTGGATGGTCCCCAAAGACAGTTTAACTTATGAAAACGGTCGTGGAATGCCTGCCCTTGACAAACTTTCAAGAGATGCATTCATATGTATAAACAAAACAAATGTTTTGTTTAAGTAAGATTTAGTGATAACATTATCGTCTACGTAAACTTTATACATGTGACGCAAAAAGTCTACAGTCCATGTTAATATACGTTTAAAAATACTCACGTCTTGAAAGGAAGAAAAAAAACACAAATATGAACTCTAAAGTTCATCTTTCCATGCTTCGAAAACGAGTGAAATATTCGACTCTATTCCAAGGAAATAGAAGCCAATAGTACGGGTGCTTCAGAGGGGAACAATATCCCGGGCGCTATAGCAGACATCCGGTAGTCAACTTTTAATTTGACAGAGTGTCTTTTCTTGTTGGAAAACTAACTCGGAATGCATTTCCGGAGTAAAAGCGTTTAACTTAACACTTAAGTGCCACACATAGTGCATTTCGTGATACTGCTAAGTTAGAATTGTTAACTTCAGTGGAACCCTTTATGTAATCGTTGTGCATCATTTGTGTAACCCAGTGTAGTTATATATTCGATTAGTATGTGATTTTAATACATATTGCATATACATACGTTACGTTCAAGCAAGCTTTTGAATGGTACATTTCTTTGCATGAGATTTGTCGTGAAAGAACAGCGAATTTTATTCGACATATTTTTTTAGATTAAGTTTCTGAGGTTAATTGACCTAAAACTTTCAGTCATAGTAACAAAATGAAATCAAATCAACAATATCTTTATTTGTATAGACTTCACTTTAAGAGAGGTGGGGCATAGCGACTCTTAGCTCAAATTGAGCCGCCCGTCCGGGAAAGGACCTCCACCCTATAGAATACCGCAGTCAAATGACCTCTGGGTCGTGTTTCTGCCGGCGAGTAGGGTTTACGGAGCTCATGGGGGGTTAGGGTTGGGCCGGCATGGCGGTGGCAACTGACAAGTAACTGACCAGTTACTTGCCCGTTGTCACAGCGACTTGGGCTTCTCTCTCGCTTTCCATCAGGCGTAGGGAGGCCATTATGTCGAGCCAATATAAAAAAAAATCCGATTATCTGTGGCAACGGGTAAGCCATACATTGATCCTGGTAACCAAATTTCCGTTAATAGCACTAACATAATGTCCCCCAATTCTCTCCACTAGTTCTTCGCCACCTTCTCTTTGGTTTGGTCTGACGGTGGCCATCTAAAACTGATATTGGGTGACGATTCTGGTTTATTGGACATCTTTTTTTTATTATATTTACATGTTACTAAGTTACTATGGATATACTCGTGTATAATGCCAAAAAGCTAAGGATCAGATCATAAAATTCCGAATTTCTAAATCACATCAAAATAATCAAAACATTGGAACTAGGTATCTGGAGCTCGTAACAAATTTACTTCAGTTAACAGCAGCATCTATTTCAGCCCGAAGGTTAACGCGTGTCCATTCATAAACCAGCCGACTTTACAACAGAACGTAAAGATAGAAGTAGAAAAATGAATAAACAAACGTAATTATAACTGTACCGATAGGCCCGGCCGGTGCACTCTGCGTAAAACAAAAGGCGGTGAGGCCTGAAATTGACAGATGTACCCACAACCGACGGTCAGTCCTCCAAGATGGTCTTGTGCCGAATCGGTGGTGCGAAACGATTTCTACACATTCCGTCCGATAAACTGATAATTTAATCGGTAAATTAACCCCTATTTTTTTTTTGTTTCGAAAGTGCACTGTCACTGGCTTGTCACTGTTTTTTTTTCACTGAGTGTTTTGGGGAGAAGGGAAAAGATCACATTTTTTTTTTTTTTAAAGTTGAAAAGAGAACGCATAGATATTTTGAATGCGCGCGGGACGCGGAGCATGCGCGCGCGCAGCGGGTTTGACGGCGACTGGCGCTTACGCACCGCAGCGCCACCACTCACGCCAGACACTGGTGGGATATTGTTTCTACACGCAAGATGATCGAGGAGTTCATTTGCACCACATCTGGTTAATATTTGCCTTTCGAAAATAGATCATCTCTGTACGGTGATATTGTTTAAATCAGGGACTGAAAGCGGTTACGGTATACGGTTACGGTACCGGTATAAAATAAGTGTACCTTAATAAAATAAAGGTAAGGGTATACCGTTATTCAACCGGTATAAAATATCGGTACCGAAAAGCCGCGACGTTGCCAAACGGCTGCGGATTGTTGGCAACGTCGCGTGCGATGCGCGGAGCGTATCGATCGACACCGGCAAAATATTCTTCCTGACAATTCTTATCTGTCCGTGCATAGCAAGCGAAAGACTGCCTGGGCATGGCACACGCGAAAGTTCTGGTCAGTGATAGAATGAATGTCGTCTCACTTTTCAATACAAATAATATTTTTTGATGTTGTCTGATATTTAATTATTTTTTTAAAATATTTTTGTTTATTATGTTTAGATACTATTTATATGTATTGTATACCCATCACAATTTTAAGTAGTTATTTTGTTTGTAACTTTATTATGTATCAAAAATATATGTACATAAGTAGGTAACTAGGTATGTGCATTACTTGTATATTAGTTGGTAAAATTATTGACTGGTATAGAATGCCACACGGCATTAAGTCCGTCATTTGTACTTTCATCATCATGATGATGATGATGATTGTATAGTTTTCTGACTCGCCCAATGGTTGACTGGTATAGAATGCCACACGGCATTATGTCCGTCATTTGTACTTTCATCATCATGATGATGATGATTGTATAGTTTTCTGACTCGCCCAATGGTTGACTGGTATACTCGTAGAATGCCACACGGCATTAAGTCCGCCTTTTGTACTTTCATCATCATCATGATGATGACGATAATGATAGTATAGTTTTCTGACTCGCCCAATGGTTGACTGGTATACTCGTAGAATGCCACACGGCATTAAGTCCGCCTTTTGTACTTTCATCATCATCATGATGATGATAATGATAATGTTATCGTTTTCTGACTCGCCCAATGGTTGACTGGTATAGAATGCCACACGGCATTAAGTCCGCCATTTGTACTTTCATCATCATGATGATGATATAGTTTTCTGACTCACCCAATGGTTGGCTGGTAGAGAATGCCACACGGCATTAAGTCCGCCATTTGTACTTTCATCATACTGATGATGACGATGTTATAGTTTTCTGGCTCGCCCAATGGTTGACTGGTAGATAATCCCACACGAAATTAAGTCCGCCATTTGTACTTTCATCATCATCATGATGATGACGATGTTATGGTTTTCTGACTCGCCCAATGGTTGACTGGTAGAGAATGCCACACGGCATTAAGTCCGCCATTTGTACTTTCATCATCATGATGATGATGATGATGTTGTAGTTTTCTGACTCGCCCAATGGTTGACTGGTATAGAATGCCACACGGCATTAAGTCCGCCATTTGTACTTTAATCATCATCATGATGATGATGATGACGATGTTATGGTGTTCTGGCTCGCCCAATGGTTGACTGGTAGAGAATGCCAAATGGCATTAAGTCCGCCATTTGTACTTTCATCATCATCATGATGATGATGATGATGATGATAGTATAGTTTTCTGACTCGCCCAATGGTTGACTGGTATAGAATGCCACACGGCATTAAGTCCGCCATTTGTACTTTCATCATCATCACGATGATGATGATGTTGTAGTTTTCTGACTCGCCCAATGGTTGACTGGTATAGAATGCCACACGGCATTAAGTCCGCCATTTGTACATGATGATGATGTTGATGACGATGTTATAGTGTTCTGGCTCGCCCAATGGTTGACTGGTAGATAATCCCACACAACATTAAGTCCGCCATTTGTACTTTCATCATCATCATGATGATGACGATGTTATGGTTTTCTGACTCGCCCAATGGTTGACTGGTAGAGAATGCCACACGGCATTAAGTCCGCCATTTGTACTTTCATCATCATGATGATGATGATGTTGTAGTTTTCTGACTCGCCCAATGGTTGACTGGTATAGAATGCCACACGGCATTAAGTCCGCCATTTGTACTTTAATCATCATCATGAAGATGATGATGACGATGTTATGGTGTTCTGGCTCGCCCAATGGTTGACTGGTAGAGAATGCCAAATGGCATTAAGTCCGCCATTTGTACTTTCATCATCATCATGATGATGATGATGAAAGTACAAATGATGATGATGATGATGATAGTATAGTTTTCTGACTCGCCCAATGGTTGACTGGTATAGAATGCCACATGGCATTAAGTCCACCATTTGTACTTTCATCATGATGATGATGATGATGATGTTATAGTTTTCTGACTCGCCCAATGGTTGACTGGTATACTCGTAGAATGCCACACGGCATTAAGTCCACCTTTTGTACTTTCATCATCATCATGATGATGACGATGTTATGGTTTTCTGACTCGCCCAATGGTTGACTGGTAGATAATCCCACACGGCATTAAGTCCGCCATTTGTACTTTCATCATCATGATGATGATATAGTTTTCTGACTCACCCAATGGTTGGCTGGTAGAGAATGCCACACGGCATTAAGTCCGCCATTTGTACTTTCATCATACTGATGATGACGATGTTATAGTTTTCTGGCTCGCCCAATGGTTGACTGGTAGATAATCCCACACGAAATTAAGTCCGCCATTTGTACTTTCATCATCATCATGATGATGACGATGTTATGGTTTTCTGACTCGCCCAATGGTTGACTGGTAGAGAATGCCACACGGCATTAAGTCCGCCATTTGTACTTTCATCATCATGATGATGATGATGATGTTGTAGTTTTCTGACTCGCCCAATGGTTGACTGGTATAGAATGCCACACGGCATTAAGTCCGCCATTTGTACTTTAATCATCATCATGATGATGATGATGACGATGTTATGGTGTTCTGGCTCGCCCAATGGTTGACTGGTAGAGAATGCCAAATGGCATTAAGTCCGCCATTTGTACTTTCATCATCATCACGATGATGATGATGTTGTAGTTTTCTGACTCGCCCAATGGTTGACTGGTATAGAATGCCACACGGCATTAAGTCCGCCATTTGTACATGATGATGATGTTGATGACGATGTTATAGTGTTCTGGCTCGCCCAATGGTTGACTGGTAGATAATCCCACACAACATTAAGTCCGCCATTTGTACTTTCATCATCATCATGATGATGACGATGTTATGGTTTTCTGACTCGCCCAATGGTTGACTGGTAGAGAATGCCACACGGCATTAAGTCCGCCATTTGTACTTTCATCATCATGATGATGATGATGTTGTAGTTTTCTGACTCGCCCAATGGTTGACTGGTAGATAATCCCACACGACATTAAGTCCGCCATTTGTACTTTCATCATCATGATGATGACGATGTTATGGTTTTCTGACTCGCCCAATGGTTGACTGGTAGAGAATGCCACACGGCATTAAGTCCGCCATTTGTACTTTCATCATCATGATGATGATGATGTTGTAGTTTTCTGACTCGCCCAATGGTTGACTGGTATAGAATGCCACACGGCATTAAGTCCGCCATTTGTACTTTAATCATCATCATGATGATGATGATGACGATGTTATGGTGTTCTGGCTCGCCCAATGGTTGACTGGTAGAGAATGCCAAATGGCATTAAGTCCGCCATTTGTACTTTCATCATCATGATTATGATGATGATAGTATAATTTTCTGACTCGCCCAATGGTTGACTGGTATAGAATGCCACACGGCATTAAGTCCGCCATTTGTACATGATGATGATGTTGATGACAATGTGTTCTGGCTCGCCCAATGGTTGACTGGTAGAGAATGCCACACGGCATCAAGCCCGCCATTTGTACTTTCTTTGAGCAATAAATCATACCTACGACAACTGATAAAAAACGGACCCGACACTTGATAAGTGTGAACTGACGCGCCGAAATCCGATTAAAATCCGGACCCGACACCCGTCAAGTAGGAACAGGCTCTTATGGGCATCAGAACAACGAGGGTACCACAAATATATACTTATTTACAAATATAAATTGACACAGAAGAATCACAAATGTTCATCACATGAATGTTTGTCCCGGGTGGGGATCGAACCTACGACCCATGGTTCAGAAGGCAAGAGTCCACTACCACTTACAACACTATCAATACGGATGATGACAAGGTATGAAAATGAAGAAAATAATTAGTCCGTCTCTTAGATAATAAAAAAATATAAGACCCGTATTTTTTGTTTTGTCGAAATAACAAGAAAATACTTAGATATAGCGCATTAAAGTTACGGAGTGGGGGCTAACTACGTCACGTTAGAGTATATTTTGTACTCTAACGTGACGTCATGTGACATTTAAAATCAATGTATCTTCGTAAGTTTTTGAACAAGAGGCAAAATAAAAAATACGTATCCAATATTTTTCATTAATCTATCTGATGGACATTAAATTATTTTTTAGTCATCATCCCAATTGCGCCACCGAGCCAGTCATTCTCAGAATAGTTTGTCTCCTCTCCCCGTCTCTTTCATACCGAAATTACCTTTATTTTACGGTACCTGAAAATTTCGGTACCGGTATAAATTTAGATATCGAAATATTCCGGTAACCGTTATATTTCGGTATGACGTCATACCGAAATATAAAGGTACCGTAATTTTTCGGTTATTCAGTCCCTGGTTTAAATTGCATTTCTGAGAATATTGCCCGTTACAAAACGTAACAGAAACCAGACAACAGATGCAGGCGTTATGTTTACGGAAAAACTGAAATGTTTCGTATAAATAATAAGGAAATTTACAATAGCATAGAACCAATAGTCCCACAGACTGTTTCAAGTTCCCGATGAAAAGATAAAAGGTCGGATAAAATGACGACTATCAGCTAGATAATTGAAACTAGCAATTGAGATAATGGCCTATTAACTGTGCAGTACAGGGACGCAAGGGGGGGTATAAGGGGGACTTATAATATTTTCGTTCCAAGCCACACTCATATTGCCATGGTGCATTCTGCTGAATAACAATCGAGGCTCTGGCAGCCGATTGGTGGCGGTATAACCATCACGATTTAAGGCTTAGCTAAATACGACAGGCCGATGACGGGCAGCAACGTCACCGGTGCGAGGAGCTCCGCCCTGAGACGCCGCCAGTCATCATCTGGTTCTCATAATACATACTAGTATTAGTTTCTTAGGGAAAGTTTAGTTTGAGACCAGGTGGTGGGTGTAAATTATTTGAAACATGACAAATAATCAAATATCGCCAGCAGCCTATGTCCAGCAGTGGACTGATATAGGCTGACGATGATGATGAGGATGAAATTCCGCAGTCCGTTTCCTGATATTCCCTTAATCGTCTCTACGAATCCTGTGGGTGTCCACAGGATCGGTTATCAAACATAGAAACAGATTAGCTTTCATCAACTCACCGCAGTATAGGTCAATATACAGCAGGCGAGTCTGTACCGATGCGTGAACGCATCGCATCACACAAGAAAGCGCATAATGATCGAGTTCGTTGTAACCGCGGGCGACGAGCGATCGGTTGGGGTGCCACCATCGATTAGCGTCGATTAGCCATCGCAATCGCATCGTAATCGAACCGACTATCGATTTGCGGTACGTTCACCCGAATTTCACCGCAAACACATGGTTTTTTGTACGTGGTTAAATCAGAGTGAAATGAAAGGGAGTTTATTTAGAAAACAACGTATTCGTTTACGTATACGAGTAGTAATGTATGGTGCAGCGACTCACATGTTTATTTATTATGTAATATGAAACCAGTAAAAGGAAAAGCACAGGCTGATTACGGGCAGTAGCGTCACCGGAGCGAGAAGCTACGACCTGCTATCGTCAACCCGCCTGCCCAGCGCGAGCATGGCAATTTAGTCAAAGTCCAGATCTTTGACCAAAATGGCGAACAACTGGAGAGGCCTGTGTATGCAGTGGATTATGATGGCAATAGTCTGATGATGCTGATGTATGATGCAACGACTTTATTATGTAACCCGAAATCAGTGAAGACTTTAAAATGAAAAACAAAACATTAATCAAAGCAATCGATTCTCTCATTAATTACTATGCCCACGCTGTTTATGCATTATTACACTTGCTTAAATAGATAATTCATAGATAAGTTGTCTAGTTAAAACTATGATCATATTATTAGGTATACGTAACCACTCACAATCATAATAAAATAAATCACTAATGCAATGAAAGTAACGTTTGAAAAATGACCAGTTGTTAATTGCATAACTTCATACGAAGGACAATCAAGTTTTTCTATGTACATCGAAGTGCGTATCTTGAAGATTCGAATTACGAAGGCCATTTAATCTGTTAGAAAACAGTAAATTTAGTAAATTTAGTAAGGACAATCAAGTTTTTCTATGTACATCGAAGTGCGTATCTTGAAGATACGAATTACGAAGGCCATTTAATCTGTTAGAAAACAGTAAATTTAGTAAATTTAGTAAGGACAATCAAGTTTTTCTATGTACATCGAAGTGCGTATCTTGAAGATACGAATTACGAAGGCCATTTAATCTGTTAGAAAACAGTAAATTTAGTAAGGACAATCAAGTTTTTCTATGTACATCGAAGTGCGTATCTTGAAGATACGAATTACGAAGGCCATTTAATCTGTTAGAAAACAGTAAATTTAGTAAGTCTTGTTTACAATTACTATCCGCATGCTCTTAACAATAACATCCTGAATCCTGAAGTAGTGCGTGAGAAACGGAAATTTGTTATTATCAAGAATATTCCGATTGAAATCAGCTCAATGAAAAAAAGCAGTACCTTCAATACTTACTATCATAAACTTGACTTCCGAAAGGCTTTCAAAATGTTGTGCTTAGAAAATATTCGAGGGGTAGTGGATCAATTAAAAGAAAATTAAACTTAATCTTCAATTCTTCATCAAATTATAGCCAAATAAGAAACAAGAGTGCGTGTAGACACATTGCTCCACAGAAGTGAAGCAGATATGAGATATATTAGCCCAGCCTCGCTTCTGTGGAACACCGAAATAAAACACTGAAATTTACCTTAATACCAATGATTACTAGATGACCACCATTACTGAGGGGCGGTCACCATGAACCATCCGAGCCAATTCAGCAAAGTCTTAAGTGAATTCGACCAGAAAGGAACAACATGACAAAACCTATTTAAAGTGGCACCACAACATCGCACTTTTTCCACAAATCGGAAAGCAATCTGTCAGGTCCCAACGGAGTGGCGAAGTGGATCGCGCAACGAGGTTGACGAGACACGCTCTGAATGCCGCACGAGACAATGCGAGACACCACGTGGGAAGGTATGATTTGTCAACGTTATTGATTGAGGAAACGTAGAAAGCATTGTCTTCCGTTCAATAGTGGGATGCAAGAAACACACATTTCCTCTATTAATCAAATGCTCATCATATCAGAACAGAACAATGCACCCTTGTGTATTCTTTGAATCTCGTCTTGGTTGAAAATGTTTAGTCATTTGATGAGGTTTCTTATGAGCTAGTCAACGCACTCTACATTACCTGATTTGGTTTTTTCATTTCACTCCTAATCAACCAAAGGTCGTGAATTGGACACAGGACAAACTTTCGTATGATGAACATTTGTGTTTGTTCCGTGACATCTGGAGACTTTACCCATAATGGCCACGATGGGCAGGCGTATTGGCGATCGCAGGGCGTAGCTCCTCGCTCCGTTGACGCTTATTATAATGTAAACATCATACTACATCTATTGCATATTTATATTGCCTTTTACTTCCCCAATTGACTCACAGGACAGTAACACATACTGTACGTGGAGTACATTAAACAAATGGAGGTTCAGTCACCCAGCGCGGTGCGTTAATGGTCGTAGCGACATTACCATGATTGCTGCCATAAAGCTACATCAATGGCTGCCGAGGGCTCTAAACGCGTTAATTAGGATTTCTGGAGTTTCATAGGCAACACTGTGGTGTCGTTTCATTGGCAATACTTTAAAACAATCCATTCAATGAACAATTACTTTCAGCCATAAAACTCTGTACTCATAAATGCATAAGTGTAGCAATAAAGGGTGAAACAAATAAATAAATGAAACAAAATGTCAAACATTCAGCTAAAGCAAATGAAACCGTGTTTGACACACAGATCGCGCAGAGCCAAGATAAAAAAAAAACTTAATATTTAAGGGATTTAGCAACCAACATTTAGGGAGCACTTTGACATTACTACACGAACAATTAATGTCAAAGAAATCCCTAAATTTTCTTCGAGCGGCAGCTTTAGGAAGCTATTGGTGAACATGGGCTTCAGTTCTAAACCAAGACGTTAAGATTTCTAGTCTATCGGAAATCAAAATCGGAAAATAGGATCACCTAGTATGCTGTAGCATACTGATGCAGCCGTATTGATATTGGCAATAGCAGCAATAATTATTTACGTAGGTAATCATCTAATAAACTTAGGTTTATGAACGACTAGTTTAAACCAAGGATAAGCAATGTTTACCTACAGCGGACGTAATGAAATCAAACGAATGGGTGTACACAGCCTACTATCCAAATATTTCTAATTTTCTGGTGATTCAGATCATGATTCGGTACAAGATAGTCTTCGGTACGAGAGTTCTGTTCTTCAGTATTAACAAAAACCATTTTACAGCAGATAACATTTGAGCAGACAAGTCACAGCTCGCAGTGGAATACTAATTACAATGAATAGCAAGAACTAGAAAGCCCGAATACGTGTATATGCCCTATCCTATTGACCAGCTTGGTGGTGGCAACTGACAATTGATTGATTTGGCTACTTATCCGTTGCCGCAGCGAGCCTATATGGGCCTCTTTCGCTTTCTATAAAGGAGGCTTATACTTCGTTACTATAAAGATCGGAGATAGGGGTCTGGTTAGACCATGATGATCAATACATTATGTTATGAGGGTAGCCTAGTCGTCCTTGCATAACCATTGTTGCATAATGTTTGAATTAACTTGAAGGTTAGGGTCAGAGATTGATTCGCACATCAGGGTAAGTCGAGAACAATGAGATTCAATGCGTCATCATGATTTAGCTATTCCTTTTTGGGTCTAGTTTAGGTTTTGGCAAGAAGTACCGTATCTATAGATTTTATATCGACTTATTTGGGATAAAGAAAAGAATAGGAGCCAATATATGACGTACATACTATTAATCGTTAAACAGTTGAAGGATAAAAATATTGCGTTAATACTTTCACATCTTTTAATTTTGAAGTTTTTATTTTCAATATAAAATAAAAAAGATCATTGGCCAGAGCACGTAATCGTATTTTAACATTTAAGTCCACTTATAATACGTATGGAAGGGGGACATTGAAATTTTCGGTGCGTGTTACTCATGCAACTTATGAATTTTTGAACAAGGAAGAGAGAAATTATCCTGATGTTCTTAGTTAGAATGCAAAACAGTCAAAGCAGATAACTTGTTTATTGCAAACTTACACGACAAAACTGACAACGTTGTTGTTTTGTTGTTTCACGACATTGTACAAGTCAAGGTAAATGTCAAGCGCCAAAACGACGACCTTGGGCTGAAAAAGTTGCCATCAATTTTGCACGAAATGGTACGATTGTACCAGTTAGTTTAAAAATAGCTACAGTGACAACAGATAAATGTGAGTAAAATTACAATGAACTGAAAGAGACATATCATCCCGTGGGTGTCCTAGAAGACGACTAAGGGAATATCAGAAAACGGATAGCAGCGATTACCTGGGTACAAATAAAACCTTCTACGGCTACCAAACGGCCTGCTAAGCGTAGTGACATAACAAACATAGGGGGAGGCCTATGTCTAGCAGTGGAAGTTTGCAGGCTGATGATGAAGAAGACAAAAAGAACACTACGAAAAAATAAAAATAGCACGCATTTTATTTAACCTACATTTTGGTAATTGGAAACATAACCAATTTTATCACGCACCGGTTCAATAAACGCATGACCCGTGATTTAAATGAGTCATGAGTAAAATAATAACAAGCAAACAAAATAAATCGCTTAAACGTAGTACAGTAATATGATTGTCCATCACTTAGAATACTAAGCGCATCCGGTATTGATAGACAAAGCTTCTGTTAGTGCATTTCTACTTGATGTCAAAACAAGGCATTAAAGACCAAGTAAAATTGTACTAAATGTACCTAAATGTAATTAAGCGGGTTCAGTTAATTAATACAAACAAAAATTGGCTTACTACTCAACCAAGCCGAACATTGGTCGGTCCTCGGTTAAAAATGTATGAACGAAAATCGACCAGTCGTTGGTTTCCCCAATACCGTCCCCTCGTTAAATGTAGGTTAACACATTTGCAGCGAAACACTGTACTCGCCGAGTAGATGACATAATGCTCTGTTATATCTAAACCAAAATTCTTAAAATATATTACTTAGTTCAATGGTTGGGGTATTTCTGTGGTCCGTTGTTACTTAGATAAGGAACGGCTGATGCTTTATAAGAGTTTTCGAGTAATTGTCATCCATATTTGTTTTGGTGAAGCAGCAGTAGTATGTTTTTGAAACAGCATACTTCATTAACATTAGTTGTATTAGTATTGTTGTACATTTGTAATCACATCTCATCCAGATGAAAAGTGCAAGTTCCGATGTGGTAGAGAGAGAAAGCTTTTCGAGGAAGCTCTCAGGTTAACTAGGTAAACGCTTTAACACAATGTACCCATGACGCAATCAAATGTGTAGCGTAGTAGCTGATAGTCAAATTCATAAACTTAACACTCACTTCGTTACATCCAAGCCATCATTATAATGCAGAAAACAAATAAGCCATATCAGCTGACAATCTGGCCAGAAGCCAGTGCCGGGGACGCGCGCACTTGCGCACTGCGCCTGTAAACATGGCGTATTGACAGCACTTGCGGGAATGCAGATATCGACGAACACATCGATGACATTCACACCAATACCGCCGCAGGGGACAGCCACGAACGCAAGGGCACGTCAGACAGACCCAGCGCACGTGTAAACGACAGGATATGCAACAACAACTTCATTGCACTGGTGCATGGTGCAGACTACCTAATTAAATTGCTATAAATAAAACAATCAAAGATTTTGCACGTGACATCACACCAATAGGACAGTATTACGTCAGAATGAATGATAACTTTCGTAGTAATAGATTATCATTTCCATCAGCGGATGCTAATGGGTGTAGATGTGCGTTTTGCGTTTAATAAATTGAGTCACGCAAGGGCCTGTGGCGTGACCGCTCCTGCTCTAATCAACTATACTGTGCGCTGTACTATCCTGCATTGTTCCCTTACCGAAACCTGCAGTTCCAAAGCTTTGTTTGTCTCACAAAGACAAAAGCGATTTTGCATATTGCATACCTAACTACAAGCGAACACACGACGATATCCAATACATTAAAATTTCCAAACAATACCTCTTTATAATAGCCTCCCGACAATACAATAATACTGTTAATATGGACTAAGCTAGAAAACTAAGCACGTTCTGAACGGTTGCAGAAATATCGCGAATACGGAAGCGGTGTCGGCACTAAGTATAAACTTCAACACTTATATAAAGATGCTAGTAAAACCACTGAAAACACCACTGATTTATCACTTCCTTGACAGTCCGATAGCATCCACAAACAGAGGAATATCACCATCAAAACTGAACACAAAATGAATCTCAACGAATTTAACCACTCGTGTTAAGAACGCGAAATTATTTTGTTAAGCGCCACCGTGTCTCCTTGCACGAGGAAGGAGGTGGTGGATTTTTGTTTTCTTTTTCGTTTTTATTTTTATTTTCGTGTCGTTCCGGTGTAGGAACGCGCCCGGGCCACGCCGGCTTGCGACTGGAAGGATCGACCGTGCCAACCCTAGGGGAGGCTGCGTATTTGCGCGCACCTGCCTCAGGATTATGAACCTTACCGCCTTCGTTATACCGTACAATTCCGTCTAGAGGGATTGCAGTCACCAAACATTTGCTGTTGGTTTCTGTAACATCATAAGAGGCAGACGAGTTGACGAAATAAGGCCGTGTCCTCTTGGCATTAAGGTCGAGTTTCTCGTGTTATTGGTGGACGAAGCGGTGTTAGGGATGAGGTGCGGTCGCAGTGAATGGGGGTGTAAGCGGCAGAGGGCGTTGTTTCCTTAGAGAGCTGTTACCGGGCGCTTTCATTAAACTCACTTTGTTAGCTCGCCAATATAGCCGGGTATGCGGACACGATGATCGCTCCAATGAGTTAAATGCAGTCGGTATCCATGACCAAGTAATTTGTAATTATCCCTAGAGACCTGCCCGGTGGATAATTCGATAATAAGTAACTTTTAGTTTCTTTTTTTGATTTGTTTATTCGTCCCACTCAGTTTATTCGACGAGTAATACAGCACCATCTAGTCCCAAACTAAAGCCAAAGTTTCTAGTATGGGTGCTAGACAATAATAAACATACTCAGATACTGCTTTTTGTAAGGAAATACCTATTTATAGCAAACACCCAGACCAATACAAAGAAAGACATGTTGGATGAGAAAGGAGTCTTTTCTTTTTAGAAGGACAGTATCCTACTAATATTATTAATGCGAAAGTTTGGATGAATTAATGAATGGACGGATGGTTATTTGCCGCTCTTTCACGCAAAAACTACTGAACGGATTTTAATGAAACTTTACAGGAATATAGTTTGTGCATTAGATTAACATATAGGCTATAGTTTAATAAAGATATTTAATATGATAAGAGAGATGAAGGTTTTAATGACACACCGAAATACACGCAGGTAATGTCGTGGGCTGCTGCTAATTCACCAAGAGTACTGAAAATTTAGGCACTAACATTGTATTAATTGTTTTTATTATGTAGTAGATCGACATAATGGCTTCCCTACGCCTGATGGAAACCGAAAGAGAAGCCCAAGTCGCTGTGACAACGGGCAAGTAACTGGTCAGTCAACCCTACTCACGGCAGGAACACGACCCGGAGGTCATTTGACTGCGGTATTCTATAGGGTGGAGGTCCTTCCCCGAAGGCGAAGATGCGCTATGCCCTATTTATCTTAAATGTAATTTAACGAGATTCTAGTGTCGCTTAACATACTCGATGTTAATTTATCGGTCGGTAACATTAACGTTATTCTACATATCACCATAATCACAGTATTAACAGATGTTACCCAGGCTCTTATCGCGAACTTTATCGCAATATCAACGCGCGTGGGCGGTGGATTGTTGAAGCTCAATCAATAAGTCCAAGGTAGGCCAGTTATTATAAATTAGAGAACATTGATTTTAACAACTTCTAATTGAACGCCATCTGGTTTCAAATCATGATTTTCCTTAGTATTATGTGGCCTAAATGATTATTGTGTGGCCCATTTATGAAGAATAGCTCATCATCATCATCAGCCCACATCTTTCCACTGCTGGACATAGGCCTCTCCCAATGCTCGCCACTTCGATCAATCCTGGGCCACTAGCATCCAGCACTTGCCAGCCGTCCTGCGCAAATCGTCACTCCACCTGGTCTGAGCGCGTCCTACACTACGTTTCAAGACGCGGAAGAATGGCTAGGTGTTGCAAATCATTATCTTCCTGAGCGTTATGTGGCTTAAATGATTAAATACGACTAATTTACGAAGAATAGCTACCTTAGGTATCAGATGATTTTGTTTCTTAAATTAATTCTATTCAGAACACTTGGAAATGAGAATGTGTCTTGGGAATGAGTGGCCGACTGACATGGCTATGCTTTGTCTTTTACCAACCTAAACAGTCTGACTGTGACAAAACATAGATATCGAATTATAACCTGTCTCCGTAGTGTTATGAATCTTAACTAATATTATAAAGCTGAAGAGTTTGTTTGTTTGTTTGTTAGAACGCGCTAATCTCAGGAACTACTGGTCCGTATTGAAAAATTCTTTTTGTGTTGAATAGACCATTTATCGAGGAAGGCTTTAGGCTATATAACATCACGCTGCAACGATTAGGAGCGAAGATATAATGGAAAATGCATGTTCGCGCGCAAGCTGAGCGCGGAGTGTTAGTCAACGCGGGGGGCGGGGGGAAACGATCCGCTACCGCGATGCCCCGCGCTGCCCCCTCTCAGCCGCCTGGAGCACTGGGACGCCGGGAAGCGGAGTCGACGACGGAACTCGGACGCAGACGCAGGTGCCACGCGCTCCGAATATAATCCCTCCACAATTATCAAAGTTTCAATGTAAAAACAAAGGGGAAAACTATTCCACGCGGACGAAGTCGCGAGCACAGCTAGTCTATACTAATATTATAAAGCTGAAGAGTTTCTTTGTTTGTTTGAACGCGCTAATCTCAGGAACTACTGGTCCGAATTGAAAAATTATTTTTGTGTTGAATAGACCATTTATCGAGGAAGGCTTTAGGCTATATAACATCACGCTGCAACTATTAGGAGCGAAGGAATAATGGAAAATGTAAAAAAAAAAACGGGGAAAAAAATTACTATTCCACGGGGACGAAGTCGCGAGCACAGCTAGTAGAGAATAAGGGGAACTTGCCACCCTTGTCTATCATTCATCATCATAAGTCTTTCGCAGAGCACAGCTGGACATAGGCCTCTCCAAATGTTCGTCACTTTGATCGATCTTGGGCCTTTCGCATCCAGCGCTTATTCCCTATCTATTAAATCTCTTCAATAACACGAATCTAGTGTTTCTTAGCTGACCATATAGGGTTCAATTGGTATTTGGGTTACTTTTGGCCTCGGATGCAAAATGCAAATCGTATTTACGATTGCCAACGTAGCGATGCGAGTGGGCAAGGGTTCCAAATGTTTGCCCAAAGTGGCGAACAACTAGAGAGGTTTAGTTCAGCACACAGCGATAGCCTGATAATAAAATGCTGTAGTTCAACCGGAAATCATAGCCGAGACCTACCGCGCTTTGAACAAGGCTCCTCCATGTGCTCGTCATTTTAATTTCAATAAAGCAACTATGCCAATGCTCCTTAGTTGGCGCGGGTCTATAAATACTGACCACGACTACGTCACGAAGGCTCCATGATTTCTGGTCACGTAACCGCGAAGGAAGCGCCGATAGGCGAATACAAATGGCAGGAAAAATAAATAAAAAAACATGATTAGCGCGCGTTAAGAAGGTTCCGTATAAAGTTGAAATAATGACTTAATCATCAACCTATTGCAGTCCACTGCTGGACATAGGCCTGTCCAGTTGTTCGCCACATAGAGCAAACTTCTGGAGGATATACCCATAATCGCCACGCTGGGCAGGCGGGTTGGCGATCGCAGGGCGTAGCTTCTTGCTCCGGTGACGCTGCTGCCCGTCATCGGCCTGTGGTATTTAGCTACGCCTACTATCGTGATGGTTTTACCGCCACCAGTCGGACCAATAATGACTAAACACTAAATTAAATCTTGACAAAAACACCAAATTATGTCTTGATAAAAACACTAAATTAGATATTGAGATAAATAGTAGTAAAAAAATAGTAAATGGTAGTGAATGGATTGGGAAAACATTAAGAGTAGCAGCAGCGCTGCGATTACCTGTTAGGTCTATAAGGATGGTCTAAAAAGTCATACCAACAATAATCAGAAAGCGAAAGTACCAGATTCGATTACCAGTCGGGACTAATTAGACTGGAAGACTTAGTGGTGTAGAGAATTATGATCAGATAAATATCCTTTAGTGTAAGTATGCTAAAATCGAGAAACCTTCTTTCTTTATGAACCTATGCTGTCCCACTGCTGGCCAAAAGTCTCCCCCAAAATTGCCGCAGTTCTCTGTCTAAACCTTGTTAGTAATTTATTATTATTAATTAATAAGGCCCGTTGCATTTGTGGATTAGCAGATCATCGGTGCGAGAAGCTACGCGCTGCGATCGCCAACCCGTCTGTCCAGCGGCGCGACGATTATGGGCAATCCCTGCGAATATTAAATAACAATGGGAGAGCCCTATGTCCAGCAGTGGACTGCGAGATGATGTAGATGAAATAATAAAGGTTCTCGATAGGTTCATATAGCGAAATGCACTTCAGTTTTCTGTATAAGGAACCCTAAAAATAATAGGAACGGAAGGTGCAAAAACACCAAATTAGATACCAGTCAGCGATAGCGGAATAACTCATAGGAATTCTGCATCCGTCGATGCAATTTGTTCGCAATTTACAATCACGTTATCCGTTCGCGATCGCTTTTGTTGTTGTTTCTTAACACGTTAATAAAATGGAACGGTTAGTTGACTTTATTTTTGGTCGATATGTCATGCAACTGCTCTACATGACAAAGATAAAACTTTGAAATTAACTTTCCTAATCAATTTTAAAGACCTACTGTGCAAATCTTAGCCGTGATTCTCAGATGATGGAATTAGTTTTAATCATTCAACGTGCAAAAATAAAACATACGAAACTGTCCTTTTAATGAATATGAACATAGATACAGTTGACTTGAACTTGACATTCAGGTCGATTATATAATTTGAACAAAAGTAACAGCCTTGCTTATCATCATAATCATCAGCCAAACGCTGCTCACTGCACCTACGCCTTCAATCATGATAGTATACCGCCAGTCCCAACCACTCGTTTGCCAGAGCATCGTCTGAATTCGTCTGTTGTTCAGCAGGAAGCACCACGGGCAGGTGAGGGTGGCTTGGAGCGAAAAAATGATGGGTCGCCCCCTTACACCCCTATTTCTTATCATTCATCATCCTAGCCTTTTTCCCGATTGTCTCAGGGTCGGCTTCCCAAACTGAGAGATTTGGCGAGGGCTAAGCTTTTACACGAACGACTGCCATCAGACCTCCGCAACACTTAGGGTAAGCTATACCCATTCCCAGTTGGGCGTCAGAGTTATCATAATCTCTGATATGATGTGACGACTGCTATCTGAGTTGGTAAAGATAGCACCCGGGACCAACAGCTTAACGTGCCTTCCGAAGCACGTAGGAAATCGGTGTCAAATTTTGGTTACCCATCATCGGATTGATCGCGCCAATGGTTGCACAACGTTGCGATCATTGTTAAGCGAACAAGACCGCGGCGCCACCACTGAGCTCCTCTAGCTCCTCCTATTTCTTATCATAAGAGACTATTTCGTGGTATGAACTTCGTGGCAGTTCGTTTCTAATTTAAAACACAAACCAATTATGAAATTAAGAGAAAACGGTTATAGATATCGGTGCAAAAGCGAGTACTCGAGTTCATTAACCGGCTAATAGACGCAAGCACTTAGGATAATGAAAATTCCGCAAAGAGGAGCAATCTACCATCTCTATCCAGTTAAAAGCATGTGCGCCACAATTATCTTGATGTTATAACCCCTTGCGGCCTTTCTTATCAATTTCAATTACAACTTAGTACTTATCCTAACATTGTTTTGAGCTGTGAATTCTAAACTATCCAGCTAGGTGGATGACTGGACTGGCTCGGTGGCTCAATTGGTAGTGACCCCTGCCTTCTGAGCCAAGGGTACTCAGGTATCGCTGGCTAAGCTATGTGGAGAGGATTTCAGGCATTTACAGCTCTCTGAACTGCCAGAGGTGAGGCAACAGAGTGGCATGCAGAGTGCCGTTATCTTGTGTAGATAAACAAGATCCACGTCAGATGGCAAGTAATACCATCATGTAACCATGTAATCTTTCTACAAGGAAGATAAGACTTTCTACCTAAGATGAGAATCCGATCATAGTTACGATAAAATTTTCAAATAAGATCGGAAACCCTACTTCGAACGTCTGAAGCCGTATAAACTTGCACTTGCTTGCACACACTCGCGTGAACATTGGCCACGTGGCTTATCGATCCGGACACAGAAGGCAAGACCGTATCCGTACAGCCCTTATTACAAAACCATAGGGTTCATTACTGCATTCTACTTGGAATTGCGATGCAATTGAAATGAATAATAAAAATATTTACGACCCACGAAAATGGAATGTCTGACCGGCTTGAAGTGGGCAGAATTATTCATGATTCAGTTGAAGACAGGCAGAATGTGAATTCGCAAGCGTGGGTACATGTTTGTATTTATTCCGAAATTGTACACTTTATTCGTGAGACGAAAATCAAAGGCTCATGGTCAGGTAAGCGCAGTTCCCACGATGGAAGATCGTTGGTTATATTCCCACATCAAGGAAACGGAAGCTTTTCTATTTAAGATTTATAAGCACGCTTAGTATATATGGTTATCCCAAACAAGTTTGATCACATGGAATAGTTCTTCCTTGGGGTCAAATTGTCAGTTTATATGTATAAAAAGTACAGTCGTTTCGCAGAGGACGTTATCTAAGAAGGTGTGTGACGTTTGCAGCGGCGTAGCGTGGGTGTCGGCCGCCCGGGGCGGAAGACAATTTTGCCGCCCTTTTATTTTGAATCGTCAGTAATCAGTGTTGCAAAAAATATCCCCCCCCCCCCCCGTATCATATTTCGTGATTTTTTCATGGACCCCTCCCCCCCTCTCGAGCCTTGCATGATTAATGGACGGACCCAGAAAGATCTAGCGACATGTAGCGGATATTAATATCCTTTTTTTCCTAGCTTTTCCTTCATCGAAGTTCGAAATTCGAAGAATCGACCTTGTGTGTATTTTCAATAATCAACCACAAAGGACAGCACTTATCGCCACAATAGGGTATTTGACAACATTCAAAAAATGCCGCAAATTTTGGTCATCCTTATAGAAAATAGCATAAGATAACATAATTCACTTTAATTTAGGCAAAAATATGTATATTAATTGCATATTTCATGAAACAAGATGTACTATTTTATTAAACTTTATGAAGGACAATAAACGCTTTGTGATTGGTCACAATTCTGGCTACGTCACAGGCGAGTAACTTGTTTATTGAGGTTATACTCGTAGATCAAAATGATCTTCACACTTGATTCTATTTGAATGGAATTTAGGTATCGTCGAGCTAACATTACACACACGATTTATACACTATTTAAATTATAAAATTTGATTAAATCAAGTCGATTAATTCGAACTTTGACGGATTGTTTTGACGTTTGCTTTTTTTTTTGAAGTTTTTGGCTGTGCACGATTTGTGTTTCAGCCGCGAATATGCTCTTCTTAATTGCCTGTGACGTCACGTAAGTCACGTGACCGGCGTCAATTCAAATATACCGTTTTTCCCGCGCTTCTAGAAATACGAACTTTAAAATAAATTTTTACCCTTAATACAGAATATTTCCCGGAAATATTAAGGGAATGTGCATAACTTGTTACAAAGAACAATTTAAAATGATTTTTAAAATTTGTCAAATACCCTATTCAGAAGTCAGTCACGCACTATCGTTGACAGGTTGACTATGACAGTATAACGTTACGGTGACACTGACAGCTACGTCTAGTTCCCGCCAAGCTAATTTACTTTTGAGTTTGACGTCTCTCTCCTCTGGATAAGGTTGTTCATTTGTAAAGGTTGTGGCTCACAATAACCACCCTGATCCCACTCCGCAAAAAAAATTGAATTAAGGGCTGTAAATATTGCTCAATAAAATATATTTTACAAAAGTCGCTAGAAGTAGTGGGATGTAAGGGAGCGGCCGGGATCTTTTCGCTCCAAGCCAACCTCACCTGCCCGTGGTGCATCCTAATCGTGGTAATCCTAATTCAACAATTATGATCGGCCACAGGCCGATGACGGGCAGCAGTGTCATCGGAGCTAGAAGCTACGTCCTGCGATCGCCAACCCGCCTGCCCAGCGTGGCGATTATGGGCATATCCTCCAGATGTTTGCCCTGAGTGGCGAGCAACTGAAGAGGCCTATGTCCAGCAGTGGACTGCAATAGGCTGGTGATGATGATGATGATGATGCTAGAAGTAGTTGAATATTTTTCTCGCTAAAACGATATTTTATCTCGCTAAACATATATAAAATCCGCTAGATCTAGCGATAGCGTCTAAGTCGCTAGAACGGCAACACTGTCAGTAATTCTCGCTGTTATTTTGTTAGTCATAAACAATCCAAGCATAAAATAAAATACGGGGAATCCCCGCAAGTCGTAGACGGTGTTGGCGAAATCGCTACAAAATATCATTCAAAAAAGGGGATTCCCCGAATCCGTTACAGAATAAGTAATGAAAAATTCCATGCTGTTTTCAATCGGTCCGAATTTGTAGTTACGTTAAAAATATGAAATGGTTCAAATATTTTTATTATTTTAATTAGTATGGATAGATTATACATTGTGAAATTTTGCCGCCCCCTAAAAAGTGCCGCCCGGGGCGGGCCGCCCCCCCCGCACCCACTACGCTACGCCGCTGGACGTTTGCCTTGTATAGTTTATATTATAACCATAGCAAATCTTACAATACAAATTACAAAGCATTTCTCCACCAATGTCTCAGTCCATGCTCCTAAAATGATTTGTGAAGTCAATCCGGAGGGGAGGGGATTACAACGCGTTGCACGGGGATAAGTCCCCGGTAATTCCCTCGGCCGACCTCTGCAATCCCGACCTCCCTCGCTATTAATGTCGCTGTTGATAACTTTGTAACGTTTGTATTATTTGCTGGGGAGACTTCGATCGTGAGTATTGAATGGATAAGAACCAGGGAAATAATGTCGAATGCAATTGTAACCTCTTGAGACTGTAAATACGAGTAAATAGTGACCATCGTCTTTTATGCATTTTTTTATAAAAATAGTATTTCGGAATATTATTTTTAAGATATTTCTTTAAATTATTAATTGTCACATGGTTTACGACACCCTGTAAGGGCAACTTTGGAGGGCGCTAATGTTGACCCCGAGAATACGACTAGACTCACGATCTAATCTCAAGACTTTTCGGACACATTTCAGTTGAATAGCTAGATAAGAAAAGTATTTCTTATCTAGTATCCGCACTCTAGTAATCATAGTACAATCAAAAGCGAAGCAGTTTAAGAATTCTCGTAAAAGAGTTTGATGAGTTTACTAGAAAACCT
The DNA here is from genome assembly GCA_031163375.1 of Conogethes punctiferalis. Taxonomy (NCBI): domain Eukaryota; kingdom Metazoa; phylum Arthropoda; class Insecta; order Lepidoptera; family Crambidae; genus Conogethes; species Conogethes punctiferalis. Next base: position 19,063,076 of record CM062082.1, on the reverse strand, counting down.
TTACATTTCAAATTTGAATGAACGGTCGAGAATGATTTCGCTCGCATCCCTCGTTCATTTCTTATAGCCCTAACAAAGTTTGGAAATTGGTATGTGGACAAAAATATGAGATGGGGTGTTCGCAGTCAACAACTTATTCAGTATTCATTGCTTTTAATTTGCAAATAGGAGCCGAAACTGGTATGAGAGCCGATTTATCTCACGTTTATGACTTTGAGTGCCCCTTATCTAACGAATGCGTCTAGACTTTGTTTTGCTCGGGATAAATTGTATGGACTACTTATAGGATATATAGGATACTAGCTGTGCTCGCGACTTCGCCCGCGTGGAATAGTTATTTTTTCCCCGTTTTTTTTTACGTTTTCCATTATTTCTTCGCTCCTAATAGTTGCAGCGTGATGTTATATAGCCTAAAGCCTTCCTCGATAAATGGTCTATTCAACACAAAAAGAATTTTTCAATTCGGACCAGTAGTTCCTGAGATTAGCACGTTCAAACAAACAAACTCTTCAGCTTATAATATTAGTTAAGACTAGCTGTGCCAGCGGCGTCGCTCGCGTGGATATCGGGTTTCAAAAATAACGGACTTCCATATAATACCCATCTATACCTTGTACCTAAATTTTAAGTTAGACCTCTAGCAATACATTGGTGAAAACCGCATTCAATTCTATGCAGTAGTTTTCGCGTAATGCGCGTTCAAACATACAGGTTTAAATTTCTCGCGTTTTCCGAACACTTCCCGTCACTGCTCCGCTCCTATTGATTGTAGCGTGATGAAAAGTATCCTATAACCTGCCCAGGAGTATGAAGAATAATTGTACCAAGTTTCGTCAAAATCTGTTCAGTAGTTTTTTTTTCTATAACGAACATACAGACAGACAGACAGACAGACAGACAGACAGACAGACAGACAGACAGACTGACAAAAATTTTACTGATTGCATTTTTGGTATCAGTATCGATCACTTATCACCCCCTGATAGTTATTTTGAAAAAATATTTTATGTACAGAATTGACCTCTCTACAGATTTATTATAAGTATAGATAAAACATGGATGGGTAAAAGTGGGTGTCTTTTCGAAGCTTCGAAAAAGTTAACTAACATAGAAATAACATCTCTGGAGAGAGAGAGAGATGTGGATTTCTAGTAATGTGACTTGTGAATCGCGGCATAGCACTCCGCTGTGCCTCACTGGGACCGTAGCCTTAGGATACTTTTCTGGAAAAGCTGGGCTTCGAATGGCCAACAAAACAAATGCTACATATTGACAGTGATTGATGTGCTGTGGAGATGATTTGAGCATCATTGATAATTAACTTGATATCATTTATTAATATCAATTAACTTGAAATTTCAGACCGTTCAGGCCAATTTTAGGACGATGATAATCTGAAGGTTTCGGGTACGACTCCCAGTCGGGTCGCTTGACTTGAAAGGAAATACACTTTTCTTGGAGACGCCACTAATTATTATTATGTCATAGTACAAGGGAAATCCTCTAGTTCGAAACCTGGTGGTTGGTCAATAACTTTTTCTTTGACCCGTGAAATTTAACGTAAGGGGTTACAATGTCTACAACTCATAGTAACACTTTAGAACAATACATACAAGACTTTTACGATGCCGACGATCACTATCGCATAGTTTATGATCTAAGACCACTGTAGATCTATTGTTCCACTTGTAATTGTATTGAAATGCATCTAGGACACGATCACTGGTTGATTGCACTTGGAGTATCAAATACTCATTCAATGAGACCATATGCTAGTAACTTGAGGAAGCGAGCAAAGTAAGTATAGATAGAGCATAAGTTATAAATACGAATCTTTATGGTTTTGTATGAACAATAAGTGCCTACTAACAGTAAGTAGGTATAAAACTATTAGAAAAAACGTTTAGTCACAAAATGTCAAATGTTCAGTGCCGAGTACCAAGGACACATAACCACGTAGGATGTCTATAGGTTAATCTCGCTAATCTATATATATAAAAGGAGAAACTGACTGACTGACTGACTGACTGACTGACTGACTGACATATCAACGCACAGCCCAAACGGCTAAACGTAGGCACTTGAAATTTGGAAGGGACGTAGCTTAGGTACCGTAGGGGTGCACTAAGAAAGGAATTCCCGAAATTCCCACGGGAACGGGAATTAGCGGGAAAATCCTTTTGTATGAAAAATCTAAACCGCTTAAGTTAGACGCTTGAAATTTGGCATGCAGGTACCTTAGTAAATATAAAGTTTAGTTATGGCTGTATTTTGAGAAATTCCCACGGGAACGGGAGTTAGCGGGAAAAAACTTTTGTATGTATAAATTTAAACACGCGGACGAAGTCGCGGGCAAAAGCTAGTCTATATATATAAAAGGAGAAACTGACTGACTGACTGACATATCAACGCACAGCCCAAACGGCTAAACGTAGGCACTTGAAATTTGGAAGGGACGTAGCTTAGGTACCGTAGGGGTGCACTAAGAAAGGAATTCCCGAAATTCCCACGGGAACGGGAATTAGCGGGAAAATCCTTTTGTATGAAAAATCTAAACCGCTTAAGTTAGACGCTTGAAATTTGGCATGCAGGTACCTTAGTAAATATAAAGTTTAGTTATGGCTGTATTTTGAGAAATTCCCACGGGAACGGGAGTTAGCGGGAAAAAACTTTTGTATGAAAAAACACGCCACGCGGACGAAGTCGCGGGCAAAAGCTAGTTAGTATTAAGATTCTAAATTAAAAGAAAGAAAAAAATTTGGTCTTCGACTTTTCACGTACATAGGTATTATGCATTCCTGGTCAATCAGTCACTGACTGTTTTAAGCTTGATCAGTAAGAGACCCCACAAACCACAGACTTTCTATCTGCCGACAGTTTGGCTGGCTCACAATCAGTATGAAGATCAGCCGATACCAAATCGTTGTAGTATGCGGAATTGCATACATCTTTATACTGATTTTGAGCCCGAGCAAGCTATCGGCCGATCATCTCGTCCCAGTCGAAAACTGGAATCTGGGACCAATTCGCCCTTTTCTAATTTGATAATGGTAAAGTGGTCCCTCTATGGTTTAATCTTGGGACAATTATTAATCGGTCTGTGATATGAGGGGTCTCTTAAAGTCAAAAAGTTAAGGCTTTTTTAGCTCCGCTTGAATGGACATGCAGCCTCAAGCAACATAAATCACGTCTACAACTACAAACCCGTAAGAATCGAAAGTTTGACTGAGTGTACCTATCGATCCCGTCATTAGCACCCCATCGAATGCATGGATACCATTGAACGGCAAGCGACACGTGAAACAAATCACATTGGGGACGGCACACGTGACTTCACAGTTCACACGGGGCGTTATACGAATGTTTGTTTATATTAAACTAGCGACCCACCCCGGCTTCGCACGGTTGCAATCTATACTTATAATAAATCTGTAGAGAGGTCAATTTTGTATATTAAATATATTTTCGAAATAACTATCCGGGGATGATAAGCGATCGATACCGATGCCAAGAATGTAATTAGATTTTTTTGTCTGTCTGTATGTTCGTTATAGACATAAAAACTACTGGACGGATTTAAACGAAACTTGGTACAATTCCTTGCTTTCTTTATACTCCTGCGCAGGTTATACTCGTAGTATACTTTTCATCACGCTACGACCGATAGAAGCAGAGCAGTGATGGAAAGTGTTGGGAAAACGGGAGAATTTTTTATCTGTATGTTTGATCGCGCATCACGCGAAAACTACTGCATGGAATTTAATGCGGTTTTTACCAATGTATTGCTAGAGGTACACTAGGTATAGATAGGTATTTTATGGATGTCCATTATTGTTGAAACCCGATATCCACGCGTGCGACGCGCCGCCGACACAGCTAAAGAAATAAGAAATAAGAACGCGCATCATGCAAAAACTACTGCATGGAATTGAATGCGGTTTTCACCAACGTATTGCTTGCTATAGGTCGAACTTAAAATTTAGGCACCATTTTATGGAAGTCCGTTATTTTTGAAACCCGATATCCACGCGTGCGACCGTCGCTGGCACACATAGTACCAAATAATAGCATCTAGTCTAGCACATCTGATGCATTTTATCATCCTAAAGACCATTTATGGGAGCATTCCCATCGCTTTCGATTACGATGCACACATTACTCATGAGTCATTACGTTCCCTGAAGGTGGAATGTGGCGACATAATGTAAACATATTGACTACAATGTCCCTGCTGTGGAGGGAAATACCTGCTCAGCTGAGCGGACATAATGAAGTTATCTTCACTGGCTACGGAGAACGTATTACATAATAACCTTTGTACGTATATAATATAGGCTACTGGAGGAATGTCCGAGGGTAGATAAAAGTGATTTTTGTTAACATTCCCTCGCTTGGCTTCGGGTATTTAGGATAAACATTTCTTTGGGTACATTATTGGCGTTTTAATAAGGATCCCTGTTCTTTTCTAACAATAAATATATCCCAAGCTACTCAGGTTGAACGTAGCTTTACAATGGTGAAAGAATTTTTAAAAGTAAGTAGTTTTGGGTTTTTTAAAGAAAGGTAATTTATTCGAGACGATGTGTACTGTAAACATGCCTCTGATATAGGCCTCTCACAATGTACATTGTGAGGCCTATGTCCAGCAGTGGACTGATACGGGCTGATAAATAATAAAATAATAAATAAATAAATAACCCAAGACATGCCACGCTGGGCCACACAGCGCCACCTAGCCCCAAACTAAGCCGAAGCTTGTATTATGGGTACTAGACAACTGATAAACTTACTTAGATATTTTTTTTTTGTAAATAAATACATATTATACATAGAAAACACCCAGACCAATACAAACAGATATGTTCATGAACACAAATGTTTGTACTGTGCGGGAATCGAACCCACGACCCTTGGCTCAGAGGGCAGAGGTCACTACCAAATGAGCCACCGAGCCTGTCTGATAATGATAATGATGATGATGTAAGGTGAAATTAGGAAAACAAGTACTGTATTTACGTTTTGTCGAGATTGAGCGTGTCAACTAAGTAGCCACGTTCTATATTAACCCATTAACCGCCGCAGTCATGTATACGTGACAGCGGGATTTAAGGGCACTAACGCCCGAGTCATTTATACATGACTGAAGTTTTATCGTTATTTACTTATCTAATTAGATACTCAATAAGAATGAATACAATAAGATATTCAAGACTATGATCATATTGTTTCATTTCAATAACTTCGGACTTCATTACGCCTATAATATCCGTTGTGTTAATAAAAAACGAGCACAAAATTACTCGTCGCAGCAAGTAATATTTTCTAAGTACCCCAGCGCCACTGTCACAAATGAATGACCATAGTGTTGTGGTAATATCTAACCAACGTGGCAACTATTGTATGTCAATAATGTGGAATATTATTTTAGTTCGTGCAGATTTCAAGCCCTAATGATCATTAAATCACTATGACTAATTATTACTTTGCTTTGACTAATTATTTAAGCTAGAATGCTGTATTAATTCTAAATAAACGACAATAGAAAACCACAAATATTTGATAACTTACGCATCACTAGCAGTACGCTATAGACAACGTTTTCACTCAATAAGCTAGCGCCGGAGTCAGGAATAAGTGACCGCTTATGACGTCATAGATGGACGGAAGTTCGGCATAGTGAGGGGAAGTTGATAATTTTATCGTATGATGATTATAATTTATAAGTGGGTAGTTTGTGACTATACTCGAATTACTCGACCATTAAAACGCCATTTGCTTCCTCACTTACGCTACATATTTAATATTTCTTTTAATATTGTGTTTTTGTGCGAACCATGTCAGATGCCCGAATTGTAAAACCGTTTGATGACTTCACCGCCGGTTTCACTCAAGAGATGACGAGATATTCTAGTAAACTTGAATTCTTCGAACAACTAACAAAATGTTAAATAATTAACAATTTCCACAAGTACACCATGGGCGGCATTTTAACTTACTGCAAAAGGCTACCCTTTTTGGGACTGCAATTGTTGGTGGAATATTAAAATTGAATATTGTATCTAAATAAACAAAATACTTAGATATTGAGTTTCGGTAATTGTTTATTTAATAAAATAAATATCTCACTTTGTTACTTTTATGAATTTAGTTTATGAACTCGAGCTTGAATCTAAATCAGAAAACGGAGGCGGACAAAATGGTGCATAGCCAGTGCTGTTAAAACACATTTCAATCGAATTTGGTTCCTTCGTTTCAATAAACTTCTTATTTATCAGTTATACTGTCATAGTAATCGCCCACTATAAAATACCAAATTTCTGTAATGAAACCTTGTAGGTATTTGCCAGCTTATTTTTGCTTAAATTTATTATTAAGTACATAGTTGTTAGTCATCCATACATACTCGTACTTTTAAAACCGAAATATCGAAATGGTTTTGATCGAGTTACCTACATCACTAAAACAACTAAAAACAACGCTTGTGTCAGCGCCGGGGTCAACTATACATGACAAACCACCACTTCAAGGTCAAATAGGGCTTGCGAATATCGATATTCTGCAGAATTAAAATAAAAATAAGTTGTGTTTTAGTCAATCTTATATTTGTTGGTTAGACTAAAAATGAGTTTTTACTATTGTAATTTGTTTGAAATCGTTATATTTTGCAAAAATATATAGGGTATTTTCGCCAAAACGCATCTTAAAATAAAACTATCGCTAACATCTTAGCATCATCATGCACATCACTAATTTTATAGAGTTGAAAAGGGCCGTGGCGCTAGGGGCTCGGTTTGTTGACAGAACGTCCGGCGGTTAAAAGGTTAATAGATAGTCGACAAACTCATAAGTACAGTGCATCGAATACCATGAAATACCCAACGGCCGGCCCACGGGAAAATATCCGCGGTTGTGTGCGTAAGTCGGGGATCGAACCCCATGCCGAGCGTATCGATCCGCCATGCCCACACGCCCGTGACGAACAGACGCAACTTTACCACGTACGAAATAGAGTTGAAATTCGAGCCGCATTTGGAAAGGTAACAATAAGGGAACTAAAACTTTCTGTGCTTATGGTGTTTCTGGGCGTTTTCTAAGCGATTCCTGTTAGATGTTTGTTCTGTCAACTCTTGGGGGATATCTGTTCTTGTTTAACTCAAAGTTATAGAACAATATAAAATCCTCCATTTACTTTAATGGGCTTTAAACGAAGTTAAAGATGTTATTTATTAAAACTTTATTGCACAAAATGGTACAAAAGGCGAACTTAATGCTAGGAGCATTCTCTACCAACTGATAGACCATGACCTAAAGGTTAACTAATCTTTAGGTCATGCAGAAAGCAGATATATGTATGTGGAGGTAAGAAAAGAAATGTAACTTTATACTAGAGATCTATTTGAGTATTAAGTCTCATATTGGTAAACATATAGGTGTCATGATCATATAAGAGTAATAAAATAACCCAAGACATGCCACTCTGGGCCACACAGCGCCAACTAGCCCCAAACTAAGCCGAAGCTTGTACTATGGGTACTAGACAACTGATAAACTTACTTAGATACATTTTTTTTGTAAATAAATACATATTATACATAGAAAACACCCAGACCAATACAAACAGACATGTTCATGCACACAAATGTTTGTAATGTGTGGGGATCGAACCCACGACCCTTGGCTCAGAAGGCAGAGGTCACTACCAATTGTGCCACCGAGCCAGAGTAATGTAATATGTACCTAAGTGATCATGGAGCTTACAACATTGCCGAATTATTAGATCCTGATTAGGGGTGAGAGCCTTCCGCTCCCCCAACGGTCCGGTGATGATGATGGAAAGGCCGCCCTGGCCATTATCGTTATTTAGAATTAAATGAAAAAAATAATGGATTCTGATATATCAAATACACGGTAAAAATCCTGTTAATTATTATACAGGATACCTAGATCGTCAATTCGTTCGTTTTCCCATGTGATCCGACTCAAATCCAGGAATTCCCAATATCTTGTTTGGGAGCTGTACTTATTGTACTTGTCAGGGGTCCCCGATCTACAGTTAAGAAACACACACATCTAAATAATAATAACCGCCTGATGTAATAAATAGTTTGCAACATACCTTTCAAATAAAAAGTCGCCATGGAGTCCATTGGGCCGATCAAGATGTCTCAGAAGTCGGTACTGCGTCTCCCTGGCGAGATCTGCGAACACGCAAAAGATATATTAATTTGAAACATTTCACGCCGGCGGATTGAAAGAGTTTTCAAAGTGGAGCGAGCACGCCGTGTCTACTCTGCGCACCCGCAATGTCTTCATTCATCTTCTCTCGACGCTGTTCATCCGCAACGAGTTTGCCGCGCAGCCGTTAAGGGTAAGGGCGACGATAAATGTGGGGAGACCCTTACGGCCGTATTCACAAACGTTACTATGCTATGCGCGGACGCACAGTGCCCAAAATCCTATACGTTTTTGGGTACCTGTGCGTTACCGCGTCGCATAGTAACGTTTGTGAATACGGCCGTATGCCTTCGCCGTGCAGGCGCGTGTTCGATGCGCTTTGAAAACTCTTGTGATCCCCCAGTGTGTAAGCTCACTAATAGAAATCTCATCATGACCGTCGACATGTCAATGGTCAAAGATCCCCGATTGCCCAAGAGGATAGATAGATAACTTACTTGAACAGTAGATCAGCGCTCGGGAGGGGGCAGGGAGCGGGGCGCGCTCAGCGAGCCGCGCCGACGCCTTCGGCCCCCGCCTGACAACAAAGTAACGTCAGGTCAGCTCCAAGATACTCAATACACTCCCTACAAGCCTTTACTCATCATCAGCCTATCGCAGTCCACTGCTCGACATAGGCCTCTCCAGTTGTTCACCACTTTGGGCAAACACGTGGAAGCTCTTCCCATAATAGCCACGCTGGGCAGGCGGGTTGGAGATCGCATGGCGTAGCTCCTCGCACCGATGACGCTGCTGCCCGTCATCGGCCTGTGGTATTTAGCTATGCCTTCAATCGTGATGATTATACCGCCACCAGTCGGTTGCCAGAGCCTTTTATATTATTCAGCAGGATGCACCACGGGCAAGTGAGGGTGGCTTGGAGCGAAGAGATGATGGGTCGCTCCCTTACATCCCATTAGCCATTAGTCAAGAGATCAGTCTAGTCTAGCATAAGTCTTAACGTGAAAGAAATACCTATACAGAAGAGTGCAGGTTTTAGACGAAATGTATTATTTTACACATCCCCTATCTGTAATCCTTACTGTAGTGTATTGGCTGTATAGTGTTGGTTGTCTCATGCGCCTACGTCACGCGTCTGTCAGGCAGTCGATTCCGCCTGTCAAGCGGGGCGATTGGGGACTGCGATTGTATGCGTGTTGTGGTGTTGGCGAGCCGTATAATATCCCCAAAAGTAGGATCCTACACTTACTGAAGACCTTGCAAAGTTTCCTTGTACTTCCAGCTTGGATTCGAAAACATTCTCGATCATTGAAATTCGATAATTCACATCGATAACTTTCCCGAGAACTCTCTAAAGGACTTTGACAGATCAAATATTGGCTGGATGTTTTTTTAGTTCAGAATCGTTGTTTCCAAAGTTTTTCTTCTAGTGAGACAACCAAAAATAACTCCTTACGTCACGTTTCAGATCAATCAAACCGCACATTTTTCATCTCTGTCTAACCGCGCCTCGTCTCACCATTCGTCACGCGGCGGCAAATAAAGAAAAGCTCGCATCTTTTAATTCTTCAAAACGTCACGTCCAAACTTATAAATAAATTAAGGGCCGTCATGTCTAGGGTCGGTTCTATGATTTATGGGCTCATATAGCTGAACATTTATATGAATTTTTACAAGAGAAGAAACTTTACAAGAAGGTGATATTAGTAAAAAGGTGTGCTGATTTGGTCAGCAGTGCAATGAAATGTCGGGTCTGCTCTCGACCTTCCACTGATTGTAAGAGATGAGCTCTTGCAAGAGCCTGCAAGATACCACCCAGTTGCCTAGCGTATGCTTAGGTATACATGGCCGACCGGAAAGAAAAAATTAAAATGCTATGCTGGTACAAACATTAGTAGATATAATTTGAGCAGTCCTAATAACTTCTATTAACGCACCACATTGTAGTCTTCGCGTCCCGCACGCCTAATGGTTGACCGGTAAAGAATGAACGGCACTAAGTCCGTCATTTCTACACTACTACGCAATAAAGATTAAATAAATCGAATATAAAAGGGTCTAAGTGCAATGTCTCAGTCAACTATGAGTAGTGTAGCCCTACCATCTCGTACTATTTCCGTAGGCAGGTGACGCACGCTCCGCGGATAATTTATAGGCCTCCGCCTTTGAGATGTTTATCAATCGCGAGATATTTAGGGCTCCGGGGCGCCCCTTGAGCACGCGCTGTAAATCAAGAATCGCCTGACTCTTAACTACCAAAGACGAATTTTTTAGTTTCGATTCCCAAACAAAAGAATTTAGGAAATTAACTTATTTAACCATATAAGGCCCAATGTCCTCATATGATCAAAAATACCATTGTTTTGTCAATTATGTCTGGAAGTCTAGGCTTTACCTACTTTAAAATGGCTCAGGTCTGGGTGTTTTGTGATACCCTAGTATTTTACAGAATAATGTAGTAGACTGTGAACACATCATCCCATCTAACTTTTCGCGTTAGATGGGATGATGTGTTCACAGTCTACTACATGCGTTAATAGCTGTAACACAGTTTCCTTAACTAATACAGCTGTTATCGTACGTCTTTTATTTGTAACAATTTGTATTGGTTCCAATAAAATATTTTTCATTTTCATTTCATCTCATCTAACATAATGGCGCAGTTCTACCGAGCTGAGGAGGGGTTGAGACAAATCCCGTCAGGTTTAGTGGGTAATCCCCATTTTTAGGAGTGAGTTCCACATAACCTAGTTGTCCCATAGGGCCCTGGTGTATGTGTCAAGTCATTCCTGACATAAAAGAAAAAGAGTGACTAGCCTTTTTTTTCTAGAGGGGAATGCATTAGGCACCGGTATGCCTCCTCGGGACGGAGGTGACATGGTGTGTGGGACTCACACCTCCCGAAATGGGAGGGTATACCCACTAAACCCCCCTGTGTCGCCAGTGGGCAGCAAGTTGCAGGGACACAAGCAACGCCGGAGCATACGGCCGCATCCCTGCATGCCCTGGCCAGCCGCAGATGACAAGCAGCCGGCACTCCTGGTAGAGTGACCAGCCTTAGTCAACCAAACTGGCTAGTGTGGTTTGAATGATTTCACACAACTTGAGGATTTCTTCACAAGCATACACTGTACTGATTTAATTAATTAAGGTCCATGTTGTAAAATTTATCAACTCAAACATGTTAAATACATACATAATTATATAATAAATAACCCAAGACATGCCACGCTGGGCCACACAGCGCCACCTAGCCCCAAACTATGCTGAATTATATAATAATTATGACCCTATTGTTAAATTTGGGTTGACTTTTTACCATTGTTTGAGATTCGTTCATTCTAGATTTGGTAAAACAAATTGGCATTTGATCAATGATTTTTGGCTCAAAAAATATAGGTTGTACATGTATTTGACATGCCAATTAACCAATTTATTGCGACGGTCCTTTTTGAAAATTTGCCCGTGGTGGCAAACAATTTTTTTTAAATTCGAGATCTAATTTGTATCTGTCAATTGAAGGTTGTCAACCTCTGAAGTTTTGAAATTCACGCTATATCCTAAACCACTACACTACAGGGATAAACTACAGAAAATAATAATAGTAGTCCTGTTTAGCAGTAACCCCTGAAAACGACATTTACACAGAGTTTTAACAAATTGAAAAAAGAAGCCTCCCAGGCGTCACCCGCCATACACAAAAGAATTTCATGACGCCCCACGGGCGGACATTAATATGTTGAATAAGTGTTCATTGTATTATTAGCCAATAATTTTTAAAACAGGATTTTAGAAGAAATTCCCAATTTCCACTAATTGATTCTGTCAAACTATGTTTTATCAAATGTGTCTGGAACACCCACATTTGAAGTGATACACCTACATCAATGTATAGATTTTGGAACTATGTGTATGCTGTATTTATGTATGTATCAAAAATATACCTATTTTATGGCATCCCATGGCATAACAGCCTACCTACCTACCTATCCAATAAGACTTAAAATAGAAATGAACTGGAGTAATTCTAGAAGATACAATTGTTACTAAGATGACCAACAAGGTTGTTACCCGAATACCTAGCTTGCTAGCCGATAAGATGTGATAAATCAGAAGGCAAGATCTTATTAATCATGCATCCGAAGGTAGGAAACAAATATTATGTACCTATAAAATAAACAGGCGGCCTATCGCTTCTTAAGTATATGAAAGAGGAAAATTGTCTAATATATAACCAAGAATACTTATAAACAAAGAACCAGTAAGATTTTTTGCAGCAAAACTCAAAATCGTTAACAGTCCGCTGTCAAAAATGCATTTGAAAATTCATGTTTTTCTTAGCTTTTGAGGACTTTATTTTACAGTAAATGAAATGTACAGCACTTGGAACTTACCATTGCAAGCAATAAAAATCCCGGTTTCAGTATTTCTCACGAAATAATAACAAAATATCACAACAAATCTCCCACGCACAGCCGCTTTGCAATTTTCAATTCAAGAAATAGTGAGACCAGTATGCTATGCAGCGTTACAGGATGAATCGATAATCGAATAAAAAAAAAGTCGGTGCAGCAGAATCAAATTTTATATAAAAAACTATAGAATGCCTTTTATATATGCCATAATATCATTGTTTAAATTTTGATAATCTACTACAAGTACAACTTTATTAACTTGTTGTGGTATCAGTTCAATCAATAAATAAATAGAATAAGCATTACATACCAACATAGAATAACCGGACATTTATATTTTGTATACTTTATGTATTATGTACGACATGTATGTTTTAATTCCAAAAGAAATTGTTTTAATTCCAATTAAAACAATTTCTAATAGAAATGTTTCAGATTAATTCATCAAAGGTATAAAGACATTTATTCTCATAAGAACTTACAAACGTTCACTTAGATAATCGAATATTGTGACAGAATACTTTGACTTAGGTACATAAACATCGTTCATAGCCCTATTATCACCGTTTCGGTTTATGATTAATCAGTAGGTACATGAAACTGATAACTACTTAGAAATTTAAATTATAATTTTTTGAACTGCAAATAATTATTTCTTTTCGTCATAGAAATGTTAGTAGAAATAAAAGTAGTACAATAATAAGAAAACGTTTTGTTCTTTAGTTGAATAAGTTTTCAAAGATTAAAAATGTTAATGTCAAATTGCTAGTTGTCAATTTGTTAGAAAATAAAATCATAATTTGTTGAAATAAACTTTACTAGATGAATAAAACTCCATAAAATATAGAATACATTATATAAAAAGGTAATTCCGTGAAGTATTCTTAGTATTCGTACCGCCATCAATTTGTCTTGTTAGAAGTATTAATGTTGTGATGTAAGACGATGTGTTTTGATATTATTTTGCGGTAATTTCTTAGTATTCTACATGTTTTAATGGTGATTGACATAGTTAACATCATAATTTGTTATATATTTGCGCGCTAAGTCTTCTTTTTGTGTTCTAGATGTTGAAATTCAGCGGCACTGTGATTTGGAGGTTAGGTGCGAGAGCGAGTATTCGCAATTACTCGGGCCCTGGGGCTACGGTATTGAAGGCTGATAAGAGAGACACCTCGAGAACTGTGTCTGATAAACCGGCGACTAGTTTTGATGAAGAAAACCGTGATAATTCAGGTAACAACAAAGGTGGGCTATCAAGTGCCTTGGTATCTAGTGTACTAACTGAACCTTCAATTCATATACAACTGATTAGTCAGCTGAGTTATTTATGCCAGCTATCTTACAAGCCAGCATGGTGTTGGCAACTGAAAAGTGATTGATTTCATTACTTGTTGGTTGCCACAGCGACTTGGGCTTCCCTTTTGTTTTTCACCAGGCGATAGAAGGCATATTGTCGTATACGTTCTAACACCGGGTAAGTCCGGAAATCATGTCATTCGATATTCAATCGATCTATACACTTATTAAACACAAGGGTCTTACGGCCGTATTCACAAACGTTACTATGCGACGCGCGGACGCACAGTGCATAAAATTATATACTTTTTGGGTACCTGTGCGTTCCCGAGACGCATAGTAACGTTTGTGAATATGGCCGTTATTCAATTGAAGCATTTTATTTTGAAATCAAAAACATAAAGTATGGAGGTACTAGTACATGCAATATATATGAAAAGCCACAGTTGTTATGTGCACCTGAAAAGTTGTTATCTTTGACTTATGCAATGTTAGAACTTAAGTGACAATATATAAAATAAAAATAACTTACTTTGAGTTAAAAAATCGGTAGAAGAGTCATTACTCTTGTGTCATTACATGTCTTGATTAAATTGTATGTCATTACATTTCTTGATTAAATAAGAGATACAAAATAATACCTTCATTTTCTTTTAGGCTTAGTTGCTGCAGCATTTGCATCACTCAGTTCGCCCGATGTCGAAGACAAGACACGCAAGCCGAGCCACAAATCAGCCAAGCAGAGTAAAGCCCAGATGCTTGATAGTCAGATACTGAAAGCAAGTGACGTTGACAGTCTGCTTGTGGTGGCTGAAAATTCTGTTGTGTCTAGGAGGCACGCTTTGAAGGTATCGAAAGAGTTTCCATGCGTTATAGTTCTTGTTGTCATAATTAAGTTGGGGGATGTAAGGGGGTGACCCATCATCTTTTCGCTCCAAGCCAACCTCACCTGCCCGTGGTGCATCCTGCCGAATAACGAGCGAGGCGCTGGCAACCAACTGGTAGCGGTAATTGAAGGCGTAGACTGACTAAATACCACAGACTGATGACGGGCAGAGCATTATATAAAAAGGGTTTGTAAGCGATTATGGGTATATCCTCCAGATGTTTGCCCTAGGTGGCGAACATCTGGAGAGGCCTATGTCCAGCAGTGGACTGTAATAGGCTGATGATGATGATGATAGAAAAAAAACTAATACAGTTTTTCTACACTTATATGTATAACTAGCTGTGCTCGCGACTTCGTCCGCGTGGAATAGTTATTTTTCCCCGTTTTTTTTACATTTTCCATTATTTCTTCGCTCCTAATAGTTGCAACGTGATGTTATATAGCCTAAAGCCTTCCTCGATAAATGGTCTTTTCAACACAAAAAGAATTTTTCAATTCGGACCAGTAGTTCCTGAGATTAGCGTGTTCAAACAAACAAACAAACAAACAAACTCTTCAGCTTTATAATATTAGTTAATTAGTTAATGATAGAAAAAAAACTAATACAGTTTTTCTACACTTATATGTATTATTTTTTGTAATTAACTAATAAACTCAAAAAGTACTGGACCGATTTTACTAATTCTATTTATTTTTATAGAAAAGCTACCTTATCACCGAGAAACATAGGCTATATGTAGTTTAAAATGTTTATCTGAAACAACCGAAGCGAAGCAAAGGGCAAGGGCGGGTCGCTAGTATATTACAAAATCATAAACAGAGTATGTCAATTACAGATGGTATCCGTATTATCAGACTGGTCAAGCAGCAACAAAGTGAAGTTGGCGGACTTTGAGAAGGACCCGCGGTTCCTGAAGCTGTGCCGCATCCTGGCCCGGACGCCCACCACGCAGGCCATGAGCTCCATGACCATGGCCGAGGACTTGAGCACCGTGCTGGGCATCACCGGCGATGATGAGGCTGCAAGGCTCATTTCCAATTTGACTTTACCGCAGATGATAAAGGTTTGCGTAATAAAAAAATTATTGCTTCATTACTGTTACATTAGGTCTTGATGAAATTAAAAAAAAAAATGTGTGTGTTCACTTATAAATAAACTTTATAGCCCTTATATTCTCATAAGGGTGTGGGTAGGTTTCATAGTGTAAGGTTTCATAGGTTCCTTAGGTTCTCATAGTGTAAGGTTGTCCTTCAATCAATGATAACCTTAACCAAGACCTAAACCGTCTTGGTTACCCTGGTTAACCTGGGGCGCACTCCAGCGCTCCCCGGAAGCCGGTGGTAGGTACCCCTATTTGCCCTCCCCAGACCAGAAGTGCCAGCCGCTTGTCATCTGCGGCTGGGAAAGTGGGATGTGACCGTATGCTTCTTCTTTTTGTGTCAATAGCAATAAAAATTGTTTAAACCTTCCGGACATCGTGGTAAAAGGATCAGCCAGTCTGTGTTATTGACTAAACTGTCCTCGCAGACTGTTGCCCGGGGTGCGCCAGACACAACTCAAGACAGTGTGTCATACAGGGAGGCTCCTTTCTTGCACCCTTGCTACTTGCTGCCCACTGGCGACACAAGGGGGTTTAGTGGGTATGCCCTCCCATTTTGGAGGTGTGAGTCCCACACAATGCCGACTCCCCCTGGAGGCGGCATGGAGGTGCCTAATGCATCTTTTCCCTTTCCCCTCTAGAAAAAGGATGGAAAATAGGAAGCAGTTTAATAAAGCTGACCTCTTGTCTCAGGTGATGAAAGCCCTCCAGCACAAGGGCAGACGTAGCACGCCCCTCCTGCGCGCCCTCTCGTACAACATCACGCGCCAGTCCGAGGTCATCGACCTGAAGAAGTCCGCTGACTTGCTGTTCTCAATGGCTGCGCTTAACTTCCCCGATCCAGTGCTTTTGGATAGGATATGCAAGTAAGTGATATCTAGTATCTAGATTATTAATAGTATGTATGCTGATCAGGTAATGTAAGTAATGGGAGGGGATATGAGGGAGCGGTCTATCATCATTTCGCTCCAAGCCAACCTGTCCTGCCTGCGGTGCATCCTGCCGAATAACAAACGAGGCGCTGGCAACCGACTGGTGGCGGTATAGCCATCACAATTGAAGGCGTAGCTAAATACCACAGATCGATGACGGCACAGATATCTCCAATAGATACCGCACTTAAGATATCGCGCGAGAGGTAATACATCAGTGCAATGCAGGCGCGAAATACGCATGCGCTTAAAGTGCGTCAGTACCACGGTCAGTACTGACCAGAAGTCAGGCCCGTGTGTATCGGAGACACTTTTAATAGTTTGTAGAACATAAACGTATGAATCTTAGTATTGAACTCCTTGGCGCCGGAGCTCATGTTACGATGGAAAATATTTGACAGATGTTAGCTCGCGTTGATGTCTTTTTTCATGATCCCTTTATTTCATTACCAATTTCACTATTTTTATCCCTTTCTAGCATAGACACGTTTGACAATAGTGTTACAATGTATTACCTTCAAGTATATCGATAATGCAAGATGAGAAAAATTTTAGTGTTTCTACTTTAGATTTCCAAAGTGTCCTGAGAGAACATTAAAATGGACAAATGCCGCACCCTGCTGTTAGAGACATTTACATAGGATAGTTTTCAATGTATGAAGGATAGAAGACGAGTAAATGAAAACTGCTGTGATTACTTCACCTAACCATATTTATAACTATACTCATTTGAATTTTTTTTTTCCCAAGACATGCCACGCTGGGCCACACAGCGCCACCTAGCCCCAAACTAAGCCGAAGCTTGTACTATGGGTACTAGACAACTGATAAACTTACTTAGATACATTTAAATATACTTATAATGTCAAAACGGCAGTTGAAATGTATTATTTAACGTATGTATTTTAGTAAATTGATCATTTTACGGGATCTTGCCGTAAAATCATCCGACGAAGGTGAGGTGAACGTTGATTGGTTCAATGGCTCACGTGGCGTTATCCCGGCAACCAATCAGGAAACAGTGTATTAAGTTACGGGTAATAGTGCACCGTTAAATAGTACATTGAGCAACGATTGGCCCATTTGAGGACGATTTTACTTGTGTCAAAATCGTAAATTATTAAATGACTGTCAGGCTACCGTAAGTTGATTAACTAACTGAAATCCATTGCGTTAAATAATACATTTCCACTACCGTTTGTTATATTCCGAAAGATAATCAACTACCTAGGAAATTGATCAACTTACGATTCTTGCTATTTTCCGGTGACATATATAAACATATATTTATATACATACATAGATAAATATCCAGTATTGCACAAAATACTAAAAAGGTGATACAGACATAATCTAGTCTAATATACCTGATTGGTAATTTTTCGATAAAATTATCGACATTGCACAATACAAATGTACATCACTTGAGAAATGAGTTACGTCCCCCGCACACCCTTCCATACCACCTGAAATTGACTCGCGAAACTCAAAGCAAAATGCCGAACATGCGGTATCTATTGGGGGTAATCTGTGGATGACGGGCAGCGGCGTCACCGGAGCGAAAAGCTACGCCCTGCGCTCGTCAACCCGCTGCCCAGCGTGGCGATTATGGGTATATCCTCCAGGTGTTTGCCCTAAGTGGCGAACAACTCGAGAAGCCTTTGTCCAGCAGTGGACTGCAATAGGCTGATGATGATCAGGTAATATCTTGAAACTATATGATTTTAAAGTTTCGTGTTCTGTTTTCATATTCAAAACTTAGCACACTAGGACTCAAACGTGACATTTATTATGAACATACACATACATAATGTACTTACAGTCGAGACCTAAACATGTTCCATAAGTTAATCAGTGATCAGACTTCCTAAAAATCGTACCAGCAGATCCAAATTGCCATTTCCAAAGACTCGCATAGCGCGTTTCGCCTCTACCTTCATGGCCGAACTATGATGAGACATATAATTTTCCGATATTCAAAGCGACAGTAAACCGGTTTTTGTTGGGTGAGCCCGCTCCATCGTAGACTGGAATATGGCTTACCACTTTAAATGGGATTTAAAAGGGCAAAGCATATGCGATGCCCCTGATGATGCAGGCGTTCATGGGCTGCTGTAATCGCTTACCATCAGTCGAGCCACAGCCATTTTGTCAACCCAAGTAGTATAA
This sequence comes from Conogethes punctiferalis, assembly GCA_031163375.1. Taxonomy (NCBI): domain Eukaryota; kingdom Metazoa; phylum Arthropoda; class Insecta; order Lepidoptera; family Crambidae; genus Conogethes; species Conogethes punctiferalis. The sequence goes on along the minus strand of CM062082.1, from coordinate 19,044,097 downwards.
AAAAAAAACTATCTTCTATACTTATACTTAAATCTGTAGAGAGGTCAATTCTGTACATGAAATATTTTTCCAAAATAACTATCAGGGGGTGATTAGTGATCGATACTGAAGCCAAAAATGCAATCAGTAAGATTTTTGTCTGTCTGTCGGTCTGTCTGTCTGTCTGTCTGTATGTTCGTTATAGAAAAAAAAGCTACTGGACTGATTTTAACGAAACTTGGTACGATTATTATTCTTCATACTCCTGGGCAAGTTATAGTATACTTTTCAACACGCTACAATCAATAGAAGCAGAGCAGTGACGGGAAGTGTTGGGAAAACGGGAGTTTTTCACCAATGTATTGCTAGAGGTCTAACTAAACCTTTAGGTACCATTTTATGGAAGTCAGTTATTTTTGAAACCCGATATCCACGCGTGCGACGCCGCCGCCAGAGCTAGTAATATCATATGACTTCTCTTCCAGTGACGTCATTGAAACGTTACCAACAAACAAGGACCGGCCGTCGGTAGTGAACTCCATAGTGGTGTCGCTGGGCCTGCTGCGGTACCGGCACGAGGTTGTGTTGAGCCGCGCCGCCGAGTGGCTGCAGAGACAGCCCACGCGGCGCGCCGGGGACGTCGCCTCCCTCGCGCTCACCCTCGCCGCCGTGCACTACCTGCCGCCCGACTGCGAGCCGCTGATACACGTGAGACACTACCCGCTACCCATACGAGGCCGCGCTGGGACGTCGCCTCCCTCGCGCTCACCCTCGCCGCCGTGCACTACCTGCCGCCCGACTGCGAGCCGCTGATACACGTGAGACTACCCGCTACCCGTAACCCACTACTCACTACCCATACGAGGCCGCGCTGGGACGTCGCCTGCCTCGCGCTCACCCTCGCCGCCGTGCACTACCTGCCGCCCGACTGCGAGCCGCTGATACACGTGAGACACTACCCGCTACCCATACGAGGCCGCGCTGGGACGTCGCCTGCCTCGCGCTCACCCTCGCCGCCGTGCACTACCTGCCGCCCGACTGCGAGCCGCTGATACACGTGAGACACTACCCGCTACTCATAACCCACTATCCATGACCCACTACCCATAACCCACTACTCATAACCCACTACCAATAACCCACTACCCATAACTCACTACTCATGACCCACTACCCATAACTCACTACCTATAACCCTTTACCCATAACCCACTACCAGTGGCGGCTGGTGGGTTATCGAACTGGTGGTGCACTTTACTGAAATATTAAAATTAGTCAAAAAAACCTACCGACTTACACTTTATACAATTGGGATTGAACAACGTTGTACTCCAATATGGATTTTACCGTGTAGGCAATAAAAATCACTTTCATAGTAATGCGGTTTATTCCCAAGTATTTCCAAATCCAAAGTCACAATTCTTTTGATGATTTTCCAAGTCCCAAGTAATATTGAAGTCAATATAACCAAAAGTATGGGCGGAGGGTCTATATTTGTAAAAAAATCTCTACACCGCGAGTTAGACAATTAGACTGGTGTGAACAGTATCGCCATCTGTTGGCTAGAAACAAAACTAAAAACAATTATATAAAAATGAAGTAAACCTTCAAACAGGGATAAAATATGTTTATTTTTATTATTTTTATACATTAAATCAATGCGATGACATATTTCTGAAGCGAAATGTTAAATTACCTATTTATTAAAATCGAGTATTGTTTGTATATTTTAAGAAAAAGTGCGATAATGTAAACAAACAATAACTAAAGCGTCACACAATGAGATATCAATCATGGCTGCCGGTTGACCGGCCGAACGCGATGAATTCGTCAAATATCGGGTGCTTTCGGTAATGTTCGGTTCGCCCGTGCGGCGCTCGAGAAGAGACACATTTCTAGGTACATTTCTATGAACTATCTTTTGTTTCACGCGCCAGGCGTTTTGACTCGTTCCCCATACAAGTTGTATTAGCAGTCCTCGTGCGCTCGCCGCAGCGCACGAGAATAATTGCCTTCACAGGAAAATGAGTCTTAATAGTTTAGTAAAACGTTCAAAACTGTTTCACCGTAATCGGAAGTTTATTTTTTTATACGTTTAGGTAGTTTCAAAAAATAATATTAAAATGGTAATTTAAAAATAAAGATGAAGGAATATTTTGTAATCTTAAACTTTTGAATTTGGTGGTTCAGCGCACGAGCGCACTTAAGGTACAGCCGCCACTGCCCACTACCAATAACCCACGGTCCACTACCCAATGCCCATAACCTACTTCCAATAACCCATTACCCACATTACCTACACCCCATTAACCACTCCCATAACCCACTACCCATAACCCACTACCCATAACCCACTACCCATAACCTACTACCCATTACCCAATACCAATAACCCACGACCAACTACCCAATGCCCATAACCCACTTCCAATAACCCACTACCCATTACCCACTACCAATAACCCACGGTCCACTACCTAATGCCCATAACCCACTTCCAATAACACACTAGCCATAACCCATTACGCATTACCTACACCCCATTAACCACTCCCATAACCCACTACCTATATCCCACTACTCATAACCCACAACCAATAAGCCACTACCCATTACCCAATGCCCATAACCCTCTTCCAATAACCCACTAGCCATTACATACCCACTACCCATTACCCACAACCAGTAACCCACGACCCATTATTCATTACCCACTTCGCATTACCTATAACGCATTACCCGTTACCCAAGTAGTGACTACCCATAACCCATTATTCATTACATTACCCACTTTCCACTACCCACGGCGCGCGGCTCAATTCGAGCGAAGATTCGCTATGCCCTACCTCTCTTAAAAGCTCTCTATTTAGACAAAGCGCTCCTTTTACAGGCGGCCGCATCTCTGACCGAGGAGGAGATGTCCAAGCCGTCTGCGTGGCTGGACCTGGTCTTCTCGCTGCTGACCCTCGACAAGGCGCAGAAGCACCATCTGGACTCGACGCTCAAGCCGGAGTTTATAGACAAGCTGCTCTCGGCTGGAGGTAGGCAATGGTCACTTTCATTTTCATCATCATCATCAGCCTATTGCAGTCCACTGCTGGACACAGGCCTCTCCAGTTGCTCGCCACCTAGGGCAAACTTCTGGAGGATATACCCATAATCGCCACGCTGGGCAGGCGGGTTGGCGATCGCAGGGCGTAGCTTCTTGCTCCGGTGACGCTGCTGCCCGTCATCGGCCTTTGGTATTTAGCTACGCCTTCTACCGTGATGGTTTTACCGCCACCAGTCGGTTTGCCAGAGCCTCGTTTGTTGTTTGCCAGGATGTACCACGGGCAGGTGAGGATGGCTTGGAGCGAAAAGGTGATAGGTCGCTCCCTATCACCTTTTCGCTCCAAGCCATCCTCCAGCCATACTTCGCTTTTTTAGCTTGCTTCATTCATCATCATCATCATTTCAGCCCACATCTACCCACTGCTGAGTATAGGCCTCTTCTTTCATCCGCCACTTTACACGGTCCCTCGCCAAGTCGCCAACCTTGTCCAATGTTTCCCGGCCACCGCCGCTATGTCATCCGACCATCGGGTGGCTGGTCTGCCCACAGATCTCCGGCCAAGCCGCGGCTGCCACTCACACAAAGCCCGCTTGCTTGTCGCTCCTTAAATAATTTTTTTTTATTTTTTTTTGTTCCTTTCCATCTGCCATCGGCTCTCGCAGCCATAATCAGATAGGTTCTCCAGTGATAGGTTAGGTGATAGGTGACACTTCATTAAGTGTCATCCTAATATAATCCAATTTATAAAAAAATTTGGTTTGGGCCAGTTATTGTTAATGTCTCTGGTCCAATTGAAGTATCTGCCATCGTTTTAGGCGTGTTGTGTTATCCTCGTCTAATAGGCTTCTAGCTAGCTCATTGGTATGACCCTGAAGTCTCCTCTTGTAGCGTTCACAGCTTTTATTAACTTCTTTAAATAAATAGGTAATTATTTTCCAGAGATCCCGATCCCCACGCGGCGCAAGCTGATGATGATAGACGCGTACGCGCAGCTCACTTACGGCACCGCGTGCCCACGGCTGGCCGACGACGTGGCCGTGGGCGTGCCCGTGCTGTACACCAAGGAGAAGGCGCTGTACGTGCAGAGCATCATGGACACCTTCAAGACCTTCGTCTCCGCCGAGACGTTCCTCAGGAAGGACTGCAATTCCGGCATGGGCTTTTTATACGGTAAGTCTAGAAGGGGGAGTGGCCTATCATCATTTCGCTCCAAGCCAACCTCACCTGCCCGTGGTGCATCCTGCCGAATAACAAACGAGGCGCTAGCAACCGACTGGTGGCGGTATAACCATCACGATTGAAGGCGTAGCTAAATACCACAGACCGATGACGGGCAGCAGCGTCACCGTAACGAGATGCTACGCCCTGCGATCGCCAACCCGCCTGCCCAGCGTGGCGATTATGGGTATATCCTCCAGATGTCTGCCCTGTGGCGAACAACTGGAGAGGCCTATGTCCAGCAGTGGACTGGGATATGCTGATGATGAAGTCTAGAAGCGGCGGTACAGCATCGTATGTCCTCCGAGCTTCTCCTTCGTGCCCCGAGTGGTGAGTGCGGGGGCGCGATCCACTCAAAGGGGCGTAACGGTGTGGTGGGTGCAGCCACACCGTCAACAAGGTCCGCCCGGGGGGCACCCTATTGCTCCACGGAGCCGGGGGTAGGGGTATCTGCCCTCTCCAGGAGGGCAGATACCCCTCCTCCGGACCAGGAGTGCCGGCCGCTTGTCATCTGCGGCTGGCCGGGGCATGCAGGGATGCGGCCGTATGCTTCGGCGTTACCCGTGTCCCTGCAACCTGCTGTCCACTGGTGACACAGGGGGGTTTAGTGTATATTATGCCCTTCCACTTCGGGACCATGTCACCTCCCTCCGGAAGTGGTATGACCGTGCCTAATGCATTCCCCTCTAGAAAAAAAAAAAGCGGCCGTACAGTTCAAGCAGTTGAGAACCGACTCCATGAAGCCGCGATGTACTATAGTCATTCGTACGCTTACGTTACTCGTTAGCATACGAATACGTACGACCGCTCGAGCAGTCCCGACCACTTTTATAGTACATCGCGCGGTCGCGCTTCAAGCAGTCGATGTATTAAATGTTTTAAGCAGTCCGGGCACAGCCACTCTAAATGTCAGCACATTATTACCGCCCGGAACAAAACATTAAAATTCAAATATAGGCTTTGAATATTGCTCTTTGTTTACAATGGCATCATAAATTAAGACAGCTCGCTGTCAGACTTCTCGGTTCGAATTTGAAATGGTACCGTTCGCTATGAAAAGGCTTACGCTTGGCATCTCATTATGGAGTGATGTTCACTCATGGACGTCATAAGGCTGATGATGATGATAAAACAACTGCGTGACAACTGCGTGACTTCTGCCTTCTGAGCCAAGGGTCGTGGGTTCGATCCCCGCACAGTACACATTTGTGTTCATGAACATGTCTGTTTGTAATGGTCTGGGTGTTTTCTATGTATCATCATTATCATCATCAGCATACATCAGTCCACTGCTGGACATTGGCCTCTCCCAAAGTTCGCCACTGTGCTCGATTTTGGGCTTCTCGCTTTCTATGTATGACATGTATTTATTTACAAAAAAAAAGCATCGTCAGTAAGTTTATCAGTTGTCTAGTACCCATAGTACAAGCTTCGGCTTAGTTTGGGGCTAGGTGGCGCTGTGTGTGATGTGACAGCGTGGCATGTCTTGGGGTTATTATCAGTAATTTAGTTATATTCGTATGCACTATTAAATAATTCCAATACCCTTACACAGATGCCGAATTTGCTGTAGATGACAAATGCCACCCGGTACCATTAGAGAAAGCTGCTAACGACAAAAGGTATGTTGTGTTTAGTTTGACAGTTTAAAATGTCGGTACAATTTGTTAGCGATTGTCATGGCAATTGAAATGAATACTCGTATAAAAAAGAAGTGAAAGTTCTTAGGCACTACAGATGTTAGGAGACTTTGAGAATTTGAACTTTTAGTAACTTTTCTGGCAAGTGCTGGATGCGAGCTTAGAAAAGAGCTTAGAAACTTGCATAGTATTTCCTTTCTTTTGGGAATTGGAACTGAAAGGAGAGAGGTTACGGGTTTGGTTCGGGAGCGGCATAGAACTTGATGAAGGGATCGGAATCAGAATAGAGATGAGGGTTAGATTTGGCAAAGGCATTGAGCTTAGTTACTTAGCCAGGCAGGTAAACCTTACCACCGGTCGATAAGCTGAAATCTTAAGTAGTCCCTTAGCCGACTCTTACGACACCAACGGGAAGAGATATGGCCATGATTTGTTTTCTTTATCTGTCGCTGCAGGGATAAAGTACATTATAACATTTAGATAATAATACCTTTATCTAAACTACTTCATCCTTGCAGACACCTTCATTCATTCATTCAAATTAAATACAAATATAAATACCCAGACACGGAACAAACACAAGTGTTCATCACACGAATGTTTGTCCCGGGTGGGAATCGAACCCACGACCCTTGGTTCAGAAGGCAGGGGTCACTACCAATTGAGCCACTGAGCCAGTCTAAATGTAACAATGTCTATTTACGTATTTACTTCATCTTTGCAGACAACTTCATTCATTTTCATTTTAATCCAAATGTAAGAATGTCTATATTTTTACTTCATCATTGCAGACATTTAATTCTTTCATTCATTTTATCTAAGTGTAAGAATGTCTGTCTATCTCGTTACTTCATCTTTGCAGACATCTTCATTCATTCATTCATCTTATCTAAATGTAAGAATGTCTATCTACTTCATCCTTGTAGGCATCTACATTCATTCACTCATTTTTATCTAAATGTAAGAATGTCCATCTATCTATCTACTCATCTTTGCAGACTTCTTCATCCATTCATTAAAATTGTTGTCTATCTATTTACTTCATCTTTGCAGACACCTTAATTCATTCAATAATTTTTTTCTAAATATAAGAATGTCTATCTATCTCTTTACTTCATCTTTGCAGACATCTTCATTCATTTCATTCATTCATCTTGTGGTACAATTTACGCTTACTCATCGTGATGAGCTTTTTGTTGAGTTGTTGCCTATATTGTGCCGCAGTAAATACCGGATAGCGGTGCTGGGGCTGGACTACCACGACATGACGCGCCGCACGCCCAAGCCGCTGGGCGTAAACCACCTCTACACGCGACTGCTGGAGCTTAAGGTACGTCCCACCGAGAGGTCAGCGTGTTGTGTGGGTCTCTGCATGTTTGTTTTACTGCAGGAATGCATTTTTTCGTTAATCAGTCAGAGCTCTGTCTATAGGACACCGGGGTTATGTGGGGTCCACTCTTATACTAAAGTTGGGGCACGATAATAGGCTACATTTTTTTTTATAGTAGCTCGACATAATGGCTTCCCTACGCCTGATGGCAAGCGAAAGAGAAGCCCAAGTCGCTGTGACAACTGGCAAGTAACTGGTTAGTTACCTGTCAGTTGCCACTGCCATGCCGGCCCAACCCTAACCCCTCACGAGCTCCGGAGACCCTACTCACCAGCAGAAACACGACCTGGAGGTCATTTGGCTGCGGTATTCTATAGGGTGGAGGTCCTTCCCCGGACGGGCAGCTCAATTCGAGCGAAGATTCGCTATGCCCTACCTCTCTTAAAATGCTATGCCTTACATTTGACCTCTGTCAGTTTTAGCTTCATAGTGAGGTGACCTGCTTAAACACCTCGATTAAAGTGAATTAATTGATACGTACTTTAAACATGTGAATCGAAATAGAAAATACTGTTATTTTATTTTCATAGTTACAAGGCCACTTTGTTGAATTTTGATAAAATGTCAAATGTAGCTTATTATCGTGCCCCAACTATAGTACCCATTAAACCTAAGGGAACCGTTTATCTAAGCAGGGTCGGAATGACCGTCAGAACTCGCCACAGGTATTTTGACTTTGACTTGACTACAATAGGCAAACCTCAGGTTTATTTGATTTGACTGGCTCGGTGGCTAAATTGGTAGTGACCTCTGCCTTCTGAGCCAAGGGTCGTGGGTTCGATCCCCACACATTACAAACATTTGTGTGCATGAACATGTATGTTTGTATTGGTCTGGGTGTTTTCTATGTATAATATGTATTTATTTACAAAAAAAAAAGTATCTAAGTAAGTTTATCAGTTGTCTAGTACCCATAGTACAAGCTTCGGCTTAGTTTGGGGCTAGATGGCGCTGTGTCGCCCAGCGTGGCATGTCTTGGGTTATATATTATACTAGCAGTGCTCGCGACTTCGTCCGCGTGGAATAATTATTTTTTCCCCGTTTTTTTTTACATTTTCCATTATTTCTTCGCTCCTAATAGTTGCAACGTGATGTTATATAGCCTATAGCCTTCCTCGATAAATGCTCTATTCAACACAAAAAGAATTTTTCAATTCGGACCAGTAGTTCCTGAGATTAGCGCGTTCAAACAAACAAACAAACAAACAAACTCTTCAGCTTTATAATATTAGTTAAGATATATTTTATAGAATACTTACTATAGTAGCGTATTATTTGGTTCCCAAATTTATAATTTAAATAATATTTCGGGGGAAGATGGGACTATTTTGTTCCAGGTTTTATCCCAATTATGACTTCGGAGGAAGATCCAAAAAATATCCTGGTTTCCTCCAATTGGGGGAAGCATTCGGGGGAATCTGGGTGACTTGGGTGTAGACCGAAGAATCCATCAACACTCTCATCATCATCATCAGCATATTACAGTCCACTGCTGGACATAGGCCTCTCCAGTTGTTCGCCACTTGGAGCAAACATCTGGAGGATATACCCATAATCGCCACGCTGGGCAGACGGGTTGGCGATCGCAGGGCGTGCTGCCCGTCATCGGCCTGTGGTATTTAGCTACGCCTTCAATTGTGATGGTTATACCGCTACCATTCGGTTGCCAGCGCTTCGTTTGTTATTCGGCAGGATGCACCACGGGCAGGTGAGGTTGGCTTGGTGCGAAAAGATGATAGGCCGCTCCCTTACATCCCATCAATACTCTATTTAGCCTTAAAAAGAATTTCCTCGTTTTACCAGTCACATCTTAACTAATATTATAAAGCTGAAGAGTTTGTTTGAACGCGCTAATCTCAGGAACTACTGGTCCGAATTGAAAAATTCTTTTTGTGTTGAATAGACCATTTATCGAGGAAGGCTTTAGGCTATATAACATCACGCTGCAACTATTAGGAGCGAAGAAATAATGGAAAATGTAAAAAAAAAAACGGGGAAAAAATAACTATTCCACGCGGACGAAGTCGCGAGCACAGCTGCTAGTCAATGTATAATAGTAAGTTTCCCTCTCCAGGGTTTCAAAGTGCTCCAGATCCCGTACACGGAGTTCAACCCAAAGGACAAGCTGGTCACCCGCGTGCAGTACATCAACAGCCGGCTGCGGCAGCTGGTAAAGGCCGACTCGTAGTGACCCACCGCTCGACGTCTGTACGGATTTGAACCTTATTGTGTTGACTTAGAGTTTACAATTGTTTGAAGGATGGCGATAGAGCATTAAAAAAATCCGTTATAAATGTCACCGGAAAATAGAAAGAATCGTAAGTTGATCAATTTCCTAGGTAGTTGATTAACTTTCCGAATATAACAAACGGTAGTTGAAATATATTATTTTACGCAATGGATTTCAGTTAGTTGATCAATTTACGGTAGCCTGATAGTCATTTAATAATTTACGAATTTGACACAAGTAAAATCGTCCTCAAATGGGCCAATCGGTGCTCAATGTACTATTTAACGGTGCACTATTACCCGTAACTTAATACACTGTTCCCTGATTGAGCCATTGAACCAATCAACGTTCACCTCACCTTCGTCGGATGATTTTACGGCAAGACCCCGTAAAATGATCAATTTACTAAAATACATACGTTAAATAATACATTTCAACTGCCGTTTATTATTTTCCGGAAGTTAATCAACTACCTAGGAGATTGATCAACTTACGATTCTTGCTATTTTCCGGTGACATAAAGATAACGGCTTTTTTTTATAAAAAGAGCTTTCAGGATGACCTCACTCCACCTGATGGTAAGCGGTCGTGAGGTGAATAGGGTTAGGGGATGCGCAGACGACACACTTTTTGTGCGATAGAGTCTGCGTCTGAGACATTTAAAAAGAGCATCTAGGTCCCTACAGCTCTGCCGACAGAATGATCGAAGATGTGCGTTGAGTTTGAAATATCCGCGACAGATTTTTGCGCGTCGTGTGCGTTACTGCATATAATTGGATCACAGACTAAAAAGTGCGTCACGGATAGTCTGTCGTCTGCGCTGCCCCTTAGGCTAATTTACTAAATACGGAACACTTTGCAAGACCCCGTAGTCTCCATTTTTAAGGCGAGAGTGCCGTAGAACCACTCGTATTCGCAAACAATACTTGTCTATGAAAACTAACAACACTATGCGACGTAAGGTATTTATAATGGCGACCGGCATTCATGTGTTTTTTCTAACCTTCATCATCAGCCTATTGCAGTCCAGTGCTGGACATAGGCCTTTCCAATTGTTCACCACATAGGGCAAACATCTGGAGGATATACCCATAATCGCGACGCTGGGCAGACGGGTTGGCGATCGCAGGGCGTAACATCTCGTTCCAATGATGTCGTTTTCTAACCTATTCATAGACAACACGAGTGCCGGCCGCACCCGTCGTTAATGCCCTTACTTCGCATAGTGTTGTCAGTTTCCATAGATAAGTATTGTTTGTGAATACGGGTGTGAGCCTTATATTCACTCTTCAAGTTGACGCAATAATGTTCAATAATGTTTGTGTTATACTTACCGTATTCACAAACGTTACTATGCGTCGCGCGAACTCACAGGTACCCAAAAATCTACAGGATTTTGGGCACTGCGTCCGCGCGACGCATAGTAACGTTTGTGAATACGGCTGTAATATCGCTGACTTTCCAACAAGGTGACAGCGTAGGATTTGAAAAGATGTGATATTTCATTATCCTGGTCTTAATCATACAAACGTGTAGTATTAGCTTCGTACCGTTTTGTATACATCGAGGCTGCTCAACTTTTTACTCTAGCCGAACAGACAATGTTTCGACAATGGGATGATTTCAGGGTCAAAATAATTACATTATATTTAGTCCGTATTTTAGATTATAAAAATATATTTTTCCTTTTTTCATTTAAATAAGAAATAACAAAGATACAAGGCGTCAAAATTTAGGAGTGGGGGTCTTTGATGTCACTTCGTGGCAAAAAAACTCCCACTCTTTGACGTCACGCTTAATTTTAAATGGTCTAATTTACAAATGAAAAAATACGTGTCTTTTATTTTTGAACAATCTAAAAGACGGACTTGTAACATATTTTACGGCAATAGGCCTATTAATTTATTGTAGGGCATCCTGTCTCTGTCGTGAAGAGGACAAGAACTTGATAATATCTACACTAATAATAAAAAGAGGAAAGATTTGATTATTTATTCGAATTGAAAAGGCTCCGAAACTACTGGACCGATTTGAATAATTCTTTCACCATCGGAAAGCTACACTATCTCCGGTGAACAAAGACTATATTATATTTTGAAAAAGGGATTATGTTAGGGATCTGTCCTAAAACTCCATTAATATAACCCAAGGTGTGAGAAAAATACTAATAAAGCATGACTTGCTGGTCGTGTTATTCAAAATATGATGGGATTTAAATTCTTTTGTTAAAAAGAATAAATAGATTTTTTTTAAGCTTTCATATTATACCAAAATATCAAATATTTATCAAGATGGAGTTACCTTCGTTTGAAGTTAAGCGACACATAAGCGATTATTGTTTTGGCGCCCCCCTGAAACTGCCGCCGAGGCAAGTGCTTCGGTTTTATATTGAGAGCTAATATAAAATAATTCATCATCATCATCATCATTATCAGCCCGTGTCAGTCCACTACATAAAATAATAAAATTAATTTATATTAATTATTTTATATAAAAATGAATTGTCATTGTAAGGCCTTATTTAAAGGTTGAGCAACCTTGATATAAATCAATGTTTTCTGCTTGTAATTTTGCATAAGTAACTTTATTTATAAAGCGATATCCATTAATACAAGGACGTAGCAGTTAGCTTCAAGGGTCTCTTATTAATATGCGGAGAATTTAACGAAATAAAGCTCGATGGAACATGTACAGAATTTATTTTGTTGTTTGTTAAACAAAAGGGTTTTATGTGGACGACAACTTGTAACTATTTTATAATTAATAGGCATATTTGTCGTCGCTTTTATTGTTGAATATGATTTCTTTGTTGCAATAATAGTATTCTTCTGATCCATTTCCGACCACAGCAGGAAAATTTTTGAGGAGACTAGCGAAGTACGCAGGAGATATGGATAAGTGTGTGAAATTAATACAAGTGATGATACTGTGAATGATTAAACTATAGAAATATGTGCTTTGATCACCTAGGTGACTAATTAATCAATCTCCCTGAACATCAGGCGTCGTGGTCCAACTAAAACCCATTGATAAAAATAACTAAAATGAGTGTTTTATCTTTCTAAGGTACAGTCGACACTAGATTACGGCCGTTTTCGCAAACGTTACTATGCGTCGTGTGAACGCACAGGTACCCAAAAACCTATAGAATTTTGGGCACTGTGTCGCTGTGTGTGTGATACTCTTTATTGTACACCATAAAAATTTACTTAGAACTATTACAATTGTTGCACAATTTAGGCGGTATGTTACGTAACATAACATACTGTATGTTTTCATTCTTGTTTATTGTTTTTTGTAGCACGATATAATAGTTTCTCTTTGCTTGATAGGAAGCGTAAGAGAAGCCCAAGTCGCTATGACAACGGGTAGGCAACCTGTAGTTGTCACGACCACGCCGACTTCAAAGATGCTTCTTCCCCGTTTAAAGGATCCCATATCGCATTTTATTTGATGATATTATTTATTTATTGACTGTACTATACTATACCAATTGTATATATAGTAGGTATACACTTATTCCGTTCACGATAGTAATTCTAATTACATATACCTAACCATATATTGGCCGTGTGCTTGAAATTATCTATTAAGACGAGTACCCACTTGCAAACAGACATAACCTACATCAAGTTAGTGATTTAAATTGCCACTTATGTCATGAGGGCTTAACACACGAAAGGCAGTTGCCATCGATGTAGTAAAAAGCGTTTTACAACTAATACATGAATGTATTTTCTAACGTTCGTTTCAAGGAACACGTGCAATCTAACTGAAGTGGACGAGCGGTACGGACTTTGTATAACTGGAACCAACGCTTCGCTGGGTGCTGCGTAGCGTACACTCTGAACGAGCGGGCGTTAGTTCCGAATCCAGCCACGTGCTAAAACCTTCTCTGTTAGATTCTGCAACAGTTGTCATGTATAGGGACCGTGCACAAACTATAGGTGGCACCACTGCGTAGTGTAAACTAGGGTAAAACATTCAAATTAATGACAGCAGTTGGCAGCACCATCTATGTGGATGTTCCCTTATAGGGACCGTGCACAAACTATAGGTGGCAGCACTACGTAGTGTAAACTAGGGTAAAACATTCAAATTTATGACACCAGTTGGCAGCACCATCGATTTGCACGTTCCCTATAACTTTTTACGTTATCACGATTAGAAAACGAATGTTTGTTGACATAGACAAATGACAATATGACATGCGCATACGGACCCAGGAAATTTAGATAATATCGAAATTCTAAGGAAAATATCCAATAGTGATTAGATAAAACAAATGTGTGTTGAGATTGTGTAAATGGGAAATGTAACTATAGTTGTTAATATTATTTAAATAAACGACAATTAATAGAAAAATGGTTTATTTGTTACTTATTATAAATTACAATACTCTTATAAGTTAGTTTTATGTACAACACTGATACGTTTAAATTGCTAGGCGTTTGGGTTTCATTATCTTTTTAAAATGCAATTAGCAACAAAAGTAATTAATAATTTTTTTTATTACTGGCAGACGAGCTATGTTGAGTGGTTATCGCCGCTCTTAGACTGTAATGACGAGGGCACAGCTAAGCCACTGTCTGCCGTGAGGACAGAACTCTTTAGATCACAACTACTTACCTAGACTCGTATAGATCTGAACGAAATAAATAATTGTACAAAGACCGGTTTTTGAATAAAAATGACCTAACAGCACGGCACGGAATAGTGAGATTTGGGGTCAAAATAATTGCATTATATTTAGTCCGTATTTTAGATTATAAAAATATATTGGACACGTATTTATCCTTTTTTCGTTCAAATAAAAATAGCAAAGATACAAGGCGCCAAAAGTTAGGGGTGGGAGTCTGACGTCACTCCGTCCCGTAAAAATGCCTCACCGAGTGACGTCACGCGTAATTTCAACGGGCTATGACTTTGTAATTTTTAGTCTAATTTACAAATTAAAAAATACGTGTTTTTTTTTGAATAAGCTAAAAGACGGACTAATTACATTTTTTAAGGCAAAAAGCTTAGGTATTCAGCTTACCCAAGTAAGTCGAGACTCGTTAATTTTTTGATGCGGGCCAAAACACAAAACTAAAAATTGCCGACCTACCCGCCTGCTCTAAACTTTTCCATCTAGGGCTGAAGCCCTAGGACGCGCTTGATGTTCGTCAGTCGCTGGGCATCCTGGAGCGACGCCACAACGATTGGTCTAGCCGCTAGCGCAATTCTTTCTGTGTCAATTCTATCTCAAATAGGGGCCTGATAATGCGAAATGGTTTCAGTAAAGGATGGTACGGCAGTGCTGCTTCGCGCTCGACTTCAAACACAACATATTATGTACCTACCTACTATATATGTATAATGTTTCACACATACTTTACTTAGAATATGGTCTAAGATCCCGCCATACAACGACCTTCGCCGAGACAAAATTTGATCGGCAACCCACATGCATTATGTTTATTGACATATTTAATTACATATAAAATCAGTTTCATCCAATTAACGACTCGGTGAAGGTCGTTGTATGGCGGGATCCCCTACTAATAGCAGATACTAGGGTTTGCAACAAATGTTAGAATAAGAATTGTGTATTCGTCTGGCAAGCTTAAATTTGCCGCCCCGTGCATCTGCTGCCCGGGACATGAACCCTGGGCCGCCCCCTAAGATCTGGAGCTGTCAACCATCCCGCATCAGGCTTCGACATGCGACCCGCGTCCCGTTTTATTAACATAAAGTACATAACTTGAATTTTAAATGTATCGGAATAAGTTTTATTTTTTTTGTATGGAAGCGAAAGAGAAAACCAAGTCGCTTTGACAACGGACAAGTATCTGGCAAGTTACCTGTCAGTTGCCACCGCCATGCCGGCCTTTTTTTTTTTTATCCGGGAAAAATGCTTTTACGCATGCCCGGTGTTCGGGGGAACGCCGGGGTATGTGAGACTCGCGCCGCCCTTGGAGGACGGCATCCTGCCTAAAGATGGTAGAAAGGTAGGAAATACTCACTAAAAAACCCGGTCCTCCTTCAAGCGCCCACAGGGTGGTGTCACGGGACCTTAAAACTAGATGCCGGCCTAGCCCAAACCCCCCAAATGAGCTCCAAATAACTCAACCAGAGACAAAATCTTGCCGTGCCGTGCCGCCAGAGGGCCTTACGACTTACTTAGCTACTTAGGTTAGCCTAGCAAGTTACTTCAAACGCATTTCTCTGACTTCAGACCTAAGTTTAGTTGTGGCGCTTTGTTTTATCGCTGTTGTATCAAGCCTTTTGTCACGAACCTGCAAGGAAGCAGAGGAATATACTTCAATTAGAGTAGTGCAAGTAAGTAGATACCTACTTAGATAAATAAATAAATAAATAACCCAAGACATGCCACGCTGGGCCACACAGCGCCACCTAGCCCCAAAGTAAGCCGAAGCTTGTACTATGGGTACTAGACAACTGACAAACTTACTTAGATACATTTTTTTTGTAAATAAATACATATTATACATAGAAAACACCCAGACCAATACAAACAGATATGTTCATGAACATAAATGTTTGTACTGTGCGGGAATCGAACCCACGACTCTTGGCTCAGAGGGCAGAGGTCACTACCAAATGAGCCACCGAGCCTGTCATACCTAATAATATTTGTTTTGGTGTGGTTTTGTTAAATCTATAAAATATTTATTGTAAACCAATTTGGATCGTATAATTGGTTTGAAAAGGTTGTCCCAAAAAGTTGGTCCCATTTTCAGCATTTTGATTTTGTTTTTTTTTGTAATTTTTTTTAGAAGTTTATCATTTAACCGATTAATATTCAGTCAATTGGTCAGCAAAATGACGAGACGTGACGTTAAGTCTTGGTAAAGTCCTCTAACTAGATGTAATCATGTTTTGACAGCGACTTAAAAGTCTATTGATTTGACAGTAGGTACACATCATCATCATCAGCCCATTGCAGTCCCTTGCCGGACATAGGCCTCTCCAGTTGTTCACTAATTAGGGCAAACATCTGGAGGATATACCCATAATCGCCACGCTGGGCAGGCGGGTTGGCGATCGCAGGGCGTATCTCCTAGCTCCGGCGACGCTGCTGCCCGTCATCGGCTTGTGATATTTAGCTACGCCTTCATTTGTGATGGTTATACCGCCACCAGTCGGTTGCCAGCGCCTCGTTTGTTATTCGGCGGGATGCACCACGGGCAGGTGAGGTTGGCTTGGAGGGACACAATATCCCCATTTTTCGACAGTTAGCACCAGCATTAAATTTTTTTATGGGAGCCACCCTAAAATATTTTGTTGTTAAATCGGCAACAGAGATATCTACATCATTAGTGAAAATTTCAACCGTCTGGCTAACGCGGTTCCAATGTACAACTTAGTGACAGACAGACAGCGAAGTCTTAGTAATAGGGTTCCATTTTTACCCTTTGGGCACAACTACCAAACATAGTAGACATAGTAAACAACAACATCAGACAACATCACATACATTGCTCTAATCCCAAAGTAAGTAGCTTAAGCACTTGTGTTATGGGTATCAGAACAACGAAGGTACCACAAATAAATACTTAAATACAAATATAATAAACACCCAGACACGGAACAAACACAAGTGTTCATCACACGAATGTTTGTCCCGGGTGGGAATCGAACCCACGACCCTTGGTTCAGAAGGCAGGGGTCACTACCAATTGAGCCACCGAGCCAGTCGAAAGGTCACTAAAAAGGTCTTACTTGGTAACGTTCCTGAAGAAGTCCTGCACGACTTGGACGACGTCGTCGAAGAAGCGGATGATCTGCGGCGTGTTGAGCCGCGCGGGCGCAGGCTGGAACACCAGGTGGTGGCTGAGCCGCTGCAGGCTGCGGAAGTTGTGCCGGCCGACGCCCACCTTGCCGAACACGCGGTACTGAAACAAAAGGTCCATTAATGTAGCCCTATCAGCAGACCCCTCTTTCCCAGTGGGCACTATGGGCATGTGCCCAGGGCCCCGCGATCAATGGGGCCCCTTAGCTCAAATACAAAGTGCCTAGTTCCTGTCGGGGCTGACGAAATAGTGTTCTTTCATAGACAATAGGGGCCCCATTTTCCTAATATGTCCAGGGCCTCCAATAGGTTAAAGACGGCCCTGCCTATCAGGGTTGCCAGATCAAAATTTTGACTTTCGGGAGGTGTATAATCAAAAATCCGGGAGATGTAAGAAAAAAAAAGGTCATCCGTCTAAGAAAATCGTTGAGATTTCGCTCCGTTTGGTCATATTTATACGATACGGGAGGTAAAAAAAGTCTAGAGTTTCGGACGGAATCCGGGACATCGGGAGATCTCCCGGGAAATCGGGAGATCTGGCAACCCTGAGCCTTCAAATAAGGAACTCATTGCCAGGTCATTTTCAATTTTTCACTCTCTGTCAGCATTTGATTTGAACTCTTACCTCTTACCTTTAGTATGGGTAACGACACAAATGCCTAAATTCCGTTATTTTATTTCGTTTTTGTTTTAGATCAGAGTTTCTTTTTCAACATTAACGTGTATGCTAGTAGTGGGAACTGGTTAGGCTAGTGAATCCTCCCACGAGCGGCGGATATGCGTAAATGCATTCTCTCCGGTTAAAGAAAAAGATAGAAGTGCAATACATATTTTTTTTAATTAGCCCGTACTGTCCCACTGATGGGTAAAGGACTCCCCCAATTGTCTCCCAAAATCCCTACCCGCAGCATGCTCCAGATCATCACTCCTTAAAGATTAATTAAAAAAACAGCTCAAACTCACATCGGCATCAGAGAGGTAGATGGGAGTGTCAAAGATGATCCATATGACGGCCTCATTGCACTCCGGCGAGGTCAGCGACCCCGCGTACGAGTAGTAGGATTGCTGGTTTGGGCTCAACAGCTTCCTGGAAACCGAAAGTGTTCTGTAGCACGTGGAGACACTGAGCCGCCTTAGAGCGGCGGTACACAGACTGCTTCAAGCAGTTGAGGACAGATTGCTTCAAGCCGCGACCTCACGGTGAACTATGGTCATTCACGACCGTTCGAGCAGTCGCGACCGCTCCTATAGCTCATCGTGCGGTGGGGGCGTGAATCAGCCGGTCTCAACTGCTTGAAGCAGTTCGTGTACAGCCGCTCTTAGGCGGTTTACTTTAAATTTAATCGAGCTTGGGCCCGTACCCAGTGTCGTAACTACAGGGTGGCATGTCGGCAAAATGCCACGGGCCCCCAGCCGCAAGGGGCCCCCGGTCAGAGGAGAATCCAAACTCCCAACATTTATTATTACACATTTAGTGAAAATCTGATGAATTTGATGATTTGAAATGAATGTATAGTTACGCCACTGCCCGTACCACCGATTAATGATTAATTGTAGATTTTGATGGTAGGGGTCCTGTAGTGAAGAATCTGCGCGCGGGAGCAGAATCTGTCAAGCCGTGCGGTGACTGTGGTGGCGCAGTGGGTGAACCGGCTGCTTACAAACATCGGAGATGGATACGAATTCACACTATACGACACATATGACGACCAACGTAGCTAGTTGTGAGGTTTCCGGATTTAGAAGAGGACCAGCCAATCTCACCCCACCCCTTGAGTGTCGTAGATAGTGAATAACAGAAAACGGGCACCAGCGTTTACCTGCGGGTACAAATTAAACCTACTGCGGTCACGAACCCGCCTGCCAAGCACGGTGGCTAACGCAAATCCTCCATATGTAAATTAATAACACGCTGTATAGGGTCATTTATAAATTACGTCACACTTAAGAGGGGGTCCATGAAAATACATGAAAGAAAGAAAAACGAAAGGGACCAGCTGTGACATGAAGAGGGAAGGGATAAAAAGTCATGAAATTCATGTAACGTACCTAATTTGTGGATGGCCCCAAACTAGGAAAGAAATTAGAAACACAGTGAGGTCACAAAAGTGTAGGTACCTAGGTAATCATGTCTTTAGCGTTCCCTAAATTCATCTTCCAAAGTTACGCCCACTTTGAATGCGTCTTAATTGGCCATTCCTTAAACGGCGTACTTCCTGATTACGGCGAAACTGGCGATTAAGCGGTGAACAAAGAGCGTTTGACTCGTCATTACAATAAAAAAAAGCCGATCGGTGACGGACAAGAAAAAGTATCTAAGTAGGTACATAGTTACAAGTATATCAGTTGTCTAGTAGCCCATAGTAAGTACAAGCTTCGGCTTGGTTTGGGGCTAGGTGGCGATGTGTGGCCCAGCGTGGCATGTCTTGGGATATTTATTTATTTACATGTGATGCATCATAACGTAGGTGTTTCAATTTCTCTAATAGGTTAAATTACCTACCTACTGAAACAGACAATTTAAAACATGCGACATTGTAGTTATCTAAAACATGATATGAAACTGTTGCGCCAACTATTGTGGTTGATATCATTATCTAACTAATGTGGGTAGGTTGGTAGTCAAACATAGTAAAGCCTGTTTCATAACAATAGGTAGGTACCAGGGCCGTCTCTACCAGGGGTGCAAGGGGTGCGGTGCACCCAGCCGCAGGGCGCCTGGGGGCGCCAGTCGAGCGCTGGATTTTTGGATATTTAATTTTTTCATATTGCTTATCATAAAGTGCTATAGGGCGAAGCGCTTTTTTTTCTAAATGTGTACGATGACAGTCACGTCGCCCTTGTCATCATCACTTCTCTCTCTCGGAAGGCTCTCAGCCCTAATAAGTTACGCCCCCTAGTGGGGTTCGGGCCACGGCTTAGGACGTCACTAGGAGGGTACTTATGAGAGGACTATGACCAGCAGTGGACTGCGAAGGGCTGTTGATTAATTGATCGATGATCATCTTTAGCCCCCCCCCCCCCCAAATAAAACGGGGGCGCAGGTTGAGTCCCGCACCCGGGCGCTAGACTTAAGACGGCCCTGGTAGGTACTCTTCAAAAGAGTTTCGTAAAGCAATGGAGCTACCGCGAGCGAATTCGCCGCCAGAGCGGCTAATGTTGTTAAGGTCGCCGAAACGTCAAATAAAGTTCTTTCTGAGGGATAATCGAGTTTATTTTACTGTACTAAGTACATAGTACACATACATACAAAACTAGGTACATCGTTTTGAGCATATTTTGCTAAATAATAGTTACGGCTCAATGCATGGCAAGGTGTGCCCTTCCTGTTGCACGCCTGTTGTTTCCTGTTATGAGGGCTTCAGAGGGCCAGCCGATGGTTGGATATTGGTCGGAAGTCGTTTAGTTTGCCATCGATACGACAAGGACAATAATGGTGGCTTTCACTATTAGTCGAAAGTCGTTAGACGTACCTATAGGCTTTCTGCTGACTTATAAGTTGGTATTACCTAAAGAGTTTTGGCGTGATTCAGTAACAATCCAGATGACCAGTTGGGTCCAGTGGAAGTGAACTTAAACGCAGCCTCTGAGAGTGGTCCCGTGTTCGATTCATATTCGATCCAGAACAGTATAAACATTTGTGTTCATAAACATCGAACATGTTTGTATTGGTCTGGGTGTTTACTATGTATAATTCAAATTCAAAAAATTCAAATTCAAAATTAATTTATTCGTCATCATAGGTTTCGTAATTAGGTTGGTACAGGTTTATAAAGTGCTCCATGATGTATCTTAAAAGACATACGAAATTTTAGTATATAGATAAGGTTACAATATTAATAATAATAATTAATAGTCCCATTATTTGCATGCATTTCCACATTTTGGTTCATAATCAATTTGGTATACAGTAATAATTAATAAATTAATAACATAAAATAAAAATAAAACAATAAATTAATGTCAATCATAAGAAATAATGTCAGTTAAATTAAATTTATCAAATGTCTGTGTCCATGATGTATTCATTAATATTATAATAACATTTATTTATGAGAAGTGTCGACAATTTAGCTTTAAATTTTTGTAAGGTATGGCCTGTTAATGATTCTGGTAATTTATTAAACAATCTTGGTGCCATCTCAATTACACTTTTTTTCATCAATGCAGTTTTACATAAATTAGTACTAACTGCAGGTTTTCTCGGGCGAAGGTTTCTATCAGGCGCTACTTTTAGTTTAAACAGATGAGGATTACACTTTACAAAAATACAACATTCCAGTATGTAAAGACAGGGCAGAGATAGTAATTTTAAGCTTTTAAAATAGGGTTTGCAGCTATCTATTGGTTTAAGGCCACACATGGCTCTTATACATTGTTTCTGAGCACGGAATAGTATTTCCCTATATGTGGAATTGCCCCAGAATATGATACCGTATCTCAGGGTGGACGATACAAATCCATGATATGCTGTTACAACTGTATTACGAGGAGCTATCCTAGCAAGTTTATACAGTGCATAAGAAAACTTATACAATTTTTTACAGACATCTTTTGAATGTGATTTCCAGCTCATGTCATTATTCACCTGAATACCTAGAAATTTGGTAACATTTGTCTCGCATATTTTATTATTCTCATAGGTTACTGATACAATTGGATTGGTCCTTCTTTGGGTAAATTGCATGAAAAGAGTTTTTTCTAAATTAACTTTTAAATTATTTGATGTCAACCATTTAATTATATTATTAAGCGCTAAAGGAGCTCTATAGGTATATGTATTTATTTACAAAAAAAGTAACTAAGTAAGTTTATCAGTTGCCGAGTACTCATAGTAGGTACAAGATTCGGCCACAGATTAATAATATGCCGGCTTAGTTTGGGGTAGATGTATGGCCCAGCGTGGCATGGCTTGGTTTACTTATTTATTTTTATTAATCATCTAGAGCCCAAGCGAACAAAGTCGCTGGCGTCATCTAGTGAACATAATAAAATGCAAAAGGGTTGAAATATTTACATTTGTAATTTGATTGCGGAGAGGAATGTAAAGAAAACCACCTTGAAGAGAATAAAGGTCAAAGACACACCTGATCTCCCATCTTAATTGGGAGCCTCTTGGTTAAAATGCGACATTTAAATTTGTAGGTACAAGGAAATCATAAATTGTTGAAGTTATTTTATGAATCTGAGTAACGATATTCAGTAATTGGACGAGCAGTATTTTAACTACTCGTGTTGTTATGTGTAAATCGTTGGGACGACTTCTTTACGGGCGTATCATTAAAAAGTGAAACTTCTTTGCTAGCACATAATGTGTTTCATAAAGTACAAGTTCTTTAAACGAAGCCTGAAGTATTTACTACCAGGCTTGAAGAACTGACCGGAAACTAAACTTTTACGTACGTTTTCACTTAGGGGCAGCGCAGACGACAGACTATCCGTGACGCACTTTTTAGTCTAACCTATGCAATTATATGCAGTAACGCACACGACGCGCAAAAAATCTGTCGCGGATATTTACAGACGACGCACATCTTCGATCATTCTGTCGGCAGAGCTGTAGGGACCTAGACGCTCTTTTTAAATGTCTCAGACGCAGACTCTATCGCACAAAAAGTTTGTCGTCTTTGCTGCCCCTTAAAGTGTGTTTCGCCGACTGTACGTTGTTTTTTTAGGGACGCTTATGTCCAGCAGTGGACGTGGTACTCACGTCATGTCCAGCAGCACGCCGCTGATCCTGTCGCCGGTCTCCAGCAGCTTCGGGATGTACTGCATGATTTCCAGAGACGCCTGCTGCTGCTGGTCGTCTAGCTTCGCTTGGACCTACGCACACAGAGCATTCTAGTAAATAAATGACCCAAGATATGCCACGCGCTGGTTAATCCTTGTGGTTTCAGGATTTTATATAGAACCCCATGCTATCTCACCCTAGAAGTAGGTCATCCCAACGTAGAAGACGACGTAAGCCAAGCCGCAGCGTCACCGGACCGAAAAGCTACGCCCTGCGATCGCCAACCCGCCTGCCGTGGGTTATTAAGGTGAGTCCCCTCAAATGTCCAGTCGAGGACGTTTGCAGGCCACACAGCGCCATCTAGCCCCAAACTAAGCCGAAGCTTGTACTATGGGAACTGGTAACTTACTCAGATACTTTTATTGTAAATACCTACGTATAGGTACATAGCAAACACCCAGACTAATACAGACAGACATGTTCATGGACTCAAATGTTTGTACTGTAGGTACGTAGGTATATGTTACCGGTGATCGTTCGATACTAAAAGTCAATAAAATCAGCGATACAGTTTCTAATTAACCATTGTTCAGTTTCAGGCAGGTATAATAAAGCCAATTGACACATAACAGTGATAACGAAGCTGTTCATTAGAAGCTAAAACTCAATACTCAAAAGGGAAGGAACTCTACAACAAAAGTCATTTACTCCGCTTTTATTCCGTCATTTATTCCCAATATTATAGTCAGAACCAGGTAAACACTTGAAATCTAGATAAGGGTACGGAATCCTTCGTAAGGCATATAAGGGACCGGCCTAACATCATTTCGCGCCAAGCTAACCTCACCGGCCCGTGGCGCATCCTGCTGAATAACAAACGAGGCGCTGGCTGACCGACTGGTTGTAATGGTTATACCGCCACCAACCGACTGGTGGTGGTATTACCATTACAATTGAAGGCATAGCTAAATACCACAGACCGATGACGGGCAGCAGCGTCACCGGAGCAAAGCATCGCCCTGCGATCGCCAACCAGCTTGCCCAGCGTGGCAATTATGGGTATATCCTCCAGACGTTTTCCCTAAGTGGCAAATAACTGGAGAGGCCTATGTCCAGCAGAGGACTGCAATAGGCTGATAATGACGAAAACCAAAGTCAGAAGCCTATGTCCAGTAGTGAACTGATAGACTAACGACGATGATAGTTGTAATTCACAAGTCAGTAATTGGTTTCATTGAGCCTCTCCGTGTGACGTATTGACTATTCAGTCAGTGAGCTTCCAACGCAGACTGGCAAATCTCTACCACGATAGAAAATTCTGACTCTACTATTTAGGCAAAAGCATAATAATAAAGGGGATGGAAGGGAGCGGCCTATCATCTTTTCGCTCCAAGCCAACCTCACCTGCCCGTGGTGCATCCTGCTGAATAACAAACGAGGCGCTGGCTACCGACTGGTGGCGGTATAACCATCACAATTGAAGGCATAGCTAAGTACCACAGACCGGTGACGGGCTGTCGCGTCACAGCGAGCGAGAAGCTACGCCCTTCGATCGCCAATCAGCCTGCCCAGCGTGGCGATTTTGGGTATATCCTCCAAACATTTTCCTTAAGTGGCGAACAACCGGAGAGACCTATGTCCAGCAGTGGACTGCAACAGGCTGATGATGATGAATCCTTCGTATGAACAAATCCGAAATCACGGGATCTGATAGAGAATCAAAGTCACAGGCTTATGTCCAGATAAGCTATTGACGATGATAGTTGTAATTCCCCAAATGGGTTTAGTATTGGTCGTTGGTCTTCATTGAGTTTCTCCGTGTGACGTATTGAACTATTATTTACGTCCGGCGCACCATGAGCAGGCAGTGAGCTTCCAACGCAGACTGTCAAATCTAAATAACCCAAGACATGCCACCCAAGACATGCCACGCTGGGCCACACAGCGCCATCTAGCCCCAAACTAAGCCGAAGCTTGTACTATGGGTACTAGACAACTGATAAATTTACTTAGATACATTTTTTTTTGTAAATAAATACATATTATACATAGAAAACACCCAGACCAATACAAACAAACATGTTCATGCACACAAATGTTTGTAATGAGTGGGGATCGAACCCACGACCCTTGGCTCAGAAGGCAGAGGTCACTACCAATTGAGCCACCGAGTCAGTCAACCACGACAGCAAATTTTGACTACTATTTTAAAACTTTGCAAAAGCACAATACTGAACTATGCTGCTATAGGCTGTGTTGGTGTTGTTGGCACTTACGTTGCAGAAGACGGAGACGATGGCTAGACCGTCCTTGCTGACGAGCGCGTCACCTACGGACAGGTCGGCCCTCACGTGCACGAAGTGGATCTCCATGGGGAACCTGCCAAATGAAGCATGGGCTTTGTCATCGCACATCTAGGCCTTACTTCAAAATGACTGAGTCCTGCCTGATGTTAAGCAAACGTCGAAGTCCAAAAAGCGTAAGCGATCCTCATTACACCGTTGCACCGAGTGCAACGCTGATCGATCATACTATGACGGCCTGGATAATAGCCGCTTCACGCCCCGTTTAAAAGACCCGTTTAGAAGACTATAAGAAGAAGGGAACACGTGTGCTAGAAGAGAGTTCCACAGCCTAATGGCATAAGTAAGATTTACTGTACTTTAAAGTACAACTACTAAATAGCCAGAGCCTCGTTTGTTAAGCTACTTAGTTTCACAGCTGTCCCGGAGTCCCGCTGTTACTACGGGCGCCCGGACGCGATCCGCTCCGGGGAGAGCCTGTACAAAGCAACCGTACCGTACTGAATGATCTGAAGCGTGGGTTACGTTTCAGAGTGACCCGTACGGGCTTTCCGCGCACGGTCTGCCCGTACGGGACTCCCGGACAGCTGTGAAACCAGCCTTATTCAGCAGGATGCACCACGAGCAGGTGAGGATGGCTTGTAGCGGAAAGATGATACGTTACCCTTACATTCCTGTGGACTACTGCTTTTTTTATATAGTAGCTCGACATAATGGCTTCCCTACGCCTGATGGAAAGCGAAAGAGAAGCCCAAGTCGCTGTAAAAACGGGCAAGGACCTGTCAGTTGCCACCGTTTTTTTAGAGGGAAATGCATTAGGCACCTTCATGCCGTCTCCGGGGGGAGGCGGCATGGTGTGTGGGACTCACACCTCCCAACAAAAAGGGAGGGCATAAACTACCCGTAAACCCCTATGTGTCGCCAGTGGGCAGCAAGTTGCAGGGACACGGGTAGCGCCGAAGCATACGGCCACATCCCTGCCTGCCCTGGCCAGCCGTAGTGATAAAACCCTACTCATCGACAGGAACATGACCCGGAGGTCATTTGGCTGCGGTATTCTATAGGGTGGAGGTCCTTCCCCGGACGGGCAGCTCAATTCGAGCGATGATTCGCTATGCCCTACCTCTCTCTGCTTGCTGCTAATGACGATGATGACTCACTTGACCCCGTCGATGGAGTGCTCCGAGAGCCAGTGGAAGTGCAGCTGCTCCAGCCGGTAGCGGTGCTCGAGGGGGCCGCCCGTGACCGTCGGGTGGATCGCCTCCTCCCCCTCCGAGCTGAACTGCACTGCAACAACGCTTCAACGCTTGTTATGCCCGATCCAGGGCCCCCCTACCACCAAAAACGAAAACGATCGTTCGTTGAACGGATCGCGTATTTTTGCCCCATCTCATTTGTCCCTCTCGTGTTCGAATATGAATTAAATAAATGAAAATCTACTTTGAAGAATTTTAGTTCGTATATCCGAACGTACTTGTGCGGATTTATGGGGCGAAAATACGCGATCCGTTCAACGAACGATCGTTTTCGATTTTGGAGGTAGGGGCCCAGGGCCCAACATCCTATTCATATCATACAACACTTGTGTGTGTGTTGGTCGCCATTGTAAATGCCTTACTTCGCAGAGTGTTAGTTTTCGTAGATATTGTTTGTGAATACAATTGGGTGTAAATTTACCTACAAGTATCATACATGTATTCTGGAAACAATTATGTAGTTAAAAATTACAAATCGATTATATAGAAACCGGTGTAGAACATCCTAAAATTAATGTTGACTGATTACACGATTTGTATTAACAAACTGATTGCCCAATTAGTTCGTTCGTTCATAGTAACATCTAGTCTCGAGACTAATTTTCGTAAAGTAGGTATGCAATTGAAGTGCCTGTGGTGACCTGTTTAATTGT
The DNA here is from genome assembly GCA_031163375.1 of Conogethes punctiferalis. Classification (NCBI taxonomy): domain Eukaryota; kingdom Metazoa; phylum Arthropoda; class Insecta; order Lepidoptera; family Crambidae; genus Conogethes; species Conogethes punctiferalis. Next base: position 19,016,850 of record CM062082.1, on the reverse strand, counting down.
ATAAGTTAGTGAGGAAGATACCGGGTTCGTTTTACGGTCAAATATAATCAAAAAACAAATTTTTATAAATCATGGTCACTGCGAGTGCGACGCAAATGAAGGGTTTCGCCGCTACGAACGGCCAAACTATGGAACTCTTTGCGCGGCTCCTTGTTCTTTCGAGTTCAAGGCGAGATTGACCGGCGTTTCCTGGGTGAACGCGCTTCATCGTAGACTACTATATCGAATACCATCAGGTCAATTGCAGTTATGGGCAAACCGATTAAAAACATGCCACGCTGGGCCGCACATCGCCATCTAGCCCCAAACTAAGCCGAAGCTAGTGGGTACTAGACAACTGATAAACTTATTTAAATACTTTTTTTTGTAACTAAATATATTAAACACCCAGACCTGTTCATGAACACAAATCATTGTACTGAGCGGGAATGGGACCCACGACCCTAGGCTCAGAAGGGTAACCGGTTACCTGTGTGTCCATTGTTGATCCCGGAGACCAGGACTCGATGGTAGCCGTTGAACTTGAGAGGGCCGTGCTTGATGAACTGCTTGGCGAAGTCCTTCACCACCTGGGAGGTGCGGATGTCAATGGGGGACTGTCGCTTGCCCCCCTCCCGGCAGTTCAGGCCAGGCCAGGTGCTCTCATCTGTAAAAAAATGTTCTTTCTATAACGCCAGTAGGGAACATTGTGTTTCGTAATGACGCGCAACACTCAATGTACGTGACGTTGAACGTTGCGTAGTGGCCTGCTACACGCATCGCAACATTGTACTTGACGCGGGGCATGTAGCTTGCTCTCACTATCGAGGCGCATTTGACCCTTAGTGTATACGTAGCTTAATGCGAGGTGGGCTCTGTTGTCACGCTACGAAAGCCTGCATCTACCTACTACGTGCGAGGTGCGCCCGGTTGTCACGTTACGAGAGCCTGCTTCCCGCTACAAGCTGGTTTACGGGCAATTTTTACGCTACGAACGCCACGAACACGACTCAATACTATGTGATGCTACAGTATGTACAAATTAAATTCATGTGCATTATCTACTTTTGCAGTTACTGTCATCGTCGCGCTGTGGTGATTATTTTCTCTTTTGCATTTTCAAAAAGAGTCGTTAATTCTTCAGTGGGCGTATAGACTTAGGCCCAACTCACACGTGCGCAGAGTCGAAGCTACGCGACGCGTCATATTTTCCCACCTAAAACATATTCATCTTTATTGTTCTACTATTTAAGTACAAAATTTTTGCTATGTAAATATGGCAACGCGCGTCGAAGCGCGTTGACGCGCACATTCGCGCTTGGTTTTTCAGCTGGAGTCGAATGGATTCGCGAGTCATGACGCGGCGCCCGCGTCGCTTCGACTCTGCCCGAGTGTGAGTTGGCCTTTATAATGAAAAATATGGTTTTGCGCTTTGCGCATTTATTTGTGAACTGTACTTAGGTACCAACTAACCATATAAAACTTACCATCGTAGGTCCATAGAGGTTCTTTGTACGTAATGGAGACGACGATTTCTGAAAGCATAATTAAAGATTTATAGCTAGTTCAACAATCAAAAAACTTAGTTAGAATTAGGTAAATTGTTGTACAATTTTGGCGATCTTATCACTATGAGTAGTTTTCGCGTGAAAGAGTTATAAACGTTCATCCATCCTTACAAACTTTCGCATTCAAAGGATTAGTTATCATCAGTCCGCAAACGTCCACTGCTGGACATAGACGGAGGCCATTGAGAACAGGCCTAAGTCACCAGGTTAGTTAAGCGGGTTGGTGACGCAGTTGGTTTTATTTGTACCCAGGTCAGCTTCCTGATATTCCCTTAGTCGTCCCCATACGACACCCAGAGGATGAGACGACCGAGGCGGGGTGATTCTACTCCAAACCTGCAGCATATTAGTAGGTTTATTAATTTATGAGTTGGTGATACCTATGAATAACAGACGAGGCTCTGGCAATCGACTGGTGGCGGTATAGCCATCACGATTAAAGGCGTAGATATACCACAGGGCGATGACGGGAAGCAGCGTCACCGGAGCGAGAAGCTATGCCCTGCGATCACCAACCCGCTTGCCCAGCGATGGGATTATGGGTATATCCTGCATTGTTGGTAGGTGTTTGCCCAGTGATGAACCACTGTAGAGGCCTATGTCCAGCAGTGGACTGCAATAGGCTGATGATGATGATTATACCGATTTTGTTTCCATGCATTCCGGAATCAAACTTGACCTTTTACGCCTTAGGAATATCTACGTCGAGGTAACCAAGATATGATTTGAGTGCCACACTTCAACGCTATCACGAAATCAAACATCCACGACAATAAGATTAGATACAGTTAAGATTAAAATATAACTACTGTTTTTATGATTCAGATGATATAACACGTGTTTTAGGTAAACATTAGCTGCTGTGCCGGCGGCGTCGCACGCGTGGATATCGGGTTTCAAAAATAACGGACTTCCATAAAACGGTACATAAATTTTAAGTTAGACCTCTAGAAATACATTGGTGGAAACCGCATTTAATTCGCATGTAGTTATCGCGTGATGCGCGATCAAACACGCAGATAAAAATTTCTCCCGTTTTCCCAACACTTCCCGTCACTGCTCTGCTCCTATCCTATTGATGGTCGCGTAATGAAAAGTATACTATAACCTGCCCAGGAGTATGAAGAATAGTCGTACCAAGGTTCGTTAAAATCCGTCTAGTAGTTTTTTTTCTATAACGAACATACAGGCAGACAAAAATTTTACTTATTGAATTTTTGGCATTAGTATCGATCACTAATCACCCCCTGATAGTTATTTTGAAAATATATTGCATGTACAGAATTGATCTCTCTACAGATTTATTATAAGTATAGATATAGATGTCGAGTGATGTCGTCAGTTTAACGTTTTTATCTGTCATTCGTCCAGGAACTGACGTGTTCGAGTGTAGGTACAATTCGGACCTCATGACCGATCAGATACGTACCTACATAATCTTAATATCGTTATTTGCAAGAAATGTCTTTAGATTAAGGCAGCGAGCTATCTGGCTCGCTTTAAGATTGTGGTCGCGGCTGCATGCAAGGGCTTACTAGAACTTGATCATGTTTTTTTTATTTTTATAGTAGCTCGACATAATGACTTCCCTACACCTGATGGAAGCGAAAGAGAAGTCCATGTCGCTCTGAGAACGGGCAAGTAACTGGACACTTACCTGTTTGTGCCACCGCCATGCCGTGCCGGCCCAAGCTTAACCCCCCACGAACTCCGGAAACCCTATTCACCGTTGAAAACGCGACCCGGAGGTCATTTAGCTGCGGTATTCTATAGAGTGGCGGTCCTTCCAGGATGGGCGGCTCAATTCGAGCGAAGATTCACTATACCTTACCTCTCTTTATATTATAATGTACTATAGTTATTTATTATAGTTCATCAGTTGTCAAGAACCCACATTAAAAGCATCGGCTTAGTTTGGGACTAGATGGTGGTAAGTCTTGGGTTATTACTTCCAAGAGTCTATTCATCAAGAGAAATGTTCCCTAAAGCTGAATAGTGGTTTTTAGGGATGTAAGGGAGTGTCCTATAATCTTTTCGTTCCAAGCCAACCTCACCTGCCCGTGGTGCATCCTGCTGAATAACAAACGAGGCGCTGGCAACAGACTGGTGGCGGTATAACAATCACAATTGAAGGCGTACCTAAATAACACAGACCGATGACGGGCAGCAGCGTCAACGAAGCGAGAAGCTACGCCCTGCGATCGCCAACCCGCCTGCCCAGCATATCTTCCAGGTGTTTGCCCTAAGTGGCGGGCAACTGGAGAGGCCTATGACCAGCAGTGGACTGCGATAGGCTGATAATGATGAATAGTGGTTTTCAGGCGCTAGCTACATGTTGTTACATTCAGCTTAATTTCTCCGCTTGTCAACGGCGATCAACTCTGACCAAGGGCTTTCCAGATAGACGATTAGATTGGCTAAGTCACTTGTCTTGCTCGGGTCGAGCTCTTATCTGCGCGGATGACCCAGAAATCACATGATGCAGTTACGTTGATGTTTTGACGAGAGCGGGATTATAAAGAAAGGCGATCGACGCGTTAAGTCCTTGGCTTTGCACCGATATGATGAATCTACCTAGATATGTATTTTTATTGGAAGATTCCATTCTTAATGGACGGCGTCGGTGGCGCGAGCAGTGGCAAATTCATCGGAATTTCCACTAAATGTAAATTAATAAGGTCTCTCAGCGAGCTATCGAAAGGTCTATGCTCGGCGTCTCTCTGCGGGATCGAATCCGAAACGAGGTGATCCGGCAGAGAATCAATAAGTCACCGACATAGCTCAACGGATTAGTAAGCTGAAGTGGCAGTGGGCTCGCCACATCAGCCGCAGAACCGATAACCGCTGGGGTAAACGAGTTCTGGAGTGGAGACCGCCTCTCGGCAAACGTAATGTAGGACGCCCTCAGCCAGGTGGAGTGACGAGTTGCGCAGGACGGCTGGCAAGTGCAGGATGCGAGAGGCCCAAAATCGATCAAGGTAGCGAGCAAACATTAGGAGAGGCCTATGTCCAGCAGTGGACTAACACGGGCTGATGACGATGATGATGTAATATGTAATAATAAATGTTGGAGTTTGGATTCTCCTCTCTCATTTCTGAATTAAAGAACTTTTTAAAAGTACTCGTAACTTTATTGATTCCGTTCACCTAAAGTACAAAAGTGTAAGAATTTCACTTCGATCGATTACAGTATATACCGAAAAATAATAGTTAAACTGTAGGTAAGCATATGTTACAGTGCACAATCTTTTGACAGTTTACATACAATCTCACGAGATAACGATATTTACAATATTACTGTGACAGATACAAAGAATACTTACTCAAAATCTTACAAAACACGGTCATAGAAATTATTTTTTTAAAACAGTTGGATGCTGTGTATTTAAAAAAGACTTACCAGTGTTGTGTTAGAACAGATGATCCCAAAGGCAGTATTTTATGCTTTACCTTTTCAAAACACATAAATATGGTACATACCACATACATAAACTTAACAACACAGAACAAACACAAATTTAGTGCTGGACGTAGAGCGTTACTTTGACCTATAGACCCACAAGAATGTTTCGATAGTAGCCGAATTCGGAACTAATTCCCATTCAAAATGTTACACGCTAACAACGCCCTCAATAAAAAATATTTTGGCGCTTATGTCAATGTGACATAAGTGCCTTAATTTTTTTTTATATCACTAAAACAGCCTTGTGGGTCCCTATTTTCAAAAAGACACCTACCAAATGTCATAGCTACGAATATATAGCTGGTCATAGTCACTTCACTGTACGGGGGCTCACGAGGCGACTGAAACGCGAACAATCGACATATCACATTTATAATGATGTAAGAAATTAATTTCGTGTTTATAAAACAACCATATTGTTTGTAAGTATTGTTTAAGAGGACAGGTGTCTGCGGAAGTATAGATAGATAATGACAGGAGCACATAATTACAGCCCGTGGGATTATTATTATTGAGAAATTCGGGCAGATAATGGGTCGATGGATCAACACACACGATTCAGATGTGGCTGTTCTCATGGTATTGTTTTTAATACTTCACGTAGGTACCTGCTTAGTACAATATAAAACAGGGGCGGCCAACTAAATGAAACTAATGATCGACTTCTTTACTGACGAAAACTTGAGCACAATGTCAATTGCGTACCTAAGTACTTCTGAGAATAAATAATTTATGAAAAGAATACATTGAAATATTTTCCAAAAAATTTTTTATAGTAGCTTGACATAATAATAATATAATAATAATAATTAATTTAATCATAACCCAAAATGTGATACAAATTAGTCATTACAATTTAATCAATGGCAGGTTTACATTAAGGTTGCAACAAAAGGTGAACCCTGACACGAAACTAGTTATAAACTGTATTTTCAGTGTCAGTGATTCCTCGACACTTCCAAAAATATATTATTTATTTATTTTTTAACAATATATGTATTTTATTTATTTATTTTACAATGCTAAGACAATTATAATATTTATGTGTGTGTGTTTTTGTGTGTGTGTGTGTGTTTTTGTGTGTGTGTGTGTGCGTCAAGTAATGTTAGGGGAATTATTTGAATTTGAATAATAATAATTATAATCATAAATATATATATCAAAGATCAAACATAATGGCTTGCCTATGTGTGATGGAAAGCTAAAGAGAAGCCCAAATCGCTGTGACAACGAGCATGTAGCTAATCAGTTACCTGTCAGTTGCCACCGCCATGCCGGCCCAACCCTAACCCCCCACAAGCTCCGGAAACCCTACTCACCGGCAGAAGCACGACCCGGAGGTCATTTGGCTGCAGGATGCTAGGTATAGGGTGAAAGTCCTTCCCCGGACGGGTGGCTCAATTCGAGCGAAGATTCATTATGCCCTACCTCTCTTGTCCCCAAGTGTTTGCCCAAGTGGAGAGAGCTGGAGAGGCCTATGTCCAGCAGTGGACTGCGATAGGATGATGATCATCATTAGCCTATTACAGTCCACTGCTGGACATAGGCCTCCCCATTTGTTCGCCATTTGAGGCAAACATCAGTCTGGAGGATACACATACCCCTAATCGCCACTCCGGAGATGATGTATGACAAAAAATTATGAATACTCATTCTTGATACATTTCTATGGTGCTATGTTATATTAGTGACGTCATCTTTACCACACAGTGATAATTATGACGTCAGTGTGATGGCGGGCGCCGAGACACTGTCAGGGTTTTCACATCAAAATGTTGACTTTTCGGGAGGTGTATAATCAAAATCCGGGAGATGTATGACAATACTTGTGCAAAAATCAGGAGATGTTCTTTTTGCCTAAGAATGATGATTACTAACTAAAATGTTTTCCATTCAGTAGCTTTGAGAGCAATAAAAAAAAAGGTCATTCGTCTAAGAAAATCGTTAAATCATTGAGGATTTTGCTCCATTTTGGTCATATTTATACAATACGGGAGGTAAAAAAAATCGGGAGTTTTGGACGGAATCCGGGACATCGGGAGATATTGACCAAAATCGAGAGATCTGGCAACCCTGCTGACGGCATACACTCGTATTATATTACCATACTAATATTATAAATAGTCAACTTTTGTTGGTTTGTTGCGGATTAACTTCTAAACTCGCGGACTACATTGCATAATCCGATCATAATTTTAAAGCTACATTCTTATATAGTGACATCCTTACTATCACCATCAGTACATAGTCTAAAACAAAGTCGCCTTTCTTGTCTGTCTGTTCCACGAAGAATTCGTTCATCACACGAATGTTTGTCCCGGGTGGGGATCGAACCCACGACCCTTGGTTCAGAAGGCAGGGGTTACTACCAATTGAGCCACCGAGCCAGTCTCTTATTTTAAGTCAATTTTTTTTTATATTCGAATGGGTAGCGCTTGACCCCAACTCGCCTGATCTTAAGCGATGTAAGAGATGTGAATAAAGAAAGGTTTCATTTCATTTCATAACGTCGTTCTTGAGATACAGCCTGGTGACATAAGGACGGACAAACAGCGAGGTCCTAGTAATAGGGTTCCGTTTTTATCCTAAGAATCCTACTTAAGGACACTATTCCAGGTATTCGGACGTAGTCGCGGGGCACAGCTAGTATCTACCTAAGTTATATTTCAATTTAGTAATAGAGAAAATTTTACCATGTGTACTTGTAACGTCACTTTTTTTATAAGATAACGAACAAAGATTTGATTATTACCAAACATTTATTTTACGCCAATAAAAACAACTTTGACACTCGAGTGTATGTATACGTTACGATTTACTACTCGGACTACAGGGGAATTTGTGGTTATAAATAAACTTAAAAAATATATCACAACATCACATACATTACATACTGGCAAACCGATTGGTGGCGGTAAAACCATCACGATAGAAGGCGTAGCTAAATACCACAGGCCGATGACGGGCAGCAGCGTCACCGGAGCAAGAAGCTACGCCCTGCGATCGCCAACCCGCCTGCCCAGCGTGGCGATTATGGGTATATCCTCCAGAAGTTTGCCCTAGGTAGCGAACAACTGGAGAGGCCTATGTCCAGCAGTGGACTGCAATAGGCTGATGATGATGATGATGATGACATACATTGCTCCGATCCCAAAGTAAGTAGCTTAAGCACTTGTGTTATGGGCATCAGAACAACGAAGGTACCACAAATAAATACTTAAATACAGATATAAACACCCAGACACGGAACAAACACAAGTGTTCATGACACGAATGTTTGTCCCGGGTGGGAATCGAACCCACGACCTTAAATAATAAATGGTTATGATATTTAGAAACACAGCGGGATAGTGCCGGCGGGTTGATTTTAGAAGTTGTAATGTAATGTGAAATGGGAATCAAGCGACCTATTATCTTTTCGCTCCAAACCACCCTCACCTGCCCGTGGTGCATCCTACCGAATAACAAACGAGGCGAGCAACCGACTGGTGGCGGTATAACCATCACGATCGAAGGTTAAAGTAGCTAAAAATCGTAGGCCGATGATAGGCAGCAGCGTCATCGGAGCTAGGAGCTACGCCCTGCGATCGCCAATCCGCATGCCCAGCGTGGCGATTAAGCGTAAATGCTAGAGGTGTTTTTGTCGGTGAGTTTGGTCTCCAGAGCTCTTGGGCTGCATCAGCAGCCGGGGGTTAGGGTTGGGCCGGCATGGCGGTGGCAGCTGACAGGTAACTGACCAGTTACTTGCCCGTTGTCACAGCGACTTGGGTTTCTCTTTCGTTTTCCATCAAGCGTACGAAAGCCATTATGTCGTGCTACTATAAAAAACATTCAACAGTCGTCGGAACCTCGTACTACATCACTACAAAAGTGCCAAGTCAACATATCACGAACTGTTCGTCTCGTGGTACAGGATGCTCATAAGAAACAAATTGTTGCTAGAGAGGTCTAAAGTACTATTTTATTGGGATATCCTTTTAGCAACGAAGCAGGATGACGCGTCCATTTCGTAATTTGGGGGCCAGTGCAGGTATTTTCTTATTCGCTCGTGTAAGGAGACAATATTGTTTTATCATCCTATGGGGAATGTTTCCCTACTTAATCATCATAATCATCGCCTTCATCGCCGCATCAATGTCTTCATTGTGTCAAAGTACCGATCACACACACACATCACATACACACATACTCAGGCACACTCACAGGCTTCTCGTATTAGGTATAGGTACTAGTTTTTCTTTATGTTTTTGATAGTACCTAATTAAATAGAGTAAAACTAAAATTATTTGATAATGAAGAGTGGAGCTTCCAATTACAGGCATTATTTGCTTAAATGGAAGCTCCAATCTACTACATTGCTAAGGCTGGAAACAGTGCTCGACCGATGGACAGCGCTGACCGTCGGTCGGCGTTACTATATCAATGCAAGTCTATGAACGCGCACACAGCTATGCTCACCAAATCACGCGCGTACCGTCAGCATAACGCGTTCATAGACTTGCATTGATATAGTAACGCCGACCGACGGTCAGCGCTGACCATCGGTCGAGCACTGTTTCCAGCCTAAAACTTTGTGTAAATGAAAATAAATTATTATTATTTTCATTTACACAAATTGCATTGGGCGCAAAACGTTACGTTGGTGCAAATATCTCCAATGTGTGGTCGCGGCTTAACATGTTGCATTTTCAGCTCTATAGTTCCCTAAAGTCCCATTTACTGGATGGACTAACCCTTTACAACGGGCTACTTTCAGGGAAAAGCAGGCATCTAGTCCTTTGTCAGCAGTCCTGAAGCTTGTATTTTGTAATATCCTTGGATTGGGATGTACCTCGCAAACTAGACCTGAAGGATACCACATATGTTTGAAACTTTTTATCTATGTGTTTTAACTATTAATTTCAGCCAGTTTATCTATTTATTTATTGGACTACCAAAATAAGATACAGAAGGTACACAATACTTATATTAGATTACAATAATTGTTCTTAAAACTAACTGCACTTACAAATAACAGGTATCAAAATCGTGTAGCGCAGTGAATTGTCAAGTAATTAAATCTAACCGTTTTTCATCATCATCATCAGTCTTTATCGAGCCACTGCTGGACATATGCAGAGGCCTAGCATAGGGAGAGCCTAATATTCGCCACTTAGATCGATCCTGGGCTTCTCGCATCCAACACCTACCCACCAGCCGTCCTGAGCAAATCATCACTCCACCTGGTCTTAGGGCTTTTCTCGAAATCTGTTAATTCGTAGTTAAATTTAGCTACAACGCAAGTTTCCATATCTAGATCTAGTCTTAACTTTTTTTTAGAGATTTAAAAATTGGTAGTGATGTACCTGCAGGGGTTCCACCAAAACCAGCAAAATTGTAAGTGTTTTAAAACAAAACAGTTCGGGAGCCTCGACCAACAAACTATGTTATGTCCTTACTTAAAGGCCGGCAGCGCAGCAGCATCTCCTGATGTTGCATATGTACATGGGCGGCGGTTATCACTTACCATCAGGTAAACCGAATGATCGTCTGCCCCCTATTTCATAAAAAAAAAATGTTTTCAACTACTCGATGCTATCAAAATCGGTGAACAACATACAGGTCTGGACGATATCAGTGGTTTTTGCGGTAATTGGTAAAAAAACATGCATTTATCATGTTTTATCACGTTCACAAACCGCAACTATGTTAAATTAGAGACTATAAAGGGAGTTGTTGCTCGGAAAAAGATTCAGTTTCATTAGTTCAAAGGTAATTGAGCATACTCAACTTATTTCAACAAGTTATATGTAAGTATAAACCTATACTTTTGTATTTGTCGTTACATGTTTTCGCTCCAAGCCAACCTCACCTGCCCGTGGTGCATCCTGCCGAATAACAAACGAGGCGCTGGCAACCGACTGGTGGCGGTGTAACCATCACGACTGAAGGCGTAGCGAAATACCACAGACCCATGACGGGCAGCACCGTCGCCGGAATGAGAAGCTACGCTCTGCCATCGCCAACCCGCCTGCCCAGCGTGGCGATTTTGTGTATTTCCTCCGGATGTTTGCCCTAAGTGTCGTACGACTGGAGAGGCTTGTTAGTGGCTTGGCAGTTGACTGACACTGGCTGATGATGATGATGAATTTATAGTGGCGTCTGGTCAGGGCAAGTCTGCATGAATGCTCCGAAGAGTTATTCCAAGTAATCCCATCCTCTCCGTTCCTCTCCCGAACGACACGTGCTGGACAGCGTTTTCATCCATTCAGACGATAGTGGCGCGCACCAAGAGGTTCCTCGTTCCTGCCCCGGGCCATTAAGTCATGAAATGCCCTTCCAGCTCATGTGTTACCTTAGGCCTCTCCTAATGTTCGCCACCGTGATCGATTTTGGGCCTCTCGCATCCAGCACTTGCCAGCCGTCCTGCGCAAATCGTCACTCCACCTGGCCTGAGAGCGTCCTACATTACGTTTGCCTATACGCGGTCTCCACTCCAGAACTCGTTTACCTCAACGGTTATCGATTCTGCGGCTAATGTGGCCAGCTCACTGCCACTTCAACTTACTAATCCAGTGAGCTATGTCGTTGACTTTGGTTCTCTGCCGGATCACCTCATTTCGGATTCGATCCCGCAGAGAGACGCCGAGCATAGCTCTTTTCATAGCTCGCTGAGCAAACTCTGTTGCTGGAATGTTAATAGAGTTGCCAGATCAAAATGTTGACTTTTCGGGAGGTGTATAATTAAAATCCGGGAGATGTATGACAATACTTGTGAAAAAATCGGGAGATGTTCTTTTTGCCTAAGAATGATGATTACTAACTAAAATTTTTCCCATTCAGTAGCTTTGAGAGCAATAAAAAAAAGGTCATTCGTCTAAGAAAATCGTTAAATCATTGAGGATTTTGCTCCATTTTGGTCATATTTATACAATACGGGAGTTAAAAAAATCGGGAGTTTTGGACGGAATCCGGGACATCGGAGATATTGACCAAAATCGGGAGATCTGGCAACCCTTAATCCATCTAAATCAGGAGGTGGGCGTTATTAATCGCGACACAGTTAGATAGAAAGATATTCTTTATTGCACAAACATAAACATTTACAGGAAAAAGTATACAAACATATAGTAGGTACAATGTAGGCGGTCTTATCGCTGGGAGCGATCTCTTCCAGACATCCTTCAGGTAGACAATTGCTAAAGAAAAGGGGGAAGGCAGTGCAAACTGTTACCTACAAGTAAGATAAAATAAAATAATATAGTGTGATAGCCCTGGTGTTGCAGGTGTCCATAGGCTACGGTAACCGCTTAACAGCAGGCGGGCCGTAGGCTTGTTTGCCACACTAGTGGTATAAAAAAAATACACCGCTAATCTGCATTGTTCCAATAAAGATTTTTATTATTATTATTAATATTGCCCATTGTATAAAAATAATGTTTTATTTCCCTTTTTTAGAGTGCTGAATCGCTATTTGCAGCTTACGGAACTTTGTCACTAAGAAGGCGTACAATTCACAAATATCGCTATGCCGTGGCAATCACAGTTTAAAGACTTGAAAAGCAGGGCTGCGTATCTGCTGGAAACGAAAGAACTGGCCGATGACTTGTTTGACGTTGGGAATGAACAAGTGAGGGTTCATCGCTTAATCATCCAAATGGCCACACCTGGATTTGACGAATTTTTTAACGGATTTGGGAGGCTAAGCATTGAGCCGGATGTTTTACAATCGATTCTGAAGTAAGTCTCGACTTACAAAGTATTTTAGAAACTTCGATTTTTAGAGTAGTAGAGATGAAGTGATGCAGGTTCAGGGTGTAAATAATAGAACTGACTGCGATGAATAATGCGTTTTAATACAGACTACAATCTTTAACTTATAATAAATCTGTAGCGAGGTAAATTCTGTACATAGAAGTGTGGCGATTAATCTATACTAATATTATAAAGACGAAAGATTTGATTGTTTGTTTGATACGAATAGGCAACTGACGTGTATTGAAAACATTACCATAGCAACTTAAACTGTTATGTCATGTAAATGAGTATAATAACTAATTAGAAATCGTACGGATACGGCGAATAGGCACCGTTACATGGTGCAAGTTCCTAGGACGCGCACAGCGCGTTTCGCTTCTACCTTCATAGTGTGAACTGTTAAACTATGGAACTCTTTGCCGGGCTCCTTGTTCCCCGAGAGATATAATCTTCCGATGTTCAAGACTAGACTACGATATCGCTTACCATCAGGCGAATCGCAGTCAAGCGCAAACTCATTTTGAATATAAAAAAAAAGGACTTTTATTGTTACTGAATTTTATATAGATACGTATTAATTAGCGCTTATCTAAAATACCCGAAGCGAAGCGAGGGCGGTTTGGCTAGTGTACATATAAGTATACTATACCTATTTAAAGGGACCCTATATTTAATAAAAAGTGTATTATATTTGCCTATTTTTGTCCAATATTGGTACGGATCTCCTCCGATGAACCGCCCTTGGCCGATTTTTAATGGTTATTTTTCTTTAACTGTCCTAACAGTCCAGGAACTCAGGTTAAGCCACGCCTAATTACAGACACAGACTTATGTTCTACTTCAGGAATCAAAAATATAGCAGTACTTTGTTCACAGATACATTTACACCGATGTCATTGATATTGGTAGTACTTCAGATGTGCAGTATCGATTATGGAAAGCTTCAGTTAAACACCTGTTGCCTGTGCTCGAGGAGGCGTGTTACAAGGCCGTTACACGCTTTATCAATATCCAAAATGTGCTTTATGCATACGAAATGGCCATCTATAAAGAAGACAGTGGCATTATGAATAAATGCGAAGAGGTAAATATTTATTGAATACTTGCTTAAATCGCTTTTGGACATAGGACTCCTGTTGATAATAGGGACGTAAGGGCGCGACCTTTTCGATCCAAGCCACCCTCACTTGCCCGTAGTACATGACTTACTTAATGTCCTATGTCCCCTGGATGGGTGGGCGTCGACAGTACGTCACCATCCCGAACTGATTTGGGCTTCGCGCTTCACTTCGCTCCAGAGGCCCTACTACAGAAAACGAAAACGATCGTTCGTTGAACGGATCGCGTATTTTTTCCCCATAAATCCCTCTCATTTGTCCCTCCCGTGTTCTAATATATCAATTAAATTGTTGAAAATCGACGTTGACGAATTTTAGTTTGTATATTCCAACACGGGAGGGACAAATGAGAGGGATCTATGGGGCAAAAATATGCGATCCGTTCAACGAACGATCGTTTTCGTTTTCTGTAGTAGGGCCCCTGTTCAATCCTATTTTCTTCGGTCCTGCAGTGATCGTTCGCGGCCAGGATTGGGCGACAGGGCGGCCGCGTTTTCGTGTTCGCACGTGGTACATAGGTTTCCACTTGTGACAAATATTATTTGGAGATTCTTAGCCACCACGCTTGGGTTGGTGACCGCAGTAGGTCTTATTTGCTAGGTATAAACGCTGCTGCCTTCCCTTAATCGTCATCTACGACAGTATAAGATTACCTATTCTAAATCCGAGAAACACAGAGATTTATATACTTACTTACGAATTAAAATTTGTTAAGGCACCCGTTAGCCACTTGATTCAAATGACAATAGGCTTGTTTGGCGTAAAAAATGTAATTAGTCCGTCTTTTAGATTAATCAGAATAAAAGAGGTGTTTTTTTAATTTCTAAATTAGACCAAAAATTACTAAGATATAGCCCGCTAAAGTTCTTTGGACGCCACTCCTAGCGACATTTTTTGCAAGGGGTGACGTCAAAGACTCCGGCTCCTAAAATTTGATGCCTTGTGTCCTTGTTTAAACGAAAAAAGAAAAAACACGCGTAGGTACGCCAATATTTTTTTATAACCTAAAATACGGACTAAATAATATTTTATATTATACTAGCTGTGCCAGCGGCGTCGCACGCGTGGATATAGGGTTTCAAAAATAACGGGCTTCCATAAAATGGTGTCTAAATTTTAAGTAGACCTCTAACAATACATTGGTGAAAACCACTTTCAATTCCATGCAATAGTTTTTGCGTGATGCGCGTTCAAACATACAGATTAAAAATTATTTTTAAAAAAAAAATTAAACCGACTTCGAAAAAAACACAAACGACCAAAACTAAAAAGCGATAAATAACGTAAGTAGTTCCATCCTTAATACATAATTATTTAAATATTACAATTATCACTTATTTTTGAAGTCGGTGCCAGCCTCTCGGTACCTGACGTAGACTGTTGTTGACGCGCGCGGCCGGCAAACACGACAATATATTTATTTGTTTGGCACCGACTTCAAAAATAAGTGATAATTGTAATATTTAAATAATTATGTATTAAGGATGGAACTACTTACGTTATTTATCGCTTTTTAGTTTTGGTCGTTTGTGTTTTTTTCGAAGTCGGTTTAATTTTTTTTTTTTAAATAATTTTATTTCTCTATTTTTAGTTGCGTGAATGTGCTGTGAACTTGAATAAAGGCTAATTAATGTCCTTAAGAGTTTTATTTAGGAATGAAAAATTTAGCTTTAAGTCAAGTGAAGACTTTGCGATCTAGAATCAAGCAAATCACTTGTCCAAATCACCTGCCCTATTAGCCCTGCATGAGTACATACTACTACCTACTTTAATATCGACCAATGTCAGTACTGTCCCCTAACTCCTAATCGTTAAGGAGTTCTGTAGCTTCATCATCAGCACCAGATGTTGACGCCCGGAAGCATATACCTGAGTAAAATATAATTACGTAACAAAAACACCATATGAGCATACAATTTTCGATTGTTGCCCTCAATTTCTCCAGGATCCCATCATCAGATCCTGACTTGGTGATAATGGGACCACCTCGGAAGTGTCCTCTGTCGAACTGTCGAAAAATTTTTGAAATCCATCCATAATTGACGGAAATATCGGTGAACAAACATAAAA
The DNA here is from genome assembly GCA_031163375.1 of Conogethes punctiferalis. Classification (NCBI taxonomy): domain Eukaryota; kingdom Metazoa; phylum Arthropoda; class Insecta; order Lepidoptera; family Crambidae; genus Conogethes; species Conogethes punctiferalis. The sequence goes on along the minus strand of CM062082.1, from coordinate 19,000,915 downwards.
AAAAAAAAAAAAATATTATACATACAGACGAATTGAGAACCTCCTCCTTTTTCGAAGTCGGTTAAAAAGTCTCCCGTTTTCCCAACATTTTCCTTTACTGCTCTTATCCTATTGATAATAGCGTGATGAAAAGTATCCTATAGCCTGCCCAGGTGTATAAAGAATAATTGTACCAAGTTTCGTTAAAATCCGTTTAGTAGTTTTTGTTTCTATAACGAACATACAGACACAGACAAAAACTTTACTGATTGCATTTTTGGTATCAGTACCGATCACTAACTATCCCCTGATAGTTATTTTGAATATATATTCAATGTACAGAATTGACCTCTCTACTGATTTATTATAAGTATAGATATAGATTATAATGTAAGTATATTGACATTATTACCAGATCATAAAATCAAAGACGGCGGAAGTGCTTGCCACCAGCGAGTTCGAAAGCGCTTGCTTCAACGTTGTCGTAAAGATGTTCTCGCTGGACTCCCTCAACATCGACAACGAAGTGGTTCTGTTGAAGGCTCTGAATCGGTACAACAGACATCACCAGAACCGTATACAAGGTATGGCATCATAAAGAGAGGTAGGGCATAGCGAATCTTCGCTCGAATTGAGCTGCCCGTCCGGGGAAGGACCTCCACCCTATAGCATACCGCAGTCAAATGACCTCTGGGTCGTGTTTCTGCCGGTGAGTAGGGTTTCCGGAGCTCGTGGGGGGTTAGGGTTGGGCCGGCATGGCGGTGGCAACTGACAGGTAACTGACCGACCAGTTACTTGCCCGTTGTCACAGCGACTTGGGCTTCTCTTTCGCTTTCTATAAGGCGTAGGGAAGCCATTATGTCGAACCACTATAAAAAAAAAAACAAAAAAACTTTTCTGGTTCGCCCCGACCCGAGGCAATTTAGAATTTCAAAACTAACCTAGTGTAAGCACCGTTAGATAATAAAGGTAACGATAGCAGTCTAATCTAAAATGACGCGTCCCACCTTTGCTTTTAGCACACAAACAAATTTCAAAGATGAGCACAATACTCGTACATTTAAACATGCAGTTATTTGGTCGTTGAGTTCACGAAGCAAATTGCTCCGTGGTTGAGTTGATTGTTAGATTCAATCCTTGGAATAGCGCAATCCTCCGATTTTCTGTCAAAATCTATACTTATAATAAATCTATAGAGAAGTAAATTCTGTACATTGTATATATTTTCAAAATAACTATCAGGGGATGATTAGTGATCGATACTGATGCCAAAAATGCAATCAGTAAAATTTTTGTCTGTCTGTATGTTCGTTATAGAAACAAAAACTACTCAACGGATTTTAACGACACTTGGTGCAATTATTCTTCATACTCCTGGGCAGGTTATAGGGTACTTTTCATCACGCTCCTATTAATAGGAGCAGAGCAGTGAAGGGAAATGTTAGGAAAACGGGAGAATTTTTTTGAACGCGCATCACTCAAAAACTACTGCATGAAATTGAATACGGTTTTCACCAATGTATTACTAGAGGTCTAACTTAAAACTTAGGTGTAGGTATAGATAGGTATTTTATGAAAGTCCGTTATTTTTGAAACCCGATATCCAGGCGTGAGACGCCTCCGGCACAGCTAGTAATAAATATCAGACAACATCACATACATTGCTCCGATCCCAAAGTAACTAGCGTAAGAAATTGTGTTATAGGTAGGTGTCAGATAACAACGAAGGTACCACAAATAAATACTTAAAAACAAATATAAACACCCACACACGGAACAGACACAAGTGTTCATCACACGAAATCGAACCCACGACCCTTGGTTCAGAAGGCTGGGGTCACTACCAATTGAGCCACAGAGCCAGTCAAAACAATTAAATAGTGGCACGCGTCATTTTAGTATAGACAATCTCTACCTACTTGTATATTTTCAGATTAACTAAGCAAGCAAGGTAAATGAGCAAATTACTAGACATAATATTTACTGTATTGTATATTATACAATATTTATCGTAAAGTAATGTCGTGTTTCGGTGACTATGACCACAAGAAACACATAGTACTACCAGCGTGAAAAAGCGTGATACAATTTATTGGATAATTAACTATCTCTGAAACTAGTTTTAACCAAATTCACATTATCATAAGCCTGCAATCTTGAAACAATATATTTTACTGGTTATCGCAGTTCCGATAAAACTAGTGATAATGAATACATATTATTAATTAAAATAAGATTAATTTAAATAAAAAGAATACTTTGAAATAAAAGTGCATTTAGTTCATAAGTAGGTATAAATAGAGGTGAAACAGTGAATCTTCGCTAGATTTGAGCCGTTTGCTCGGGGAAGTACATCCACCTAATAGAATACCGCAGTTAAATGACCTCTGCGTCGTGTTTCTGCCGGTGAGTGGAATTTCCAGAGCTCGTGGAGGGATGCTGCATAGGCAGCCGGGGTTTTGGGCAACACGCGTCTCATCATCAACAGCCTATTGCAGTCCACTGCTGGACATAGGCCTCTACAGTTGTTCGCCAATTAGAGCAAACTTCTGGAGGATATACCCATAATCGCCACGCTGGGCAGGCGGGTTGACAATCGCAGGGCGTAGCTTCTCGCTCCGGTGACGCTGCTGCCCGTCATCGGCCTGTGGTATTTAGCTACGCCTTCATTTGTGGTGGTTATACCGCCACCAGTCGGTTGCCAGCGCCTCGTTTGATATTCGGCAGGATACACCACGGGCAGGTGAGGTTGGCTTGGAGCGAAAAGACGATAGGCCGCTCCCTTACATCCCTCAAAACCCGCTCCATTACAACACGCGTGTGATATTCCTGACGCAGGCGTCCATAGACTGCGGTAACCGTTTAACACCAGGCAGGCCGGTAGGCTTGTTACTGCCTTAGTTTTATAAAAAAAATCTCTCTGTACTGTACACTTACCAGAGCCTCGATTGTTACTTGGTAGTCTGCACAACGGGCAGGTGAGGATAGCCTGGTGCGAAAAGATGATGGGTCACTCCCTTGCATCCTCCGCACGCAAGAAACGCATTACATACTACGCACGCATTCAAGAGAGGTATAGCGAATCTTTGCTCGAATTGAGCCGCGTGTCCGGGGAAGGCCCTCCACCCTATAGAATACCGCAGCAAAATGACCTCCGGGTCGGGTTTCTGCCGGTGAGTTGGGTTTTCGGAGCTCGTGGAGGGTTTGGGTTGGACCGGCATGCCGGTGGCAACTGACCAGTTACTTGATCGTTGTCACAGCGACTTTGGTTCCTCTTTCGCTTTCCATAGGGAAGCCATAATCGAGCTATAATTTAAAAAAAACTTAATGATAAATCCAGTTAATTCCGTAATTCATTAAAAGCTGTTATTTAAATAAACTGATAAACATACCTACTTCTCTTTTTTATTAATATAATTCGATAAGGTGAATTATGTGCCCTTATAATATAAAGAACAATAAAAATATTATTGCTTTTTACTGCTGTTCACAATTTATTGTAAGATTATTAGTTATTTATTGAGTGTTCAACACGTTATGAGTTCGTGAACACATCCGCGTGTTTTTGACACGAGCTTTGACGGTATTTATGTAGAAAAAATACTTATATTATAATTATCTAAGTAAGTTCATCAGTAGTCTAGTACCCATGGTACAAGTTTCATCTTAGTTTGGGGGTAGGTGGCGCTGTGTTGCCCAGCGTGGCATGTCTTCAGTTATTTATTTATTTCACTATTTAGTATGTAGGTAAAGTACAACTATAACTGTCCCCTTCACACTCATAAGCTAGACCGCACGCGAGAGAGACAGGCAGACTTTTCATGACGCGCGTGCAGTACTTATTCACCGACACGAGTGTCAATGTGTTGATCGTGCAAGCTTTAGTTAATACATCAGTACGTTGCCTGCGTCTCAGTATACGTTTAGCCTAAGTCGCGTATGATCGGGAGGTACGAAGGAGGAAAAAACTTGGTCTGGGTGTTCTGGGAGGCACCCCTAGTCATCATCATCATTAGCCTATTTGCATTCCACTGCTGGACATAGGCCTCTCCAGTTGTTCGCAACTTAAGGCCGCTTAAAATACCTGGAGGATATACGCATAATCGCCACGCTGGGCAGGCAGGTTGGCGATCGCAGGGCGCAGCTTCTTGCTCTGGTGACGCTGCTGCCCGTAATCTTTTCGCCCCAAGCCAACCTCATCTGCCCGTGGTGCATCCTGGCGAATAACGAACGAAGCGCTGCCTATCGACTGGTGGCGGTATAACCATCACAATTGAAGTCATCAACTAGCATTTTACTGTCCAAGGGTAAACTATAGTTTGAGAACAAGCGTTGGTGTAGGTAAAGTGTCTGGTTCATTTCTTTATTTAGGATTTAAGAAAATATTTTCACTGTAGGTACATATATTTTATTTCAAATCACTACCCACTATTATTACATATTAAAATTCAATATCTACATACAAATAAATAGGTTGAAAATCCAAAAATATACAGTCGATTTACATTTCATTTTGACCAATATACAGTTATTAAATAAATTACTTAATTAAACATAGGAACACAATACTTAAATAATTATATTTTCTAAAACGAAAATTTCAAAAGGACATCAATATACACAATAGTACACAATTTCGTGGGCAAACGTGTGACATTTCAATAACTTAATTTTATCACATAATACTTGTATGTCTAAATACTACACAGATAACTTAGCTAAAGCACTTCTTAGTGACTAGTACATAAAAGGAATTTTTAATATTAATTTATACATTTAAAAGTACATTTTTGACTGAACAATAAGGCTAGGCGCGCACTGTTGACTTTTTCTCACCGTGACAGATATCTCTCTTCTTCTTATTTTAAAAGTGCAAAAGAGATGAAACGACTGTCACGGTGACATAAAGTCACCAGTGCGCTCCTAGGGTAAGTGTCTTTCTAAACACACTATGCCGAAAATAAGTTTATGGAACAAAATATTTCACGCGCTTTCTAGGTACCTTACTCATGATATCGAATTTTCGCTAGTGCACATTGGTGTATAAGTGGTATAAGCGACTTGAAATATTGGAGAAAATATTGACGTAATAAGCAGAGATCGGAAGAAGGTCGCCGAAGATCGATGAGGGAATGGCACGAGAATAAGAAGATGGGTCATTCCAAAAAAAGAATGCAATGGAATGCATTAAAAGTAATAATAGTAGAATTTCTAGTGTCGATACTAATATTCTCATCAAAGCTACAAGTCATTTATACCTATGATGTATGAGTCATTCATAATCTTCGCTAGCTAAAAACTATATTGATATAATCTATTATTTTTATGATAATCTATAATTATTATGTCTAGACCTTTTGGTGCGTCACAATCAATACATAATTAATTTGTGTGATAACTTGATAAGTGATAAGGAATATTCGCAATTAACAACCTAAATATAGTTATGATTAAACATCTGGCGATGTCTTGGAAACCATGCTTTCTTAGACCCTCAACATCACCCCCAAGGCATCTGACGAGGGGGCTGGGGTTTTTAGTGGGTATTTCCTGCCTTCTTGCCATCTTAAGGCAGAGTCCCGCCCTCCCGTTCCTGAGTCCCACAAACCAAGGATGCATGATAGCATTTTCTCCACCTTACCGCCGCTGCCACATATTGGAGATATTTGCACCAACGCAACGTTTTGCGCAAAACGCAAAGTTTGACACAATGAAGACATTGAGCGCCTTAGTATTGGGCATTTGACAGTGATTGGACGCAAAGTTGAATCCAATGTGTGGCTGCGGCATAAAAAAAGGCATGATCAAACATAATGATGCTGCTGATCATAAATGATGGATCTCAAGAGAGTGGATTGCCAGGATCCACAGATTATATGAACAGGTGTAAGTAATACCTACCTATTACATCAATTTAGATTAATTTTGTTTATAGTAATAACTCCATAGATTATAAAAGGTAAGATTGAATGTTAAGATTGGGAGCGACGTTAAATATATTTAATTTCTAAATAATATAATATCTTTTTAAAGGAAAGGATATCCTAAGGCGTTAAAATTATACTTTCTCTAAAAATAAAATAACTCACTTTCAAATTGTCACTCACACACATTCACTAACAAAATGTTACTTAACTAAGTGCCTAAAATATGGTCATCCAGACAAATTAAAAATGTCTTAATATCATTTTCAATATCGTCATCTATCTAATAAAATAAAGAAAATAATTGGCAATGTATTTTCGCCGATGATTTTATTGCGTACTTTATCAAAAAAATTCTAGTACTAATAGGTATTATGTGCATTTTTATAAGCCATTTTTGTATATTAGATCATGTTCTTGCCATCATGACATTACAGTTTTCGAAGCCTCTTTAAACTGCAAATGAAATAGAAGAAGGCATCTATTAACATGTATCCTTATTATAGATATAGTTGCCATTTTAAAAATCTGTCAACTAGGACAATAAATGTGAATATCCTGCAGAGTCCAAAACATTCATTTTCTTTCATCAAAACTTTTCACACGCTGCGTATGTGCTGTAGCACTAATAAAACCTGGGCTTTAACTAGAACCTAGGATACCACATAAACTTGGATAGATCCTGGAATGGAATTGAATAATAGGCGTTGCTAAATACCACAGGCCGATGACGGGCAGCAGCGTCACAGGACGTATCCTGCGATCGCCAACCCGCCTGTCCAGTGTGGCAATTACAGGTAAATCCTTCAGCTGTTTGCCCGAAGTGGCGAACCACTGGAGAGGTCTATGTCCAGCAGTTGACTGCTGACGATGATGAAATCCGGGAAAATTCTGGCAGATGTCAAACTTATTTGTTAAACTTATTCACTTTTACACGTTCCCAAGAATTTCTTCTTGATGTTGCAGACGAAGCTGAAGAAGGAGGTGGCCATTTTGGAGCCGAAGCAGGTGGCGAGGGCCGCGAGGCTGCCGAGGAGGGAGGGCGCGAGTCGAGCGCAGGCTGACGCCGCGGGGGAGCGGTACACCAGCCTCTGACCCAGCGGCTGTACAGCACGGTCGTTGTTGATCCCGTTCATGTCCGCTCTGGTCAGGTTCTTGTACTGGTGACAATAAGACAAACGTATAAGAGAGGTAGGGCATAGCGAATCTTCTTTATAGAATCATCATCATCATCATCAGCCTATTACAGTCCACTGCTGGACATAGGCCTCTCCAGTTGTTCGCCACTTAGAGCAAACATCTGGAGGATATACCCATAATCGCCACGCTGGGCAGGCGGGTTGGCGATCGCAGGGCGTAGCTTCTTGCTCCGGTGACGCTGCTGCCCGTCACCGGTCTTTAGTATTTAGCTACGCCTTCAATTGTGATGGTTATACCGCCACCAGTCGGTTGCCAGCGCCTCGTTTGTTATTCGGCAGGATGCACCACGGGCAGGTGAGGTTGGCTTGGAGCGAAAAGATGATAGGCCGCTCCCTTACATCCCCCTTATAGAATACCGAATGTTTATTCACACAAATGCTGTGTTGTACCGGAATCAAATCCGCTGTGTCAGAGACAGCGTTTACTACTTACGGAACTGTCGTCAATGAATGCAATGTCACAGCAACTTAGGGCCCTTCTCGCTTTCCGTAAAGGGAGAATATGGCTATTTTGCAATGCTAAAAACAATATAAAGTTGTGTTGTCCTTACGTATGCATGAGCTACTGATATGGGGTTTTCCATCACGATCCACGTGACGACTTCAGGGCAATCCGGCGTGGTCAGGGAGCCGTGGTATGTGTAGTAGGCTTGTGGGTTGGAGGTCAGTAGTTGCCTGTGGAAGAAACAGCTGTTAGGATACATCTAGTTCATACGAAAGAGCTGTAATAAAATTAAGAAATATATCAATCAATCAATCCACTGCTGAACGTAGGCCTCCCCCAGAGAACGCCACCCATCTCGATCTTGGGTAATCTCTATCGATTTTCGGCTCTTTCTCAATTAATTTTCTCACCGTAAAGGAGGGCGTCATACATTTCGTTTACCAACAACAAGGTATCTATTTCAACACCCACCTCCAACAAATTATGTAAAAAAAATCTTTTCTTCTGCTTCCTGTAGGACACCTCATTCTTGACCTCTATCATTAGCAATACTTTCAAGAATGAGAGAGGGAGAGGGATCTGTGTAATTGATTAATCTAATCACTTTTCTTTTATCTGCTCAACTACGTGTGAACGAGCATAAATAACAGAAAATCCAAAGACTTTATCTACACACGTCTATTATCACCCAAGCACCCATCGTACAATCGAGCTCCATCCAGTAAGTCCCCATTATCCGTCACAACTGAACCGTGGCTGAAGATCATTGTCGTCCGTCGACATTCGGCGTTCGGCACAATCCCTTGCTTCCGCGCGTCACCGGTACACAACAAACTACTGAGCGGGCTCACAATTGTGCCTTGCGTTACGCCAAATTTGCGTAATGCACCATACTATCTTTGTTGTACTTCAACCGCCTTGGCCCACTGTTATTGACATTGGATTACCATAAGAATATTTCTCTTTCGGTCCGTTTGTAGGCTGGTCTAAACATCGCATGTGATGGTGTTATAATTATTATGGTTTCTGTTGCTATGGCAAGCTTCTGAATAACAGGGTGCGTTTCCACTAAAACGGAGCTGCGCAGAGCTCAAATGAGACTGTAAAGAACTCGTGTCACTGTGCAGGCAATCAGCACTCGTACTATAAGGTACGGAAAATCTTATATCTGCCGAACCATTGAAAGGTTGAGATGGGGAAGTAACCGGCGTATCATCTTTTCGCTCCAAGCTAACCTCACCTACCCGTGGCGCAACCGACTGGTGGCGGTATGACCATCAAAATTGAAGGCGTAGCTAAATACCACAGATCAATTTTATTGACGGTCAGCAGCGTCACCGGACGGAGAAGATACATATGCCCTGCGATCGCCAACCTGCAAGCCCATCGTTGGGATTATAGGTATATCGTAAAGGTGTTTGCCCAATGTGGCAAGCTACTGGATAGACCTATGTCCAGCAGTGGACTATGATAGGCTGATGATGATGATTTAAGTTAATAAGTAACGTACGTGAGGTCAATGTTGAAGACTGATTCAGAGGGCTCCGATCTCGTCAGGATGTAGTCCATAGCGGGCAGCAGGTCCCCCAATACACTGCTGTTACCCTCAGACACCACCTGTGATCAGAACTATTGTAAATGGGATGTTCTTATTGACTTTCGTTGGCTATTTATTGTGCGATTTTTGTGAGCGATTTTGGTGTGCGATTTTTGCGTGCTCCCTGCGACAGTCTTTGCGAACAGCTACGACTTGGGAACCTTCAAAAAACGAGCGTATTCAAATTTAAAGGCCGGCAGCGACCCTAAACTTGGTTAGAGCTGCGGGTGTCCATGGGTGGTGTCGACTGCTTACCATCAGGCATCACACTTGCTTGTCTGCCGCCTCTTGCATAAAAAAAAAGAAAAAATGTGTTTATGTGCGATTTTAGTTTGCGGTTTCGGACGGCTACTTTCTACGGTTACTTTTCCTGGCAAACTTTTTGATAAATAGTCAACTACATAACGCCTGTATTCTTTAAAGAGGTTCTTTAAAGAGGTTCTTCATTTCATTGTGACGTAAAAGATTAAAGCTGATTAAATAAATTATTTTATAAGCTCTTCTCTTTAAATATGGCGACAGTTGCAGACAGCGTTAATAGCTGATTTGAAATGAGGCCGAGGGAGGGAAGAGAGAGGGCAAGAAACCATTTAGCGACTGTTTGTTGTAAGAGGGGTGGCTAATTTGCTCTGACGTTTGGTACTGAAAGGCGACGAACATGCATTAAGTACTAAGTGGGTAAGGTCAGCATCAAAAGTCGAACACTTTAGTACCATGTCAAAATAACAATCTATGACCCTTGGTTTCGAAGGCAGAGGAAGACCACTGCAACACTGGGCCAATCTACTAAGCACTAGGTTTTTTAACCGCCTCCAAAAATAGGAGGAGATTCTCAATTCGACGGATTTTATTATAGTAGCACGACATTATGGCTTCCCTACGCCTTATGGAAAGCGAAAGGGAAGCCCAAGGCGCTGTGACGATGGGCAAGTTACTGGTCAGTTACCTGGCAGTTGCCACCGCCATGCCCAATCCTAACCGTCGAATGCCGATACAGCACTCATCCAACGAGCTCCGGATACCCTACTCACCGTCAGAAACACGACCCAGAGGTCACTTGGCTGCGGTATTCTATAGGGTGGAGGTCCGTCCCCGGACGGGTGGCTCAATTCGAGCGAAGATTCGCTAAGCCCTACCTGTCTCTATTTTTTGTATGTTACGAGAATTGTGAACCTTGAAAGGGTGTAGAGAGGTAGGGCATAGCGAATCTTCGCTCGAATTGAGCCGCCCGTCCGGGGAAGGACCTCCACCCTATTGAATACCGCTGCCAAATGACCTCTGGGTCGTACCTATTTCTGCCGGTGAGTAGGGTTTCCGGAGCTTGTGAGGGGTTAAGGTTGGGCATGGCGGTAGCAACTGACATTTAACTGAGCAGTTACTTGCCCGTTGTCAGAGCGGCTTGGGCCTCTCTTTCGCTTTCCATCAAGCGTAGGGAAGCCATTATGTCGAGCTACTATAACAAAATAAATATTGAAGTCTTTTTTTTATGTGGTTGTCATACCTGGCCGAAGACTCCTATTACGGCGATGCCATCCCTCAGCAGCTGGGCTTCCGCTAATGTCAGCCCATACTTCAGGTGCACGATGTGGACCTCCAGGGGATACCTGTGGGAATATATTTGTTAAATGGGCATGGTGCCGAAAAAAAAGTAATTATAGTTCATTCGCGTTAAGAAAATAGTGACTGACAGGTCACTGACAGGCCACTAGCCAATTAAAACGCTAGAAATTATAATTTCTAGCGTTCTAGCGTTTTAATTGGCTAGTGGCCTGTCAGAAATTATAATTTCTAGCGTTTTAATTGGCTAGTGGCCTGTCAGTGACCTGTCAGTCACTATTTTCTTAACGCGAATGAACTATAGTCCGTCTTTTGGATTGTTAAAAAATAAAAGACACGTATTTTTTCATTTGTAAATTAGACCAAAAATGACAAAGATATAGAACGTTAAAATTACGCATGACGTCAGATTTTGGGAACTTTTTCGCAAATGAGTGACGTCAAAGACATTTTGATGCCTTGTATCTTTGTTATTTTTTGTTTAAATGAAAAAAGGAAAATTACGTGTTCAATATATTTTTATAATCTAAACTACGGACTAAATATAATGTAATTATTTTGACCCTGGAATGATGATCTATGAGTAAAACCTCCAAATGTTTTCCCAAAGTGTCGAACAACCGGTGAGGCCTATGTCCAGCAGTGGACTGATGATACGTACTTGACCCCATTGACGGCGTGTTCTGATAGCCAGTGTATGTGCATCTCGGCGAAGGTGTAGTTCCCTCTGAGTGGCCCTCCGGAGAGGACTGGCGCGGGCTGCCCCGGTACGGCCGCCCACATCACTGAGGAAGAGGAACCATATTAGAAGATCAACTTGCAGATAAGATCCTATTCGAAGATGTAAAGAAAGGTGACGTTTAAAAATGTTTTTTTTTATTATAGCTCGACATAATGGCATCGCTATGCCTGATAAAATGCGAAAGAGAAGCCCAAGTCGATGTGAAAACGGGCAAGTAACTGGTCAGTTACCTGTCAGTTGCCACCGCCATACCGGCCGAACCCCAACCCGAACCCGCCACGAGCTCCGGAACCCCTACTCACCCGAAGGTCATTTGGCTGCGGTATTCTATAGGGTGGAGGTCCTTCCTCGGATGGGCAGCTCAATTCGAGCGAAGATTATCTATGCCCAATCTCTTAAAACCTACTGAATCCTCTATTAGAAAAATAAATAAGTAAGACTAATTTTTGAAGACTTATCCATAGATAACACATTAACTTTCTCCTTCAACTGTTGTGTAAATGTTCGTCTTGGCCTCCCTCTTCCTCTCCTGCCTATACAAGGAGTTGAAAGCGCCGGCGGAGTCCAGGGAGGTGTGGAAATTGCTCCACCGACAAGAGCAAAGCTCTTTAATTTAATAGTAGTATTCATAGATACACGTCTATGGGATTGATGAAAAAAAAAACAATTTCGAGTTTCAGTTATAAGTACTTATGGAGATGCCTCCCAATTTTTTTTTTAATTTTGTATGAAAGTCTTAGTGCGGTTCACAGAATACATCTACTTATCAAGTTTCAATAGTAGGTACTATATAGGTCTTATAGTTTCGAAAAAGGTCGATCCTGGGCTTCTCACACCCAGCACATGCCAGCCGTCCTGCGCAAATTGTATCCATATTGTAGGTGTCCATGTTTCGGCTCCAGTATGTAATATCCGGTAGTACATATAGATATAATATGTACAAGTATACATATACTACAGCGATGATATTCGATTTCAAAGATGTTACCTAAAACTTGTCACTACCGTATTACTTGTTATACAATTTGCTTACGATGAGAAAAGTGTTATAAAATCAGTATCCGATATCGGATATCGGACAGCAAACTATATCAATGACTATCGTGTACCTACTACTCATTGTACACTTGTCTGATGCTATCAAACAGGTAGTCGATAGTATCTTATCTAAGAGACAAATTGAATTCTGTCATTTGCACAGATTTCATAGAAAAGGTTTTTCCAAGATGTTAATCTGTAATTCCGAATAGAAAATCTATATTCGCAAAAAATGCTCTACTTACATATCTTTGAGCGCTTTGTATGCAAGTAGAGCATTTTTTTGGGGATGTAAGGGAGAGCAGTCTATCATATTTTCCCTCTAAGTCAACCTCATCTGCCCGTGGTGCATCCTGCCAGCCGACTGGTGGCGGTATAACCACCACAATTGAAAGCGTAGCTAAATACCAAAGACCGCTGACGGGCAGCAGCGTCATCGGAGCGAGAAGCTACGCCCTGCGATTGTCAACCCGCCTGCCCAGCGTGGCAATTATGAGTGTATCCTTCAGATGTTTGCCCTAAGTGACGAACAACTGAAGAGGCCTTTGTCCACTAATGGACCGCAATAGGCTGATGATGGTGATGAGAGCATTTTTATCCGGAATTCCGAATGTATGCAAAGGTCCTTAAAAATGATTCGCTTGACAGAATTCTTATAATTTCTTTTTATTAACCAAATTTTTATATGAAACGCTCTATTTTTCACCAGGTTCCGTAACTAAAACAATGCATTCAATTAATTCGTTTATCCAGCGAACTATGACTTGCGTCGTATACGGACCGGAACGAATGCTAGAGTTTTTTCGTTCATTTGTTGATAATAAATAAACGAGCATGGAATATTGACTTCTTAGTATCTCTAGTGGTCTAGTCATCATCATGAACATCAGCCTATCACAGTCCAATGCTGGACATGCAAGGTTATGGGCAGCAGCGTCACCTGAACGAGAAGCTACGCTCTGCGATCGCCTACCCGCCTGCCGAATATATCCAGATGTTTGCCCTAAGGAGAAGACGAAAATGCCGAACGGCTGGAGAAGCCTATGTCCAACAGTGGTCTGTGATAGGCTGATGATCATGAGAATGGTGAAACTAGCATGACGTTAAACAGCTCCATCTCCGCATACCATTCTGATGATGGTGGCGCGCACCAAAGGTTTAGTTCCTCGTTCCTGCCCCGTGCCATTAAGTCATGGAATGCCCTTCCAGCTCATGTGTTTCCTTCCTCTTATCCTGGGTTCTTGAGGCGGGGCGTGAAACTGCATCTCAGTGGGCCTTCAGGGTGAGGGCGACAGTCGGCGGGTTTGTCCTATTATTTGGACCTCTGGAACGCTTATCATCAGGTGGAGTGAGGTCATCCTAAATGCTCTTAAAAATCTCGAGTCCTAACCTTTATATCCAGTGTTCTGTGCTCGGACTTGCACATTCTCGTAGCCTCGGAAGTTCAGCTCCCCACGGATGTGAGTCTGGTGGGGGTCCGGCAGGGTCTCGTGGGGCCGGATGTTGATGGGGGACTGCGCCTCCCCGTTCCCGCACTTGCCTGGCCAGGACTCTTCGTCTGTAAGACATATAAGGGATTAAAACCGATAAAATAAAACGCGGCCGCAGGAATTAAAAATAACGAAGTGCAGTCGCACACTCCCCAAAATGTAACCGATTGAAAATTTAGATACCGAAATTTATATTTAATTTAAATTACCGAAAAAAAAGTGAGGATCGGGATCCTCACTTTTTTTTTTCTAGAGGGGAATGCATTACGCATTTACGCACCTTCATGCCGTCTCCGGGGGGAGGCGGCATGGTGTGTGGGACTCACACCTCCCAAAATGGGAGGCATACCCACTAAACCCCCCTGTGTCGCCAGTGGGCAGCAAGTTGCAGGGACACGGGTAGCGCCGAAGCATTAGATTAACCGATAAAAGAGTAAATTCAATAGGTACGAGCAAAGATTCGATATGCCCTACCTCTTAAGTGTAAGTTAGATGTAAAATATAATACAGGCATCCGCATAATACCAGTGGCATCGGAGCACTTAGCTTCACCGCGACATATACTGAGCCTTTTAGGTACTCTCTATAATATGTTATTCAAACTTTATTGCTATTTTTGGGTAAAGATTTTAATTCAAATGTTTAATGTATACTTTGCAAGTCATTACGGGCCATGCCACGAGCCATCATTTCACTATATGCATAGTTCTTTATTTAAACTTTAGCGTTATGTCATCATTGTCATTTCTACTCTAGCTTTTATTGGTTTAACCTTGCCCGAGACAAATAAATAAATAAATGTTACATATTTGCACTCGCGCGCCGTATCTCTTATCGTTGCAATTACAAAGCAAATCACAGGAGCAAACATTCTTCGGTTTTTTTCTTATTGAAATAACTATGTAACCAGCGTTTTACATAAATATAGAGATTGATTTATGGCGCCGTTATTAGATAACATTTAAGAGGATTCTTTCATTGTTTTCCAATGCAATAAAAAAATTCCAAAGATAGTTTTTAGTCGCTTATCAATTTCTTTGACCTCGTCCGTTGCTATAGAATAGCAGTGTTGATCCTCGTAGAATGCGTAACATAACTTGACCGAATTTGGGCTAGATGTCAACCCCAAGAAAAGTAACCAACGATACAGAAGACTTTATAGTTTACTAGTGACTAGCTCTCGCTTCGCTTCGGGTGTTTCAGATAAACATTTTTAAATTAAATATAGAATATGTTTCTCAGTGATAATGTAGCTAATTCTTGTAATAAAAAATAATTATTAAAAAAATATTAAACCGACTTCAAAAAAACAAACGACCAAAACTAAAAAGCGATAAATAACGTAAGTAATTCTATCCTTAATACATATTATAATGTATAATTATTTAAATATTACAATTATCACTTATTTTTGGAGTCGGCCGAAGTTAGTAGAGCATGATGGCAGAATTCAGGGATTCAACAAAATTCCGTAGGACAGTGAAGAGAGATCAGACACAGAACTAAAAGACTGGGGTGCATTCTCTCGGTTTGATGCAAGGGGGTGTTATCATCCGCCATCTTCCAGTCTCTATACTGCTGAGTAATAAATACACTAAACTAAGCAGTATGGAGTATTGTAGTCTTCATTCTGCTCAGTGTATTACTCAGTGTATACTCATTGTGTATATCTATCTACACAAGTCTAAAAGATTGTAGACTCCAACACCAAACAGCGGGATTATTCACAAGTGCATTTCGAGACTTCTCAATTTGATATTGATCGAATTTTCTAAGCCTTCCTACGAAAGCTCAACAAAATATTCGACAAGAACTATGAAATTGAATGAAAGATCCAGAATGTTTTGTGAATAGCCTGAAAATCGCTGTCAGAATATTTGTCTGTAACATTACAAAGTTAAGTGCAAGGTAGGCATTAACAAACAACTAACTTTATTAGAATTTAGTTAAGCCTCTAACTCCCGGAATTCTAGACACAACGGAATATCAATTGTTCGTGTGAAAAAAGGGATACACGGGGCGCTGAACATGTTAATGACCAATTAATCAAGTTGTAATTAACGTTAACTAACAGTAGCCTTGGTACAATGATGCCGAAGTTAGTAGAGCATGATGGCAGAATTCAGGGATTCAACAAAATTCCGTAGGCTGGGATGCAACTAGAGCATTCGGTATCGATAAAGTAATCAAGAATATAGAATATAGAATCAAGGAAGTAAATAACCCAAGACATGCCACGCTGGGCCACACAGCGCCATCTGACCCCAAACTAAGCTGAAGCTTGTACTATGGGTACTAGACAACAGATAAACTTACTTAGATACTCTTTTTTTGAGTCTGAAACGGCTCACCAACAGGCCAGATCCATGAACATCCGTCAAATCGAATCACTGGCCCATTATCTTTTAGACAAAAAGACATTTGACCCATGAACTATTCGCCAAAAGAACGGTTCGTCAGTGAACGTTTGGCCAACAGAATCTTTGGCCCATAAATTTTTCGCCCAATAGATATTTGAAAAAATACTTAAAGTTTTATTATGTCAGAGGTCACTACCAAATGAGCCATCGGGCGAGTCCTATTGTATCGGTATAAACGTCTTGGAGCGTAATACAACGGGCAGCCAGTGCCGTATCTAGCCTTTTTTGCGCCTGGTGCGAGCTTTCAAAACTGCGCCCCTGAAAAATGTGGTCTGGTCATTTGTGCACAGAGCCGTGGTAGCCTAGTGGTAAGATCGTCGCTTCACACACGTGAGGTCGTCGGTTCGATTTGCAAAAATCTATGTGCGGAATTATCCCACTAGCTTAGCGGTGAAGGAAAACATCGTGAGGAAACCTACACATCCAGTTTAATTCGGAATGTGTTACCATGATCCAAATTTGTCTGGTTCCCCTTTCTGAGGGTTATGAAGGTCAGATGGCAGTCGCTTCAATGTAATAACCAGACTCGCTAAATCTAGGATCATGGTCAAAGTGGACCCTGGGCCTAGAGGCACAAACCGGGACAACGCTAAGAGGATGATGGACATTTGTGCGCCCGTCCAGGGTCTGCGCCCTGCGCCTGGGCACCGCTGGCACCGCCTAGTTACGGCACTGCGGACAGCAGCGTTTACTGGGGTAATAATAAAACGCCTGCCAAGTGTGGTGGCTAAGGCAAAACCCCCAAATGTCAATAGGGATGTCTCCAGGGTCAAAATAATTACATTATATTTAGTCCGCATTTTGGATTATAAAAATATATAGGACACATATATCTATTTTTTGTTATTTAAACAAAAAATAACAAAGATACAAGGCATCGAAATGTAGGAGTCGGGGTCTTTGACGTCGCTCAGTGCGGAAAAACTCTCACTCTGTTACGTCACGCGTAATTTTAACGGGCTATATATTTGTGCTATTTCGTGAAAAAATACGTGTCTTTGATTTTTTTAACAATTTAAAAGACGGCCTAATTATTTTTTTTACGACAACAGGCCTATTGTTATTGAGGGAGTAGGCCTCCCTACAAAAATATCATCAACCTGCAAATGTTTATAGTTGTATGAATTGCGGCCTTATCGCTATGCTAAGACTAGCTCTGCTCAAATCCAACGTGATCTGACGTCACTTACGGTCCACTTTATATTCCAGGGGTCGCTCCCGTCCTATTACGTTTTCATGAACATCAGTCGCTGAATTTAAATCGACCCTTAAAAGTTTATGTTGATGAAACTAGCTGGTTTTAGAACCTGATGCTATTTGGAGATTAAAAACATGCATGACTCATGCATGGCATGAAACTTTACCTCTGTTTGAATGGTGGTGTTTCGGGATATTACCTATAAGAACTTCTTTTTTTAGTATTAGGGGTAAACAGAGACATAATTCAAATTCAAATTCAAATATGGAAACATAATATATAATCATAGGGAAACTTTTCTAAAGATTGATAGGATTTGATACGACACAAAAAATAGTGCATATCAGTGTTTTCTTTATCTTTGCTAACCAAATTTATAATGCTTACGAAATTTCCAATTCAAATCGATAATGAAATGCATGATCGAAGCATTACAAATCTAGTCATAGGACGCCCTCTGGCCAGGTGGATCTACGTTGGGGTCTAAGGAAGCGACTTATTTTTGCTCCAAGTCAAAAGCCACCTGCCAGTGGTGCATACTACTGAATAACAAACGAGGCTCTGGCAACCGACTGGTATATAAACCATTGCAGGCGTAACTAAATACCACAAACCGAAAACGGGCAGCAGCATCACCGGAGCGAGGAGCTACGCCCTGCGACAGCCAAGCGTGGCGATTATGGGTAAAGCCTCCGGAGTTTGTCCAAAGTGGCGAACTACTGGAGAGGCCTATGTCCACTAGTGGACTGCGATATACCAATGTTAGTTAGTACCAATATACATATATTAGTTTTTTATATGAATAATGTATTTTCTTTTATTGTGTTTCCAATTGTACACTCACCGCACAACAAATCTGCTCTCTGCATGACCCAAGGGTTGACTGGTAGAGAATGCTCCTAGCATTAAGTTCGCCTTTTGTACCATTTTGTGCAATAAAGTTTAAATAAATAAATAAATAAATGTTATTCAATTACAATACGGGGCAGCGCAGACAACAGACTATCCGTGACGAACTTTTTTGAAATTATATGCAGTAACGCACACGACGCGCAAAAATCTGTCGCGGATATTTCACAGACCCAACGCACACGACGCACATCTTCGATCATTCTGTCGGCAGACCTAGACGCTCCTTTTAAATGTCTCAGACGCAGACTCTATCGCACAAAAAGTTGTATAAAGTGACGTTTTTACAATGGATTAAAACCTGTAATCCTTTAAAAGCACCAATTCATATAACAAGCTAAGGCAATTGATAATTAGTAAATAAATATAACGGCTTAAGTCATACAATGATTACGTGAATTATGAGCCGATTTAAGATAACATTTTAATAGTCTGATAAATTAACTGAACCTGACCGACATGATGTCATAGATTTTAATCAAATTAGCGATTGGATCATGAACCTGTCAAAATGCCGAAATATGGATGTACGAGTATGCACTTACTATTATTGCAATATCAACTGGAAGCAGCGTTTCCCTGGGTACAAATAAGACCTACTGCGATCACCAACCCGCCTGCCAAGCGTGGTGACTAGGGCAAATCTCCATCTTAACTTTTTTTATTTTATTTTTATTTTTTATCTATACTAATATTACAAAGCTGAAGAGTTTGTTTGTTTGTTTGAACGCGCTAATCTCAGGAACTACTGGACCGAATTCAAAAATTCTTTTTGTGTTTAATAGACCATTTATCGAGGAAGGCTTTAGGCTATATAATATCACGCTGCAACTATTAGGAGCGAAGAAGCAATGGAAAATGTAAAAAAAAAACGGGAAAAAATAACTATTCCACGCGGACGAAGTCGCGAGCACAGCTAGTTAATGATAATTATAGTTGGAGGAGGCATAAGTTTTAACTTAAGAGAGCATCGGTGGCTTAGTGGTTAGATAACGCTGTTGACTTCATGCAGGAGGAACTGGTTCAAATCTTGCCAAGTAGCAATGCGTTTTAAAATTTTAAATCGGAATTATCGAAGTTATTATGACAAATATCACAACTTGTTTGCTTTCTGTACAAATTTACTAAATAACAACCCCTGATTAATTAAGACTTTAGCCTAGACTTAGCGGTAAAATACCGATAATAGGTACTTAGTTCGTCCTGCGCATGACCCGCACCACTCGTATCGAGAATAGAATAGAATTTATCATGTTTCAGCGCACATTAAAAATACAGGGATGTACTAAATCTAAAAAAGTTAGCTTAAGCTATAATGATGTCGAACTTGTCTCAAACAAGTACTTAATACTTCCATGGTCTCAAATAAGATAATGAAGGCACCCTCTGTGGTGCAGCGTTTGCGCAGACTCTTGTCAATTTAAATATTTCTAGATTCTTTAGGAGGCCCCTAGACGATAAATGATACTGTGCTATATTTCGAATGATTAAACTAAGTATTAAAGATTGCGCAATGTTTGAACAAAAGTTTGAGTGACTTTAATTTTTATTGGATAGTACCTATTGAGGAATATTTAACAGTGTCTGCTTCATCCTGAAGTGGAGAATTCACGCGCCCGCAAAAATTAAGAGAAAAGAAAACATTGAGCAGTTCGTATTTTCGTGTAGATCTTTTGGTCGCAAAACACCTTTCAATCTTATTACAATAAAATGTATTGCACTTTGTTATTGTAGGTCTAGGCCTAGAGATAGGTTGCTGTGGTGAAGATTGAATCAGAAGCGTATTATAATATTGGCAAGCTTTAATGTCTTAACACATGCGTAACACCATGTTTTTTCGCTGAAATGAATACACAAATGGCTTCTGACTCAGCTTAACGACCCCTTCTAATGTTACTTTTTCGAACAAAGCGGAAACGAATACGCACAGTAACGTTATTTATTAAAAACGGTCCGAGTGCGAGTCGGTCTCACGCACGTAGGGTTCCGTATTGACTAGATTTCAAGCGTTTTATCGAGCTTAATATCGACCAAAAATCGGCACGAAAATAAATTTTGTTGCATGAGAGTCCTAAATATTGTTTTGCTTTAATTTTTTATTTATTACTAAAGTAAAAATTCAAATGAGTATTTTGTAAATTTTTAAAGTGCCTGCCTGTTGCCATTTATATCAATAAAGTCGATATCAATCGAGTAAAAAAAGCATCACCGGAGCGAGGAACAGGGGCCCTACTATCAAAAACGAAAACGATCGTTCGTTGAACGGATCGCGTATTTTTGCCCCATAATTACCTCTCATTTGTCCCTCCCGTGTTATAATATATCAATTAAATTGTTGAAAATCGACGTTGACGAATTTTAGTAGTTCGAATATTCGAACACGGGAGGGACAAATGAGAGGTAATTATGGGGCAAAAATACGCGATCCGTTCAACGAACGATCGTTTTCGTTTTCTGTAGTAGGGCCCCTGCACCCTGCTGTCGCCAACCCGCCTGCCCAGCGTGGCAATTATGGATAAAGCCATTAGTTGTATGCCCAAAGTCGTGACGTAAACAACTGGCCTATGTCCAGCTGTGGACTTCGACAGGCTGATATTAAAAGGCACCACATACGCTGATCACCACAATGGGAATGTTCTACTGAAATTAGGACGTCATAATATCTGTGACGTACCGCGTATGTTCTCATACTTTAGTACAAGCTACGTAGATAACGGAAGATACTATACTAGTTATACTACACACATATATCAGACATATCGACTTTTATCAGCATATAGAGATACGATTGAAATGTCATTGTTAATAACAAGTGTTTGTCCATCACGTTTATCTGCGAGATCGGACAATCAGTATCGATCGATCAGCTGTCCGAATGGGGTAAACAGATTTTGTTTTGACAGATTATGCGGGACGTGTGAATTTCCTTTTTCTTGACGGTTACAGCGACATAGACAAGACAAGGTGGCCATATACGCATGATGATGATGAGTTTTTGTGTTGTAATATCCGTGTGGATTCGTCATTTTCATTAGCCTATTGTAGTCCACTGCTGGATATAGGCCTGTTCAGTTGTTCGCCACTTAAAAAATCTGGAGGATATACCCATAATCGCCACACTGGGCGGGTTGGCGATCGCAGGGCGTAGCTTCTCGCTCCGGTGGCGCTGCTGCCCGTCATCGGTCTGTGGTATTTAGCTACGCCTTCAATTGTGATGGTTATACCGCCACCAGTCGGTTGCCAGCGCCTCGTTTGTTATTCGGCAGGATGCACCACGGGCAGGTGAGGTTGGCTTGGAGGGAAAAGATGATAGGCCGTTCCCTTACATCCCGTGTGGATTCCGAATTTAGAATAGGATAGGGCCAGGCTGCAGCGTTTAGCGTGGTTACAGGCTATGATGATGATTTGAAAAATCTTTAAAAGACAATAATACCTTTACAAAGAATTAAACATTTCCCTTCTGTTATACAAGTATCGTCCACTCTCATATTCTATGATGTTTAGATAGCATTGTTATCCAATGTAAGATTGATAAGATGTTGAGCATTCAATTTTACAGATATCAAATGACACTGATAGACAACGGTCAATTTGGAAAATTTCTGAATATTGTGCCCATGAAATTGTCAGATAAACAAGATGTTGAACAGATGAACAAATGTTCAAAAAATGCCCGGTCTTATTTTAGAGGTTACTTTTCAATTAAGCTACCAGATGAAAGTTGAGTTCGAACGACGCGTTTCGGCTCTACCTTCATAGTGCGAACGCCCAAACTACTTATGAAACTATGGAATCTAAGCTATGGAAGTCTTTGCCGGGCTCTTTGTTCCCTGAGAGATATAGTCTTTCATATAGAAATATCATATGACCAAGGAGAGAGTGAATGGTTTTTGCTGGCTCAGCGTGCTCCATCGTAGACTGTGATATCGCGCCATCAAGCAAATTGCAGACAAGCGCAAACCCATTTAGTAGAATGTAAAAAAGTTAAGTTTATTTAGTGGAATAGCGTAGTGGTTTTCTCTATCCAGGAGGAAAGTGAGTCAAGTCAAGTGGCTGGAGCATCGATGAAGTAGCCAGACTTGTCAGTTGCTTGTAAGATTGGATTTAACACTGTCTGCTCTCTCTACATACAGATGTCCTCGGAAACACTCGGTCAGTGACGTCGTACCAGGAAGGCACCACTACGTCCTCCCGAGGTGTGCCGCCATTCTATCATGGGGCGCAACGTTACTGAACAGAGGAGAGGTTGAGACGAATCCCGACGGGCAACCTGACCCTCGACAGATGAGCGCTCATAGCCAACCACCGTCAGGTTTTGTGGGTATTCTCTGTTTTAGGAGTGAGTCCCACATAACCCAGGTGTCCCGTACCTAGGGCCCCGGTGTATGCGTAAAGGCATTCCTGACGTAAAAAGATAAATAAGTAAAAGAGAACCACTTACCATGATGAGACCAAGCGTCCGAACCAAGACTTAAACCTGCAAAAAGAAACATTTTTACGTTACATGGAAATCTTAGGAAAATTAATGCATTTTATTGTTTTAAAACAAGCAAAATGAGAATGTATGTAATCTATATCTAAGACGGAGCTAGACGATTAATAAAATAAATTACGTTTTTTATTGTGTACGATAAATAAAATAATCGATTTTTGAAAGTCCTTATAAATTATTAGATTTAATCTTTATTGCAATTATTACCATAAGCAATAAATCAGGAAACGATGCAGGTGCCTCGTTGTTAGTTGACTTTTGCGGAGTACAGGTACATTTGTGTGAATACGAATGGATTACGTAGGTATATTACGTAGGTATAGGCTTTATATGAAGTATTCCTGCGACTGGGCAGGCGGGTTGGCGATCGCAGGGCGTAGCTTCTCGCTCCTGTGACGCTGCTGCCAACAACCGGTCTGTGGTATTTTACTACGCATTCAATTGTAATGTTTATACCGCCACCAGTCGGTTGCCAGCGCCTCGTTTGTAATTCGGCAGGATGCACCACGGACAGGTCGGTTGGCTTAGAGGGAAATGAAGATGATAGGCCGTTCCTTACATCTAACAGTTGTTATAAGTAGGTATATTCCTTACAAGTAGATGCAAATGACAGGAAATGTTTACAAACAAAGGAATATTGGACACATGTAGACGCCATTATAAGAGCGTAGACATTACATAAACTACGGAGATAATGTGAGTACGAGTATATGACCTGGCCTAGTAGCTCAGTCAGAACATAAGTAACTGTAATTCCAGAGGTTGGTATGGGTTTGATTCCCAGGCAAGGTAAGGTTTCATGTTGTTAATTTTTTCTTTTTGGCTTCCAAGTATGAATTTTGGAAATTGCGTTGGTAATATTTACACGATCATGATAATATCACGAATTAATTTTCTTATTTTCTCTTAGGATCTGAGTGTATGCGATGTTTTAGTATTTTAAAAGAGAAATAAATACACCAGAAAATATACGACAATTTCAAGTCACGAACTAAGGGTTTCCATTATGATAGGTGGTCTCAGAGAGACCATTTAGGAAAGTTAACCCCTTAACACGTGGAACCTTCTGATCGTCTGCGCTTTTAGTCGAGAAGGTCTAATTATTGAGCCACAGATGTCGTCAAATGTTCGCGTCAAATGTACAACGATGTGTCACATATTAGGCATAATAAAGAAATGTTGACATATACATTTAACTACTCATATAAAAAAACATATGTGTGGTATTTAGCTACGCCTTCAATTGTGATGGTTATACCGCCTCCAGTCGGTTGCCAGCGCCTCGTTTGTTATACGGCAGGATGCACCACGGGCAGGTGAGGTTGGCTTGGAGCGAAAAGATGTTAGGCCGCCCTTATATTCCATTCAACTCCGACAAATTCATAATCACCCATTGGGTCTAAAACTTTATTTCCTCCTGTAGTCGTAGGTACTTGTATTACCAAGTACAAGAAACCATAAGTTTAAGTGTAGTGCCCTTAAGGAGTAAAAGGTAGCAAAAAGCTACGCCCTGCGATCGCCAATCCGCCTGCCCAGTGTGGCAATTAGGGAGGTTCCATATTTGCAATAGGACCACTCCCTCTCATCCAGTGGATGTCGTAGAAGACGACTAAGGAATACCAGGAAGCAGCAACGTTTAGCTGGGTATAATTAAACCTACTGCGGTCACCAACCCGCCTGACAAACGCCCTAAATTGTCATTGGGGGAGGTCTACGTCCAGCAGTGGACGTTCGATGTTGACGATGAATGTAGTTTAAGAGAGGGCATAGCGAATCTCCGATCGAATTGAGCTGCCCGTCCGGGGAAGGACCTCCACCCTATAGAATACCGCAGCCAAATGACCTCCGGGTCGTGTTTCTGCTGGTGAGTAGGGTCTCCGGAGCTCGTGGGGGGTTAGGGTTGGGCCGGGATGGAAGTGGCAACTGACAGGTAACTATCCAGTTACTTGCCAGTTGTCACAGCGACTTGGGCTTCTCTTTCGCTGTCCATCAGGCGTAGGGAAGCCATTGTTAGCCATTATGTAGAGCTATTATAAAAAAAAAGTTTTTTTTTTTACAATTCAGGGGTAATTACATTGTACGCACGCGTATTGTCGAACACATACTATACTTATGTCCAGATCATTGAATACAATAATACGATTTAAATATAAATTCGTTCTACTATGCTATTGAGTTCGTTAAACTATGACTCGTAGCGTGTTTCGTAGCAAAATGATGGCCAGGCCGGCCTTGTCATCATCACCGGACAGTTTTTTTGGGAGGGGAGGCTCACACCCCAGATTATAATCATCATCAGCCTCAAACGTTCACTGCTGGACATAAGCCTCTTTGATAGTTACGAGATATTTGTCTTAGTCATCACGCTTGGCCGGTGGGTTGGTGACCGCAGTAGGTTTTAAATGTACACAAGTAAACACTGTGGCTTGTTCCCTGATAATATTCCCTTATTCGTCTTCTACAACACCCATGGGACTTATCCCCATCTTAATGGGGTGGTCTTATTTTAAATTCAGAAACTACTACTACTTTTATGTAGTGTTGTATGTATTTGCGAAATGATAGATTATCGTAGCAAACGTATTTCGTATCAAACTTGTTTCGGAACTTAAACGCTACGGTCTCAGAAAGAAAGTAAGTAAAAATAAAAAGCAATTCACTTTTATGAAAATCCACGTATTTTTAAATCAAATTGTTATTTTTTAAATTGTCAAAGTTTTTTATTTATTTAGTTTTTTATTTGAAAAAGGCACTTATCACTGGTAAAGTTTATTATTTAGATTTAATTTAAATTAAAGTAGAAAGTTCTTCAGTTTTTTTTTTAATTTAAAAAGCAAACTTATTTTCTTACCTGCAAAACTGAGCAAAATTATCACATGGAAAAGCATCGTTGCTTATTTTTATTCACTTTCCAAAAAACTTATTTATTTTTCTATAAAGGAGCGGTCAAGCGCCCTCGCACTCTTTCGCAAACTGCGTCCCGTCCACGCACTGTCAACATTTTATACATTTTTTATGTTTTAAAAATGTGCAAAGTTGTGTTGTGTCGCGTCATGGTGTCGTATCGTCGGCGCGTGCCGGTGCCGACGTCGACACGACGACGACAGAGTCTACTCGCGAACTCACGTCGCGAGCGAATCCACACCGGCGAACACACCGCCCGCGAAATATCTGCGCGGAGGACACCGCGCGAAAATCAACGTCCGCTGCGAATACGCTATTGTCTTAATTACGGTGTTAATTGACGGTTATCGTGTATCTTTGACACGGAATGTCGGATTGCTTTGTATTAATGACTTTGGTTTATGTTTAAAATGTGTGAAGATGAGGTGAGATGAGAGATGAGCATCTTAGGGTCATAGATAAATAAATAAGGGGTTTCCGGAGCTCGTAGGGTCGGACCGGCATGTCGGTGGCAACTGACAAGTAACTGACCAGTTACTTGCCCGTTGCCACAGCGATTTGGGCTTCTCGTTCGCTTTCCATCAGGCGTAGAGAAGCCATTGTGTTGAGCTACTATAAAAAAAACTGGCAACATCATATAGATTACTTTATTTATTTAAAAATTTATTGCACAAAATGGTACAAAAGGCGAACTTAATACTAGGAGCATTCTCTACCAGTTAACCTTTGGATCATGCAGAGAGCAAATGTGTGTGCGGTGAGTGTAAAAAAAAACACTGTGAAAGATAATAAATACCTAATTTATAATTAATAAACTAATATGCTAAATATACTACATATTATAATGTGCTATAAATATATATACACACACATATATATATACATATATACTTTGTTTGCTCCGACGCGATTCAAACCCAGGCTTCTCAGTTTTCAGGAACCCGCCTGCTCAGCGTGGCGATTTTGTGTAATCCTTCAGAGGTTTGCCCAAAGTGGCGAACAACTGGAGAGGCCTATGTCCAGCAGTGGACTGCGATAGGCTGATGATGACTATTCTTATTAACGGACTTTGTACTGTGATAGCGGTAATAAGGAATTGATACAAGATACACCTCAAGGCGCTCCTGCTCAACCAATAGAATGCAATTCGCGCATTTGACGGGAATAATTAATAGATGCAAATCGTTCATTACAATTAACACGAAGGTGCATTGATAACCATATTACAATATCTTGTAACATTTTCGCGTTTATTGTTTTATTGCTTCTGGTATCCGAGACAGGGTAACCTTTTAATAAATCGATTTATTGCGCAACTAAACGCAAAAAGTGTGAACAATAAACAATGGGATAGGAAAACTTCATTAACGTCAAACGTATTCAGTAGTATCTTATTCAGTTAGATGGGGAACGGAACTAACACTTAAGTATTTTAATTGCAGCATACTTTTTCATCAATATATATGAAAAAGTTATTACTTTTTCATCATTATATATGAAAAAGTTATTACTTTTAATGATAATGTATGAAAGAGTTATTAGCCTGCAAACGTCCACTGCTGGACATAGAACAACTAATCCCATCCTCTCCTTTCCTCTCCCGAACACGTGTTGTTCAGGATAAGAGTTCGCTGGTCAGCGTTATCATCCGCATATTCAGACAATAGTGGCGTGCACCAAGAGTTTTAGTTCCTCCTTCCTGCCCCGTGCCATTAAGTCATGGAATGCCCTTCCATCATGTGTTTCCTTCCTCTTATAGTCCTGGGTTCTTTAGACGAGGCGTGAAATACAGTGGGCCTTCAGGGTAAGGGCGAGAGTTTGCCTTAGTGTGCCTGTCGACCTAACAATTAGACCTCACGACCGCTTACCATCAGGTGGGCTGAAGTCATCCTGAAAGCTCTTTTTATAAAAAAAAAATCAATCGCAACGGTTGTCGTACCGTAACCGTTGGGATAAACGAGATCTGGAGTGGAGACCGCGTCTCGGCAAACGTAGTGTAGGACGCCCTCAGACCGGGTGGAGTGACGATTTGCGAGCGACGGCTGGCAAGAGCTGGATGCGAGAGGCCCGGGACCGATCGAAGTGGCGAGTATTGGGAGAGGCCTGTGTCCAGCAGTGGACTGATATGGGCTAATGATGATGATGATGATGACAATGACAATTGTCATTAGGGGGATTTGCCTTTGTCACTCCGCTTGTCAGGCGGGTTGGTGACCGCAGTAGGTTTTATTTGTACCCAGGTAACGCTGGGACCCCTTTCCTGATATCCCTTAGCCGTCTTCTATGATACCCATGGGATAAGGATGAGATGGGGCGGCCCTATTCAAAAATCTTGAAGCTACACGGACGGGAAACCTAATTTATTTATATTTTTATAACATTCTGCAATTTGTAAGTACAATTTATAAGTACATTAGTGTTTTTCTTCATTTAGATACCTACTACATATCTACATCAGTATACTGCATGCAACGATTACATCTCGTAAAAGCACAAGGAAGGATTTACAATAAAAATAATATTATCCTTATCGTATCTTAGAAGCAAAATTACGAATAATCCAGTACATACTAAATCAATTAAAAATATATAAATGTCACATAATGCAAATGAGAAAAAGATTACTTATCGTCCCGATAAAACTCCTTAATCTAATGATAAAGAGTTAAAAATAAAATTAATTTGCAGTAAAAAGCTTAGATTTTATCCGATCCCATGTGATTGGAAAATGGCGGATGTGTAACGTCACTTTTTATTGACAGATTAAATCTACAAATTTTGTTTTTTAATTATTATCTACGTTGACAAGATGGCGCCAAAAAATTATAATTAAATGTGAAGTTTTCATAATTAAAATCGCATAGAAAATCGCACAGTATCGAATAACATAATGTGTGTTTGTCATTGAGCCCAGCCGTGTGTCCGACTAACTTTGCCGACTTGTCGTGCGCAGGTCTCCTAATTTACTAATAAAAATCACTCTACGGAAGCAGATACATGTACAGCTATTTATAGAAAGGATGCTGCACTTATCCTATTTAGAATAACTAACTACAACTAATCCGCCGGTGCAGGCGATATCTGGGTCAACACGACGACGTCACCGATAGATGCATTTAATAGAAGCTAACGACCCAGCCTCATTTCGGTTCGAGTCTTTCAGATAAACATTTCATGATTAGGATATACAATCACTTTTTAATCACTATCCAATTTTTTTTTTTCGTGTCCTACCTGTTTGGTGTGTCTGTCTATCTGAGATGTAGGTATGTCTGAATTTAATGTGTTCTTCACTAAGCGTAACTATTTGTTAATTCTGGGAAAATCTGTTATTGGCCTTAATATTGTGTAACACTATTTAATCGTTATAGGTATTGTAAACGCTGTTGATTTTCTAATAAATAAATAAATAATAATCAGTCCAGTTGTTTCAGAGCATAATTAATGCAAACAGAATACAATAAAATATTTTCCTTTTATAATATTAGTGTAGATAAGTTTTGTTCTGTGTTGCGGGGCTGATAAGTAATATGCAATTTTTGATATTCCCTTAGCCATCTACGATACCTGCCGGATGATATGGGATGGTTTTGTTCTATATTTAAGAAAAATTGTGAATTATATATAATAGGTACATTTTTTATCATAGATTTATCTATTGAATAATAACCATAGTTATGGTAAATATGCAATTCACATAATTCAATTTATGTAGTTATTACATTTAAATTACATTTTTTATATTATCTTTTCACTTATTAAAAGTGCAATAGCTGGAAAAATCATATAATAAATAGGTTAACATAATAAAACACAATTTTTCTGCATCGCCTACGAGTTTATATTAAGTTGCAATGAAGTTTAAAACATAAAATTTTTATACTAAATATTAAAATTACATGAATATTTATTTCAAATCTCAAGTAGCTTGGTAGATATTATAAAAAAAAAACTTATTGTTAAGCGATCGCTTGCATAATATCGTTCAAAGGTCGACCGAAGCCATTTCTCTTGCTCATTAATTTTGCATCTTATCGAGTGTTTAATTTAATATCTCGTTCAGTCCTTTGAAAACTGCGCATTTGCAAATTTGATTCATCCAGATAAATGGTTTCATACAGATGTCTATCTTTCAATTATCTTTAATCTAAAAATAATTAAATTTCTTTAAAATTGATACCTGAACATTGATGAGATAAAAACGTCATTTGGCTTTTTAAAAGCACGCGACGAGATAGTGATTTCGTCCACCTGGTGTTGCTGTGTTTATCTTTTAAGACTGACTAAATTATACCCACTTCTCGATTTACAAATTAGCTGAAACTTATATAGTCTAGTCAAAATGGACTAAATTATGATCCCAGCTTGCATTAATTCCCAACAAGCTGGATTTTTGTGCAAACCTTGAATACG
Source organism: Conogethes punctiferalis (assembly GCA_031163375.1). NCBI lineage: Eukaryota > Metazoa > Arthropoda > Insecta > Lepidoptera > Crambidae > Conogethes > Conogethes punctiferalis. The sequence continues at coordinate 18,970,608 of CM062082.1, read as the reverse complement.
TCATTACAAATGATATGTCAAAAGTCCCCATCGATCCCGCTTGTGCGTTCCGCACCCAGACGGAACAAATACAAATGTTCATCACACATGATCAATATAAAGATCTATGATAAAAAACAGACGGGTATACATTATAATAGAGATACTATTCTTGGAATCGAAGAAGCAAAGCTTGTCCACTAATTGCCCGGTATTCTATTAACGGAAGTTAATATAATGATAAAGTTGGCTAGACCATTGATTTATCTCTTGTATGGTCCCTTCCGGTCGCGTACCCTTAAGACGCCCTTCTCAAGGCAATCGAGAGCCCAACCTACATATTGTTTCTATTCACAATGTCATTTACAGGTCACATATTAACAATTGATGTTTGGTCGAGGTTTCTTGAGGTTTAATCGTAAAATGTAGGGTAAGGGTTTTAAGAGAGGTAGGGCATAGTGACTCTTCGCTCGAATTGAGCCGCCCGTCCGGGGAAGAATACCGCAGTCAAATGACCTCTGGGTCGTGTTTCTGCCGGTAAGTAGGGTTTCCGGAGCTCGTGGGGGGTTAGGGTTGGGCCGACATGGCGGTGGCAACTGACAAGTAACTGACCAGTTACTTGCCCGTTGTCACAGCGACTTGGGCTTCTCTTTCGCTTTCCATCAGGCGTAGGGAAGCCATTATGTCGAGCCACTATAAAAAAGGTCTCTAAATAATGGATTATCATCATCATCATCGGTCTATTACAGTCCACTGTTGGACATAGGCCTCTCCAGTTGTTCGCTACTTAGGACAAACGTCTGGAGGATATACCCATAATCGCCACGCTGGGCAGGCGGGTTGGCGATCGCAGGGCATAGCTTCTCGCTCCGGTGACGTTGATGCCCGTCATTGGTCTATGATATTTAGCTACGCCTTCAATTGTGATGGTTATACCGCCACCAGTCGGTAGCCAGCGCCTCGTTCGTTATTCGGCAGGATGCACCACGAGCAGGTGAGGTTGGCTTGGAGCGAAATGATGATAGGCCCCTCCCTTACATCCCTAAATAATGGATAACTGACCTTTTTTATTAGATTGAAAAGTCGGCTGACAGTTAAGTTTCTTATTTTCCCTCTGCCCGATAAATTTTATTTTCATTTATTTGTCGCATTTATCCTTGACGTGCACCGATTATATTTCCAGATACTTATCACAATAGTATTCTGTCTGCACCTACCTATTTATCAATCATCTCTACAAATAAGTAATTGCTTTCCACTTCAAAGTAATCAAGCACCGGACTTCAAACAAACAATCAATAAGGATCTCTAATCTAATCTTATCAAATCTACCATATTTCAATTTCAAAGGCTGTAAACGTTTATGACAGCACTCAAAAATACGTATGGGTACAGTGGCTGTCAGATAATTTTATTGATGTTTTTTTCATTTATTTTGGCATAAACTACCATTAATAAATAATAAATGAATAATAATAAATAACCCAAGACATGCCACGCTGGGCCACACAGCGCCACCTAGCCCCAAACTAAGCCGAAGCTTGTACTATGGGTACTAGACAACTGATAAACTTACTTAGATACATTTTTTTTTGTAAATAAATACATATTATACATAGAAAACACCCAGACCAATACAAACAGACATATTCATGAACACAAATGTTTGTACTGTGCGGGAATCGAACCCACGACCCTTGGCTCAGAGGGCAGAGATCACTACCAAATGAGCCACCGAGCCTGTCATAGAAAACACCCAGACCAATACAAACAGACATAACAAACCCACATCCATACTTTAATATTATAAATGGGAACGTCTGTATGTTTAACTAAATGCTTGTACTGTGCGGGAATCGAACCCACGACCCTAGGCTCAGAGCGCAGAGGTCACTACCAAATGAGCCATCGAGCCATTCAAAAAAAAAACGAAAGTCCGCTATATGTAGTTCTAAGTCTATTGTATGATGTGCTTAGAAGAATATCCATCTATTATATATATCTGATGACGACTGTACTGTATGTACAATCTACTTCGCCTTAGAATTTTTTTTCAAGGGATTCAAACATTCTTCAAGGTCATCTCATAGCGTGCTATTCCTCAAAAAATGGACGATTTGAATGAACCTCACTTCCATACATTTGGACACAATAGAATACGTATATTTAGATGTCTTTTACGCCACAACCTCTTATTAATAATACAATAACAATAACTCTCTTTCTGGGGGAGTCGGCTAAAAAGACAGATTCTAATCTTACCGTCACGCTGTAAAGAAAAACTGTCCTTATGTCGGACGCTTTAACAACAATACCGTACGAAGGGACACAAAGGGTCATGTTCCTATAGCCTTTGCGCATATCAGCTGCACATAGGGTGGCCATCACCTTAATTGCCGGCGCCGGATAAACACGGCAAAAAATCTGGACATTTGGGCGAAATATGGTTTTTTCCCGGACACTTCAGAATTTTTCTTTCGCAACCTTTAAAATAAAAATAAAATAAAATAATTTATTTCTGCAAATAGATTTACAAGTAAATTCTTTTGCACGTCAAACTTTTTTTTCCCTACTAGCACTTCGACGTGATAGGATGAGGCCTGATGAGAAGAAGTGCCGCAAGAAACTCATCGATTTTGGCTTTAAAAAGTGTTCTGGTTTTTCACGAAAACTTTTAAAAACCCCGGCCGGACGGACACCCTTCAAACTAGGACAAATCCGGGGAAACCCGGACGGATGGCAACCCTAGCTGCACATAGTGTCATTGCTCTGCTATCACGCCTTTCCTTATGCGGCCTAAGACCTTGTCGGGACTATCGCGGTAATTGACGGCATCGATAATTAATAACACACTATTGTTGTTCGACCCTTTTGTAGCGCAATGATCGTAATTAATAGTCGTTATGTTGATAGGTTCTATGTCTCATGTATCGCGTCTGATACTGCGAAAGTCTATTCCGTCTTTCTGAGTTTCTCAAACTTAGGTCTAATATTTGTAATAAATTATATTTTCATTTTTAACTAGCTGTGCCGGCGGCGTCGCACGCGTTGATATCGGGTTTCAAAAATAACGGACTTGTATAAAATGGTGCCTAAATCTTAAGTTAGACCTCTAGCAATAACCGTGAAAACCGCATTCTATTCCATGCAGTAGTTTTTGCGTGATGTTCAATCAAACTTACAGATAAAAAATTCTCCCGTTTTCCCAACACTTTCCTTCACTGCTCTGTTCCTATTAATAATAATAATAAATAAAAAAATAATAAAATAATTTATTTCTTTCCCACAATGTTGCTCTTAAAACTAAACCTTAACTAGAAGTAACACTAAACAAAGCAACAGCGGGGACTGGTGCCCAAACTAGGGAAGACCCTGTGTCTTGGGTCACCAGGACCCTGCCCTACTAGTATGACATGATTATGTTACAAAGACCTTTTATTTTATAATTTTTTTGGAAATAATTTAAACTTTACGGAATTTAAATGTAGCCCTTTAAAACTTAAGGAAATACAACCATATATAATGAAATTACAGTGTGCTGAAAGTCAATAGATGCTCCGTTTCACTGTAATCCATAGTTTGAAGCCATCTTTGCACAATTCTCTTGCATTCTCGTCTCGTTTTATCAAATATACTTAGGATTTTATTCACTTTATTGTATAATTTACCGCCTTGATAATAAAAGAATCTCCTGTCAAACTTTGTTCTTCCAGATACCACCTGACATACATTATAGTGTCTCCTAGTATTAACCAAGGGTAAAGTGTCTGCATACTCTATCATCGAGTGCTGTTTAAGGACTATCGAAAGAATGAATGTCTGTCGAACAGTTAGGATTAATTATTGATTGTAGCGTGATGAAAAGTATTCTATAACCTGCCCAGGAGTATGAAGAATAATTGTACCAAGTTTCGTCAAAATCCGTTGAGTATTTTTTTTTCTATAACGAACATACAGACAGACAAAAATTTTACTGATTGCATTTTAGGCACCAGTATTCAGTATCGGTCACTAATCACCCCCTGATAGTTATTTTGAAAATCTATTCAATGAGAAACTACAGAATTGACCTCTACAGATTTATTATAGGTATAGAAGAAGATAGATTAAGAGATTAAGGGTAACATCGCTGCACCAGTACTCCCCGTGACCACGGTCGTTGTAACACGGCCGAAACGTCGGGTTTTTAAAAAAGGTATGCGCGTTAAATCCCGCTAGTTATATATTATTATATTATGCAACGCGAAAGCTTAAAAGTTATTATAGATTAAGGGTAGCTGCGTTTAGGCTGTGGTTTAGGCACTGAACGTGCCCGATTGGATGGACCGGGCACAAGACCGAAAAAGGTGGCGCGCTTTGATGTCGGAGGCCGACACCCACTTCGAATAGCAATTGCAGTCAAGCGCAAACCCATATTGCATAAATAAAAAAAAAATACCCTATTTTTTACCTTTCCTTTCGAGAACCTATCCTAAATAGACACATCATCATCATCATCATCATCAGCCAGTGTCAGTCCACTGCTGGACATAGGCCTCTCCTAATGTTCGCCACCTTGATCGATTTTGGGCCTCTCGAAATAGACACAAAAGCAGGTAATAGTGTTAGATCGACTGCCCGATGTCTGTAGGTCAGAGAGTAGGCGTTACGTAACAGCAGGTGTTAATCAAATGTCGGCCTAGTGCGGCCGAGTGTGAACCCCCCCTAACTGGATTATGAGTATCAACCTGTTGGGATGTGGGAAGCCACGCGAGATGATGGATGCGGCATTTTTTGTCATCACCATCATCAGCCTATTGCAGTACACTGCTGGACATAGGCCTCTCCAGTTGTTCGCCACCTAGGGTAAACTTCTGGAGGATATACCCATAATCGCCACGCTGGGCGGGCGGGTTGGCGATCGCAGGGCGTAGCTTCTTGCTCCGGTGACGCTGCTGCCCGTCATCGGCCTGTGGTATTTAGCTACGCCTTCTATCATGGTGGTTGTACCGCCACCAGTCGGTTTGCCAGAGCCTCGTTTGTTGTTCGGCAGGATGCACCTCGGGCAGGTGAGGATGGCTTGGAGCGAAAAGGTGACAGGTCGCTCCCTCACATCCACTTACATATTTTGTATTTATTATATTTTATGTGTTTAGAATAAGCTAAAAAAGTGTTACTAAATGAACCATTTTTTCTTTCTTTCAAAAAATAGCAAATTTCCAACTGGCTAACTTGTGATGTTGGAAACATTGAGAGATGGATGTGGCTTTTTCGCTTCTTTTTTATAGTAGCGCAGCAGTCTCCAGCTCATGGGAAGCCAAAAAGAAGCAAGTCGCTATGGCAACGGATAAGTATCAATATAAATAATAACACCAAAACATACTCCGTCTTACCACAAAAAAGTTAAACACGTGTTGAGCATGCGTTTCGCACGCGTCCATAAAAAATCTACCATAAAACTGCGTTTAACAGGTGCTTTGAGATAAACGCGGTCTAAGCATTGTCTAACTTAGACACGGGGCTAGTTTAACGGGTGTCTTACTCAAGCGTCAGAAGGATCTGTCGACGACTATGTCTGTGCACGACGTCATTGAGCACTATGTCCTAAGGTATGCGTCGTCTTCTTCCTCGGGGCCCACACCGCATTCCTGCATGCCCTGGCCTATTCTTCTAAGGCACATGTTCAATTATATCTTAACCTATTTAATTTACACATTGTCTAGTCTTCCCCTTTGTTCGCAGATCCGTGTAGCAACAGGCAGACGGAGTGTCGGTGGCCCAGATCGCTTACAATGGTCACTGCGGACCCAATTACCTGCTCGGGATGTGCTAGCCACACTGATTCGCTCTCAAATAGCACGTCTCCTACATTTCAAACTTGTATTGACCTTTGAATGGATATTGCATAAATGGCAAATTTTAATTAAAATGTATAGGTATTATATTTTTATTTAAAACTAACTGACTCGGCTCGGGGAAAAGATTGGCAAAGTGTAGCAAAGAATAGAGAAGAATGGAATCAGCTAGAGGAGGCCTATACCCAGGGTGGGGTTCCAGTAACGGAAAAAAAAAAAAAATTGTAAGATTTACTGGAAATAAAGAGGCTTATTATTATTATAACTGACTCGGCAGACTTAATACTGCCTCAGTCGATAATATCATATTTTATTGACCTACTAAACTAACCCCGGACTTCCACACTTCAAGACTAAAAATCAGCCAAATCTGTCCAGCCGTTTTCGAGTTTTAAAGATACACACAAAAATAGAAAAAGAAAGCAATGAATTTTGGGTGTTTGATGAAGAAAGAAATTCAACTTTTAAAGCACGGAGAATGTCTATTTATTCGGTGATAATTCTTTTTTTTTTATTTTCATGAAGAAGCTCAAGGTCACGCGGTTAGAAATATTCTAATAACTAATGAAATGCAAATAATGAGGTTAGTTAAAAACGTGGTCAATGACAAATAACAAATTCCTTACAACGTGCAATACAAGAATTTAAAGGACTCCATTTGAGGTATTCTAAACATGCCAATAAAACTATAACGGCAGAAAGATAGCGACGTGTGGAATTGCAGACAAAGAATTATATTCCTTAGATGCTTGAAATATTTTTGAAAATGACATTAGTTTTTAAATTTATTATTTTTTTTATAAAAAGAGCTTAATGAGGTCACCCTCGTCCACCTGATGGTAAGCGGTCGTGAGGTCCAAATGTTAGGTCGACAGGCACATTAGGGACTCACCGCGCCTGTCGCCCTTACCCTGAAGGCCCACTGAGATGCCGTTTCACACCCCGCCTAAAGAATCCAGGATTGTATGAGGAATGAGACACATGAAGTACCTTAAAGTACCTATTACCTAACTGATAAGATAAGAGTCATGTCGCATTGATGAGATGAGCCTAGATGAGCCCCGTGGGGGCGCTGCACCGCTTAGGCCATTGGCCTCATCTTAGAAGAGTGGATGCGGCGCCCTCACGAGGTGGTGACGTACCGGCTGACCCAAGTCCTCACGGGACATGGATGCTTCGGCCGGTACCAATGGAGGGTCAGGCTATAAGGGGAAGCCTGATCCTCTATGCCGTCACTGCGACCGTGGCTCGGACACGCCAGAGCATATCTACGCTTCGGCATTGCCCTGCCTGGGCCAAATTCGACTTTAAAAAATTTGCATGTTAATTATGTTAGCTGAATAGAGATAAACACAAATATTTTGAACACCTATATTGTACCTATTCTTCGCAAATAAAGACTTTGACTTTGACTTTGAATGAACGCTCCGTCCTCGTCACTGTTGCACAGGCAGGACCTATCCTCTTATTATTCCCTCTCTTGTCTCTCTCATCCGCAACTCTTGCGGCAGATTGGAAGGGAATAGATTTATAAATCTTATATGAAGTCGTACTTTTATTGTTACTGAATTATAAATACATCTTTGCAGAACTTACAATGAAATCTTTATTTGAAATATCCGAAGTCAAGCGAGGTCGGGTCGCTAGTCTTTCAATATAGCGGCTTCAGTAAGTGGTGTGCTACTATATGCGGTGTATTGAAACGGCTTTTCAGAGCCACACACGGAATGAAAGGCTTTTCAGAGTCGCGCCCTACTTCTGCACACGTTCGGACTCGGTTCTGCACAGAGCTGTTTGCTTCGTATTTCTGGCACATAATTTACAAAAGTCAGCAAGCATTACGTAGCATAAAACACAGTAGCTTTTGTCTGTCTGTCCCTGTGTATGATTAAATCTTTAATACTAGATACGCAATAGATTTTTAATAGATATACTGATTCAAAAGGATGGTTAAGATGGTTTATATGTATAACTAGCTGTGCCCGCGACTTCATTCGCGCGGGATAGACTTTCATCCCCCATTTTATCCTCTTAAGGGTAGAGTTGATCAAAACCCTTTCTTAGCGGATGCCTACGTCATAACACCTACCTGCAGCCAAATGTCTACTCGATCCTTCCAATAATTTTAGAGGTACTGGTGTCTAATGTGATGTGATTTGCTTTCTCTCTACAACAGGTGAGGGGATGCCACAATCTATAGTATTGTATTCTCTGTGGCTGTGCCAATGAGTAAAAATGCTAAGCCTTATTAGCTCTGTAACTGTACGCAGTTGGTTCATTATGTTCAATATCCGCCTGCAAATTTAGATAAATAAATTTCACACATCATATACATTGCTCCGATCCTAAAGTAAGTACTTATCTTAAGCACTTGTGTTATCAGGACAACGAAGGTGCCACAAATCCTTGCCCATTTCCTGATAATCCCCTTGGCTTCTACCACATCCACGGGACGGTCTCATTTTCAATCAGAAAACCACACGAACAACGAAGTTGGTTAAGAAGAACATTCTATTTATGTTTACTTATCTTTTCTTTGATTAGTGGAAGTCTATTTTTAGGGTTTATATAAACCTTTGTGAAACCGCGAAGAATAAGCACGTAGCACATTGTATTAAATTGCAATAAATTATAAGATAAATTAAGTACAAAGGTGTGATATAATTCATTATGACGCCATGTTTTGCTCTAAAACGCATTTCATAAACGTATTATCATTGCGGTGATAAAGATTGAATTAAGTGACAATTTTTATGGCTACGGAAACGCATTAAGTCATTGATCCTACGCTTGATCTACAGTTGCGACTTACTGCTAAGCTACAGATAAGCTAGTTACTTGCTACTTGGCAGTGATGAGGCGTGCTTCGGCGCTACCCTTGTCCCTGCTACTTGCTGCCCACTGGCGACACAGGGGGGTTTAGTGGGTATGCCCTCCCTTTTTGGGAGGTATGAGGACACACCACCATGCCGACTCCCATGCATTCCCCTCTAGAAAAAAGAAGTTACTTGCTACTTATCTTATTTGGTAGTGACCTCTGATTTCTAAGCCAAGGGTTGTGGGTTCGATCCCCGCACAGTACAAATATTTGTGTGTGTAAATGTAGGTATTTATTTGTCAAAAATAGTAGGTATAGTCAGTAAGTTTATCAGTTGTATAGTACAAGCTTCGACTTAGTTTGGGGCTAGATGGCGATGTGTGGCCCAGCGTGGCGTGGCATTCCTTATTTCTTTTAAATAATATTTTCTTAAGTCTTAATACTACGACTATAGGTAGATACTCCTACCTATAAAAAGGATATCTATCTACCTACCTACAAATAAATAAAGGAATCTGTCTGTGCACGAGTCTTGATAGATCAGTATTGACCGACTGAAGGTCAGTGTATGATACCGTATACATGTAAATACAGGATGCGCTACAAAGAACTTCCGATTGGACACTGTATGTAGGTGGCTCCAAGATCTGTACGAGTTAGATAAATCGTTCCTAAAGTGGTCTAAGTATTTTTACTCTCGAGGATTTCAATTTGTGAAGATTTGTGGCTGTAGATTCAAATAAATTTAACCTCTGAACACGTTTACATTTTGGGGGCAAAGAGTCCTGCTGTAGTGTTAAATAGGTTATGCCACTAAGAATCTAAGTGTATAGATTTTTATACACCTATGTCGAGCTACTATAAAAAGATATTTATCTTTTTATAGTAGCTCGACATAGGTAATACCTTACCTACGCGCCTGAAAGGAAAACGAAAGAGAAGCCTAAGGCAGCGCCAGTTGCCATTGCCATGCCGGCCCAACCCAAATCCCCCTCGAGCTCCGGAGACGTTGCTCACCGACAGAAATACGACCCGGAGGTCAGAGTAATCTATAGGGTGGAGCCCGTCCGGGGAGGTCCTTCCCCGGACGGGCTGCAATTCGAGCGAAGATTCGCTATGCCCTACCTTTGTCAAACAGTCAGTAAGTATAAAAATATTATTATGTTGCGTTAGGACGGCAATATGATAAGGGCTATGTTCGGCGTTTCTCTGCGGTATCTGATCCGAAATTAGGAGATCAGACAGAGGACCAAAGTCGAAGACATAGTGCACCGGATTAGTAAGCTGAAGTGGCAGTGGGCTGGCCACATCAGCCGCAGAACCGATAACCGTTGGGGTGAACGAGTTCTGGAGTGGAGACCGCGTCAAAACGTAGTGTAGGAACTCAGGCTAGGTGGAGTGGCTATCTGCGCACGATGGCTGGCAAGTGCTATGGCCTATGTCCAGCAGTGGACTGCGAAAGGCTGTTGAACTTTGTCACATTGACCCTATCCTAAATTTTTCTCTCATGTCGTTGATATGTCATTTATTATTCTAATAGTTTTCTTTTGACTGTCCAATTGTTACTTGGTTGTTTCTTTTAATGCATTTTGTTGATAACTTTTAAATAGTGGGTTGTGTTACGGATTCCCAGTAAAAGCACTATTTCTGCAGTATCCTGCGAATATACGAAAGGCCACAGCAAAGAGCAGTTACTTAAATGTATCTTTACTGGCAGGCGCTTTCAGTATAACGAAATTTTAACTAAAACTCCTATTCATAGGCCTCTCCAGTTGTTCGCCACCTAGGGCAAACATTTGGAGGATATACCCATAATCGCCACGCTGGGCAGGCGGGTTGGCGATCGCAGGGCGTAGCTTCTTGCTCCGGTGACGCTGCTGTCCGTCATTGGCCTGTGGTATTTAGCTACGCCTTTTAGCGTGATGGTTTTACCGCCACCAGTCGGTTTGCCAGAACCTCGTTTGTTGTTCGGCAGGGTGCACCACGGGCAGGTGAGGATGGCTTGGAGCGAAAAGGTGAAAGGTCGCTCTCTTACATCCCAATTCCATCCCATTTCCTAGGAATAATAAAACATATACGAGTATACCTATACTTACCTAGTTCTGAGTAATATGTGGTGGTGGATGATATCTATCTAACACAGCATGGTGGCGTTCCCTGGACTGATGGAAAGCGAAAGAGAGGCCCAATTAGCGTCAAGGTAGGTGGGTGACCGCAGTAGGTTTTATGTGGTAAACACTGCTGCCCGTTGCCTGATATGTCGCTTAATCGTCTTCTACGACCATCATCATCAGCCTATTGCAGTCCACTGCTGGACATAAGCCTCTCCACTCCAGTTATTCGCCAATTAAGACCAACATCTGGAGGATATACCCATAATTGAATTTGAATCGCCACGCTAGGCAGGCGGTTTGGCGATCGCAGGGCGTAGCTTTTCGTCCGGTGACGCTGCTGCCCGTCATCGGTCTCGGATATTTAGCTACGCCTTCAATTGTGATGGTTATACCGCCACCAGTCGGTTGCCAGCGCCTAGTTTGTTATTCGGCAGGATGCACCACGGGCAGGTGAGGTTGGCTTGGATCGAAATGATGATAAGCCGCTCCCTCACATCACCATACCTTTTACGACCACCCAACGGATGATAAGGGCAGTCCTATTCAAAACCGATTATCTAGTTATGTTGTTTAAGCGGTGGTATTTTCCCCGCAGCTGTTAAAACAAGACCTGCATGAATATTACCGTATCTTTGTAATTCACGTGTAAGTCTGTGTATCACGTTACTTAATCAAATAAGTATTAGTGCCTGATATAAATTGTGTGTGTGTGCCGAGGCTTAAAATTGTATTCGTATTTTGATCAGAAATACAATATACGAAACTGCGTAGCCGTTTTTTTCTTATCTTTCAAAGCTTATTATTTTGGTCATGTAGAATTTATGAAAAAGAAAAAAAAAACATAATAATAGACCTGACGTTTTCTGAAAATTTACAATTTTCTGATAAATTTATCTATAAGTTTTTTTTTATACAAAGTAGGTATTAGAAAACTTCTAATAAACAACCATAGCCATGCCACGCTGGGGCCCAAAGCGCAGTTATTTTCTTCTAATGACTACGATGAAGGTAGGTAAGCTAAGGGCGCCCCCTAGTGGGGCTCGGACTTCGACTTGAGATGTTGCTGAGAGGATCCGACGTTTTGAGGAGAGGGGTGACCGGTTGCGAGCTGGATTCGCGGTCGGGACACAGAAGCGTAACTACGAGAGACTAGAGCGGACTAAGAGAGGTAGGGTATAGCGAATCTTCGCTCGAATTGAGCTGCCCGTCCGGGGAAGGACCTCCACCCTATAGAATACCGCAGCCAAATAACCTCCGGGTCGTGTTTCTGCTGGTGAGTGGGGTCTCCGGAGCTCTTGGGGGGTTAGGGTTGGGCCGGCATGGCAGTGGAAACTGACAGGCAACTAACCAGTGACTTGCCAGTTGTCACAGCGACTTGGGCTTCTCTTTCGCTTTCCATCAGGCGTAGGGAAGCCATTATGTCGAGCTACTATAAAAAAAAGAAGCTTAAAAGGGACGACGCAGCACACGTCCCGCTGACTAGTGATATGCTGATGATGATGTTGCTGAAGATATCATCGCAAATACCCAAACCAAACAGACAAGTTGCACACATAGGTTCGTAGAAGAGATGGGGCTGTGATTGATATTGTTTTTCTCGTTCTCAACTTTATTAATAGATACACAATAGTCACACCTTGTTTGAAGTTCACGTATCATTTAAAGTGTGTCAACACACGAGTTCAATGCATAAGGACGCGGCCTCACATTGGAGATACATAGTACCGATACATACACCAATGTGTGTACGTATCGGTACTTTGACACAATGAAGAGATTGTGCGCGTTATGCCGCGGCCAAACATTGGATAACTTTGAGTCCAATCACTGTCCTATGCCCAATACTGATGCGCTCAATGTCTTCATTGTGTCAAAGTACCGATACACACATTGGTGCATTGGGCGCAAAACGTTACGTTGGTGCAAATATCTCCAATGTGTGGTCGCGGCTTTAGCATTGGGCATTGCACAGTGATTGGACGCAAAGTTGAATCCAATGTGTGGTCGCGGCTTTAGTGTTTCGAATTTGGACACAAGTTACTAACGAAATGCAAATACTATGTAGCAGTGACGTCAGTCGCGCTCCAGATTATTTGCTGATGCGGAAAAATCGAGTTCTGTTCAGTCAATAGATGTAGGTCAGATTTGTATTGTTTTTGCAAGTGTTAAATGGCTATAATAGTATAAGATCTCGCTGTACAACGATCTTAACGAGATGGTTAATTGATGAAACTTATTTTAAAACTACAGTTACCCATACAAAAGCATTTGTTGATACAAACAACTGTTGGTAAACCTTAATAATTAAATAATTTAAAAAGTAAATAATTTTACAAACATCACAGGAGTTAAAGGGTACCTATAGCTTCTTACACTTAAGCGATTTCTGGTAAACATCTAAATAAATTATTGTCCTGTCTCGGTGTGTCATATTACTAACATTTATTTGTAACATTTATAATGTCATAAACGACTTCGAACGCATTTATTATAAACCTAATAAAAATAAAAAAGGATTGCCACCGTAATACTGCTTAAATAGAACTAAAACTAATTACACAAGATAAAAATTTAACATAGCGAAGAGTTTGTAGAAAAGAAGTCAACGACGTTTACTGTAGACACCAGGTTATAAGTAGTATGAAAATATTCTATTCTGTTTCATAATTATAATGATGACTAGCAAAATGGTGCAAACTAAAGATACATTGTGTATCTTATGTATTAACAGTTACTGTTGTTTGACTCTCGTGACGACTTTTAAGTTATTATGAAACTTATACGACAGTTGACTCATTTGGAAACTTAATCATCTTTTGTTTCTTTGATTTAATCACAGAACCTACTATAAAAACGAAAACGATCGTTCGTTGAACGGATCGGGTATTTTTGCCCCATAAATCCCTCTTATTTGTCCCTCCCGTCCCTGTCCCACGGAACGTCGAACGCACCTAGGGTGCGTTCGACGTTTCTCGGTGATTTTCCCGATTTATTATCTTAGATTGCTTTGGCTTCTTCTTCTTCTTGGCCTCGCCTTTTCCCGTTACGCGGGGTCGGCTTTCCTGGTGCTGAGGCGCAACTTTTTCCGCTGGTGCGCGTCGTCATCCGAAAGCCCCAACTGTTTCATGTCCTTGCGGACGTTCGTCATCCACGTAGTTGGGGGCCTTCCTCTCCCTCTCTCCTTCGTAGCCATGGAAAGGCACCTCTTCACGACATGGTCATCTGGCCTTCGCTGTATATGACCGTACCATCTCAGCCTGGCCTCCGTGATTTTTCCTGCAATTGGTGCGACTTTAAAGGTACCTCTTATGTATTCATTGCGCACCCTGTCCTTAAGTGTAACTCCGCCCGCCCAGCGCAGCATGCGCATCTCGGTCGTGTGCAGCTTCTGTAAATGGTTTTTCTTCACAGCCCATATCTCACTGCCATAGAGGAGAGCGGGTCTAACAGCTGTTTTATAGACCTTGCCTTTCGTTCTTATTGGCATTTTGCTATCGCACAATACTCCAGTAAGCGTACGCCACTTGCTCCAACCACAGTTAGTCCGATGAGCTATATCCGCTTCAATGGATCCATCTGCCGAGATAATGGAGCCCAAATACTTAAAAGTGTTTACTTTAGGTAGAGCTGTACCATCCAGCTTGACACTCGCGTGCGCTGAGTTATCCGGATCGAAGTTAAAGACCATGTATTCTGTCTTAGTTCTGCTGATGCGCAACCCATTTGACTCAAGTGCCTCCCTCCATTGCTCCAAATTGTCTTGTACCTCTTGAAAGTTGTCAGATATTAGTGCTACGTCGTCGGCATATAAAAGGTTCCACGGAGTCGGTTTCTGTATTTTTGCAGTGAGAAAGTCCATCACAATGTTGAATATCAGAGGGCTCATGGCACTTCCCTGATGAACACCCACTCCAATATCAAAACTGCCCGATAGTCCCGCTGCACTACGCACATGTGTCTGGATGTCCTTATACATGTCTGCAATTAGTCTTATATACACTTCTGGTACATTTTTTGCTCTCAATGCCTGCCATTTATGGACCTTGGTACAAGGTCGAAGGCTTTTTCGAGATCAATAAAGACTATCCATAGGTTTTGCTTATTAACTTGGGCCTTTTCGATGATAGTACGCACCACATGGATTGCATCCGTAGTTCCTTTACCAGCCACAAATCCAAACTGATTTTCTGTTAGAGTGATATGGTTTAGAAGACGCTCACTTAAAACCCTCTCCCATATTTTGAGAGTATGTGAGGTGAGTTTAATGCCTCTGAAGTTTCCACATTCACGTACATCTCCTTTGTTCTTGTAAAATAGTACTAGTGTGCTTTTCCGCCACGAGTCGGGCATGGTTTCGCTTGTAATGATGTTGTTGAACAAGCTGGTAAGCCACACTTCACCATCCTGTTTAAGGAGCTTCCAAAGTTCTACTGGAATGTCGTCTGGTCCGGTAGCTTTATGGTTTTTCATTTTGGCAATTGCCTTTCTGACTTCTGCTATAGAAACCTCATTTACCGGTCCATGCGTCTTCGGTTGTTCTGATTCCGGTTGGCGTGGAAATTCCTCATTTAATAGGCTGTTGTAGTATTCATACCATCTCTCACAGATTTCTTTATCAGTTGTTAACAACGTACCTTCCTTATTCTTTATGTACTTTGTAGCAATGAAATCTTTACTACTTGTATGTCTTTGCTTTGCTATTTTGTATATTTCATTGTCGGTTGCCTCTTCCAAGCGCTTATATAAATGTTGTACAGCTTTTTCTTTCTCTATTGCGATAGTTCTTTTAGAGCTTTTTTTTGCCTCTTTATATTTTTCTTTATCTTCGTCAGACTTAGTTTCTTGCCAGATCTTAAATAGGCGTTTCTTTTCGTCCACGCTGTTTTTGGTGTGATTGTTCCACCAGCGAGTGTCTTTGTGATTATGAAGGGCTCCTTTGCTGATTCCTAGCACTGTTTTGGCGGTTTTAAGACAAAAATTTTCAAAGTTTGACCATACAGTCGAGGGGGTGTCGTCTTGAGGTACAATTTCACTGAAATATTTAGCAATATCGTTTCGTAGTTTGCCTCCCTTTTGGGAGTGAAGCTCATGCCATTTAATTTTTGGAACTTTAGGTTTCTTAATATTTATAGATCTACGTAGTTTGAAAGCTGCTAAGAGTAGTCGATGCTGCGACGTTAGTGGTTCGCCAGGGATAACCTTGCAGTCTTTAATCTGTCTTAGGTTTCGCTTATCAGCTAGCATGTAGTCTATTTGTGTTTTAGTGTCCCCGCTTTTATATTTAATTAAATGTTCGTCCTTCTTTTTGAAAAAAGTGTTTACTACTGCAAAGTTATGTGATGCTGCGAATTCCAAAATTGTTTCTCCTTCCCTATTTAATTTTCCGAACCCATATCCACCATGTCCCTCAAAACCACACATGCCCACACCCACGTGCCCGTTAAGATCCCCACATACAAGCGTGTCTTCAGTTTTGGGTATAATCATTTGGTGAGCATGGAGGTCTTCCCAAAATTCAAGTTTGTCAGTTTCTGGGCAATTAACCTGTGGTGCGTAAACAGATATTATATTAAGACATGGTTGATTTTCCAGGGCAAGTTTTACGGCTATTATTCGATCGCTGATCCTTTTTATGTCTACTACATTTTGGCTGAGATGGTGGTCTAATATAATTCCTACTCCATTTCTTGTGTTTTCCCTTCCATAATATACGAGTTTAAATCCCTTCCCTATCTGTCGTGATTTCGCACCCTTCCATTTTGTTTCTTGAACGCAGCAAATATTTATGCGACGTCTTTCGAGAATAGCGCTGAGTTCAACACTGCGTCCTGTCATCGTTCCAATGTTCCAAGTGGCTATACGAACTTCGGACATTGGGACGGTGGCTCGTTGTTTTCTTTCGTCGCTTGGGGGGAACGCCCTAGCATTTTTCGCAGTTCGATCTTCTCCGTCGCTTGAGGGGGACGCCCTAGCTTTGGTGTTCTCTCTTTACTTGTTTTGCCTCATTTCCAGTATAAATATTGGCTATTGTTTTACGATCGGTTGCCACCTGACATCAAGGTCGTAATCTTCCTGAAAGACTTGAGCGCCGCCGTTGACCCTTATAGAGTTCTTCCGCCGCCTACTCTAATGAACCCTCCGACCTGAGAGCCCATCGCAGCCGAGGACCTCTGCTCCAGATACGCCGAAGGAGCTCCTAGGCTGGGTTTGATAACGGAGTTTTCTCTCCGTCCTGTTGGTCCGCGGGAGGTATTTTATTTCCCTCCTACCCTCCAACCATTGGTTGGCGAGCATTCCCCTATCCGCCACCTGGGGACGCGCTCTCTAGGGGGCAGGATCCCCCGAGAGCTTAGATTGCTTTGGCTAGGTTTAGTTTATCTTCTATATGTATACTTATAATAAATCTGTAGAGAGGTCAATTCTGTACATTAAATATTTTTTCAAAATAACTATCAGGTTGTGATTAGTGATCGATACTGATGCCAAAAATTCAATCATTAAAAATTTTGTCTGTCTGTCGGTCTGTCTGTATGTACGTTATAGAAAAAAAAACTACTAGACGGATTTTAACGAAACTTGGTACGAATATTCTTCATACTCCTGGGCAGGTTATAGTGTACTTTTCATTACGCTACAATCAATAGGAGCAGAGCAGTGACGGGAAGTGTGTGGGAAACGGGAGAAATTTTTATCTGCATGTTCGATCGCGGATCACGCGAAAACTAATGCATGGAACTAAATGCGGTTTTCACCAATGTATTGTTAGAGGTCTAATTTAAATTTAGGTACCATTTTATAGAAGTCTGTTATTTTTGAAACCCGATATCCACGCGTGGGACGCCGCCGGCACAGCTAGTATGTTTATAAAGTGCTAATATTATTCTTCCTAAATTACAAATTAGTAGTGACCAGTCACGGCTCTATGCAACCTGTAAATTGATTTTCGAAATTAATAAATCATTAAAATTTTATTATTTTCTCTTGGACGTAGGCTTCCCCCAACGCAGCTTGCACTGAACTTCGCTGGTCGTCTGGTCGTTGCGTTAATTGCTCCGAAAAATTTACTTGTAGGTACAACATTAAAATTTTATTGCCATCCGTACCATCTCTACACCTGGCAATCCACAACTGTGCGCTTCTCTCGCAATTTTCTGCCCCGTACGACTAAACTGTGGGATGCTTTGTCGCCAGCGGTGTTTTCGGACCGAAACGACTTTCAAATCTTCAAGAAAAGAGCGTGCCTCTCCCTAAAGGCCGGCAGCGCAGCTGCAACTCCTGATGTTGCAGATGTACATGGGCGGCGGCTATCACATACAATCAGGTGTGCCGCCTGCTCGTCTGCCCCCTATTTCATAAAAAAAAATTACAGTCTTTTAGTTAAAACCAAACTTCTTTTCGGAATACCGAAGCCAACGAGTTGCCGCAGTCGGCCCCCTCACAAATCTTTTTCTTGCAAAACCTTATGTAACCTAAGAATTAGCATGTCGGGAGACCCTTATCATAATTAATTGTTTAACATAGTACATTATCTTAATATTTACCTCGCAAACATGAGAGATAAGATGTTTGGTTTTTTATAAAACGAGTGGCAAAGAGAAGTGATCTGGAGTTGACATCATCTCGCATATAGAAGCCGTAGTTTTTGCAACAAAAAGTGGTCGAAGGAAAATAACAGTTTTTTTATTGAACATTGGCAAAAGTACCTACTTCAGGATGGTGAAATTAGAGAAAGTGCCTTTTGAAGAGGCTATGGATATGACAGGTGAGAATTTTCTTTTATTTTTTTATCAGTATGAAAAAGTTATTAGAAAAACGTGAAGTTCTCGCAAACAATTTTTATAATTTCAACATAAATTACCAGAAAATACACCGACCTCTTGGTTTAAAATAAGGCTTTCCCCTTGGCCTTGCTAGACTATTACTAAGAAAGATTCTAAGAGTCTCTTAAGGCAGTACCCAGATTGTCTAACAAGCTAGACCTTATATTTATTAGCCCCATTAAGAAAATCGCCAATTACCGATACTTTGCTAATGTTCAGGTGCAAAGTCGAAAACAGCGTGGGCATTATGTATGAAAAAAGTATATTATAATGATGAAAGACACACACATACTTACGAAGAAGAAGAGATTGTCGTTGAGGTATTAAAGTTATTGATATCTTATAATATAATACATATTTAACGTCGAATGCAGGGGTGGTCGCCAGCCCACCTGAGAAGCTGAAATCTCAAAAAGTCCAACATCAAAAATTTTCCTAAAGAAGCATAGCTGTGGTGACTGACTGTTGAGATTTCACAGCGACTTGGGTTCTTTCTTTAGCTTTCTATAGGGCGAAATGTGGACACTGTGCTAAGCCTAAGCCTAAATTATATAAAGCACAGGTCCGGCCACTTAAGGAATACTATTCCCACTTCTGGGCTGGAGCACTCCAGTATCAACTCCTTCCATTTGAACGATTCCAGCGTATGGCTGCTCGTATTGTCGATGACTTGACCCTGTCTAGTCGACTCGACTCACTGGCATTGCGAAGAGACGTCGCATCGATGTGCGTTACCTACCGCATCTATCACGGGGAATGTTCTGAAGAATTGTTTGGTTTACTGCCTGCAGCTGAGTTTCTTCACCGCACCACACTTAACCGATTGCAATTCCATCCTCATCATCTCGATGGTTTGTGATTGCCTGGCGCATAGGTTTTGTGGAACTAACTTTTGGCGACAGTCTTTCGTCTTTGTCGACTGCTTCCCATCAGGCATCACATTAGGTCGTCCGCTGCCGCTTGCAAAAAAAAGCCAGTATAAAAAAAGACTTTAGTTACATCTTACGACACCCATTTCTGAAGCTGATTTCTCTTTCAGGTTTCGGCAAATTCAACTTCCTCAACTTCTTGCTGTGCAGCAGCATGATCTGGGCGATGGTGTTCGAGGTGTTCTCGGTGGCCTTCCTGGTGCCGGCCAGCGCCTGCGAGCTGCACACCGACAGCAGCCAGCAGGGCTTGATGGCAGGGACTCCACTTATTGGTAAACTAATATTATTTTATACGTTATGGACTTGCGGCATATTATCATTTTACTCTAAGTCAACCTCACCTGCCCGTGGTGCATCTGCCGAATAACAAACGAGGCGCTGGCAACCAACTGGTGGCGGTATAACCATCACAATTGAAGGCGTAGCTGAATGACACAGACCGATGACGGGCAGCAGCGTCACTGGAGCGAGAAGCTACGCCCTGCGATCGCCTACCCGCCTACCCAGTGTGGCGATTATGGGTATATCCTCCAGATGTTTGCCCTAAGTGGCGAATAACTGGAGAGGCCTATATCCAGCAGTGGACTGTAATAGGCTGATGATGATGGTTTCTATCCGTCTGTCCCCAGGTATTATCCTGCTATCCCACTTTTGGGGCTACTTGGCGGACACGAGAGGCAGGAGGACAGTCCTCTTCGTGTCTATGTCCATGGCTTCCCTCTCTGGAGTCATTGCTGCCTTCTCGCCGAATTGGATATTCTTCAGCGTCTTCAAGCTGTTGTCGTCGGGAGCGTGAGTTTTAAAAAACGAATAAATAAATAAATAATACATAAATAAATAATCCAAGACATGCCACCCTGGTAGCTTCAGTCCAGTACAAGCTTCGGCTTTTTTTAACTAGATGGCGCTCTGTGGCCAGAATGACATGTCTTATAAAAAAAATATTTTCAGTGTCGCTGGCGGGTTCGCAGTCGCCATTACTTTGATCAGCGAGTGTAATCCACGCGATAAGAGGTTCTCGATGCTCATCCTCAACACCACCGTATTCCTCTGCTTCAACGGTCTTATGGCAGGTAAAATATCATCATCATCATCATCTGGGCTTCTGGCATCTAGAATATAGAATTTAAGAGAGGTAGGTCATAGCGAATTTTCGCTCGAATTGAGCCGCCCGTCCGGGGATGGACCTCCACTCTATAAAATACTACAGCCAAATGACCTCTGGGTCGTGTTTCTGCCGGTGAGTAGGGTTTCCGGAGCTCGTGGGGGGTAAAGGGTTGGCCCGGCATGGCGTTGGCAACTGACAGGTAACTGACCAGTTACTTGCCCCTTGTCACAGCGACTTGGGCTTCACTTTCGCTTTCCATCAGGCGTAGGGAAGCCATTATGTCGAGTTACAACAAAAAAGGGATGTAAGGGCGCTCCCTTTCTTCCCAAGTGAAGGGAAGTGTTGAGAAAACGGGAGAAATATTTATCGCGTTCCAACGCGCATCACGCGAAAACTACATGGACTTGAATGCGGTTTTCACCAATGTATTGCTAAAGGTCTAACTTAAAATTTAGGCAACATTTTATGAAAGTCCGTTATTTTTAAAACTCGATATCCACGCGTGCGACGCCGCTGGCACAGCTAGTTACATCTGATGCTAAAATTTTGTTGTTTCCTTTTCCAGCTATAACCATGCCCATACTTCCCCTCAAATTCTCATACTACGTGCCAATCCTGGGAATCTACTTCAACTCCTGGCGTTTCCTGGCCCTCATCTTCACCCTTCCCTGCGGCTTAAGCCTGATTGCGCTGATATTCTTGAATGAGAGCCCCAAGTACCTGATGAGCGTTGGTGAGGAAGAAAAAGCCTTGGAAATCCTGAAGAGGATCTATGATATCAACAACCATAAAAGCGCGGATGAATATCCTGTGAGTACCTATTTGTATGTTTGTACAATGTAAGTTAACTGACTATGATTAGTCATCATCATCATCCTAGCCTTTTTGCCCGATTGTCTCAGGGTCGGCTTCCCAAACTGAGAGATTTAGCGAGGCTTTACACAGAGCGACTGCCATCAGACCTCCGCAACACTTAGGGTAAGCTATACCCCATTCCCAATTTAGGCGTCAGAGTTATCATCATTTCTGATATGATGTAACGACTGCTATCTGAGTTGGTAAAGATAGCACCCGGGACCAACTTAACGTGCCTTCCGAAGCACGGAGGAAATCGGTGTCAAATTTTGGTCACCCATCATCGGATTGACCGCGCCAATGGTTGCACAACGTTGCGATCATTGTAAAGCGAACAAGACCGCGGCGCCACCGAGCTCCTCCTCTAACTATGACTAAGTGATGAATCGAGATTATTCTAGAGATTGCCGCCCTGAAACCCACATACTAAATGCATTTTCCCTGGTCCAAAAAAAGTGTGAGACGCAAGGTTAAACATTGTTTGACCATGTTTCAGGTGAACTCCCTAGTTCTGAACGAGGAGGGCAGCCCCCGGTCCTCGGGAGGATTCTGGTCGTCCCTCGTGGCGCAGACTCTGCCACTGGTGAAGCCTCCACTCCTGAAGCACACCGTCCTGCTCGCATGTATCTTCGTTATTGTGTACATTTGGTAAGTTCCTTTCAATGTTGTCTAAATAGACAAATTGAGCAAATGCTCAAGTAAATAAAGTAAAATTACATAGATAGATAGATAGATATCCTTTATTGCACACCAAACAGTTCCCTTAAAACTATGTATAGTAGACATTTTGCTGTACAATATAGGCGCTATAAGTGATCTCTTCCAAACAACCTTAGGGTAGAGGATAGTTACAGAGAAGAGGTTAGGTGAGCTACCAACTGACTTAGATTTTCTAAAATCTAATTCAGGTTCTTAGGTTATAGGTATAAATAAATACAATAATGATAATAAGAAAAATATATACATATAAGTAAAAATACATGTATAAAAATATAAATGATACATACATAATATAATATATAGCGGGCCAAAAGTTGGAGAACAGAGATTGAATCCACTAAGAAATTAGTCAGTACAGTACCTACTTAGGTGCCTATTACCTCCCATGGAAACGGGCAGCAGCGTTTGTTGGTAGCAGCAACGGGTTACAAATAGAACCATATCATTGGGGGAGGCAGCAGGTCCAGTAGTGGACGTTGGCAGGCTGGTTACAATGATAGCAAGACCTACAGACCTCCACAAATTAGATTCTTTGAAAGGGTGAATGAGCACCTGAAGTTATTTTATCAGATGTAAACATTTCCTGAGCTTTAGATCTGATACACGAATTACCACTTTCATTTTCAGTATCAACCCGTTCATGGTATGGCTTCCGTACATCACTGACGGCTTCATGAAGTCAGTGGAGCGAGGAGACGAGGGCATGACCTTCTGCCAGAGACTACACGGGGCTGCCAACAGCACTTACAATACTGCTGATGTTGAGGTAAGAGTATTATTTAGTTACTCCGATGTGGAAATGACGAAGAATCGCCTGAACTTCATCGCTCCAAGGTTAAAAGTGCCTTAACGCTTGATGAACAGCTAGAAAGAACGCTCAAGTCGGTCTGATAACTGACGAGAGCTCAGTTTTCTGTTTGTTGCCACGTCTATGCCCACGTTGACCTACAAGAACTTAAATTTGCCAGATTAAAGCAGAATTTGAGATGACCTTGCAAGTTTTAGCATTTTTGTACTAATGTACGATGTTTTGACGACAATCCCAACTTTTATAGACATCTCCACAGACACAGTGGCAATGGATAAGTACTTAATCATGTCAAAAACCATGGTTGCCACTGCCATTTTGTGCAACCGCCTGTAAGGTTCTACTGACTGATGCCTGAACGTGATTCTTCAATAATATTTTTATTTTTTTTATTTTCCAGATGGAAAACGACTGCTCGTTAAATACGTACGCCATGACGCTGATCGTCATCATCTTCATCATCCTGGCGGCGTTGAACGGATTTATAGTTATTCTGATGAGGTTCATCGGCCGAAGAAATCTGTTCATCGCTTTGCAGGTTCGGACCTACAAGTAATAAATGTATCATCTACGTAGGTGGAGCATATTCCACTAAATAAATGATTCAAATTGATATAATTTGAACTATCAGGGGTTGTAAGGGAGCGACCTATTATCTATTCGCTCGGAGCCACCCTTACCTGCTCGTGGTGCATCCTGCTAGATAACGAACGAGGCCCTGGCAACCGGCTGGTGGCGGTGCATCACGATTGAAAGAATAAATACTACAGGCTGATGACGGGCAGCAGCGTCACCGGAGCGAGAAGCTACGCCCTGCGATCGCCAACCCTCCTACCCAAAGTGGCGATGGGTAAAACCTCCAGGTGTTTGCCCAAAGTGGCGAACACCTGGAGAGGCCTATGTCCAGTAGTGGACTGATGGCTGATGATGCTGATGACAGTGATCTCTCCTTGGCAGATGGAAAGCGACTAAGAAGCGCAAATTGCTGCGACGATGGACAGTTAGATTAAACCCACAACTCTTGGCTCAGAAAGCAGTGTCGCTACCAAAAGAGTAAAGGAGTCAGTTAAGAAAAACCTGTTCCTGATGACGTTTTAACTAGTTGATCACACGTATATTATGTTCTTCCAGATGGTGTCAGGCCTGGCGGCCTTATTGGTCGGCTTCAGCACCTCCTGGATCCTCAGCGCAATACTGTTCCTGGCACTCATCGTCGGAGTCATCAACTTCGGCTTTCTGACCACTTTTGCCGTCGACGTGTTCCCTACTTATGTCAAGTGAGTTTAGATTATCAGTCACTTGCGATATTCTATCAATTATCAGCCTATCAGCAAAGAGCGACCTATCGTCTTTAGCTTCAAGCCACCCTTACACATGTCCTTGGTGCATCCTGCTGAATAACAAAAGAGGCTCTGGCAACTCTACGAGTATACCTCCTACCGACAGGCTCGGTGGCTCAATTGGTAGTGACCTCTGCCTTCTGAGCCAAGGGTCATGGGTTCGATCCCCGCACATTACAAACATTTGTGTGCATGAACATGTCTGTTTGTATTGGTCTGGGTGTTTTCTATGTATAATATGTATTTATATACAAAAAAAAGTATCGAGAGCTACAAGAGAGGTAGGGCATAGCGAATCTTCGCTCGAATTGAGCCGCCCGTCCGGGGAAGGACCTCCACCCTATAGAATACCGCAGTCAAATGACCTCTGGGTCGTGTTTCTGCCGGTGAGTAGGGTTTCCGGAGCTCGTGGGGGGTTAGGGTTGGGCCGGCATGGCGGTGGCAACTGACAGGTAACTGACCAGTTACTTGCCCGTTGTCACAGCGACTTGGGCTTCTCTTTCGCTTTCCATCAGGTGTAGGGAAGCCATTATGTCGAGCCACTATAAAAAAAAAAATCAAAGTAAGTTTATCAGTTGTCTAGTACCCATAGTACAAGCTTCGGCTTAGTTTGGGGCGAGATGGCTCTGTGTGGCCCAGCGTGGCATGTCTTGGGTTATTTATAATTGGTGGGGCGGTAGAACACGATTGAAGGCCACAGGCCGATGATGGGCAGCAGCGTCACCGGAGCGAGACGTTATGCACTGCGACCGACAGAAACATTATTAAAGGGTGGAGGTCCTTCAGGACGGGCGGCTCAATTCAAGCGAAGATTCGCTTTGCCCTGCCTCTCTTTATACGATGTTGGCATGATTTGTGTTCTAGTATAGTCTTGTATGTTCCAGGGCAATGGCTGTGTGCATGACGCTGATGATCGGCCGCGGCAGCGCGGTGTACGGCATCAACCTGCTGAAGCAGCTGCTGGACACCAACTGCGAGGCCTCCTTCTACATCTGCGGGAGCATCACTATTCGTTAGTACCCCAACATATTTCTTCTTCTCTTCTTTTTCTATCCTTGGTCCCATTATCTGGGGTCAGGGCCACTACCACCAAAAAGTCTTCGACTCCATAAAATTAATATTTTTATCCTATTTTAGTTATACTCATATGTATATTTGGACCATCTATTGACATCGCTATAAACTGCGTATTAACACTAAGTTGCAGCTCGTATTAATGCGATACTGATTACATACTGGATACTGTACTAATAACTTTGCTGGCTTACGACTTGAAGTTGAGGGTTTTCAAGAGAGGGCGCTGCTCACCCCTGCAGTAAACATTTGACGAAATTTTTTTCTTTTTTTTTGGGAAGTTTAATAATAGCATCTTATTTCTTAACCGTGCCTTTTATTTATTTATAGGACGTCTAAAAATACGTGCTTTCATGCTGGTCAGGGGGCGAACAAAAATATATAAAAAATATATAATGTGCCAGCCTCAACTCGCAAAATTGAATCGAAACTTAAATCCAACTAAATTTAATTTTAATTGAATTTAATCTTTCATCTTACAAGCTAATGACAGCCTCGGTGGTGCGATATTTAGAGCGTTAAACCTAAAAGCGCAGACGACTCCGGGCTCCGGGCTCGACTCCCGGTCAGGTCAATTTAGGAAATGAATTTTTCTAAATTGTCTTGGACCAGGGTGTTCTCGGACACGTTCCTAACCATAATAGAGCGTACGGCATTAAGTACGCTTTTTAAACACTTTATTTATTAAATAGTTACTGTTTAAGTAAATGAATATCAGTTGTGATTTTTCTAAGCTTTTTCTCTTTGTTATTTCAGTGGGAGGTCTCCTCGGCTTCCTCCTGCCGCAGGGCGAGCGGCCAACGCAACGGAAGTGTCCCGAAACTTAAACGAACCCCCATCACATCTTTGGAACCCGAATCGTTGAAATAAAATCATAGGTTTACGAACCGCGACGAGGAATTGAGAAATGAATGTTGATATTGAAACAGCTCCCGTGAATTGAACTGTGAAATTGTGATCAATGCTTACTTTCACCCGTATTCGCAAACATTACTATGAGAACTAACAGTGAGCACAAACGCACAGGTACCTACCCGAAAACCTAATCATAGGCAACACCTGAGTGGCGGTCGGCAATAAATAAATAACCCAAGACATGCCACGCTGGGCCACACAGCGCCACCTAGTACATATGGGTACTAGACAACTGATTAACTTACTTAGATACATTTTTTTTGTAAATAAATACATATTATACATAGAAAACACCCAGACCAATACAAACAGACATGTTCATGAACACAAATGTTTGTACTGTGCGGGAATCGAACCAACGACCCTTGGCTCAGAGGGCAGAGGTCACTACCAAATGAGCCACCGAGCCTGTCAAATGGTAATGCATAGTATTGATAGTTTTCATAGTGTTTGTGAATACGCGTGATAGATACAGATAATAAACGAAGATGTAGTTACCGAAATTAGTGCAAACATAAAGTTGAATTTAAATGTCAGCCGATTTTGAAAATGTTTGATTGATACAATAAAATTATTGCATATTTTGATCTTTTAATTTTATAACATACTTACTTCAGCCCGTGTGATTTCCGGATTTTTTTTTCATAGTGGCTCGACATAATGTCTTCCCTGCGCCTGATGGAAATCGAAAGAGAAGCCCAAGTCGCTGTGACAACGGGCAAGTAACTGGTCAGTTACCTGCCAGTTGCCACCGCCATGCCGGCCCAACCCTAACCCCCCACGAGCTCCGGAAACCCTACTCACCGGCAGAAACACGACCTAGAGGTCATTTGACTGCGGTATTCTATAGGGTGGAGGTCCTTCCCCGGACGGGCCGCTCAATTCGAGCGAAGATTCGCTATGCCCTACCTCTTTTAAATAAAGAAATTTAGAATAGAACCAGCCCATCTCAACCCATGGGAGTAGAAGACAAGTTAGGTAATATCAGGGAATGGGCAGAAGCGTTTCCCTGGTTACAAAATATGAAACCTACTGCGGTTACCAAACAACCCGCCTACCAAGAGGCAAATCCCCCCTAGTATATTTTCATCCTTATCATCTTGATAGTTGGAGGTCTTCCACGGTGCGTTTTGCGCGCAATTTTCTGCCTCGTGCAACCGGTCTTTGGAATCAGCTTCCTGCTGCATTTTTTCCGAGTGAATATGATTTGGGGACCTTCAAAAAGCGAGCGTATAGATTTCTCAAGGGCCTCCCCTGGTGTTGCGGTGTCTATGGGCTGAAGTGAACACTTACCATCAGGTGACTTTCAGGCCCGTTTGCCCCCTCTATCATAAAAAAAATATAGTAAAAATTTTCATTAAAGGAGGCCAGGCTACAAAAAACGAAAACGATCGTTCGTTGAACGGATCGCGTATTTTTGCCCCATAGGTATATCACTCTCATTTGTCCCTTCCGTGTTCTCTAATATATCAATTAAATTGTTGAAAATCGACGTTGACGATTTTTAGTTCGTAAGGTACCACAAATATAATATACTTGATTACAAATATAAACACCCAAACATGGAAAAAACACAAATGTTCATCACACGAATGTCTGTCCCGAGTGGGAATCGAACCCACGACTCTTGGACCAGAAGGCAGGGGTCATTACCAATTGAGCCACTGTATTGCATGATGTTCTTGGTATGTGAGATCATTAAAGACCCTAATTAAAGGACACTCATACCTAATATTTATAATTTTAATGAAGAATAACATTTCATTATAAAAATCATAATCATTTTTTACAGCAATGAAAATTAACATTTTAACCATAATCATCTAAAATTCGACTTATCTAAATTATTGTTATTGAAGTGGTGTGGGTATACACAATTTCTATCTACCTTCATTAGTCAAACAAACCACATCACTCGGACGTCAAATGGTCGTCTCTTCCATTTAAATCCAAGTCTGGCCACAGGCAGTCACGTGTCCAAAAATATGTAAAAATATTATCAACACCAATATGAAGTCGTTTCAAACAGTATTACATATATTTGTGTATGTTGTGGTTGTCTGTCCGGTGGTACAAGTCGTTTGTGAAGCACATGGAAACACCAGGGGCCGATTTGGATCAAGGGATGAAGGTAACTAAGAAGGATTAAATTAACTAAAACCAGATAAATTGCCATAAGTATGTAAAAGAAGTAAATACAATTACGAGTAACATTATGTTATAAAACAGATGTAATTATAATTTCTATTTAAATGTAGATAAAATATCAAGTATAAACGTGCTATGAAGTTAAATCCCCATGTACCTAAGTGAAAACATTTAAAGGATCAATAAGTTATTAATGTGTTAAAATGTTAATGACAAAATTTACGTACAGCCTACATGGAAAAGGTTTTATTTAGCACATTGCAGAAACAAATAACTGGCCGTTTATATTCAGGATTATTTTTAGTGAAGAAAGTAAAAATAAAATTAGTTTTTTTTTATTAATTTTCATACAGCCTGTCAGCTTGGAAAAATAAAATAATTTAATTATTTACATTAAATTCTCTGATTACACATAAATATAAAATGATTAACCTCTTTCGTAATAAACTCTTTCATCGTAACTGGCCGTTAATTTTACATTGTTTCTTTTTTACGAAAATTCACAAATATTATAGTGTTTTGTTTAAGTTTGACTCAGTCTGTACCTATTTTATTAAATAATTTGTTTTTGTATAGTTAATGTAATTTAAAGTAGTAGTAAAATCCTGTCAACCTAAAAGGAAGCCCAAATCGCTCCGATAACGGGTGGGAAACCTCAGTTTCCAGTCAGTTACCACAGCTATGCTGGCCCGTGAGACGCTTCTTCACGCTTCGTTATTATTATTATTACTTTAATAATGTAGGGCCGATTCCAGGGCACGAACACACCGAGGAGCCCCCGTGCGCAGTGTGCCCCCGCCAGGGTCGCTGCGTGCCCCCCATACAGTGCCCCGCGAGGGTGCGCCCCGGGGCGCTCAACCCCGCCTGCCACTTGGAGGGGGGGTCGCTGGGCGTCTGCTGCTTCACTGGAAATGACCATGCTGGTAAGAATCTAAATATATACATAAAAGGAGAAACTTACTGACTGATATATCAACGCACAACCTAAACGGGTAAACGTAGGCAGTTGAAATTTGGATGGGACTTAGGTACCGTAGAGGTGCACTATGAAAGAATTCTCATTCCCACGGGAACGGGAGTTAGCGGGAAAAAATAGTATTGAACCCGTACAAAGCCGGGGCGGGTCGCTAATATTTCATAAGATACTATGCTATTGTTATTTTATTTCATGCATGCCGTGCAGTTAGCTTCTATCTTATCTTACCCAGCGGAGTCCGACCACAAAGCCCGCCGGTCTACTTCCCTCAGCAGCGAAGACATGAAGAGCGCCCACCACTCTTCCAAGCAGAAGCTGAAGGAGTGGGTCACCAGGGCCGACCGCCTCTCAGACAACAGCCACGCGATTGTCAAGCCCTCTTCGCCAAGTTACGCTCATCATTTGGTATGGAGTGCCTTGTTTTTATTTTCGTTTTATTGTGGCACAACAAAGTAGCCTCCCTCACATGATGCAATGCAGAAGAGAAGTCTAAGTTACTACTCTACAGTTCTCTATCCCGGGCTTCTCCCATCCAGCAAATCATACCCTGGACTAATATTTGATAACCTGGATGTACATTATATTTATTGACATATTGAATTAAATATAAGATAAGTTTCTTAATATAATTTAAAATAGGGATACTACTCGTATACTATAAGCTTACCTTTTTAAAAATAGGTATAATTGTCAAAGTTAAAAACATCTTTATTCCTATACACTGAACTTAAAGAAGAACAAATAGTCAATATAGTAAATCAAATATAATTATAATTACTCTACGACCGGATTTGGCATAAGCTTCTATTGAGAACAGCCGGCAAGAATCTCAATAATTACTTTTTCATTAATTGATTGACCTAGCAAGTCAGAGTTAAAAAATTTAAATAGTTTAAAATGCTATCTGACACAACGAAAACAAAAACGGCTTAACAGAGATTCTATTTTCAGTCAGTAATGACCCACGACAAACGGGCAGAGCGTCTCGGTCGCGGTGGGCTGCTGAACCTGTTCGCTGCCCAGGAGCTGCGCGCGCGCCAGGCGCTGTCTGGTGACGAGCTGGCGCTGGGCTTCACGGGGCACACGGATGGTGAGTAGAGTGACAGACTTTTTTTTATAGTGGCTCGACATAATGGCTTCCCTACGCCTGATGGAAAGCGAAAGAGAAGCCCAAGTCGCTGTGACAACGGGCAAGTAACTGGTCAGTTACCTGTCAGTTGCCACCGCCATGCCGGCCCAACCCTAACCTCCCACGAGCTCCGGAAACCCTACTCACCGACAGGAACATGACGCGGAGGTCATTTGGCTGCGGTATTCTATACCATAGACCTCCACCCTATAGAATCTATAGGGTGGAGGTCCTTCCCTGGACGGGCAGCTCAATTCGAGCGAAGATTCGCCATGCCCTACCTCTCTTGAAGTCTATTCTGTTCTTAGTATTGTACTTGAAGCGTTACTACCTGCTTTACTTTTCTTCACAAGTAAGAGAGGGCAAGCTTTACTATTATAGTAGCTCGGCATAATGGCTTCCCTATGCCTGATGGAAAGCGAAAGAGAAGTCCAAGGCGCTGTGCTGTGCTTTAGGGATGTAAGGGAGCGGCCCATCATCTTTTCGCTCCATGCCAACCTCACCTGCCCGTGGTGCATCCTGCCGAATAACAAACGAGGCGCTGGCAACCGACTGGTGGCTGTATAACCATCACAATTGAAGGCGTAGCTAAATAGCACAGACCGGTGACGGCAGCAGCGTCACCGGAGCGAGAAGCTACGCCCTGCGATCGCCAACCCGCCTAAAGTAACGTGGTTCTATACCAACCTATGGAGAAAATGATACGGCGTTATGTCAAGCACATAACATTCGAATTACTGTATCCAGGACCATTTTGCCCGCCGCCACCGACCTGCCCAAAGCAGCCGAGCCGATACAGAACCATTGGAGGTGAATGCAACAACGCCAAATCTACTAGCTGGGGCGCGGTCCATACTGGCTACGAGAGGCTGCTCCCACCAGACTATAGCGATGGTAAGTTGTTGAAATACGCTTATCTAACTCTATAACTAGGTACACATTGATATGTACACGAGCCTTTAATTGTTTTAATCTTTTTCTGCCTTTAACACCATAAGTTACGAGTATGTTACCTAATAATATAAGTTTGTAATAACTTTATTGATTTAATGTTTTATGTTACTTATGTTTGGGGGAGGCCTTTGACCAGCAGTGGGAAAGTATAGGTTGGAAAAGAAAGAAAAAAAAATACTAAGTCCTATTTACTTGACAGGTCCTGTTGAAAAGTGAGATCTATGATTCTGTAAAACCTTATGTTCCACCTTCCTGGCAAGTAAACAAATATCCCAAGACATGCCACCCTGTGCCGCATATTGCCATCTAGGCCCAAACTAAGCCGAAGCTTGTATTATGGGTACTAGACAATAACTGATGAACTTTCTTAGATACTATTTTTTTTGTAAATAAATACATTTACTTATACATAGAAAGCACCCCGACCAATACAGACAGACATGTTCATGAACACAAAAGTTTGTACTGTGAGGGAATCGAACCCACGACCCTTGGGCAGAGGTTGTTACCAAATAAGCCATCGAGCCAGTCAAAAAACTAAATTAAAAAAACCGATTTCAATATGATAATAATGGGACCAACTAAGAGTACACCCTTTAAAACAAAAGAAGAATTATCCAAATCGGTTCACCCACGACTCTTGGCTCAGAAGGCAGAGGAACCAAATGAGCCATCGAGCAAGTCAAACCAATACAACCTTCAAATCTTCCTCCAGGAACCTGGGCTATGCGCACCTCCACCGTGGGTCTGCCGCTGCCCAGCCCTCGAGCCATCAGCAGCGCCCTGGTCCTGGACGCGAGCCACCCCAGCCCCACGCACAACCTGATGTTCATGCAGTTTGGACAGTTCATATCCCACGACACCACCGCTGGGGTGGTCTTCACTATCGGTGAGAGCTTCTTTGAGGGTTCTGTGCGTCAAATGGAACGGAACCATTCATCAACATCATCAGTCTTTCGCAGGCCACTGCCTAGGTAGCAATTGGAGAGGCCTAAGTGACCTCATCATCATCATTAGCCTATTACAGTCCACTGCTGGACATAGGCCTCTCCAGTTGTTCGCCACTTAGAGCAAATATCTGAATATACCCATAATCGCCACGCTGGGCAGGCGGGTTGGCGATCGCAGGGCGTAGCTTCTTGCTCCGGTGACGCTGCTGCCCGTCATCGGTCTTTAGTATTTAGCTACGCCTTCAATTGTGATGGTTATACCGCCACCAGTCGGTTGCCAGCGTATCGTTTGTTATTCGGCAGGATGCACCACGGGCAGGTGAGGTTGGCTTGGAGCGAAAAGATGATAGGCCACTCCCTTACATCCCAATAAGTGACCTACGAGTAAGTCACTGGTTAGTTGCACCAATCTAGTTCATCATCATCACCAGCCCATTGCAGTCCACTGCTGGACATAGGCCTCTCCATTTGTTCGCCACCTAGGGCAAACATCTGGAGGATCATGTAATCGCGATACTGCTAATTGCTACGATCATTTGCGTTTGTGAAATAGTAAAAGTAGAATCATGTTCTGGGAAGTCAGTAGCACTGATTATATAGCCTTAGTAAGATCAGCGGTTAAGGAAAAGCTAGAGGATATATTATTAAAGTGTGTGACGAGATTCGAAAGAATGCAGTTTTTCTATTAAATACTAGCTGCCCCGTGCCCACTTCGTTGGGCATAATAATTATAATACAACCTATGATATTGAGCAATAATGTGGCTTTCTATTTGTGAAAGAATTTTTAAAATCGGTTCAGTGTATCCCGAGATTACCCCTTACAATTATTAAGAAATATGCAATGCCGGTATGGCGGTGGCAACTGACAGGTAACTGACCAGTTACTTGCGAGTTGTCACAGCGACTTGGGCTTCTCTTTCGCTTTCCATCAGGCGTTGAAAGGCTATTATGTCGAGCCACCATAAAAAAAAGTTTTGATTTGATTTGATTCCTTCTTCATACCAGGTAACGGCAGCGCCATATCCTGCTGCTCTGATAACGGCGAGCAGTTCCTCCCTCCAGAGTTGCAGCATTGGGCATGTGCTCCCATAGCCTCGAGTCCCGAGGACGAGTTCTACGGCCAGTTCCGGCATCGGTGCATGAACATGGTCCGGACGCAGCTGGCGCCATCTAGCGACTGCTCCGTGGGCTACGCTAAACAGGTCAAATATTTATCTTTTAACTATGAAATGGATTGTTTTTCTATCATACAATTGCTCAGTAGAATTCTCGGAGTCCGGTTGATAGCCATTGGACCATCTGATCTCTCCCCAGTCATGTCGAACAACAATGCCATGAGATTATAAATAAATAAATAACCCAAGACATGCCACGCTGGGCCACACAGCGCCACCTAGCCCCAAACTAAGCCGAAGCTTGTACTATGGGTACTAGACAACTGATAAACTTACTTAGATACATTATTTTTTTGTAAATAAATACATATTATTCACAGAAAACACCCAAATAACCTAATGAAATTCAGGGTACAACTGACAGGTAACTGACCAGTTACTTGCCCGTTGTTACAGCGACTTGGGTTTCTCTTTCACTTTCCATCAGGCGTAGGTAAGCCATTATATCGAGCTACCTACTTTAAAAAAGAATTACTTAAAAAGTCCTTTGTTTCTAAAAAATATAGGGCATACATAGGTGATTGGGATCCCATGACCACAAGTGTCAAACTTCCAATGGATAACTGAGCATTTATGGTATATTTTGAAGAAGTATGTTAAACTCAACTTAACTTTACCGATTCCTATGAGCGAATTCATTTCAGGAATCCCAAATAAATGTGTACCTATATAATGTTGAAAGGCCCACCTTTCACAAGGCATGTGTGATCGGCTCACTTCATCAAATAGTGATCAAGCGATGCTTTATTCTAGATGAATGGGGTCTCTCACCACCCAGACCTGTCCCACTTGTACGGCAGCTCGGAGGAAAGGCTAGCGTTGCTGAGGGCGCCCGGGGGACTCCTGAAGACCTTGTCTGACTACGGGAGGGAGTTGCCGCCGCTCACGGAGAGAGCGGAGTGCTTGACATCCAAGGAAGGTGCCGCTTGTTTTGAGTCAGGTAACTACATAATATACACACACATAATTGACAACATATGTATTTTTAAGTAGGTAAGTATCTGAGTCATGGAATTTTTGGCAATTTTGTTTTGCCAAAAATGTTTTCCAGCATAATACCCGATGGCCACTCTTCAATCTACGGTATGTGTGTGTTATCCCAAACAATATTGAAGGACAACAATCTCTATTCAATGGACAGTGTAGGACATATAATTGAAAGTTTTTTTTTTTTAATTTTTTTTTATTCATTATGGGTTTGCGCTTGGCCACAATTCACCTGGTGTTAAGTGATATTGAAGCCTACGATGGAGCACGCGTACCCAGAAAATACCGATTCACTCTCGCCTTGAACACCTCAAGATTATATTATGTCTCCGGAAACAAAGTTATTTGAGGATACTTGACAGCATCTGTAGAAAGCAATAATTGTGTGGTTTTCAACGCTATAATTTCTCTAATTCTAGTTGTCTGAGCGAAAGCATCATGTTTGTGAGAGAAATTTTTCGAACATCTCGACGCTAACAAATTTAGGCTCAATTGGTAGTGGCCTCCGCCTTCTGAGCCAAGGGTTGTGGGTTCGATACCCGCACAGTACAAACATTTGTGTTCATGAACATGTCTGTTTGTATTTGGTCTACTATGTATAATATGTATTTTTTTTTAAAAGTCTAAGTTAGTTTATCAGTTGTCTAGTACCCATAGTACAAGCTTGGGCTTAGTGTGGGGCTAGATGGCGCTGTGTGGCCCAACGTGGCATGTCTTGGGCTATTTATTTATCTCCATTCTTTTATCCATAGGGGATAGCCACGGCAACCAGATCATTTCGCTGACAGTCCTCCACACAATATGGACCAGGGAGCATAACCGCATCGCCAAGGCGCTGTCCCGCCTGAACCCCGGCTGGGACGAGAACAGGGTATTCTGGGAGACCAGGAGGATCTTGCAGGCTGAGTTCCAGCACATCATCTTTAATGAATGGCTGCCTTTACTTTTGGGTGAGAAGAGTTTAATGATTTTTTCTTATCTTCATCATCATCTGCCCACATCAGTCCACTGCTGGACATAGGCCTCCCCTAATGTTCGCTACTTTGATCGATCCTAGGCTTCTCGCATCCAGCACTTGCCAGTCGTCCTGCGCAAACCGTCACTCCACATGGCCTGATTGCTGAGATGCGGCCTCCACTCCAGAACTCGTTGACCCCAACGGTTATCGGTTCTGCGGCTGATGTGGCCAGCCCACTTCAGCCGCAGCCGGTAACCGTTCTTATGTTATTCATGATAAGTATACTTAATGTTTAATGGGCTTAAAGTTAAAGATGGTATTGAAAGTTTGTAAATAGCGGTACAAATCCTCGTAGATTACGGTATATTTTGAACAAGTATGCACAGTAAATATTCCCTAATCAATCTCAACTTTACTTTATTGATTCCTCGGAGCGAATTCATTTTAAGGAATCCTAAATAATTTTTTATTTTTTATTTTTTTTTGGACAATCTTTAACAAAGCCAATTTTTAACTGCTATTAGCAATTGGAGAATGCGGCTTATCTGAAATTTGGCACTAATTGCCCATAGACATCAGTGATGCCGTGGACACGAGTCATCCTGCTGAAATTTTGAACATAGGTACCAAAACTCCTAAACATTTTTCAGGTCCCGGAAAAATGCAAACTTTTGGGCTCCTACCCTCGCCAGGCTACTCCTCCTCCTACGACCCTCACGTTAACCCCTCCATCACGGCGGAATATGCCACAGCTGCTATGAGGTTTGGACACTCCATTGTAGATGGAAATATTATGTGAGTGTAATTTTTTAAACACGAAGTACTTATTTAACCATTAGTTTAGTTTTGTTATTAATATGAAGTAAATGTTAATTATGCATTTATTATGGAAATAAGCTTAGAATAAAGCGGTGGAATGGACTTGTGGAGGCATACTTAGGTGAGGGATGGAAAGGGTTAAAAGCGTTATTATTTAATTTACCTTTCAAAGGAACATGGAAGCCTTTTACTTATATATAGGGTTCCTGTAAGGAGGATTACACATAAGAAAAAAAATCTAGCAAAACTGACCCAGGACAGACAATACGGGACAAATAATTAGAAAAGAGGGCTAAAATACACCGGCAGGGTGTTCATCCTTATACGTTGAGACCTAACTGGTCACGCATGGTCCGATTTCGGAGGAATTTCCTCCCGCGAACGTTGCGTTTGTGGAATGAGCTCCCTGCACAAGTCTTCTCAGGGGAATACAGTATGGGGCGCTTCAAGTCTAAAATAAATAGGTTTTTAAAGGGTCGGCAAAGCGCATGCGATGCCTCTGGTGTTGCAGACGTTCATGGACTGCGGTGACCGCTTACCATCAGGTGGGCCGGCAGACATTTTGTCAACCCTAGTAGTATAAAAAAAAACCTATAGAGTTAAAATTAATAAATAAATAAATAATCCAAGAAATGCCACCCTGGGCCACACAGCGCCATCTAGCCCCAAACTAAGCCGAAGCTTGTACTATGGGTACTAGACAACTGATAAATTTACTTAGATACTTTTTTTTGTAAATAAATACATTATTATGCATAGAAAAAACCCAGACCAATACACACATGTTTATGCACACAAATGTTTGTACTGTGTGGGGATCGAACCCACGACCCTTGGCTCAGAAGGCAGAGGTCACTAGCGATTGAGCCACCGAGTCAGTCAAATTATGAAGAACCGTCCATGAAAGTGGCACTCCTTTCTTAGAAGAGCCTGGTTGCGATAAATTATACTTTAACTCTCTCTTCAGGGTGCCCAGTGCAAAATCCGGGGGTGTCTACGAGACGATATCCATCCCCGAGGTGATGTTCCAGCCGTCTCGGATGCGCCTGCGTCTGTTCCTGGACCGCATGCTGATGGGCCTCTCCTGGCAGCCCATGCAGTCTGTGGACCCTTTCGTCACTGAGGGGGTTGGTGGCTAACATTATAAAATTTATTTATACAAAATACAAATACAAAATACAAAATTTTATTTTCAACAAGAAGCTTTACAGTTCTTTTGCTTACACTATTTCTAATAAACATAACATAACATATGGTTTAAGATAAAAAAAAATGTCACTTTATTTGGTCTTTCTACAGGAATAATAATAATGTTTGTTTTTGCCGTGTTGTGCCTCGAAAAAATACTAATCGCTTCCCCATTTTAGATGTTGTAAAAGTCGACTAAGGTATTCAGGAGATTCTAGGTTCTGAGCCGATGTAGGGTTTAACCAAATGGCTAGCGACCACCGTTATCACTAGGTTTCATTTATTGGGTAGTTTTAAATTATTGTTTTAATTAAGTATTAAGCTTTAATTATACTATCGTATAATTACGGAATATTTAAACTTCAAACCAAATAAATAAAATGTTAGCTGAGATCTGGTATAATAAGTAAGTATACAGGAAAACTTACTGATTACACGAACAGCTACATAACCCGATGATATTGGTAAAAGTAGTTAGAAAGGTAGAAAATACATGTTTGTAATAATTATAGCAGGATCTAATCAATCCTTATAGCGATCTGTGTAGTCGAATCTGTGTAGTCTGATTGGAGATATTTTTAATACACATCTAATACACAGTGAATTCTGTCAATCATGGTGATTGTATTAACAATAAAATAGGTATGTACTTTTTAAAACTGTAATTGATATCATACACACAATAGTAGACTAGATAGATAGTCTTGTTTGTATTACCTTGACTTCTATACTAAGATCTTAAACTTCCCCTAATTTATAAATTCAACCTACCTAAGATTGAAATTTAACCTACCTAAAACTAAAATTTAACCTACCTAAGATTAAAATTTAACCTACCTAAAATTAAAATTTAACCTACCTAAGATTAAACTTTAACATACCTGAGGTTCAAGTTGAGACGAAATATAAAATTATCAAAAGGAAGAATATAAATATAAACCCATAGCTTTCAATTCAGTATGCACCTGTATTACGTATCATAAAGCTACTCCGTCATTATGATGCTAATGATTCTATAGCAAAGTAAAGAACTGGTGTTCTCCAGCAGATTTTTAAAATCTTGAGGCCAATGTGTGATGACGTCAGTAGTGGACGTTTGGATGCTAATGATAATGAGTACAAGAATGTTTTCTCTGCAGTTAACCCGGTACCTGTTCCACGGCGGCAACCCGTTCGGCCTCGACTTGGCTTCCATCAACATCCAGCGAGGCCGGGACTACGGCGTGAGGTCCTACAACGAGTACAGGCGTCTGATTGGTCTGCCAACTTTCTCCGACTTTGGACAGTTTGCACCCAATGTAAGTAGGCTGGCTGATGGCTCATTTGGATAACTGATAAACTTACTTAAATACTTTATTTTTGGAAATAAATACATACTTAGTATACACCCAGATCAATACAAACAGACATGATAATGAACACCAATGTTTGTACTGTGCGGGAACGACCCTTGGTTCAGAAGGCAGAGGTCACTACCAAATGAACCATCGAGCCAGTCGTGATCTATAATTCCGTGGTCTTTTACCCAATCTGTGCCACCGGTACATCGTGCGTGTGTTATCTATAGATACATCTATACTTTTAATAAATCTGTAGAGAGGTCAATTCCGTACATGAAATATTTTTTCAAAATAACTTTCAGGGGATGATTAGTGATCGATACTGATGCCAAAAATGCAATCTGTAAAATTTTTGTCTGTCTGTCTGTATGTTCGTTATAGAAACAAAAACTACTCAACGGATTTTAACGAAACTTGGTACAATTATTCTTCATACTCCTGGGCAGGTCATAGTATACTTTTGAACACACTAAAACCAATAGGAGCAAAGCAGTGTGGGGAAAACGGGAGACATTTTTATCTGTATGTTTGAACGCGCATCACGTGAAAACTACTGCATGGATTTGAATGCGGTTTTCACCAATGTATTGCTAGAGGTCTAACTTAAAAATTAAGGCACCATTTTATGGAAGTCCGTTATTTTTTTAACCCGATACCCACGCAGGCGACGCCGCCGGCACAGCTAGTATAAAATATCATTAGTCCTGCACCTGTTCTCTCTCCAGTCGTATCAATAGTTCCATATGACATTGAGAATGAAGAAAAATTCTGCTGCTAATACTACGCATAGAATACACAAATAGAAAATTAATATTTCCAGGCTGCCAACCGTCTCTCGTCAGTGTACCAAAGCCCAGAAGACATCGACCTCTGGGTGGGCGGTCTCCTGGAGGAGCCTGATGGAGGCGTGGTGGGCGCAACCTTCGGCCACATCCTGGCCGACCAATTCTCTCGCATCAAGCGAGGGGACCGCTACTTCTATGAGAACGGGCCTGATGTTAACCCTGGAGCGTTCCCTCCTCGTGAGTAGGCTTTTACCTGTTGAACGCTTCACTATTGAACACTTCACACTTCATCATCCCAATGACTCTTGTTATTTAAGGGCATTTGCGTCATGACGCTTGGCAGACGGGTTGGTGACACAGTAGGTTTTATTTGTACCCAGGTAAACGCTGCTGTTCGTACCTATCATATTCCGTATTTTTAAGAGAGGTAGGGCATAGCGATAGAAATTAAGAGCATAGCGAATCTTCGCTCGAATTGATTCACCCGTCCATCCTATAGAATACCACAAATGACAAAATAGGGGGAGGCCAATGTCCAGTAACGGACGTCTTAAGTCTGATGATGATGGATGTAGCCGTTTAATGATCACCATTTTGCTAACAAACCTCGACCACCGCGTTTTCTTAAACGAGCTCTTATGTGTACGGTGTACCATCACCATCATCATCAGCCTCGCAGTCCACCGCTGGACACTACCTCCAATTATTAATTGTAAGATTTATCTTGGCTTTCGCGTCCAGTACTTGCCAGACGTTTTACACAAATCGTCACTCACACGGGGTCGCTAATCGAGGAGAATCGGGAGCGCAAGGGAACACCCCTCCTGAAGGCCCTTTTAGTCACCTTTTACGACAGGCAGAGATACCTCGGTAGTATTCTTCCGCACCATAAAATCGTCACTTCATCTAGCGTGAGGGCATCCTACAATACGGTGTAGCATTGAAACTGTTATTTACCATTCAGACCAACTGGCTGAGATCAAGAAGGTGACGCTGGCGCGTATCATCTGCGACAACCGCGACGGCTACGAGCTCCTTGCGCAGGCGCCGAACGCGTTCGTCAGGCCTGACTTGCCAGGGTGAGTTCATATGTTCATATTATCTGGAACTTGTACGTTAGTATAAGAATTAGTGGTTTGTCGGCGCAATATAAAAAGCTGCTGGTTTGGAGGTTAGGGGCATCCACAAATTACGTCACATGAATTTCATAACCTTTCGACCCCTCCTTGTCACAGCTGGTCCCTATTTTGGGACTCCTTTCTTCCTTATATTTCACACTTCATGGTCCCTCCCCCTTCCTTAAGTGTGACGTAATTTATGGATGGTCCTAGGTGATTCTTTATTGGCGTACGGTAGTTATCTTAGTGTACAATACAGGTAGGTGTCTGTTTGACGTTTGTTGACGCGTTGTCATGCAGCAGCGCATATGCTGCGTTGTGATTGGTCGCGATGATTTATTTTATAAAAGTCGACGTTATGAATTTTGTTATTTTTTTTTAATTACATTATAATTTATTAGGTGTCGTTAAGTCGAACTAACGAAGGTCCAAATAAAGTTATGTTTACTATTTATACGAGTACGTATACCTACCGATAAATCTATAGATCTATTGATCTATTCTATAGATATGTCGTTAAATACCAAGCTGAAATTTAATTGGTTCCTTGTATGAAAATAGTTTCTGATAAATAATATCTAACTATTATTTTATTTCTCACTTTTATCGTCTTGCAGAAATGAGCCAGTGCCCTGTGACAGTTTTGTCATCCCAGCTATGGACCTCAACAGGTTCAAAGAAATATAGGTGTTTAAGTTTAGGATAGATAGGTAGCTTAGTTATTGTATGTTCTATGATGGTGATCAATTTGTCGGCGCCGGTGTTAGCCAGTTTGAACAAGTGTATTGTAATATCAATATATTTGATTAAAAAAATAATAGCAAATATATGTAACTCCATTTCTACATTGAATGTAATTTGTAAGTTTTGTGTTGCATGTAGATAGACGGGATATGTAAGTATTTCATCGTTTAGTTCATTAAATTTGATTGCATCTGCATTTTCTTCTTGCCTTTCACTTTTCTTAACTATAACTTCTTTCTAATTATCATATTTCCCAAATTCGACTATTACAATCATTGCTTCTATTGCAAAAGCGATCGTTATACTTTCATCTGATTATGCATGCTTCTTACCTTTTATGATAGAATCAATCTATGTAAACGATCAATTTAATGACATTAGCTGATTTAGTTCTAACACAAGTTTTTTGGCGTTTGTGAAACTATATGAACTATTTGTTTATCTTGATATCTGATTTCCGTTGGAGCCCGAACAATGAGAAATTAGATTTCAAATGAATGACGCCTTAGAAATTGTGTTATATACTGATTATGATGATTAATTATAAAATTATTATGTCGATTAAAATTACTGAACTTCCTTATTCTCTAATATGTAGATGGAATCAAGCTTGATCTGGGAGCGGATACAGAACCTGATTCAATGATTTTTTGGTATAAAAAGTACAAGAATTAGGAGTTTAAAGGTTTGGCTACTGCACTGCTAAGTTTACAAATTGCATTCAATTAATATGTTGATAAATCAATGAAACAATGCGAGCTTATTTTGTCATAGATACCAATCTACATATAAATAGGTACTTACGTGGAAGAGAAAGCAAGGTAGGGCTGTTAAGATTATGGTGAATTAATTAAACATGTAGGTATCTAGTAAGTAATATGTATTATTTTTATATGAATGTTTTTTAAAATATTTTATTAGGATAATTTGAAGAATAGGATTAGGATATACCTAAATAAGGTATATTTATGGATTCTGGTTCTCCCGAAAATGGCTTCGAATTTGCATGTTTTTTGGTATGTTATGAAGCTTAATAGATTAGGTAGCTTGTATAACTTGAATATTATTTTATGAAATTGATATAACATGCTGTACCATAATATGTACATATTCCAGTGTACGTAGACTTTATAATTGGTAAGTTTGATTGTTCCCATTTCCATAATGAATTTCATCGATGGAATGACAGTAAATAATTTTGTGTTAGCATGGAATAAGGTAGTTAACTAGTGTATAGTTTGTAAGAAATCCAATAATAGTTGATTGATTGTGTAATAGAAATGAATTAAAATAAAGTGCGTATGGACTGTCTTTTGGATTT
Source organism: Conogethes punctiferalis (assembly GCA_031163375.1). Classification (NCBI taxonomy): domain Eukaryota; kingdom Metazoa; phylum Arthropoda; class Insecta; order Lepidoptera; family Crambidae; genus Conogethes; species Conogethes punctiferalis. The sequence goes on along the minus strand of CM062082.1, from coordinate 18,927,700 downwards.
TGGCATACTTACTACTACCATCACCTAAATCGAAATGATTAATATATAATGTTTCAGAAGTCGTAAAAATACTGTGTAGTCAAGTCACAAGTGTTCCCTTTTTCTGAAGTCTTGGGTTTATTAAATGGACGCCCTGAAGCGACACTGATGAAGGCCGTCATACTTAGTGTGATCGATCCGCGTTGCACTAACTGGGCTTGATAAGGGTGGCTTACATTTTTTTGGGCTTCGTCGTCTGCTTTAACATCAGGCAGGACGCAGTCAAATCCATCTTCTCTATCTTATTGGTAGATATAACCATGTGATAACATGGAAACATGTGTAATTTGTAATCACCATCAGCCTATCATTCCACTGCTGAATATCTATAGGCCTCTCCAGTTGTTCACCACTTATGGCAAACATCTGGAGGATAAACCCATAATCGCCACGCCGGGCAGGCGGGTTTGGTGATCGCAGGGCGTAGCTTCTCGCTCCGGTGACGCTGCTACCCGTCTTTGGTCTGTGGTATTTAGCTACCCCATCAATTGTCATGGTTAGACCGCCACCAGTCGGTTACCAGAGCCTCATTTGTTATTCGGCAAGATGCACCACGGGCAGGTAAGGGAGGCTTGAAGTAAAAAGATGATAGGTCGCTCGCTTACGTCCCCATACCTTGTAATATAAAGTAGTTATCTTAGTGATGTTGTTAATCGATTCCGTCCGAGTCGCGAGCTGGCTTGCACGCGTCGGGTCGAGTGTTTGCCCGTTGCAATTAGAAAATTAACGCCGCTAGACGTGTGCCTGGAAAACTTGCCGCTTTCAAACGGTCGTCTTGAGTACTTATTCTGAGGTGGGAATTTAGATTAGAAAGATATGTATGTACCTACCTACCTGCGGAACATTAAATCATCAACAGCCTATTGCAGTCCACTGGTGGACATAGGCCTCTCCAGTTGTTCGCCACCTAGGGCAAACTTCCGGATGATATACCCATTATCGCCACCCTGGGCAGGCGGGTTGGCGATCGCAGGGCGTAGCTTCTTGCTCCGGTGACGCTGCTGCCCGGCCTGTGGTATTTAGCTACGCCTTCTATCGTGATGGTTTTACCGCCACCAGTCGGTTTGCGAGAGCCTCGTTTGTTATTCAGCAGGATGCACCACGAGCAGGTGAGGATGGCTTGGAGCGAAAAGGTGATAGGTCGCTCCCTTACATCCCAAACATTAAATGGGACATGTTTTTCCTGAAATAGAGGAAGATGTACCTAGTTAGAGCGTATTGTTTGTTTATTACGATAAACAGTTTCTTAAGTCTTTAATTATACGCTGCTGCCCGTTTCCTGACATTCCCTTAGTCGTCTTCTACGACATACACGGGTTGAGATGGGATAGTTCTATTCTAAATTAGGAAACCACACGCCCTTTGGGCCATGGGCCAAAAATTACATAGTACCTAATTAATACATTGAACAAACCCTTGCATTGTAAGGACATTTCCTAATCTTGACCGGTTATGGTGGTACAAATCTTTAAGGAAAGATAAATAACCCAAGACATGCCACGCTGAGCCACAAAGCGTCATCTAGCCCAAAACTAAGCCGAAGCTTGTGATATGGGTACTAGTACTAGACAACTGATAACTTACTTATTTTTGTAAATAAATACATATTAAGTATACATAGAAAACACCCAGACCAATACAAACAGACATGTTCAGGCACAAAAATGTTTGTACTGTGCGGGGATCGAACCCACAACCCTTGGCCATCGAGCCTGTTGTGGTACAAATCTTTATGGAAAGATAAGACTTGCCTTTCCAATGATTCGCCAGAATATGGCTGAATCTTAAACCACAAGTGGCCGTTCAATTGGGTGAATTAAACTATTGGTACAAGACTATTATTTCATTGTGCGTCGCTCGTTTGCCCGGTGATGTACTAAAAATGTGAAACCAAGGAAATAAGCCATGGCTATTTATTGGCTATAGGAAACGAAATGTAAAAGGAGTTTTATGGAAGCTTCATGAAGTTTATTGAAGTCAAACTTGTTACGCAAGGCGCATCAATGTACAAGCTCATTTTTTTACCTGACTGCACCAGAAGGAGGGTTATGTTTATATTATTTATTTAAGGACAGCCAACAAAACAATCACTTAATAACATCATTTTATCAATAGTGCTATATTAGTGCTAAAGTGACGCCTTAATTAGAGGCTGCCACTGCATGCATAAATGGTTGAAATGTGTTGCCGCTGTGGCTGCGGCATTAGCCCTACGACTACACGTCTTGGGATCGAGAGATTCTCACTAATGTCATTAAAGCATTTAGTATGTTGCATTGTTTTGCTTTTTATTTTACAACAAAAGTGATAAGGAAGAGTGACTTCCTTCTGGCACAAGTACCTATAGTACTTAAAAGAAGGAGTCTACCCTTGCGTAATTTATGTTTTAATTCGTGTTATATGAAAATAAATATTTATTTATTATTATTATTTATTTATTTATTGTTTGTAGTACGAATATGTTTTTGAGAGTAGGTATGTAGTATGCACTTACGTTTAATCGTTTGCCGAGCTCTAAGGCCTGAAAGGCGATGGATTGCATGGATGAATTTAGTTAGTGAGATATTCGTTACCGTAATCATGAAATAAAACTAAATATAATCAAAGTTTTGAATATGGGATTCGGGTCCATAGACAGACCGACAAGGCAATAATTTAATTTAACGTATGGCTAATACGATATACTAAGTTAATAAATGCATTCTCAATTCAATTTCTTTATTTGCTCACTAAGTGTAGGTACAGAGGGGGTATTATACAATTAAGATTTAGTCACCTTTTGTGTATTGTAAATAGGTAATATTTCGACGACATTAAAACATTTTATCTTTTCAGTATAGTTTTAATGTCATTGTAACTTTTAAAATCCTCAGTTGGCAACAGCGAAACTTGAGGATATTTTAAGAAATCCAAAAATAACAAACGAGGTGCGATCCGCCGTCTCTTAAATTACGTCGCGCCGATCTGCGCGCGCGCATCAATGACAGCAGTTATTATAAATCCCGGTTGGGGCTCTTCCCGGAACCGAACCTCGGACCGAGCGCTAAAATGCAGTTGCGCGAAACTGCTGGCTGATGTAACTCGAGGCGTTTTGGGTGTAGGTATACTGGTTTTGGTGCTTGTTTGTTGTATGCAGTGAAGCGGAGACGTTGGTTCGATTCCGGTCGGGTCTCATAGGATACCAAATTTTTTGTAAGATTCAATTGTTGTTGAACTTTGGGGGATTTCGCCTTTCTAAGGAATATTGCGGGTTCTTGGAGACATTATATTACTGTGGATTTACAGATTTTCTCATTTTGCATATCGTACACAAATCGTATTGTATGGGATGTAATTTTATGTCTTATGTAACATAACCTGATTTTTTTTCAAGTAATTCTACTAAAAAAAGCTAAGATTTTAAACTTGCGCGTTCTTTTATAATTCAAACATAGATTGAAGGAACTCGCATCTGAAATTTTTTTAAATATTAGCACGGCATAATGGCTTCTCTACGCCTAATGAAAAGCGAGAGAGAAGCCCAAGTCGCTGCGACAACTTCTGTGTAGGACAAACGAAAAATTTCCAGTAGACGACCGTCCACGCCGTGGTAACAGCGTCTAAAAACGGTAAGTGTCCATCCACGTCGTGGTAACAGTGTCTAAAATAAGCCTTAAGGGCATGTACACACGAGACGGGACGTAGGCATCGGCCAAGGATCGAGTGAGGCCGTTTGGGCGCGGGCCGCAAACACACGCAAATTGGTTTGCGAACGGTTCTGCGAACTCGATCGCTGCCAATGGACACTCGTCGACACAATTGTTACGGGTTGAGAGGTTTTCCTTAACGCTTTATTCATTTGCTAGCCGATGCCAGAGAAGCCGGTGCGCCTACGCTGGTATGGGCACGTTTTTAAGACAGGTAGGGCGTAGTGTTTGAAAGAGTAATCCATCGGCGTCATGCACACAGTCATGGCACTGGAACATACATGACTGTACAAATTTTTGTAGACGTAGGACGGTTCTTTGGAATCAGCCAGCAGTGACTTTTCCAAATGCCTAAACATTTCTGAAGACCCGGCGTATAAATTTGAATAATAAACTGTAGGTATGTACATGTATCGTCGCCTTATTGTATATTTTTATGTTTGTTATAATTGACTGACAAACCATTGAATTTAAATTTTTTACTTAAATAATTAAAATTTAATGGTTGGCAAAACTTAGGTAGCTACTCTTCTCTTTCCCCTTCGCTAAAAACTCACCTGATTTACTTCGAAGACTAGTCGCATTTTCTCGCAACTGGAAAGCGTTTGACCTAGCTTTCTTTACGGGTAAACTGTTAAAGGGTTGGCAAAAAACATTTTCTTAGTAGCCTAGTTGGCTAGTCTGAGCTTAACGCAAACGTATAATATTGAAATGACAAATTTAAATATGTGTTTGTTAAAAAAGAATGACTTAAGTAAATGAAATGAAGATGAGCGGGAATGCCTGTTACAAGTGTCTATACTTACTAGGCAATCTCGATCAAGAGTGCATGTAAAGATATTATATGTATAAACTGTTTTCAAAAGGAAATAAACATTTTTGTATTATTATGTCTACATATGTAATGACGTAACACTTTTGTACGCGAGTGTGCAAGTTCAAAGTCAAGGTGCGCCACGCGTTATGGCATGTCAGATGATTTACGGCTTCTGTGACCGCCTGTACTCGGGTTCGTTACAACCAGGGTGGCCATGGTTTTGTTGTATATCAAGTACCTACTTCGTGTCGATTGTAAGTTTTGAAGTAGCAAAGTAACTAGGTATATAGTATAGAAAAAGACAAAACATTAGTTTTAATTATATTATTAGCAGGTTGCCATAATTTTGCTTTATTCTTATGGAACATTGATTACCACAAAGAATTTTGGGCCAGATTGACAATTTATACCTTCAAAAGATTGACTTGCAAACATGGATTTAAAAGTACTCGTACTTGCGGAATTAAACATAGTATAGAAAAAGAAAAAACATTAGTTTTAATTATATTATTAGCAGGTTGCCATAATTTTGCTTTATTCTTATGGCACATTGATTACCACAAAGAATTTTAACTAGCTATTTTACATAATATCTTCGAAGACTTGGATAAAGCGATTAAGTAAATAGGTACCTTAAGATTGTGTCAGCTAAGCTTGGCAGCCGAGCATAGCTAGTCTTCAAAGATATTATGCAAAATAGCCAGTTAACGTGATTAATTACGTGTCATTTTTTTTTAAATAATGGCTGCACAGTATAATGTATAACAGTTTTATTACTTTGGCTATCCTTCATTTTACGCGCGTGTTGGAGTCACTACTGCCTACAGCGCCTTGCGATTTCTATAGCGGGCCACGCGTTCAATCTCTCATTGACCCGTGTGCGATGTAGGTACAGTCAGCACCAACAACTACTGATCCGATCGAACAATATCTTAAACCTCAGAATTACTGATTATGATTTTTTATTTTTTAGATGGGTAGCGCTTGGCCCTTACTGGGCTGGAGGTATACCCTGAAGCACTTAGTTTCCATTTTGAAGCGCTCCCAAACTATTCCTTAGAGTTAATTTGGCTATCTACAAGTTAACTCTAAGGAATAGTTTAACAACTAAAAAGTGCGCTTTGAGCAATCGTTTAGGTGCGCTTCAAAATGGGAGTATTTTGAGGAATACGTGCCTGATGTTAAGCGACGTTAGAGCTCACGATGAAGCGCGTTCACTCAATAAAACCGATTCACTTTCGCCTTGAACTTCAATTTCTTTTCAATTTTAAAGAGAGGTAGGGCATAGCGAATCTTCGCTCGAATTGAGCCGCCCGTCCGGGGAAGGACCTCCACCCTATAGAATACCGCAGTCAAATGACCTCTGGGTCGTGTTTCTGCCGGTGAGTAGGGTTTCCGGAGCTCGTGGGGGGTTAGGGTTGGGCCGGCATGGCGGTGGCAACTGACAGGTAACTGACCAGTTACTTGCCCGTTGTCACAGCGACTTGGGCTTCTCTTTCGCTTTCCATCAGGTGTAGGGAAGCCATTATGTCGAGCCAATATAAAAAAAAAAAAAAACAGAAAATAGGTCCGATTTAAACGACGTTTATTCATAATTTCCTTATTCGAACCACCCAAATTAAGCCCCAATTAAATAAGTCTAAGAACATTACCAGACCAGATCGATCCATGACATCGCTTGATAGAAGAACCAATCAGTAGATATAGAAAATACTTTATATCGAACGAAGTCTATCGATCGACCATCAATCTTAGCATCGTAATACCTCACAATAATTGTCTATATGTATTTATAACAACAACAGCGACTTGGGCTTCTCTTTCGCTTCCCATCAGGCGTAGGTAAGCCATTATGTCGAGCTACTATAAAAAAAACTCTGATCTGAAGGTCACACCATACGTCTTCAATTTCTTTTTCCCGTTCTTCGAAGATTTGGTCAAGAAGACATTTAAGTATTGCGAAGTTCCTGGAATGTTACTTCGTCTTGAACACATTATCAATCAGGCTTTATAACTTTTTTACTGTTGCAATATGTTTTATTTATAATAACGGAACGGCCTGGATTTAAATAATGTCCGCAATATTTCTTACCTTATTCATAAGTGATCAATTTATCTTCGCTCTAAGCGTCTTACGTGAAGAATAAATTGATTCGAATATACCTGTGAATGAAAATGCACAAAACTTGAATTTACTTTCTTCAATAGAGCGTAGAATTGATCCCACAAATAAAAAATAGGGGACAAATTCTAATCAATAAAATATTTTAGCTAAGTTGTGTTCAATCTTTATCTAACTTTATTTCACTATCTATCACTGGGACTTACCTAGTGCGCAAGACATTTCAGTTCACAAATATATAATGTAGGTACGCAAACAAAGGTGCACTTTCTGTTCATCGTCTCAAATTTTCCGACTTAGCTAGAGCATTAGATAAAACTTGTAATCATCATCAGCCTATTGCAGTCCACTGCTGGACGTAGGCCTCTCCAATTGTTCGTTACTTAGGGCCAACATCTGAAGGATATACCCATAATCGCTACGCTGGGCAGGCGGGTTGGCGATCGCAGGGCGTAGCTTCTCGCTCCGGTGACGCTGCTGCCCGTCAACGGTCTGTTGTATTTACTACTTGTAAGTCAATCATAAACTATCACTTAGGATAGTTTTAAAAATCTCGCCTTTTAATATTACATTAATAATGGGTTTGTTCTATTGTGCCTGTCGACCTAAATGTTGGACCTCACGACCGCTTACCATCAGGTGGAGTGAAGTCATCCTGAAAGCTCTTCTTATATAAAAAAAAAATATATATTCGATTAATTACAGACTTACATCACAGTTATGCGTTTAATAGTAAAACTAGTACTTAGATAAAAAGCTAGATAAACGCGCTTGCGGGACCTAAGGCTATTTCTGGTCCTTAATAGGTGGGTACACCTGCCCTCTGCCTGTGGCTAGACCAAGAGCTAGCCTGATAGTTACTTATGATTGTAACCATGCTTTTTTAGATCTTAAGTTTTTCAAAAACGGAAATTGTCCTGCTACTCTCGTATCGATAGACATAATCGTAAAATTAATTATTATATTGTAATCTGACGATAATATATATCAGGGAACACAGGCCCTGGAAAAGAATATCAAAGATTAGTAGTTTACGCATACGTAGAATTAAGTAAAGTACATGTAGAAGTAAACCGCGCTGTGCTTTTGAACTGCACTATAAAACAAAAAAAAGCAAAATAAAATAAAAATGTCATGTACCTATGTTTTTGTTGCCAATGCCTTAATTTTTTTAGTTTATTGCGATAATCTGTCCATGATGAGATGCATATCTACCTTACTATTACAAAAGTCGAAAATTCGTGTTGTTAGTTCTTTAATGAATGGCCCCCAGTCTAAATTATTCCTAGAAGCGAAGAATCCTCGTTTTACTGGCCTATTAGCTGAAGTATTAATGGCTTTCTTATATTTGTTGTATTCCTTATTAGCCGACGCCTACAGTCACCGATAAAATCTAAGCGCCTGTTCATACTAGCGTTTATTTTCGTTCACACTAGCGGTTGATCCACCCGGCGGGCGACCGCAAATCGACCGCCGATCAACCGCAAAACGGCCGAGGTGTTCACACTAGCGGTCGCGGTTTTGCGGTTCGGCAGCTGGTAGTGTTGTAGATCGATGGTCGGCTATAGGTAATTGTTGATTCTTTAGTGAGAATAAATCGATTCAAGTACCAAATGATTTTTCAATCTAAACATCGATAATCGCTTTAAAGATAATTTATGTGTGACTTTAATTATTCTGTTTTTGGGAATAGGATACTGACTGTTTACTGTTCTATATTACTTTCTGGTCACCTTAAGAAGAAGTACAATTTAACTTATTTGAGAGCCATGAGTACTAAATTGATTGCAAATGAGAAGTTTATTGACGATAAACTTCAAATATTATTACAAAAGTTAGGTTTTGATTAAATTATAATATTATCGTATTTTTATCTATAATAACATCTTCAATTAAGAATAAATTTCATAAACTCACATTTAATACAGTTGTCACAATTGTCTTAAGCGAATAGCAAATAATTAACGATTCCTAGTGATCGTTTAACTTTCTGGTGTCCCATGCTGATTACAATTTGTACTAGTCACAAATCGATTAATCATTATGATCCATTAACGTAACGATTAAATTGTAACAACACTAAAAATAAAACAATTACGTATCTACTAACAGAACGTAACCATTTTTGAAAATAAAGAATTATTGTATTTTCTTCATACTAAAATTATGATGTATTATGTTGTATTCTACTACCTGTTTTTACGGTAGATCTAATGGGAGTTTTCGTTCCCACAATACTTAAAGAAATTCTTATCAAATTTACAATACTGAATGAACTGACTGACTCCTTTGCGCGCATCGGCGTACGGATAAACTTGGACAAAACCAAGGTCATGTTCAATGAACATGCTCTACCGGAACTCAAAGTTGTTCAAAAATATGTAGGTATACCTCGGGCAGACATTGCAGTTAGGTGGAACCAGCTTTGAGGACGAGGTAATTAGGAATAGTCAGGCTTCAGATGGTCGATCCCACAGTGCCTAAAGACGAAAATCTTTAATCAGAGCGTTCTACCGGTTATGATATACGTAGCTAAAATGTGGACACTTACGGTACGGCTAGTCCACAAGCTAAAGATCGTTCAGCAATCATATCGAAAGGGCTTTGCTCGGGTCTCTCTGTCTTATTCGAAATGTGGTGATCTGGCAGAGAACCCAAGTTATCCACAGCTCACCGATTTAATAAATTGAAGGGGTATCGTTCTAGCTACATCAGCCGCAGAATCAATAATCAATAAATCTCTATGTGGTTTGAATCCTTAGGGAAGTAAGAACGAGATTTTGCAACATGTTCTACCGAAACCGATGGCAGTTTACGGCGCTTTTAATTTACTTACAATTTACATTTTCAATTTAATCAAATATGTTATATTATTAAATAAGGAAAACTAAAACATAAAATAGGTAGATATAAGTATTCATGAATTAATCATGTTCAGATTTCCATTATTTCGTATTTCATAGAAAATAATGTTTGATTTTTGGTATAGAAAAATGCTAACTAAAAATGTATCTATAGGTTAATAACCATTTCTAAATAATTAGTGTGGCCTCAACGTGTACTTATATTTTCCACCATAATTTATAAATTCAAATAAATTTGTTTCATATTTTATTTTAACCGTGTAAAGTTACGTTCTATAAAACAGAAGACGAAATGTCACTAGCTAGTGATGGAGGTATAGTGCTATTAAAGTTTCGATAATATCTAAATATAGTAAGCTGAAAAGTAAAATAATTTTAAATGGAAATGGATAGTTTCTTGAGAAAATATTTCGACAAAGAGTAAAGAAAGGTAATTTTTTTTATAGTGCAAACGGGCCATTATTATCACTTAGGAAACAGTTAAATAACTTTCTCCTTAGCTGTTGTGTAATGGTCGTTGTGGCCTCTCTCATCCTTTCTTTCCTATTCTATATTACCTTCGAGTACTGTTTTACGTAATGGGGGTTGAAGGCAGTTCAGGGAGTGGTGGATATTGCTCACCCGACAAGAGCAAACCTCTTTAGAATTAATGAATATGAAATTTTGCGATATTGACTTGTGGTAGAGTATATCTTCTAGCTAAAAATATTTAGTAGCTGAAAATTTTACCCAAAATATGGATAGTATTGCTGCCCACCAATTGTGAACCATTAATTACGAGAGTACCTACACTAAAGAACTTACGTCGACACTAAGTTATTTTCCTAGTGACACTACGTAGTGCAGATACGCTTACTTTGCATAAATGTAAGATTCGCGATGGGCATTTGTCTTCTACTTTCATCGATATTCACAATTTGACTATAGAGCAGCCCTAGCCCGCCGATGTCAAAACGCGTGAACAGGGGTAGCGGATCAACCGCCAAACCGCAGTTTGAACGCCGCGCCCCGCGCCGCGTTCGTAGTGTGAACAGGGGTAGCGGTTTGACGGCGGTTTGATGGCGGTTAAACGTCAATCTGAAGGAAGCCTATTATCACATTATTTTATACCCCTTCGATCAAAAATTGTACATTGGAGTGACGGAATATAAAAGTGACTCATGTATAAAACTGTTTTGGCATTATTGTGTTTACAAAATTACTACCTTTCAGAAAAAACTCTGGTTTTGTACCTGTTTTGTTTTTTTTTATACATTCATCTACTCGTCTCTGGAATCGCTTGATATTGTAAGTATGTCTTTTATATACCATTAAGGTGGCAAGCAAGCCAACGGCCCGCCTGATGTTAAGCGATTACCTAATTGGCGATATAATTATATGTCTAATTGTCTGTGATTTTCTTCAAGGATGTTTGGTACACACTTAACCGATCCGTGTCAGTAAAATATGCAGGCTTGCCACATTTATTATTTTAATTATTCCAGGAAACCACTGTAGGTACTCGTATTCGTCGAGGTATTGGAATCAAATTAAAAACTATTTCTATGTTACACCAAATCATAACAAGCATTTTATCTAATCTAAACTAATATTATAAGTTTAGATTGGATAAAATGGTTGGTTTGTTTGTTTGTTTGAACGCGCTAATCTCAGGAACTACTGGTCCGAATTGAAAAATTATTTTTGTGTTGAATAGACCATTTATCGAGGAAGGCTTTAGGCTACTATTAGGCTTTAGGCTTTAGGCTATATTATAACATCACGCTGCAACTATTAGGAGCGAAGAAATAATTGAAAATGTAAAAAAAAAACGGGGTAAAAATAACTATTCCACGCGGACGAAGTCGCGAGCACCACTAGTTAGGTATATCTACGAGTACTTGATCGAAGCTCTCTGTCTAAGCGTATCTTTTATTAAGTACTTACCTACATCAAATAGGTAGATATTCGCACCTAAGTATTAATTAGAAAACGCGTTTGCTTATCGTGCATAGTTGTGTGCGTCATTTATGAAGCATGTTTTGACACGCGCTTGCATTGTGTCATGCCTGTCAAAAATAATTTGACACAATGCGAATGGAAAAGCATGAAAGACATGTCACTACACGTGCGTGTACTGGTAATGAAACCCAAGCATTCCAGACATGATTAATTACGTATTTGATTGTATCACTATGTAAACAACCAGAGTTTTATATTCGATACAACATTGACATTGCTTCATAGTGCCACATATAGCATAATGGCTGCGCCTGGTCTGATGAACGGTGATATAAACAACCCAAGACTTGCCATATAAACTTACTTAGACACTTTTTTTTTGTAAATAAATACATATTATTCATACTAAACACCTCAGACCAATACAAACAGAGAAGTTCATGAACACAAATGTTTGTACTGTGCGGGATCGCACCCACGACCATTGGCTCAGAAGGCAGAGGTCAGTTTTACTGAATTGTAGCAGAGATTTCAGCAATATCATTTAAAATTTTGTTAGCTCTGCGCAGTTTCGATTCTAGTTGCTTAGTTGCTCATGACGGACATATTAGTCTTTATCTATCTAGTAATTATGAGACTATCCGTATGTTATGCTTTATATGGCAACATTGTACAGAGGGTAATATGCCCAGTTTATGCCTATCCAGCTGGTAACCACTAATTTACCACGATCTTACGATTTTACCCGCTAATACAATCTTAATTGCGAACTAATTCAATTATGAGCAACTTAAACATTATTTTCCTCAAAGCGCAGTTTCATTTAAAACCAATTAAATATGGAGAAGATTCTAATCGATCGAGATGAAAAAACTGCACGGATCGCTTTCGGAAGCGCGCTCCGTGAAGCAAAATTGAATGGATGGACGTGAGTTATGCCAAAATAGGCTTTATAGCTATAGTCGTAGAGTCTATACGAGGTATGGAGCAGATAGCTCGTAAGAAATGTCTAATTACTAGTCTAGAATTCGTGGATGGTGTAAAAAGAAGTTCTTACTGTAGACATAGTTTCCGTTTGCGTCTTTTTTTGCTGGAATATGTAACAGGACTAAAGAGGTTACCTGATGGTAAGCAAGACCATGACAGCCGCTATGCTTTGCCATTTTAGTACTGTCTTACTCTCCTCACTGAATTCAGGTCACTATGGACAAGCTTCAAAGAGAATATGGGTGGTGGAGGTGGGGTTTCGCGGACGGGTCCGACCTGACTTGTGCTTGTGGGTTTTCCCCTCAAACCATGGCTCACCTCGCGGCCTGCCCGGCGTGCCCATCGAGTTGTACGCGGGACGAGCTGATGAGGGCGTCTAGGAGGGCGGTTCGTGTGGCTGAATATTGGGCGGAACTTGTTTAGATTGCCATCGACACGATAAGAAGAAGAAAGAAATTATCCAAGGTAGGAGATATTTAAGTGAAAAAATGTATTTGCAAACATAGGTCCTTTTTTTTCTAAGCGACTGCGATGATATAATGTGGCCTTATCATCATCACTGGGCTGTGGGGGGAGCAGGAGGCTGAGTAGTAATTTCTTGACAAATAAGCCCAGTAAACATTTGCTAAGTCAGTCAGTTAAACAATTATTTACATCTGCAGAAACCAAACCCAATGGTTTTGGTGGTTACCAAATAAACCATGCCGAGCCAGTCAAGCATGCTATAAGGAACGGGGTAGGCGTCCTGGATTGTAATCCCGGGTCGGGTCAGCTTAGGACTGGGTTTCTTTTGCGTGGAAATTAATTACTCAATCCTAGTCTAGAGCAGTCACACTTTTACTAATGCCGGAACGGAATTCAAGAGAAGCCCCTATGTTCATGACACGAATGCTTCACAAATCGTCATAATGAGTGTCACTTACCAACCCCACATACTTTAAGGTGACAGAACATTGCTAAGTTAATTGCTTGTGTTTCGCAGTAAGTATAATCATAATCGCTCAATTTCATAGAGTATTTGTACCAGTTTTTTTTTCTGTCTAGCGTCTCCTGCAAACGTCCACTGCTGGACACTGGGGGGGAGGCCAATAACTAATGTCATTTGGGGGGGATTTGCCTTATTGCCTCACCACGCTTGGCAGACGGGTTGGTGATCGCTGTAGGTTTTATTTGGATCCAGATGAACATTGCTACCCGTTTCCTGATATTCTCTTAGTCATCTTCTACTATAAATATTACATGTTCACCGGAGATAATGCTACCCAATGGTGAAAGAAATTTTCGAGTCATCAAGTATTTTCAGAGCTTAGGAAGAAAGGTTTGATTGTATCTTTTTTTTTAAAATAAATATCAGACAACATCACATACATTGCTCCGATCCCAAAGTAAGTAGCTTAAGCACTAGTGTTATGGGTATCAGAACAACGAAGGTACCACAAATAAATACTTAAATACAAATATTAACACCCATTTGTTTGAATTGTATAATTCAAACAAACAATCAAACCTTTCTTCAGTATAGATATTAGATATACTAATAGATACCTATACAAATTGATTATATTCCAGTTTGTATAATATATCATACAGTAAGCTTCATACAAAGTTGCATGGTTAAAGATCCACTTGACGTATACTTAGGTGTCGTTACTAACTACTCTGTTGCATCAGAAACGAGTTGGGCTTGAAGAAAGTATGCGCTCCAGAAAGCGGCTGAGAAATGTAGCGGCAAGTCAACGTCAGTCTTTAGGTATAAAATTATTCGTTAAGTATGGTTTCCGGATCCCGTGGGCGTCGTAAGGGATGGGGATGTAAGGGAGCGACCTATCACCTTTTCGCTTCAAGCCATCCTCACCTGCCCGTGGTGCATCCTGCCGAACAACAAACGAGGCTCTGGCAAACCGACTGGTGGCGGTATAATAATCACGATACAAGGCGTAGTTAAATACCACAGGCCGATGACGGGCAGTAGCGTCACCGGAGCGAGAAGCTACGCCTTGCGATCGTCAACCCGCCTGCCCAGCGTGGCGATTATGCGTATATCCTCCAGATGCTTGCCCTAAGTGGCGAACAACTGGAGAGATGTTCGCCAATGAGCCACTGAGCCTGTCATATCTATGATGTTACAACTATCTATGTGTAAAAAAAAAAAAAATGTTACAACTATTAAATTACAAGATCTATTTATATCAACTGTTTACAAATCCATGTATTTTTCTAAAGCGGCTTCTTTATTCATTGTTGTGATGTAAATAAAATAATCACCAGCCTGTATCACAGACCTACAATGAACATAGTGAGTTTGCCAAAATTACAAGCCATTTTGTTGTCAAAACGGACAAAAGACTGGCCGTGACCATTGTGCCAACAACGTTATTTTATTATCCGTATTTTGCGAATTTCATTAGTTGAATGAGAACGTTATTCGATAATGTATGCACATACACATAATCTATAAATAGAATGATGTTTTTTTATCAGGGAAAATCAAGAAACTGCCGGACGGGCTGATCGTATTGAGCTGCCCGTCAGGGGAAGGACCTCCATCCTATAGAATGCCGCAGCCAAATGACTTCCTGGTCGTGTTTCTGCTGGTGAGTAGGGTCTCCGGAGCTCGTAGGGGGTTAGGGTTGGGCCGGCATGGCAGTGGCAACTGACAGGTAACTAACCAGTTACTTGCCAGTTGTCACAGCGACTTGGGCTTCTCTTTGGCTTTCCATCAGGCGTAGAGAAGCCATTATGTCGAACTACTATAAAAAAAAACTAAATTTTTAACCAATTATGATTTTGTTTTCACTGTTCATAATGTTATGTTTGGTCTATTTTACGATAAACAAGAACAGCAATTTTTAGCAAATAAAAAACCGACTTCAATTTGGTGACAATAATGGGACCTTAAAGGAAGCAAAAAAAATTTTAAATCGGTTCACAATTCACAGAGATAAATATGGTAACCAACATAATATAACAAAAAAAAGAAAAATAATATTCAATCGAATTGAGACCCTCCTCCTTTTTTGAAATCGGTTAAAAAATTTGTAAGTACACAAAAATATTTACACATTTGCTTCAGGATCGACCAAAAAATAATAAGAAATAAGAAACGTTTATTATTTTTGGAAATCACAACATATACAGTAAAAGCACTTTCGCATTTAAACACAAACAAAGATAAAACATATAGGTAATTAAAAAGATAACATTAAACCGGACACTGCCGTAGGTACTACTCAACAAATACTCCATCCCAATACATTTGAAATTTATTTCCTTGGGTAGAAGTTGTCACATAACCCAGAAATCGACCAGTGCCAATCACGCAAGACCGTATATCTTGATAGACGCTGGGTCCTGTGTAATCACAGAACTGTGGCCATTACAGCAGTTGTAAGGCCCGTCGCTCACGCAACCGGTTCTGAAACGGTTAACCAACAGACCACAGTGAAAAGTGCAAATTGTCATACGGTCGCCAATGGTCAAAATAATAGAATGTAGGGGTCAGTTTAGGATCGACAACAAGCTTACGGTCTGCCTGATGTGGAGCGGTCACTGCAGCCTACAAACGCCTGCAACACCAAGGGTGTCAACCCCTGGTGTGGTCCCTAATCCCATACCCCTGTGGGTACGTAAACAAAGTCAATTTTGTTTTAAACTATGTAATGATAATACCATCTGTGTACAATTTTTTATGCTGAACGTACCTTTTAATATTATGCACATTTTAACCGACTTCAAAAAAAGGAGGAGGTTCTCAATTCTTCTGTATGTATAATATTTTTCTTGTCATTCTCCAGTTTTGACTATATCCAACCGTTTGACATGTTGCTCATCTTAATCTTAACTAATATTATAAAGCTGAAGAGTTTGTTTGAACGCGCTAATCTCAGGAACGACTGGTCCGAATTGAAAAATTCTTTTTGTGTTGAATAGACCACTTATTGAGGAAGGCTTTAGGCTATATAACATCACGCTGCAACTATTAGGGGCGAAGAAATAATGGAAAATGTAAAAAAAAACGGGGAAAAAATAACTATTCCACGCGGACGAAGTCGCGAGCACAGCTAGTTTGACACAAAGGTTTAAACCTCTAGTACACGTTTTTGTGCCATTGCGAGCTGTCCCCTCTACTTACAGTGAGCGACGCGCCTAACATGCGTGTGCGCAGCGCAGTGAAATGCATTTAATAGCCGCTCGGGGGCAGTGAAAGTGTGCTGCACTCGCGGACGACTCTCGTGCATTCGCGGTAGCCACCGATCTGCGATGATGGATAGAGCGGGTTGTTGCGGGATCGCCATAATGATAGCCATAGATTAGCCATGACGCGAAACCACGTCACCTTTCATGGATTCGGTGTCGTTGAGCCAAGGGTCGTGGGTTCGATTCCCGCACAGTACAAACATTTGTGTTCATTGAACATGTCTGTTTGTATTGGTCTGAGTGTTTTCTATGTATAATATGTATTTATTTAAAATATATATATATATATATATAGTTTGGGGCTAAGTGGCGCTATGTGGCCTAGCGTGGCATGTCTAACCTTCTCACCTAATACAATAATGACAACCGATAACTAAGATATTTGGACCATTCTGAGTGCTAACAACAACTTGAATACATGATTTGCCAACATAAAATTGAAATAATGTGCTTCAGATCATTTTCACTACTTAGAATGCTATAATATTTGCCGCTGATTGTACAATGTATTAATATTAATACAAATACAATACATAGTAACAGTCCTACAAGACCGCCTTACATGAAGTTACTCCAAGAAGAGAAGCCCAAGTCGCTGTGACAACGGGCAAGTAACTGGTCAGTTACTTGTCAGTTGCCACCGCCATGCCGGCCCAACCCTAACCCCCCACGAGCTCCGGAAACCCTACTCACCGGCAGAAACACGACCCAGAGGTCATTTGACTGCGGTATTCTATATGTTTAAACATAGGTAATCTTAAGGTAGTTCTTTAGTAGTTTTTTTTCGCGAAAGCGGTTACTTAAATGTTTACGCGAAAGAGGTTACCTACTCTTTCGCGCAAAAACTACTGAACGGACTTGAATGAAACATTACATATTGAATAGGTCAGGATTGACATTACGATTGCATGATTGATATGACCCAATATGACCATTTCACATACCGATATTCACACGAACAAAGCCGCGGGCTGCAAATAGTATCTATATGTCCTAACCTAACGATCACACTAAAGAAGGGGAGCATACCTCGCTTACTCCGTTGAATGAAACGCCTCAAAGAGAAGCTACACAGCGATTTCCGGTTTACGGCGCGGAATCCGGAGAGAGTAGTTTTAATACACATCCAATTATTTAAAGACATAAAAGAACTCTTATTGTCGAGTAATGTCAAGCTAATGTGCTGTGAAACGTAAAGTTGTCGCAGTAAAAGCTATAATAAAACCATAAATAACCATCGACAAAGCCTTAAAACGGAAAGTGGGTTCGACTGTACTGTTATGTGTGCTCCTTTGAGAAAGAGGACAGGATATGTCTAAGTAACCATATCATCATCATCATCGGCCTATCGTAGTCCACTGCTGGACGTAGGCCTCTCCAGTTGTTCGCCACCTATTTTTTTTTTTTATAGTTTCTCGACATAATGGCTTCCCTACGCCTGATGGAAAGCGAAAGAGAGGCCCAAGTCGCTGTGACAACTGGCAAGTAACTAGTCAGCTACCTGTCAGTTGTCACTGCCATGCCGGCCCAACCCTAACCCCCCACGAGCTCCGGACACCCTACTTACCAGCAGAAACACAACCCGAAGGTCATTTGGCTGCGGTATTTTATAGGGTGGAGGTCCTTCCCCTGACGGGCAGCTCAATTCGAGCGAAGATTCTTATAACTTATTGGGGCAAACACCTGGCTTTATCCATAAATCGTCACGCTGCGCAGGCAGGTTGGCGATCGCAGGGCGTAACTCCACGCTCCGGTGACGCTGCTGCGCGTCATCGGCCTGTGGGATTTAGCTACGCCGTCATGATTATACCGCCGCCAGTCGGTTGCCAGATCCTTGTTCGTTAGTCAGCAGGATGCACCACGGGACGGTGGCTTGAATCGAAAAGATGATAAATAAAATATATCAAATAAATAAATAAACATCCCTATTTTATTGCTATTTTTGGCAGCGAACAAGCAAGTCTGATGTTAAACAGTAAGTAACCACTGCTTATGGACATCAGCAATGCTCAAGCACAGCCATGCCTGTTGCCTACCGCGAGGAAAGATCTCAGGAAATAAACTTTAGAAAACCATGAAAGTATTAAGTACATACTACGTAGTATTAAATTAAACGCCCTTTTCTTCGATTACAACACCTTTTTATTCGCTCTTCAACTTATTTTCACAACTTACAAGATACAAGTCACAGCATAAGTATTTGAACCCGTTGACAGTCCGTGTTCGCGTTCGGATAACCAATCACAATCGTCCCGTACGTTCGGAAATCCAAGCGTGAATATGATTGAATGTTAAAGTAAATGATTTTTAAAAAGATAAAGACATGACTTGGAAAATAATCTAACAGTCGGCCATCCTATTTGAGGAATGTCCCCATTCCAATTCAAAGTTCGGCCATTCTAGCTTAGGTATCTCCGCATACCTACCTAGAAATATGCATACAGTTATAATCACTTCACTAAATCATAATGAGCACAATAAACTGGCTTTTACATAATAATACAACAAGATTGATATCTTTCTACTAATATTCTACCAACAATAGTGACATTTTTCCCCATTATGTTCTAATAAAGACATTGACATTTTTCTATTAATTTTCTAATAACCACATAGACATCTTTTCTGTTTTAATAACAATATTGGCATCTTCCTATCAATGATAAAATAACAACATAGACAGTATTCTAATAACAATATTGACATCTTCTTATCAATGATAAAATGACAACATAGACAGTATTCTAATAACAATATTGACATCTTCCTTTCAATGATAGAATAACAACATAGTGTTCTAATAACAATATTGACATCTTCCTTTCAATGATAAAATAACAACATAGACAGTGTTCTAATAACAATGACATCTTCCTTTCAATGATAAAATAACAACATAGACAGTGTTCTAATAACAATGACATCTTCCTTTCAATGATAAAATAACAACATAGACAGTGTTCTAATAACAATGACATCTTCCTTTCAATGATAAAATAACAACATAGACAGTGTTCTAATAACAATGACATCTTCCTTTCAATGATAAAATAACAACATAGACAGTGTTCTAATAACAATGACATCTTCCTTTCAATGATAAAATAACAACATAGACAGTGTTCTAATAACAATGACATCTTCCTTTCAATGATAAAATAACAACATAGACAGTGTTCTAATAACAATGACATCTTCCTTCCAATGATAAAATAACAACATAAACAGTGTTCTAATAACAATATTGACATTTTCCTATAAATGTTCTAATGACAATATTGAGATCTTTTTATTAATATTCTAATACACTTATTCTATAACTATTATATATTCACACTATGATTTTCTATTCAAGCATGTTAGACGAAGTTTTAACAGTTTTTTTTTGGGTATTGTTTGGCGAGCAATAAAGAATTATCTATCATTTCTTTAAACTACAGCTATCTTATACATTGACACATAAATTATGTAAGTATTTATTTTCTTAATTTCTAAGGGTCTTATATTCAAAACAGCTCTTTGGCACATACATAGTTCAAATATAGTATTGAAATACGATATTATACTATAGATATCTTTTACATTGGCATACAAATTGGGGCATTAGTAATTAGTTTCTTATTTCCAAAGATCTTAAAATTCTGAAAAGCTCTTTGTCTATCAGTAGATTAATATGGCATTAAAATAAGACACAATATAGCATTACAAAAGGGTCAGCAAAAAGCTCAATGTTTCTTCATTTGCCAATGGTGTGTGCAATCATCTGGACGTGTTCTGCACGATCATGGGGTCCAGTTGGTACCATCAGCCACATCCGGAGTGCTCCCTGTAATATCCCACAGTCAACGTTGCATCGTGAGCCATAACCTGTAATATCATGTTATTATATTAGTGTTAGTACCATTTGCCACCATTGGGTCACAGCCTGAGATATTATGTCATTTGGTTGGCACCATTTGCCATCTTCGGGACACAGCCTGCAACATTATGTGGTAGAGTTTGTACCGTTTGCCACCGTCGGGACGAGGCCTGCAACATTAGGCATCACAGTTTGTACCGTTTGCCACCGTCGGGACACGGCCTGCAACGTTAGGCATCACAGTTTGTACCGTTTGCCACCGTCGGGACACGGCCTGCAACGTTAGGCATCACAGTTTGTACCGTTTGCCACCGTCGGGACACGGCCTGCAACGTTAAGCATCACAGTTTGTACCGTTTGCCACCGTCGGGACACGGCCTGCAACGTTAGGCATCACAGTTTGTACCGTTTGCCACCGTCGGGACACTGCCTGCAACATTAGACAGTAGAGTTTATATCGTTTGCCACCCTCGGGACACGGCCTGCTCCACTAAACAGTAAAGTTTATACTGTTTGCCACCCTCGGGCCACGGCCTGCACCAATAGACATTAAAGTTTATACCGTTTGCCACCCTCGGGACACGGCCTGCACCATTAGACATTTAAGTTTATACCGTTTGCCACCCTCGGGACACGGCCTGCACCATTAGACATTTAAGTTTATACCGTTTGCCACCCTCGGGACACGGCCTGCACCATTAGTAAAGTTTATACCGTTTGCCACCCTCGGGACACGGCCTGCACCATTAGACATTTAAGTTTATACCGTTTGCCACCCTCGGGACACGGCCTGCACCATTAGTAAAGTTTATACCGTTTGCCACACTCGGGACACGGCCTGCACCATTAGAAGGACTTATGTGTGGGGGGGATACAATTTGTGTACATATAATTTACTTGGCACTAACATGACTAGACAAGCACTTCTCTTTGAACTTTACAATTTACTCCTTCTCCTCCTCACTTACACTAGAACTGCTCTCACTTGGGCTAGTTCCATGTGGAGGATTGGAACATGATCCATGGTTTTTATTTGGTCTGCAATATATATATAACTGAATTTGTCCTGACCAGCTGACATTAGGAACACATTCCTTACTTTTCACAAAAAGGTAAACTCCTTGAATCACACTAAACTTCCCTCCATTTTTCAGACACACATTTCTAGGTGTAAATAAGTTAAAGTCATTACTACCAGAATGTAATGAAATATAGCCAATCCCATGTAAAATACAATCTTGAGCACAATTGTCACAGTATAACTTCAAGTTAGAGTCGGTTATTAGCACTATTATGTACTGATGGTAGTTCTGTAAGCGACTCTCAAAACATCTGTACCAAATAGATCATCATTGATAAATGTAAACACAAATATTAGCATTTACCTACAGCATATACCTCAATATCCCTCATGAAACCTAAAGGAACCTAGAGCAAATCCTTTAATTACAGGGGGACTGTAATTGTGCATTTAGACCCAACTTATTTCATAAAAGTATACATTGAATACCAAAATCTATATAAGCTGACCTGACACCTCAATACCATTAAGTTTAGCAGTTTAGACATATTTACAATTCCGTTGAGCTTTAGTGATGATCAGACAAACCTTTTTTTTAGTCTGTTTTTTTTTTAATGCCTTTAACACTAGTATTCTGCATAGAAAGATTATTGCCATGCAAACAATCCTGGGCTGTATGGTCTAGTAGTGAACATTTATCACATTTTCTTATAGGTTTTGAACACATGTGGACAGTATGCCCGAGTTCGGAGCAATTGTAACAACGGACACTCCCGTTATGAAATTTATTCCGTGTATTGCTAACAGTGTCATGATTCATTATTATCCTACTATAACCCTGTATTTGTTTTGTAGGACTAATAGTTTTCTTAGCAATGCGGCGCAAATATTGAAGTAACAGTGTAGGTTTCCTAAAAGTAGAGCCTTGTGCATTTCAACGTACATTATTATCATATATACCATTTATAATACAATCAACTGCATCCCGTCCTCTAATAGGTATTACACATTTTTACAAGCCCAGCTTTATCATGATAGTATTCTTCCAGTGATTCATCCCTACCACTTTTCCTTTCTAGTATTTCATACAATCTATCGGCGTAATTTGTAGGATTGGGTATCAACATGCTCAACAGGTTACCAGAACACATTGTTGAACCGCCCATTCATAAATTCAAATCATACATGAAGTCCTTACTTATAAAAAGGGGCCATTATAGAGTAGAAGATTTCCTCAACGACGACATCTCTTGGACTGCTGTTTCGTAGTAAACTTTGTTGCATTGTATAGACTCAACTTTTATTTTGCATTGTTTAACTTTAAAATATTTAAAAATGTTGTAACACCAAAACATGGAACAATTGGCGACTTAAAAAGAGTAACTACAGAGTTTCTTGCCGTTTCTTCTCGATAGAAATCTACTTTCCGAACACGGCGGTAGCTTCTTTTAAATTGCTTTTATTCACATTTTTACATTACTTTTTACATTTGTACATTATTTTTTTTTTACTTGACGATTCATAAGTGCTTATTTTAAGTCTATGTAAATAAAGGTATTTTGAATTTGAACTGTGAGATCCATATCTCTTCCGTTTATTGGCAGAACAGTATTTTTGACGTGACTTGCTCTTATCACATAAAGAACTGTCGGATGACAAACCATCACTAATGCTGGAACCCCCGTCAGCACAATAATCCTCCAAGCCTGATGAGGATGAAGTCTTGCCACACTGTCCACGTGCATTTTGTGATAAATTATGATGTCGCCTTCTTTTTGCATGATATTGGGGATTAGACAAATAGGGCCGTTGACCGACTCCGAAAAACCGCTCCACAACAATCTCAAGCATCCAATTTAGCCAAAATATAGGTACACTATTTCTTCAAAAAAGAAAGCCTTCGATGAGAAAATGCAATTTCAATTTAATTTTTTTAAAGTTGGAGCCAAAACGCCCCAAGCGTCATGGCGTCCACTTTGACGTCAGTTCTATGACGTTTGGTCGTAAACATTGATAAATAGTATGAGGTAAAACAATAAATCAGTTATTACTTCATTTAGAAATGGATCAGAAAGTGTATAAGTGGTGTGCTGTCCCTCAGCGCATCAATACGTCCAAAACAAGTCCCAACAAACTTTTCGTCAATGTGCCACACAACAAAAACACCAGTCATCAGTGGCTGAATCTTGCACGGCGAGATCCCAAAGCATACAATCTGAATTCCCCTATTCACCTTTGTAAAGATCATTTTGATGTAAGCATCAACCTGATTTAACATTAAATAGCGAGCCGCTGCGTGACCTTCTTTATTTTAGAATGACAAGTATATCCTCTCTAGGAGGCCAGACTCAATGAGTATTTCACCTCCAGTTACCCACCCAAGGCTATGGAGAACTATATGGAATATCATTTGATGGGTTCGGTGACGAAAGCTCGCCTGATACCAGGGTGTGTACTCACGAAAATCCGAATGCCAACCTGATAGAAGGAAACGACTAGCTACCACAGAATGAAGATCTAGAAGAGAAAGCAGCACAACATTCATAGCCCGAAAGCACAGCCGGAACTTCAGGCACTTCTCCTTTCTAGATTCAAGATTATTAATTGGAATACATGTTGTTATACTAATAATAGAAATATATTCATTGCAGCATGCTCACAAATGTGTAAGTGTGTCCGTCTGCACCATCTTATGCTTAAGCCGGCAAAGTCAATGTGAATGTGAATGGGTGTGCGGGCCACTACCAACTCATTCATCTAACGACACAAAAATTTAATCTCACGAATAAATTCAAAATGCTTCAATGCACTCAAGTAAAGTGTCCAAAAATATATTTAGCAAAAATACTTCCTAAGTACTCACTCATTAGTCTCAAGTACTTTAGTTGTATACTTAACCTACCTTATATTTATAATGTGATTGCTTTTCAGGTACTCATAAAGAAATACACACTAGTGTGACATCTGGGATTAAACTTTCCTAGACTGAGGCACGGGAAACCAAACAAATTGCTGGTTTAAGAATTCATATAGAGAGTGATTCATCGCTTAAGGGAATTTAATATGTTAAAGCCACATGCATGTGTAAATCACAATTTAAATAAAGTACCTACTTGATGAAGCTATTACCATTACCAGTGGCTAGATAAATTTTACAAGTCTCCCTAATTAAGCTGGTAAAATTTAAATGTAAATTTTAAATAGATAATACAAATTTAAATTATTATGTTTGTTTCACCTATGAACAACTAAATAACACTTTTGACACAATACAGGGTATACCTACCTTGTCCCTCCTTAAGGAGACTAAACTTTGAATAAAATTTTAAACATATTTTGTCAGTCTATAGCTCACCTCACCCTGTCTGTTTAATTTATCCTCTACCCTAAGGTTGCCTGGAAGAGATCGCTTGGAGCGATAAGGCCGCCTAATTGTACAACTAATGTCCATTTTACTAGTTTTAAGTTGATTGTATGGTGTGCAATAAAGTATATCTATCTATCTATCTATTTATCATCATGTAACACTTATAACATCTACATTTTCAGTTTCACTATAGTTCCAATGAGCAACACAAAAGTAGGTTTTATGAAGACCTGATAAATACATTTGTAGCTGTATTCTGTGCATAACATCTTTTGGTTGGTTTACCATTCAGTATGTAACTAT
Source organism: Conogethes punctiferalis (assembly GCA_031163375.1). Classification (NCBI taxonomy): domain Eukaryota; kingdom Metazoa; phylum Arthropoda; class Insecta; order Lepidoptera; family Crambidae; genus Conogethes; species Conogethes punctiferalis. The sequence continues at coordinate 18,902,497 of CM062082.1, read as the reverse complement.
TGTAAGTCTTTGCTCTTATTGGACACTTTATTTCCATTATGCACTCATCAGTCATCCATCACAGATTTCATCTGGGGACCCCATATCCTGCACCTGACCATGCACAGATTTCCATCACGTTTCAACTGCACACAACTAACAGCATCATACCCATATATGATGGTCTGGAGGATATTGCAGTCTTGACATTTCCAAATTCTGCCGAACAGAAGTCCCTGTTGGATGCGAGGAACTCTCCCAACATCACCACATCAACTCTGGGCAAATTTGAGCCGCTAGCTTTGATAAATCCTTGTACCATAACTGAATTTTGTTCTTGATAAAACAAAACTAAACAATAAATTAACAGCTATTACAAAACACTCAATAAAAGGAAGTAAGAGACACAAACAAAATACAAATATTAATCACAGCATTAATAAAATCAAGACTGTACTATTACAGTGCTTAACACTATTGTTAAGCACAATTAGATTAAAGTCAGTTCACAATTAATTAATTGTATAAATGTATTAGATGTAATAACTTGGATTATGGATAATATAGGTAGGTACCTATTCAACTTCTCTTGATAAAGATACCAGTATGTAGGTATCTTGCAAATGGAGTACCTACCCAAAATTGGCAATGCTTGTTTTGTTGTCATAAGTATTTGATGCAAGAAACTAATGAATCATTCATCACCATGAACACAATTATTTATGAACTAAACACGTAAAGAATATAAAGATTCGTACAATTACCGAATATATTATTTTATTCGTGCTCTTGTTAGGATACCGGTATGTAGGTACCTTGCAAATGGCGTACCCGAAATTGGCAATGCTTGTTTTGTCGTCATAAGTAGTTGATGCAAGAAACTAATGAAACATTCATCACCATGAACACAAGTATTTATTAACTAAACACTTATAAAGTAGAAAGATTCGTCCAATTAACAAATGTACTTACTCGTTCGCCAAATTATAGCCCGTTTACACTCGCGTGCGAGTGACGAGGCGAGGCGCGAGGCGAGCGACGAGGCGAGAGTGTGAACACTCGCTCGCGCCTCGCCTCGCGCCTCGCCTCGTCACTCGCAGCGCTCGCGTCGCGAGCGGTTTTTTGGTCACGAGTCAAAGGGCCTCGCGACGAACGCGAGCGGGGTGTTTACACTCGCGCTCTCGCTTCATTCGCGGTTCAGCGTTGTGCCGCGCAGGTCGTTAAAATGGATTAGTCTTATGAGGAAACATTTAGATTTATAGGAGCATTTCAAAGGGAACCAATAGGCTATTATGGCTAAAAATTTTTAATTTGTCCGTCTTTTAGCTTATTCATAAATAAAAGACACGTATTTTTCCTTTTTTCAATTAAATAAACAATACCAAAGATACAAGGCATCAAAAGTTAGGAGTGGGAGTCTTTGACGTAACTCGCTCCCGTAAAAATGGCTCACCGAGTGACGTCACGCGTAATTTCAACGGGCTATAACTTTGTAAGTTTTAGTCTAATTTACAAATAAAAAAATACGTGTCTTTTATTTTTGAATAAGCTAAAAGACGGACTAATTACAATTTTTAGCCATAATAGCCTATTCTGTGGAACCCAAAAATAAATACCATAAAATGAACCAAAAAGTAAACGATGCGTGGAAGAGGTTGTCATTACAAATGAAATGAATAGACCTTTAATTGATTTAAAACATAAGACATTTTACTTTTTTATTTGTATTTAATGTGTGTAGTTCAATAAACCATGACTTGTTGCCGCTAACATTTCGACGTCCTCCATTGTCGCGAGCTCAAAGACAACTGAACTCGTGACGAGAGTGTAAACACCAAGCTCGTTTCGGGGGGCGTGGCGCGAGTCACGAGGCGAGGTAGGAGGCGAGTCGCGAGGCGAGAGTGTAAATGGGGTATCAAAATTTCAAAGCACAGAATTTCAATCACGCGTCAACACAGTTATTTAAATGAATAAACTTGATACGTACCAGTGAAGGTTCTTACCACTTCTGAACTATTAAATTAAACGCCCTTTTCTTCGATTACAACACCTTTTTATTCGCTCTTCAACTTATTTTCACAACTTACAAGATACAAGTCACAGCATAAGTATTTGAACCCGTTGACAGTCCGTGTTCGCGTTCGGATAACCAATCACAATCGTCCCGTACGTTCGGAAATCCAAGCGTGAATATGATTGAATGTTAAAGTAAATGATTTTTAAAAAGATAAAGACATGACTTGGAAAATAATCTAACAGTAGAAAACCAACAGTGATTTGCATCGTAAAGTGACAACTGTCACATTTCGGGATCCATCGGTGTACTCGTATACTCGTAGGTATAGCCAAAATAATCTAAACGATCATTCTGGCTTGGATGGTATGGAGGTGGCAGCTGATAAATTATTGATTACGTTACTTGCCCCATGTCACTGAAATTTGACTTTTGAGGGTTTTCAGAAAAAAAAAAGATACCAGATGGCACCACATAGACAGCAGGTCCAACTGTAACGTAATTTGTTCATTTTGACATGACACTGACATTTGCATAGCAACTGACCAATCACATGATAGCTAGACCGCAGGGCTACATGACGCCATCTTTCGGATATCTCATTTTGAAACATCCTCATTACTAGCACTGTTCGAATACCAAAGGTCTTTTTTCAATCCTTTGACGTATAAAAATATCGTCATAGGATGTTCCTGATAGTAATAACTGCTATAATAGTAGATAACTTTTGTGCTAATCAGTGACATTGCACAGCGCATAAATTATTATACAGAAAAACCATATCACAATAGTTTTCTTAATATTTTCCTATTACATAATGTACATGTATAATAAATTTCATCATACGAACTTCCGTTTTCCTTCCAAGAAATCAAACTTTTAACTAATGAGGTAGTATTGTAGTGTTCAGAGAATAGATTAGAGGGTCTGGGTTCGAATCCCGGAAGGAGAAACAAACAAATTTCGGAGATACGTGGTAACAAACATACAACAAAAAGAACCAAGAACCTCCTCCTTTTTTTGAAGTCGGTTAAAAATGTGGAACTCGTTGCCATGTCGGTTAAAAAAGTGCATCTATTTCCTACTTTTGATATGGGATATTTTTCCGTTTATAAGTGAAGAAAAACATTTCCGCTCGGATTTCCGAGGGATTACTTTCCAGGTGAACTTGTGAATAGCCCCGACGATGCTTCGAAAGAAGTTCACCAGGCTAGAGTGACAACAGAAAAGGGTCAACAATTTATTATAGTTAGATTTAGGTGAGCTGCTAGATATTGGTAGAAGTTACATATCTTGTTGCCAGTGCATGTGTTTTCTCCTTCCTTTGATACAGGGCTCTATATACATACATACATCTTTTAAACGGGCGTGAAGAAAAAATTGACCGTTCTCATCGAATCTTTTCCTAGAGAATATTTCTGCTCGGATTTCCGGATTTTCCGAGCGCATTTGTGAATAGCCCAAACGACGCTCCGAAAGTTTCCGTTTTCCTTCCGAGATATGCTCGAAGTTTAAGGAAGTTGTCGCATCTGATTCGCTTGTGGTTCTCGCTAAGCTCACCCCGGCTGTGCTCTCGGGGTGGCTACCACCAGACCGCGCTGGTCAGTCCGCAGCGCCGCGCCGCACAGAGCGACCGCGCGTGGAGAACGCGAGCGCAATACGCGCGTGTCCGAATTGTGCCATACATTGTTGTGTTAGCGAAATGGTGTGCAAGGTCGTGCCTAAGATTGGTTCCCGTAAGTATTTTTTTTAATTTTACTTAGGTACTAAAGTCAAACTTTTTTTAATCGACTTTAAAAAAAGGAGGAGATTCTCATTTCGGCGTTTTTTATATTTATTACCTCCTTTATACGAGTATATCTCCGAGAATTGTGAACCGAATTGAAAAATTCTTTTTTTTTGTTCAAAAAGGAGTCCGAGATGTTTTATTGTCAAAGTTTGGAAGGCGGTTTTTTTGCTAAAAAATGCTGTTATTTACTTTATGTTTTTCAAACCAACTGTTATCACCTACCCTGAATATTAGTTTCTGCTTAGCCCAATGGCTAATTGGTAGAGAATATGGCATTAAGACCGATTTTTACACTATTTTATTGTGCAATAAATATTTTAAATATTAAGTATATAAATAAGTTCCACAACTCAAATGGTACCTAAAAAGTTACAATAGGTTTTTTGTCATCAGCGATACAACTTGAATGATTTTTTTTTTTTTTTTTTTATAGTGGCTCGACATAATGGCTTCCCTACGCCTGATGGAAAGCGAAAGAGAAGCCCAAGTCGCTGTGACAACGGGCAAGTAACTGGTCAGTTACTTGTCAGTTGCCACCGCCATGCCGGCCCAACCCTAACCCCCCACGAGCTCCGGAAACCCTACTCACCGGCAGAAACACGACCCAGAGGTCATTTGACTGCGGTATTCTATAGGGTGGAGGTCCTTCCCCGGACGGGCGGCTCAATTCGAGCGAAGATTCGCTATGCCCTACCTCTCTTAAATTGATGGTTATGATGAAAGAATGTGTCGCATTTATTATAATTATATTTATTGCATACTAAAATAGCGGTAAGTTACATAGATTTTTTTTTAAACTTTTGAGTTTTTATACTTATTATTATATCCGATAAATTAAAAATAATACATTTATTAATTTAATTTTTCGTAAATGCATGGCAAAGTGTATAATTAAACTGAAGTCGACATCCGTAATGTAACAGAAGTAGCTTCTTAAAAGTGCTTTTTTTTTTTTTTTTTTTTTTCAATTTTTAATCTTCTACAAAGAAGCCGGTCCAAGCCGACTAGCGTTTGTCGGGTGGTGCATTTGAAGGCTTAGCCTGTCTTCTGACCGTGCGTTTTGGGTTCGAATCTGGATTAAATACTGGATTTGATAATTATAATTACCTATGCTATCTTTTGGATCCTACATGTTACATAGATATGATCAATGAACTCGTAGTATATGCTGTTGCTTGATATTTATTTACTCTTGGGATAATAATAATATAATTAATTAAAATAAAAAAAACAGTAATTACTACGTTTATTTTTTTATGATCATCGGTTCGATAGGTTAAGGTATAAAAGATTTTTATTGTTACTAAAATATAATATTAAGTATTGCGTGCTTAACAAATACTTATAACAAATTGTCTTATAACACAATAATTGTTATTTAATACACGAATTAGGTATTACTATTTGTGATTTTGCGAACGTCTTTCAAGATCTGTGTTGTTGTTAAAACGTTAACAAACAACGTTACCTATCATATCAAATGTTTCCACGTAAATTGAGCAGCACACTACCCACTTAATTGTTTCTGTTTTGCCTAAAGGTTGACTGGTAGAGAATGCCTACGCGGCATTAAGTTCGCCTTTTGTACTTTATTTTTTATATTGTGCAATAAAGATTAAATAAATAAATAAATAAATAAACAAATATCTTCTGTACAGTAATATTCTTTTGTATCCTTGCTTAGGAGATGTCATTAATATTATAATAATCATTCAATAAAATAAATAACTCAACTGGGTGATTCGTCTCGTGATTTGGGTTGTGCGTTGATAGATCATTTTGTCAGTCAGTTAGTCGCCTTTGACTTATATGTATTTAAATTTATATTGATGTAGCTATTTTGTATGTTGCAGCGACACACAGGGCGGGCAACGAACTGCAAGACGGGCAGGCACAAGAAGTGGCCGATTACGAGACGGCGCTGGACACAGCCGGTGAGATGTTTTGCCCATAATCAACTAATTATGTTCTCAGTATATCATTGTATACGTCTTATCTAATAGACTATACAAGCTTCTTTATCACTCAACTAGCTGTGCTCGCGACTTCGTCCGCGTGGAATAGTTATTTTTTCCCCCGTTTTTTTTACATTTTCCATTATTTCTTCGCTCCTAATAGCTGCAGCGTGACGTTATATAGCCTAAAGCCTTCCTCATAAATGGTCTATTCAACACAAAAATAATTTTTCAATTCGGACCAGTACTTCCTGAGATTAGCGCGTTCAAACAAACAAACTCTTCAGCTTTATTATATTAGTTAAGATTAAGATGAAATATAGGTAATGCTCCCGGATTTGAGTTAAAATTTGAGTGTGATGCCTGATGGTAAGCAGTCGACATCGCCCATGGACACTTACAACTCTAATCGAGTTTAGTTCAGTTCTAAGTAAGGGGAACCCCAGAAATTTATTGTTTTTTTTTCTATTTTTATATAAAAATCTTAATGCGGTTCACCGAGTATATCTACTTACCAAATTCACAGTACCTACAGCTCTTACGCGTACAGTTACGGCAAAAAGTGGCTGTGACATACGGATGGACAGACGGACAGACATGACGAATCTATAAGGGTTACGTTTTTGCCATTTGGCTACGGAACGGAACAATACATAGCACGATATTTGATTCATTAGAAGAGGTTAGAAATAATAAATAAATAAATAAATAACCCAAGACATGCCACGCTTGGCCACACAGCGCCACCTAGCCCCAAACTAAGCCGAAGCTTGTACTATGGGTACTAGATAACTGATAAACTTACATAGATACTTGTTTTTTGGAAATAAATACATATTATACATAGAAAACACCCAGACCAATACAAACAGACATGTTCATGAACACAAATGTTTGTACTGTGCGGGAATCGAACCCACGACCCTTGGCTCAGAGGGCGGAGGTCACTACCAAATGAGCCACCGAGCCTGTCAAAAATTTGTTTATCCTTTTCTAAATTTGGTCTACTTTCTAGCTTGACACACGTGCCCATGATAAAGGCAACACGTGTAACCTTTTTCAATTTTATTTATCTTCTATGCGCATCTTGATCGACGAGTTATCTATATAATGTTGTTTACAGATGCGTTAATCTGTTACCTAGGTAGGCCTACGTGTACTGGACATTTTTCTCGAGAAAACGTGCCGATGCGTACGGCAGAGTTGTTGGTTTAGCACCCGTCGCATGCTGCGTTGACGTCACATGCGCGAGCGCCGAACGTGCCCGCGACGTTTCACGTTTTTTTTTTGCGTCCAAGTTAGTGTATTCTAAATCATTACAATTTTTTTGTCTATTTGATTAAAAGGATTTCCACAAGGGCGTATTTTAAGAACTTAATCTTCTACATTATATCTATATTCGGTATATGAATAAAAATGGATCTAAGAAATGTATATGTTCATCAAGTTAATATGATTTTTGGTTTTATATATTCCTTATTGTTATGGTAAGGATTGTGTAATATAAAATTTACAAAACAATATTTAGTTTTTATGGCGATACAAATTACGCAGGGTAAGCTAAAGCAGGGTTCAAATTACGTACTTCTTGTGAAATACCCTACTTGCCAATATTAATCAAATTCCTGATCCCTCCCTTGATCAATATTGGCAACCACTGCTGATCATAGGCTTTCCTACCTCATTTTTTTATTCCAGACACTAGCTGTGCCCGCGGCTTCGCCCGCGTTGCCCCCCATATTAGGGAAGTGGGGGGTCAGAAAGGGGCAAAAAGTAGCCTCCATCCCTTGAACTATCTCCAATTAAAAAAATCACGTCAATTCGTCGCTCCGTTTTCCCGTGAAAGCAAGACAAACATACAGACAGACACACTTTCCCATTTATAATATTAAGTATGGATAGTAAAAAAAATAATATAGGTACATGCATATACGACAAATAAAAAAAGTAATAAATACAATAAAGATCAGGTAGCGAGGAGAAATAACAGAAAAACATTATCACTATGTTTTTCTGTTATTTCTAAACTTTCTTTCGTTTTAAATCCTGTTTCTGTAAAGTGACAGGAAACAGGATTTAAAACGAAACTTGAAAGCAGGAAGCGATTGGGAATGTCTGCTGGAAAGTTATCTAAGTAGCTCTTTGTTCAATGCAAAGTTATTGTTTCAGTTTCATCTCTCTCGCTCGTCTCATCATCAACCTTATATGTGTCTACTATTATAACATATAGGACATTAGTGTGTCAAATAGCATACATCCCTAGAGTGCCCACGAGGTGTTATTGTACTGCGCGGGCGTAACTCCAAATATTATTGCGATTTACAATATCACCGTTTGTTATACAAAAACATAGTTATTCATCCTCCGACTGTATAGCCAATTGTTGCATAGCCATTTTAGAATTTGTTCTGACTGTGCGGAAAAGAAAGTAATTGAATTTGACTGATAATAATTAAATAAATAAAATAAATTAAAATAATAAATAAATAACCCAAGATTAGTTTGGGGCTAGACGGCCACACAGCGCCATCTAGCCCCAAACTAAGTCGAAGCTTGTACTATGGGTACTAGACAACTGATCATACTCAGATACATTTTTTTTGTAAATAAATACATATTATACATAGAAAACACCAAGACCAATACAAACAGACATGTTCATGCACACAAATGTTTGTAATAATTTCATAGGTCGGCTGTGTTTGAACGCATGCATTTTTTTACTAACTTTGCTCAAAAATATCTATAACTATTAAGTATCACCCTATTGCTCATTATCTGGATTACTCTGGATTTGTGTCTGGGTGTTCACATTTGCATTTAAGTATTTATTTGTGGTACCTTTCGGTATGTGCTTCGGTGTTACGGGTCTCAGATCAACAAAATATAAACACACAGACGGATTAATCCGCCTACCCGTGGAGTAGGTAAATCCTTCAGATGTTTGGCCCAAAGTGGGCAACAACTGGAGAGGCCTATGTCCAGTGGATTGCGATAGGCTGATTATGACGTGATAAGCTCCTTGCTTTGGGATCGGAGCAATGTATGTGATGTTGTCTGACATTTATTTATGAAAGTAGAATCAATCATGACTGGCTCGGTGGCTCAATTGGTAGTGACCCGTGCCTTCAGAACCAAGAGTCGTGGGTTCGATTCCTACTCGGAACAAACATTCATGTGATAAACATTATTTTGTACTAGCTGCTGCCTGCGGCTCTGCCCGCGTGAAATTTCGTATAAAACATAGCCTATGTGTTAATCTGATGTACAAACTATATTCTTGTAAAGTTTCATTAAAATCCGTTCAGTAGTTTTTGCGCGAAAGTGGAACAAACATCCATCCATCTATCCAAACAAACTTTCGCGTTTATAATATTAGTAGGATTTGTTCCGTGTCTGGGTGTTATTATATTCGTATTTAAGTATATATTTGTGGCGCCTTCGTTGATCTGATACCCATAATACAAGTGCTTATGCTACTTACTTTGGGATTAGTTTTTTAAAAAAACATGAAGAAATCAATCAATCAAATCAACAGCCTTGATCCGTCCACTGCTGAACGTAGACCTCCTTTAATTCGCGCCACATTTCTCTATCCCGGGCTTCCCTCATCCAGCCAATGCCAGCAGTAGGTACTTCTAAGGTCATCAGCCCAGCGGGTTAAGGGGCGTCCTACGCTTCGATAGTAGAATGAAACATATAAAATTTTCCCCTCCTCCATCCACATTTGGACAAATTGTTTACTGAACTCCGAATACCTAATGGTCGGAGGGAGTTCATACGCGGCGACGCGGTCAGTAACGATGTTGTCTTATCGTTATTTCGCAAATACCATTCCTAACTAACGTCAGCGCTGTTTGATTCCTGAAGTCCTTGCCCTTCTACGTGTATGTTGACAATGAACTTGTAAGCGAAATTCGTATAATGATAGTATGTCACGTCTGATTGTTCGTAAGAACTCATACTTTTTAGGGTTCCGTACCTCGAAAGGAAAAAACGGAACCCTTATAGGATCACTTTGTTGTCCGTCTGTCTGTCTGTCTGTCCGTCCGTCCGTCCGTCTGTCAAGGCCCTTTTTCTCAGGAACGCGTGGAGGTATGAAGCTGAAATTTATATCAATTACTCAGGTCTACTGTCCCTTGAAGCTGTGAAAAAATAAAAGCTAAGCCAACGCAATCAAAAGATACAGCCGTTTATGCCGCAAATTTTCGACACTCGCAAGGGAATCAAAACCTACAGGGTGCTTCCCGTGAACTCAGAATCTTGAAATTTGGTACGAAGCAACGTCTTATAGCATAGATAAAGGAAAAATTACGAAAACCATAAATTTTTAGTTACATCACATAATATATATTTTTTTAATCATTTTAAACTTACTACCCATTTCCTCATAATCGCGTAGAGGTATTAAATTGAAATTCATACCAAATACTCAGGTCTATAATACCTTTAAGCTGTAACAAAATCAAACTTCTATGTCAACGCAATCAAAAGAAACAGCTATTTAAGCTGCATATTTTGAAACTCGCAAGTACTCGCAAGGGAATCAAAACCTAAAGGGTACTTCCAGTCGACCTAGAATCTTGAAATTTGGCATGAAGCAACGTTTTATAGCACACATAAAGGAAAAATTCCGAAAACCTTAAATTTTTAGTTACATTACAAAATATATATTTTTTAATAAATATAAACTTATTACTTTTTTCCTCATGAACGCGTAGAGCTATCAAGTTGAAATTCATATCAAATACTTAGATCTAATTGCCTTTAACCCGTGAAAAAAAAAAATCTAAGTCAACGCAAAAACTTTGTAAACCTTGCAGGTTTGTACGGAACCCTCGGTGCGCGAGTCCGACTCGCACTTGGCCGGTTTTTTTTTCCACGCTGTGCTACACATCGCCAGCTAGCCCCAAACTTAGCTGTGAATCGCCAGTGAGTTTATCAGTTGTCTAGTACCCATAGTACATATGGGTACTAGACAACTGATAAACTCACTGGCGATACTATTTTTTGTAAATAAATACATTATGTAATACATATTAAACACCCAGATAGGATATAGCTACCGACTCTGCAAAAACGTAATGAATTTAGAATACTGCATTGTTATTACACCCAATCTACTCTGCACACATTATATACTCTAGTTAATATACTGCAGATGTAAATCAATTTAATAGGAAAACAAAATCATAAAACACATTTTTGCGGTCAAATAGATTCTAAAGCGTAGATGTTATTATAGCCGCGCCTCCCATCTGCGGGTAAGGAAACTATTGTCGCGATGTTTTGTTTTAAGCATGTGAAAATACGACGCAGATCTGGTCTTGGTACTAGTGTTAACTGTTTTGCGGTAATAGTCATCATCATCATCAGCCTGTAACTTACAGCTGAACTCTAATAGGCCTGAGGCCTCCCCTAATTAAAATTGTCATTTACTCGTAGAAGGATTTGTCTTAGTCACCACGTTTGGCAGGAGTAGCACTTCTCTGCATTCAGTTGTCTAGTACCCCTCGTACCCATAGTACAAGCTTCGGCTTAGTTGGGGGCTATATAATGGCAATAGGGCTATTTAAAGAGTGAAAATACATTACGGCATTTAGTCCGTATTTTATAGATTATAAAAAAATATTGGACAAGTATTTTTTCTTTCTTTGATTAAACAAAAAATATCAATGATACAGGGCATCAAAATTTAGAAGTGGGAGTCTGACGTCACCACTTGCAAAAAAATGCCATGAGGCGTGACGTCAAACGTAACTTTACCGGGCTATAGATATCTTTGTAATTTTTGGTCTAAATTAGGAATTAAAAAATACGTGTCTCTTATTTTAAATAATCTTAATGGCGGACTAATTAATTTTTTTACCGCAACAAGCCTATTGTCATTGAGGCGGCCTATGTCTAGCAGTGGACATCTGCAGTCGGATGATGATTTATTTATTTAGTTAGTTGGGGCTTCGGCTTAGTTGGGGGGTATAATGATGTGTGTCTCACCTTGGCATGTCTTGGGTTATTTAATTGTTTATTATTTTGATCCCGTAGACAAATGCAGTCTAGTCTAGTCTAGTGAAATAATATATTTTTTTCTTCGTCACCCAGGCTATGGCAGCTTCAGCCGGAGCGCGCTGGGCGCCTGCGCTTGCGCATTCTTCACGACGGGCGTCGAGAACTGCGTCATGTCTTACGTGCTGCCCGCGGCCAAGTGCGAGCTGCAGTTGACAACGTACCAGGCTGGTCTGATCAACATGGCCTTTATGAGTGGTAAGACACATAACACAACTTTATTTTAACCGAACAAACCCAAAACCACGATTTGAAAACTTGTATCAGCGTTGGGAAGCTAGGTGTAATCTCATAGGCTATTATTGTCTTTTAAAAAAAAGTTAGCGATATCCTTGCTAAAATGCCAAAAACGTAACGCAAGGTGTCAGAAAATAGCCTAAAGATCCTTACACCGAGTAAGCTGCGAATACTATTGATTTACAAAAATGTCGCGACATAATAATTAATGTGTATCCGTTAGTTATGTCGCAATAATTTTAAATTCCTGAAGCGGGGGAGGTAATTTGTTATTTATAAAGTTACCTTCTAATTACGTCCCTCTCAAAGCCCCCCATAGTAGGAAACGTCGTCCCCGTCACGTCCTCCAGGACGCTGACGTGCCCATTACCCTCGCCATGCTGGCCGCGGCCGAACAGCTCGTGACACATAGTAACACTGCACTCCCGTAGTCCCGTCGTTCCGTCCCCGCCGGCGGGGACCTGCGCCGCGTCGTCGTCCCCTAGCTTCCGCGTCGTGCCCGCGAAACCGGCCCGCAACAGGTCGCCCCTGTCCTCAAAATATCGGCCGTAGGGACCCAGGAACGCCCTAAGCCGATGCCAGAGCCCTACTAGGGGGCGCCCTTAGCTGTGTTGCTTAGCATACCTAGGGGTGAGAGCCTTCCGCTCCCCCAACGTCTGGTCATGATGACAAGGCCGCCCTGGCCATCATAGTAGTCATTTTAAAATGACTAATTAACACATCTACTTTTAAACAAAGTTACACAATTATTTGTCAAATTTATAATTTTATGCGTACGCGGAAAAAATGTTTCGCATTCTTCTCATCATGTTTGTTACCATTTGCAATTTGATACTACCATTTATACGATCCGAAAATTGATTCGGAACTTACTGTTGTTATGATGTTATTTCTGAAAATGACTTTCCGATTATGGTCCTGTTAGATATTTGAAGTTAAGTGAACACGCCCCTTGGCGTAAAATTGCGCAATTTTTTTTTTTATAAAAACAGCGTTCAGGATGACCTCACTCCACCTGATGGTACGCGGTCGTGACATCTAAAAGTTAGGTCTACAGGCCCAATAGGGTCATCGTAGGACAAACCCACCGCGCCTGTCGCCCTCACTCTGAAGGCCCACTGAGATGCCGTTTCACGCCCCGCCTAAAGAATTCAGGTCATGTCTTTTTCGTTTGGTTTCTGGACCACCCCATCTCATCCCAGTGTCGTAAATGACGACTTAAGGAAATATTAGGAAACGGGCAGCAGCCTAACCTGGGTACATACAACACCTACCCGCCTTCCTTGCCTTTTCTATGAAGGAGTATGGCGCAAATGTGACTAACTTTAACGCTTTAGAACTCGTATAATATTTTTTTTATTTTTATAATAGCTTGACATAATGGCTTCCCTACGCCTGATGGAAAGCGAAAGAGAAGCCCAAGTCGCTGTGACAACTGGCAAGTAACTGGTTAGTTACCTGTCAGTTGCCACTGCCATGCCGGCCCAACCCTAACCACCCACGAGCTCCGGAGACCCTACTCACTAGCAGAAACACGACCCGGAGGTCATTTGGCTGCGGTATTCTATAGGGTGGAGGTCCTTCCCCGGACCGGCAGCTCAATTCGAGCTAGATAGAAAAGTTATTTTAAAAATTCTTTCATATTTTTGTATCTCGATGATAAAAGATCTCAATAAATCCTTAAAAATGTCATGCATATTCCCTATAGTCATTAGGGGAGGCCTATGTCCAGCTGTGGACGTTTGCAGGTTGACTTTTCATCAACTTGAAAAGTAATTTAAAGTAAACCACATTTTTCGTCTTCTACGCCACACTTTGTAATTACTTTTAATTTCATATAAATATTTCCTTTCATTATGAACTCCTTAATAACAATACCTACTTTTTTAACTGTTGCCACCGTTGTAATCAGTAATCAAGTGTAAAAATTATGATTGCCGCGATACAGGCATAGCCTAGCGTGAGTCATAGGCTATATTGTAAATGCTTGTATATTTCCTTTTGAAATAAACATTTTTTTTTATAGTAGCTCGACATAATGGCTTCCCTTCGCCTGATGGTAAGCGAAAGAGAAGCCCTAGTCGCTGTGACAACTGGCAAGGTTACCTGTCAGTTGCCACTGCCATGCCGGCCCAACCCTAACCGCCCACGAGCTCCGGAGACCCTACTCACCAGCTGAAACACGACCCGGAGGTCATTTGACTGCGGTATTCTATAGGGTGGAGGTCCTTCCCCGGACGGGCAGCTCAATTCGAGTGAAGATTCGCTATGCACTTCCTCTCATATTTTTATGGTCCGAGAAGTTTCCAAATTTAGAATAGGACCATCCCGTCTCATCCTATGGGCTTAGCAGAAGACGACTAAGGGAATCGGGAAAGGGCAGCAGCGTTTACCTGGCTAGAAATAAAGTCACCAACCCGCCTGCCAAGGGTTGTGACTATGGCAAATCCTCTATTTCCAGGGTCAAAATACTTACATTTCATTTAGTCCGTATTTTAGATTATAAAAAATATTGGACAAGTATTTTTTCTTTCTTCGATTACAAAAAAATATCAAAGATACAGGGCATCAAAATTTTAAAGTGGGAGTCTGACGTCACCGCATGCAAAAAAATGCCATGAGGCGTGACGTCACACGTAATTTTAGCGGGCTATATCTTTGTAATTTTTGGTCTAATTTAGAAATTAAAAAATACGCCTCTTTTATTTTGAAATAATCTCAAAGACGGACTAATTACATTCTTTACGGCAACAAGCCTATTTTCATTGGGCCGGCCTATGTCCAGCAGTGGACATTGCAGTCAGATGATGATTTATTTATTTAGTTAGGAGGAAGGAAGATGTTCAATAGTACGGCAGTTACGCGCGAAGAACCGTGTTAAGTCTATATCTTTAAAGGTATGATCTAATTGAAATTATTAGAACCGTATTAGAACGTATATGGTTCAGTTAGAGCCCAATTTGTGTTTACTAGAACACAGAGTTAGACAAACATACGAAATCACGTTGCGTTGTGAATTTTATTGTTACTTCATTGATTGGATTTATTCGCGAAAATTATACGGCCGCATCTACCCCCCTTTGAGTAGTGTGGTGATTAAGGCAAATCTCTCTTATGATCATCATCATCATCATCAGCCTATCGCAGTCCACTGCTGGACAAAGGCCTCTCCAGTTGTTTGCCACTTAGGTCAAACGTCTAGAGGACATACCCATTATCGCCACACTTGGCAGGTGGGTTGGCAATCACAGGGCGTAGCTTCTCGTTCCCGAGATGCTGCTGCCCGTCATCGGTCTGTGGTATTTAGCACGCTTTGAGATGTGATGGTTGTACCGCCACCAGTCGGTTGCCAGCGCCTCGTTTGTTATTCGTCTGTATGCACCACGGGCAGGTGAGGTTGGCTTTGAGCGAAATGATCATAGGCCGCTCCCATACAACCCATAAATCCATCTCAAAATGATAAATGTTATAGACGGAGGCCTATGTCCAGCAGTGGACATCTTCAGGCTTACGATGTCGATGGGTATTATTAAGAAAACAGTCTTGGTTGTGTATCAGATAATGCAGGGAGGTACCTGAAGAAAATCACCTCTTTTTCCTCTTCCAGGGGGAGTAGCCAGTGCCTTCTTCTGGGGTATTGTCGGGGACGTGTTCGGGCGCCGGAACATCCTCAGCATGACCCTCGTGCTGGACGCGTCTCTGACCCTGGCGCAGAGCATGGTGTCTGACTACCGGCTGCTCCTGGCTGCGAGGTCCATCAACGGGTTTCTTATAGGTAAGCTGAAGTGGCAGCTGGGCTGGCCATATCAGCCGCAGAACAAATAACCATTGGGGTAAACGAGATCTAGAGAGCAGACCACGTCTCGGCAAACAAAGTGTAAGGTTCCCCTTGAGCCATTTAGGCGACATGCCATCCTGTTCGCAACTGGTAACTATGTCGAGTTACTACATACATACATACATACATAACGTCACGCCTTTCTCCCAGAGGGGTAGGCAGAAACCACGTCCTTCCATTTGCTACGATCCTGGCACACAACTATTGCTTCGTCCACATTCATCAATCTCTTCACACATGCTCGTCAGTTAGGTACCTACTATATAAAAAAATATAAGAGTTTCTATATTTTAAATAAGGACTGTATGCTCTATCAGTTTATTTGTTCTTTAGGTGGCCCATCAACACTGGTGTTCACGTATTTGTCAGACCTGGTTGGAGTGAAGAAGAGGCAGTTCTACCTTAACATCACAGGCATGAGCTTCGTAGCTGCCTGGCTCATACTACCAGGTAACACTTTCAAATTATCTAGACCCTTACGAGCCCTAGGCTATTCATAGTCAGCTCTTATTGATAAATCTTTATTAATTGGACATCCTATAGAATCCTGCAGCTAAATGATCGCCGGGTCGTGTTTCTGCCGGTGAGTAGGGTTTCCAGAGCTCGTGGGGTGACAGCTGCATCAGGAGTTAGGGTGGGCGACGCGTCTGTTGCAGGCTTCCGTAAGCTGCGTAACATCAGATGGGCTGAAAGCTTGCTGCCACCTTAGTGGTATAAAAAAGACGTCAAAACGACAATAATCACATACTATTTACATACATACTAATGTACACACACACATTATTTTTTTAGGTATACTGTCCCACTGCTGGACAAAAGGGCTTCCTAAAATTATTTCCAATCGTCCCTACCTGCAGCATGCTCCTGCCAATTACATCTACTAAATAAAAACATACACATACAAAAGGGCTTCACTAATGCATCTAGGCGGAGGCCCATTTATTTTTTCAGTAGCACTTACAGGTACCTACCGTAATTAATCTCAATAACGATTTCTTAGTATTTATAATCCTAATTACTTACCGTATTTTAAATCGAGGTAGAGTTACTAGGTCAGTTATAATCTAACAAAGATTAGCGTATTCCTTGTCATTTGTACGAATGTTTCTCGGTCAGTGAGTATGTCTGTCCGTTTTTAGGGTTACGTACCTCAAATAAAGAAACGGGACCCTCCCCGGAACATTTAACTGTCCATCAATTCCACCTGTCTCTTTGTCTATACTATTTTTCTTTCTTGCTTAGGAATACATAGAGGTATCAAGTTGAATGTCAAATACTTAAGTATCTGCGGTCCCTAGATACGCCCACTTTAGTTTGGTATTTGTGGTATTTAAAGCCCTAATACTGATACTGAGTAATTTGACAAAGTATTTATTAAGAATTTCTTTTTTTTCCAAAAAATGTTAATTGTCTCATCAATAAATAAATCTTTTAGGAATCAAATCCTTTGAGCTAGGTTTGCATGTTTGCATAGATCTTATACCAAGAAGTTTGGGAAAGAGCTCAGAAGATCTTCCTTTTATTCCAAATATCATCGAAAACATATTTGAAAGCATAAATAAACTTGGCTGTGGTCTACTAGGAAATGAAGAAAAATCTAAAAATTGTATTAATTGTATTAAAAAAAGGAAAGTTCGGAACTCTCGGTGTGTGAAGCCAGCTCGCACTTGGCCAGATTTGCATGTCAAATCAATCAGTGCCGTGTTTTTGCCCACTTGTTAAGCTGACCATTTAAAAGTCCATCTCGATTTAATTAACGGTACTTCGAGTAGATAAAGTGACTTGTGATTCCAAGCGGATAAGCGCATATGCCGTTACTCTCATCAGGATGTAGTTACTTAGCTACCTATGAGTACCTATAGAGGTAGGTAATAGATTCCGATGACGGAAAATAATACAAAACATCGCTATTCCTTGCTGTTGGTATCGTAAGAGTCGACTAATTAAGCTTGTTATTTTTTTTATTAGTGAATGGGTAGCGCTTGACCTCAACTAGCCTGATGTTAAGCGATGTTGAAGATGAAGCGCGCTTACCCATCAGAAACCGATTCACTCTCGCCTTGAAAATCTGAAGATTATATTCCTCGGGGAACACGGACTCCGGCAAAGAGGTCCACAGTTTAGCCGTTCGCACTATGAATGTTGCCGTAAAAATGGAATTAGTAGTAGGTACTTTAAGATTATTTAAAAATGAGAGACATATTTTTTTATTTCTAAATTAGATAGCACGCTAAAGTTACGTGTGACGTCACGCCTCGTGGCATTTTTTTCACAAGGGGTGACGTCAAAGACTCTAACTTCAAATTTTTATGCCATGGAACTTTGTTACTTTTTGTTTAATCGAAAAAAGAAAAAAATACGTGTCCAATATTTTTTTATAATCTAATAGCTTTCCGCCCGCGACTTCGTCCGCGTAAAGTTTTTTTTTCCAAAATAAAATTGTGCCTATGTTACTCGTGGATAATGTAGCTTTCGAATGGTGAAAGAATTTTTAAAAACGGTCCAGTAGTTTTTGAGCCTATTCAATAAAACCAAACAAACAAAGTTTTCCTCTTTATAAGTAATATTAGTGTAGAAAATACGGGCTAAATTATAATGTAAGTATTTTGATCCTGAAAATCCGTGTCCATTATTTTTGAACAATCTTAAAGACGGACTAATTACATTTTTATGGCAACAGGCCTATTGCCTTCGGTCGCTATCCTGTGGGTAGCATAAAAGTCGAATCAGCAACTTCTTGCGATGTCAGTTTCTTAGCCAGTGGCTAAGTTTACCCACCTGGCTGGCGACTTCCGTACACTCGCCGAAACACCTTGGGTCGCCTTTCGGGATCAGTCCCCGAAACCTGCACTATCTGACTAGAATGCTTTGTCAAAGCAGCAATTTACATAACATTGCTGTTTGTAAAGCTCTTTTAATGCAAATCGAATCTTCTTTCATACAATCGATGACCGATGGATTAATAGTCTTTTGGATGCAGTGACCTGGAAAATTATGTGGCTGGTAACTGGTTGCTACTCAACAGATCTTGATACTTGTTCAATCGGTTTTCGCCTTCAATTGTAGTGGTTATACCGCCACCAGTCGGTAGCCAGCGCCTCGTTTTTTATTCGGCAGGATGCACCACGGGCAGGTGAGGTTGGTTTGGAGCGAAAAGATAGAAAGAAAGAAAGAAAGAAAGAAAGAAAGAAAAATTTTATTGGCCTTTAAATGGTACAGACAATACATAGGTACAGATTACACAGAACAATAACAATAGAAAAAAGAACACAATAACGTGAGATTACACAAAATAATAACAATAGAAAAAAAAGAAAACAATAAGACACATAAATTATAAGGAATAAACATAATAATACATATAGGTACATAAGTAATAACGCCCAGGCCAATAGGCTCCGCCTCAGCATGATGCTGTCACGGCGCGGTATAGGTGTGCGCCGCGCCGCGGCGGCGCTGGTATTCTGGCGGAGCTAAGATGTTAAAAGATAGGGTACGAAACGAGCTTAAACGTCAAAGGACGAAAGTTACTGACATAGCCCGAAGGATTAGTACGCTGAAGTGGCAGTGGGCTGGTCATGTCTGCCGCAGAGCCGACAATAGGTGGAGCAGACGAATCTTGGAGTGGACACCGCGTATAGGCAAACGTAGTGTAGGTCGCCCCGCAACCCGCTGGGCGGATGACCTTAGAAGAACTGCTGGCAGTTGCTGGATGTGGGAAGCCCGGGATAGAGAAATGTGGCGCGAATTACAGGAGGCCTACGTTCAGCAGTGGACGGACCAAGATGGTTGATTGATTGATTGATTGAAAAGATGATAGTTCGCTCCCTTACATCCCACAGATGGACAGATAGCTAGAATACCTTAATTACCCATAACAACTCCCACTTTCAGCTGTAGCCTGGCTAGTGATCCCGTTCAAGCCAACGGACGTCCACACGCTCCTGCCTCTCTACTCCTGGAGGCTGTACCTGGCGCTGGGCAGCATCCCGGGCTTCGTCAGCGGCCTGTGGATGCTCTCCCTGCCGGAGAGCCCTCGCCTCCTGTCAGATACCAACAGGAGCGATAAGGCGCTTAAACTGCTCGCTCAGATACATAAGAGAAATCATGGGAAGGGAGCTGAGTTTAAGGTGAGTGTATTATCACTATCACTATGTATAAAATAAAGTCGCTTTTGTTGTCTGTCTGTCCGTCCGTGTGTTAATATCGTATTACTGTACCAGTGCGAAGCCGTGGCAGGTCGCTAGTTTGAACTAACATAAAAAACTATACTTGTCCGTTGTCACAGCGACTTGCACTTTTCGTTCGCTTTCTATCGGGCGTAGGGAAGCCATTATGTCGAATTACCTACTATAAAAAAAATTATGTCTGCAAATACATTCACGAGTACCTAGTTTTACATGTCAAACTTTTATCTTACTTCTAAATACAATATAATTTTTTATGTCATTTATTATTCTCAAGTGCAGGCTAGCAAACTCATTATGTCCATGTGTTCATTTCGTGACATTCGTTTCCGTGATATTCGTTTTATACTCTGTGATTGAATATTATATCATAATGATATCTTACCCGTTGGTCGGATGACATAGCGGCGGTGGCCGGGAAACATTGGATGAGGTTGGCGAGGGACCGTGTAAAACGACGGTTGAAAGAAGAGGCCTATACTCTGCACTGGATAGATACAGGTTGTAATGATGATGATGATCACTGATATCTTAATTTCCAGATAAAGAAACTAATCCAGGACAACATCTTCGTGGAGAAGACCTTGAGTGGTGAAGAGAACAGGACGAAAGCGCTGTTCATGGGCGTCCTGAAGGACCTCAAGATGTTCGTCTCCAAAAGCTACGCGTTCAAGTCTAGCTTGATCCTGTTTGTCTTCTTTGCGAATATGGCTGCGTTAGTATCTATTTACTTATTATCTTCTTTGTATACCACTAAGGTGCCAACAAGCCTATGGCCCACCTGATGTTAAGTGGTTACCGCAGCCTATGAACGCCTGCAACACTAAAGGTACCACAGGCGCGTTGCTCACCCCGGCTGCCGACGACTCACCCCACGAGTTCCGGAAACCCTACTCACCGGCATAAACACGACCCAGAGGTTATTTAGCTGCGGTATTCTATAGGGTGGAGGTACTTCCCCGGGCGGCTCAATTCGAGCAAAGATTCGCTATGCTCTACCTCTCTGACTGGTGGCAGACGTACAGGCGGCTTGTCTGATGTTAAACAGTAACTATGCTGCTGCCTACCGTGAGAGTTTCATCAAGACATGGCAACATGATGATGATGACATGTTTTTCTTGAAGCGTGGTTTAAAGAGACCTAATGTTGTATCGACTAGGAAACTACGAGGCTAGGAGGTCGTTTCAGAATCCATCATCATCATATTCGGCCGTAAATTATTTTTTGAATTGTAAAAGCGATGGCCATTGTGATATCCGTCTCATCTATCAACTAGATTTTGGTCACTATAGCAGAAAGACGTTTGAAACCTTTCTTACATGAAAGACTTTTGCTTTCTGCATTTTTTAACAAAGAACTTGCTGCGACAGTGTTTTCGAACAGCTACGACTTGGGAGCCTTCAAGAATCGTTTCTTGAAGGCTCCCAAGTCGTTCCTCCTTACTCCTATGAGTTGCGGGTGTCCATGGGCGCTGTCGACTGCTTACCATCAGGCATCACATTTGCGAGTCTGCCTCCTCTTGCATAAAAAAAAGAACCATCAAATACAACATAGCGTTTACCTTTCCAGTGGCTTCGGGCTGAACCTCTGGATTCCTGAACTCCTACTCCGTATGCAAGGCAAGGAGTGCAAGTTTGCTCGTGTCAGTGGACTGCCGGAGAATGCGCGGCTGGTGAACGCCACTGAGGCCACGAGGATGTTCGATACCAGGGAGGTCGTGGGGGGGTTCAACGACAGCGCCCCCCACGAGCTGGCTGTGGAGCCCTGCAGCAGCGATATTAATGATGATGTAAGTGGGGCTAATAACAATTAATGTGGGAACAGACTTGTTTGGCTTAGAAGCGGCGGTTACATCAGGCATACAAAATATAATTATGGTTGTGACGTCGATTGATTACATAGATTGCACACCATACAATCGACACAAAACTTGGTAAAGAACTAGATTTGTTATACCTACAATTTAGGCGGTTTTAACGCTACATGCGATTTCTCCCAGACAAGTTTAGGGTAGAGGATAGTTATAAAGAAAGGATGAGGTGAGATGAATGCATGTAGCAGTGTTGTATAAAGCGTCTTTGCACTTGTCAATATTGCTGAACTTGAAATTGTGACAACTAGAAGATAGCTAAATAATGGGAACGAACAAATGTTTTTACCAATGTTTCTTAAATGGTGCATTCTATTAGAAATTTTAGTAAATGTTTTTGGATAACATTTCAGCTGTCAGTATGGTGAACATGCGGTCAGCTCGACCCTAAAACAAGCCTAATAGAGAAATGCGCTTTAACAAGGGACTGACACTTTTGGTCCCGGGATTGAAAACTTACTGCTACTCCCGGCTCCGGGGAGAAATGGAGAGCTAACCGGGCTGTTAATGATCTATCTACCTCATCCCTTTCAGGTATTCACATCAGGTCTAATCGTAGGCGCGTGCTGTGTGCTCGGCAACGCGGCCTGCGCGCTCCTGTGCGCCCGGGGCGGCGCCCGCGGCGTGCGGCGCTCGGCGGCGGCGTGCGCGCTGGCATGCGCGCTCGCGTGCGCCTGTCTAGCGGCCTGCGCCTGCGCATGCGCACAGAGCAACAAGATAGCTGTAGCCGCTGCTGCTGCGTTGAACGCGGCGTCTTTGAACGGCAATGTGCTGCTGATCAGATTGCTGCTTCATGCTTTACCTGCCAAGCTCAGGTAAGTTCCCTTCAGATGCAGAAACTTGTTATGTCTGCTAGGAAAGACGTTGGACGCAGTGTTTCTGAACGGCGATGTGCTGCTGATCAGATTACTGCTTCATGCTTTACCGACTAAGCTCAGGCAAGTTTGTATCAATAGCAAAAATGTGCACTCAGTACAACAAGTGAGCGTTAGCGGCGTGTACGCTACCAGTTACTTTCCCTTGGACCAGACTTGGGCTTCTCTTTCGCTTTCCATCAGGTGTAGGGAAGCCATAATGTCGAGCGATACTATAACAAAAAAGGACGCGGAGTCTGTGAACCGCAATGTGCTAATCAGATCCATTGGCTTCATGCTTTACCTGCCATTATTGTCATTTGGGAAGACCTATGTCCACCATTGGACATTTGCAGGCTGATGATGATTGTGATGCTCTCATCACCCCAAGCTATCTATCTAGCTTATAGTGCAGTCAATGAAGCATTATAGGTCCGAATTTTTTACTGTGAACCGAATTGCATACAATTTTGGGATTAGGTTCATCCTACCATTAACTTCAAAAGTGAAAATGATTTGAACTCCGCCACCACCATGGGGGTGGTTGCCACCCCTTCTCGGGGGTTAATGGTTGTTTTTTCAAAATAACCTCGGATATCGATTGAAGATCTAATTTTAGGCAAAAAAGTTTCTATAAAGTTTCTCGAAAAATCTAATACTTTTCAAGTTATTGGCAATTGAAAATTCGCAAATTTTTCACGATTTTCATCAGTTTTTTTCAAATATCTCCAAAAATATACGTTTTATCGAAAATTTTATAAGGAACGAAACTGTAGCAGGTAAAAAAATGAACAATTTGGTTTTTTACAAAGTATTCTAAGTGCAATATTAAGCTAGATATTAAAGATCAAAGCCGTTTTTTATTTTATCTGAAATTTCATCGATGTAGTCAATGCCATCTAGCAGCGAGCAAATGCATTTTATGCTTTCTAATCGAAAAGGGTTTTGTAGTGCTTGAAATAAGCTTTAAAATGAGCTTTATCAAAAGTCTTTTGCACGTAAAATAAGTGAGCTATATTGCAAATAAGCGGAGCATCGAATGTTTTTTCTTTTCAATCAATGGGTTTAAATAAGTGCCATTTCCACCAAAACTAAAATTAATCATATTCCGCCTAGAATTAACTTTATTATGAAGAGTTTTATAGATTGTATTAGTTTGGCTGCTTTAGGACACATAGTTTTCAAAAAAGTCACGATTAAGGGAGGCTGTGATTGCGCTGCCACGCGCTCTTTAAACAATCATATCTCCGTCAATTTTTATTTGATAGAAAAAACAAAAACACCAAATAGTTTGTCAGAAAAATACCTAATTTTTTTATCCCTACACTTTTATACGTATCTGTCGTCATTTTTGAGATATTATGAAAAAGGGGTGGGATTTTTAAAAATTTGAAATTCTCGATTTTTTTTCAATCGTGACTTTTTTGAAAACTATGTGTCCTAAAGCAGCCAAACTAATACAATCTATAAAACTCTTCATAATAAAGTTAATTCTAGGCGGAATATGATTAATTTTAGTTTTGATGGAAATGGCACTTATTTAAACCCATTGATTGAAAAGAAAAAACATTCGATGCTCCGCTTATTTGCAATATAGCTCACTTATTTTACGTGCAAAAGACTTTTGATAAAGCTCATTTTAAAGCTTATTTCAAGCACTACAAAACCCTTTTCGATTAGAAAGCATAAAATGCATTTGCTCGCTGCTAGATGGCATTGACTACATCGATGAAATTTCAGATAAAATAAAAAACGGCTTTGATCTTTAATATCTAGCTTAATATTGCACTTAGAATACTTTGTAAAAAACCAAATTGTTCATTTTTTTACCTGCTACAGTTTTGTTCCTTATAAAATTTTCGATAAAACGTATATTTTTGGAGATATTTGAAAAAAACTGATGAAAATCGTGAAAAATTTGCGAATTTTCAATTGCCAATAACTTGAAAAGTATTAGATTTTTCGAGAAACTTTATAGAAACTTTTTTGCTTAAAATTAGATCTTCAATCGATATCCGAGGTTATTTTGAAAAAACAACCATTGACCCCCGAGAAGGGGTGGCAACCACCCCCATGGTGGTGGCGGAGTTCAAATCATTTTCACTTTTGAAGTTAATGGTAAGATGAGCCTAATTCCAAAATGTCATGCAAATCGGATCACAGTAAAAAAATTCGGAGGTTAGCCCGTATTTTTCGCTTCATTGACTGCACTATTACTTTTAAAACGCTGCTTAAGTATGGTGTAGATGACGATGTGACTAATGGTTTGTATATCCTTTTGCAGCGGGCTGGGCGTGTGCTGGGGGGCGTGGTGGGGGCGCGCGGGGGGCGTGGCCTCCAACCTCGCGGTGGGGGTACTCCTGGACTTCTCCTGTCCAGCCCCCTTCATCGCTGTGGCTGCTTTATTAACGAGTAAGTTAAATATTCATAATATATTTTCGTTTTGATTAATATTTGATGAGAAAAAACTTTATACGTTAATTAATGGTTAATTAAAACGAATAAATAAAATGTACCTTCTAACAAATAAACATAGCCTGTAGTGATAGTCGAGATCGGTTTAGTTAATATTGCACACCATCATCTACAATGTCGTGTGACAAAAGCCTCGATCATTTAATTAACAAATACGCGAGTTGACACAAATTAAAACATAATTACATAATTTATAAAAAATTGAAAATATCGCCTTTGATATCAATTTTCATAAATAAAAACCTTATTTGCACTACAATTTAATATTTATTGTGGATGAAAGATATTATTGGCATTGTGATTATCACAATCGCCCCACTTCTTTTTCTTCTAAATGACTACGATGATGACCAGGCCCGCCTTGGCATCATCACCGGAATGTTGGGGAGCGGAAGGCTCTCACCCCTACGGAAGCCTCTCACCCCTCGAATCCCCCCAAATGATGATAGTCATTGGAGGCCTACTCCAGCCGTGGATATTTGCAAGCTGATGATGGTGGAGTGACGATTTGCGCAGGACGGCTGGCAAGAGCTGGATGCGAGAGGCCCGGGATCGATCGAAGTGGCGAGTATTGGGAGAGGCCTATGTCCAGCAGTGGACTGACGTGGGCTGATGATGATGATGGTGAAATATCATCGTAGACATTAAAAATGCTGAGTCGGTTGAGTTCCGGAATTTCTCTTAATACGAGTAGGTACCTACTATACTAATTCAAGTTCATGGCCACTATTTTGAGGTCATACAATGTTATCGATTTCACCTAATCGCTGAGCTAACAGACGGGAGGGTAATTCATCTAAATTATCTAATTCATTTTGACACACGGTACAGTCAACACCACATATTTGAGTACGTATGCTAATCAGATAGATTTTCACACAGTAAAATATCGTACGTCTGATGTTGATTCATCATTTGCAGTCCACTGCTGGACATAGGCCTCTCCAGTTGTTCGCCACCTGAAAACACCTGCAGAATATACCCATAATCGCCACGCTGAGCAGGCGGGTTGGCGATCGCAGGGCGTAGCTTGTCGTTTCGGGGACGCTGCTGCCCGCCATCGACCTGTGGTATTTAGCTACGCCTTCAGTCGCGATGGTTATACCGCCACCAGTCGGTTGCCAGCGCCTCGTTTGTTATTCCGCAGGATGCACCACGGGCAGGTGAGGTTGGCATGTCTGGCATATTTTTAGCTTATTTAACATTTTCAGTATCAATCGGAGCAATCCTGGCCATAAAGATTGAAGACCAGGAGCCAACAGAGGAAGAAGCGGAAAACGACCAAGAGAAGACCACGGGACTAGACAGATACATATCGACACATATGTAGTGTAATTGCTAACAGGCTTCAAACTATTGGTAGCAGACTTGATAGCAAAGAGGTTCACAAAATACAAGATTACATACTTAATACTACCTAGGTACTCTGTCCGTGCGAAGAAACCTACGCATAGTTAAAATTTAATTATGTATTTTAGTTAATAGACAATTATCTATGCAATTCTGATTATATAAATTTTATTTATGTTCTTGTCCAAAAAAGATGATTGTAATCTTGTATTTAGTAGTGTAGGGACACAACTGTATAAGTTCAATCTCGTATTTTCGAGTATATTCGTATGGAACAAACTTACGGTTGCTCAATTTCGAAAGATTCTAAATTTCGACAGTGACCTAGTTACACACCGAACTTTTGATAGTTGTGTCCTAATAGAATGATGTGAACCCTTTGCTGCACTCATCATCAAAATATGTTGCTATAAACAATGTGTTCCATTTTTACATAACTTAAAGTTAAAGTAATGTAAATAATGGTAATCTAAATGAATTTAGTACTGATTCAAAACATTCGGGGCGATGATTGGTAGAGGCAATTAAAAATATATACTGTACTTTAATGTACTGTACTGTAATTTATTTACTTTTTAAAAAGTACTGTATTTTTTTACGTTGGTTGGATTTTCTATCGCTTAATTGTTATATGAAGTTCCGTACAATTTTGTTACTTCAAGGGCTGATAGTGTAAATTACTTTTACAGAAATGGTTATTATTTCGACCATTAAAAAATAAAAAAATCCGTTATAAAATACCGTCTTCGTCCCATATTAACTAGTGTAATGGGTACTTAGCGAAACACTAGTACAGACTGACACTAGTACATTGATTTATAGTGTAAGTTAAGAGTGTGGATGGTGTATTGATCGAAATTGTGGTGAAGATCTTCTATGTAAAATGGCGCATCTCTTAATAGGATTCTTAACTTCATATAGGTCTATACAGCTACATAAATGTATCTACTAGTGTACTAAGATAAACTAAGAAAGTAAGATAGCATTTTTAAATATATTTCTGAGGATAACGGCATTTATTGTGCTTGTAATGACTTCATATTCCTACATAAAGGGCCACATAATTTTATAGTAGAAGATCTTCAAATACAAATGAACTAGTTTCTCGTTTGAAAATAATATTTATGTGCCTTTAAAGCTGTGCGGGTAAATCCAATGCACAGATTATTATAAGTTCCTTTTAATGTTAAGGATGAAATCGTTTATAATAATGATGGCATTGTCCATTGACACAGGGTTGTTACACACATTAGCGGGCCGTCATAATCGGTTCGACAGTCATCATCCAATAACAAAACCGATCCGGAGTACGTAATTCACTCATTCGGCTTTGTTTGGTTTTTTTGCAAGCAGACTGATGATTTTTGCTATGAACACGAGCTTAAAAAAATAATGTACTTAATGTCACAAATTTAAATATTATATTTTGTAACGAATTCTTATAACAGAGCATTATATAAAAATAAATTCAAAATCTATTGTTTACCTGATAGAAAAAATATTTTTGCTAAAATATAAAAAGAAATTGTACATACTTTTTACAATAACATAAATCAACGTTTGTCAATTAACGTACAATTTTGATAAGATTTTACGATATTTTAATTACCAGAAAAATAATGTTGAATATCTTTTTCAATATCCTCGTCTATTTTGTAAAAAATGTTTACGTAAATTATAAAATTGAATTAGGCAATTGAAAAGTATGTTATCCAATTATATATATTACTTACATTATAAAAGGAGTCCTTGTACACGAAATGTTTGAAAAGAGGAATTTGCTAATGCAGTCTATTTGACTTTGTTAGTATCCAAAGTTTCGGTTCCTTGTTACGGTACTTTCACGTAAGCCTTCGAGAGTAGACCTCACTTTTGTAGTAGGTACTATTTTCTGAAACATAATAAAATCCGTATTTTCCACAAATTATGTAGATATCGCCCAAACTGTGATTTGAAAAGCGTATGACAACTGAACTTAATATATTTTAGTTTAGAATAATGTTTTATATGTTAGATTTAAGTGAATAAAGTTCAATTTAAGTATTTATTTACAACAATGATTTTTATTTTAATACTAGCTGTGCCAGCGGAGTCGCACGCGTGAATATCGGGTTTCAAAAATAACAAGTTCCATAAAATGCGGCAAATCCCATGCAGCAGTTTTCGCGTAATTATCCCGTTTTCTCAACACTTCCCTTCACTACTCTGCTCCTTTTGATTGTGACGTGTTGAATAGTATACTTTAACCTGCCCAGGAGTATGAAGAATAATTGTACCAAGTTTCGTTAAAATCCGCGCCCCTGTCGCCCTTACCCCGAAGGCACACTGAGATGACGTTTCACGCCCCGCCTAAAAAGCCCAGGATTGTACCCTGTCGAAACGCAGCCGTAACGTCAAGCTGTAAGTATAATGCAATATACTTGCAGCTTATATAAGTAACTAGCAAACCCGGCGAACTCCGTTTCTCCACCAGATGGCTGTTAAATTTTATTTCCTTTATTTTCTTTGCTATAAACCTCGCGGAGCCCGAGACCTTTCTAACGAATGCAAAACCGTGGAAATCGGTTCGTGCGTTCTGGAGTTATAGCGTCAGGGAGGAAAACCCGACTTATTTTTATATAGTAGATGGTAATGGTTATGGTATAGTTTATGCAAATTGCAATACTTATATTTATTAAAATAAAATTTTATCAAGGCTGGTCAATTTAAACACGAGTAGACAATGACTCGACTTTATTATCAAAAAAATATGATATACAAAATTTGTGTAATATATTGTATACATTTTAATAATAATAATATCATAATCTTTAATAATAAATAACAATATTATGGTAAATTAATAATAATATAATACATGACATAGCTAATTAATTACATACTTGGCGCTGCAAAGTCCTAGGTGGCCTGAGAGGTACCTACAATGTTTTCAAATAAGTAGGAAAACAGTATAGCCATAATACATTTCACTTTCTAATTATACTATAGTGACATGAGGCCTATGTCCAGCAGTGGACTGCAATAGGCTAATGATGATGATGATGATGACATTATGTAGTACAAGTCAGCATCAACCCCGAAAACAACAACAGATGGCGCCATAAAAGCAACTATGTTCATTAATCATACGCGTCTACAAGATCACCTGATGATCTTAACACTGCATGCATCTATTAATCATACGCTTCTCCGCCACAAGATCAGCTGATGATCTTAACACTGCAACCTCAGGGCTTTCCATATACATATTACGGCGTTCTTCAAAAATCCGTAAATTTTACCTTAGAGCAAAAGGTGTCGCGTACAGTTCCATTTAAAAGAAACTTCTTGTCACTACACTGTCCAAGACTACAGATTTGACACTCATGAAGATGACGGTGACATTTAGCTATTTAGATAATTAAAAAACTAACAGAACTGTAAGATTAACCCTAGTCATTTACTGGACCATACCACAAAATATAACTCGATACAAAAGGATTGCGGCTCACAAAGTGTAGCATTATTTATAACATATTGATTGACATATTGAACTTTGTAATAACTTCGGATTAATCTCTTAATTTCTTTTTCAAGAATCATTATAACTCAATAATGCCTAGGTACTATATAATTTTACCAGCTTCCGTTCACATATCTGTAGATACAAATAATTCTTTGAGCGAAATTTCATTAACCTTTATAGCCATTTTTGAGTGAGAAACAAAGTGGAATAGAAAATATTGAAACCTAGATTTCTATATAACAAGGGAATCATTATAGGATCACGTCAATCCACTCTTAACAACCATCACATAAAATGCCTTTTACCGATTTCTTAAACACATTTCGCTAGAAATAAGGCTAAGTCTAAAGTAATATTCTAAAATCACAGACAATTTTCTCCTAGATGTAAACTTAAATGTTATTCGGTGTTAAATCATCGTTGACTTCACTGGCGCTTTGTCCGGTGGCAGGAACCAAGCCGCTATTACACTGCCTGAAAATTAAACGAGCACCTTCATTATTACGAATCACATTGTCTAGTACCCGCTTTTTTTTCTAAATGACTACGATGATGGCCAGGCCGGCCTTGTCATCATCACCGGACTGTTGGGGGAGCGGAAGGCTTTCACCCCTAATCATCACCGGACTGTTGGGGGAGCGTAAGGCTCCGCAGTACAAGCTTTGGCTTAGTTTGGGACCAGATTTTTTCAATAAGAAGAGGTTTCAGAATGACCGCACTGCCCCTGATGGTAAGCGGTCGTGAGGTGTGTGGCCCAACGTAGCATGTCTTGGGTTATTTATTATCATAATCATCATTCGAAAGCTCTGCTCCCAGACCATAGGCTTGGCGATAAGTTATGCCCTTTTATTCAAACCAGGTTGAAAGGCATAAACGGTAAACCTGCAACGAGCAACAATGACTATTATGTCTGTATATATTGGTCTTGAATTTTCCTGTTCATAAATGTATTCATTTAGAAAAAAAAACTATCTAAGTAGCTTCATATGAATACATGGCGCTATATTGCCCAATGTGGGATGTCTGAGTGAACACTTATACACTACCTACATAATCGTACACTACACATTCACATAATTGCCTGTACCTATTTTGAATTGTTACTTTTGATTTTGGTCGCGCAACGCGAAAGTGTAACCTTGTGACAAATGATTATCTACGTGACAGGCCTAGCCTAGTGTAGAAATCACAGCAACCTTTGTGTATTAGACTC
Source organism: Conogethes punctiferalis (assembly GCA_031163375.1). Taxonomy (NCBI): domain Eukaryota; kingdom Metazoa; phylum Arthropoda; class Insecta; order Lepidoptera; family Crambidae; genus Conogethes; species Conogethes punctiferalis. The sequence continues at coordinate 18,871,165 of CM062082.1, read as the reverse complement.
TTCTGGACGCAACCTTAATGTTTAGAGTACATCAATTAAAAATATGTAATGCTAGGGTTGTTAAATAAACTTTATTTTATTTTTTTTATTTTATTTTAACTATTATAGCAAACTAAACTGATATACAACTATGTATAAAAATCACTTACTGAAGACAAGCAAGGACCAGAGATAGAAGGTGAGCTGGCAGTGGTGGAAGATGAGGTTGCCGACGAGGTTGATGCCGATGAACGTGCTCGTACGGCCGACCATGATGCTCAGGCAGGCAACCATGCCTCTGCGGATCATAGAACAAACATTTACTGAGGACATTAAGTTCGAAATTCCCATTTGAAATTCGCATTTTCGAAAGACAGACGCCATTATTAAATTATATGCAAATAATACCGACTGGTGAAGAAGTATCAAGATTGAAGGCGTAGCTAAATGCCACGGGACGATGGCGAGCAGCAGCGTCGCCGGAACGAGGAGCTACTCTTGCGATCGCCAACCCTGTCCAGCATGGCGACTATGGGTAAAACCTCAAAGGCGTTTGTTCAAAGTGGCGAACAGCTGGAGCTGCTTTTCAGGTGGACTGTAATAGGCTGATGACCATTGCGCCGGTTCAGCCCGAGATGACCAAGTTGAAGGTGCAGATATTGCTGAGCGTGTAATTTCAGAATGACTTAGCAGTAGTGTTTCAGAATCCTGACTATCTACTTAGCAAAAGTATTTGAAGATGGCAATATTTTCCGAAAAAAACTTACCTATAAGAAGTAGGATACAGATCCACGAAGTAGGACGCCAGGATGCCCATCCCGAGACACGTGCAGGTATAACTATCACAACTTATTCACGACTGAAGGCGTAGTTAAATGCCACAGCCCGATGACGGGCAGCAGCGTCACTAGAGCAAGGAGCTACGGCCTGCGATACCCAATCCGCCTACTCAGCGTGGCAATTTGGGATAAAGCCCTTTGCCAAAAGTGACTGGAGAGGCCTATATCCAGCAATAGGCAGAGATGGGCTGATGGTGACTGCGCCGGTTCAGCTGGTACAAGATGTAAACTTACCTATAAGAAGTAGGATACAGATCCACGAAGTAGGACGCCAGGATGCCCATCCCGAGACAAGTGCAGGTGAATATGACGAAGAAGAAGACGCTGGATATCGGCTCCGGGGTGAGGTTGAGCGCGACGCCGCTGAGAGCCGACAGACACAAGACGCAGGTGAGCACCAGCTTGCGCCGATTCGGCAGGTACGAGATGACGAAGTTGAAGAACGAGAACACGGATTGGGAGGCGATGAGAGTCAGGATCACGTTCTCTTCTATGGTTCCGACGCAGATTTCTGGCGACTGGAATGGAGAAGAAAGAAAGTTAGGCTTGTTTATGTGTCGTTTGAGGATTTACTGATTTATGATATTACAGATCAGTTCACTAAGCCTGGAGTAGTCAGCATCATCATCATCAGCCCCTAGCAGTGGACTGCTGGACATAAAGTCTCTCCTAATGTTCGCCATTTAGATCTATCCTGGGCTTCACAGTACTCACACTTATCTAATTTCACTAAACAGAACCAGGAAACTATAACTGCCTCTTCACACTCTTAAGCTAGACCGTGCGCGAGAGACAGGCAGACTTTTCATGATGAGTAAATTTTTGGAGGGCAATAAATAAAGAGAAAGAGATTTATCTTTATTTGCTTTTAACATTGGATGCAGGTGTTTTAAAAAGGTAGCTTCTAATCCTATTTACTATATAAAGAACAAATAAATAATTATCAGCCTGAAAACGTCCACAGGATGACATAGTTAAGCCTCTCCCAATAGCAATTGCCATTAAGGGGAATTTGCCTTAGTCACCACACTTGGCATGATGCCTTCATTACTTTCTATTTGTATCCAGATAAACGCTGCTACCCGTTTAATGATATTCCCTAATTTGTCGTCTACGACAACCAAGATAGGAGATGGTGTGCTCCCATTCTAGCCTAGCCTAGCTACAATCTAGATAAGACAGATATTGAGATACTTACAACAACATTGATTGTAGTGTTGGCAGCAGTGTCGTTAGCACTGAGTACAGGCGTCGTCTCAGTGGATATGAGCGAACATATGTTTCCTGATGAGGAACTTCCAGACTCCAGCGAGAGACGGATCAGGTTCAGGATGTGAGGTAGCCAAACCAAGAAGCTGTTGTTACTGGAAATGAGATAAGATGTTATTAGATAATGATACTGATAAAAGCCATTGTGGCTATTCTTCACCATAACCAACGAATTTTAGTTTAAACTGCAAACTCAGCGATTTTCATAATAATGTGCTTTATGAAAGTGGATTCATTTAATTGCCTAGTAGTGGGATGGTTATTTTAGCGTAAGATGGCATTGGGGCTGATTAATTGATTGATTCTTTAAGAGAGATCAATATCGCTAACAGTGTCTTAGTTCCGATACTGCTAGTCTCTTTGAAAAATTACCGCGGTGGCCGAAAACCAGAGAGTTTTATGAGAAATGCATCATCATCATCAGCCTTTCGCAGTTCATTGTTGAATAATGGATCTCTCCAGTTGTTCACCAAACATCTGGAGGCTTTACCAATAATCACGCCATGCTGGGCAGGCGGGTGTGATCGACAAATTTACTAAGCCATATAAATCTTGCGTGGTCGAAGACATATCCTCTTCATCATAAACAAAGCAGTAGTACTTTGACGTTGTTCAACGGTTACACAATGGGTCATAAAACCTGTTCTCACGTGATGTACACGACGAAGACAATGTAGAACAGCTGCAGAGTGCGCCAGAGGTACGGCGCGCGGAACAGCGGCGCGCTCTGCTCGTAGACCGCCCGCAGGAGCGTGGTCTCCTTCTTGGCAGACGACTCGTCCAGTTTCAATGATTTCACCTAAATAAGAGAGTAACACGTTGAAACTACTAAAAGAAGACGCCCTTAATTTTTTTCATAAAAAGATCTTTCAGGATGACCTCACTCCACCTGATTGTAAGCGGTCGTGAGATCCAAAAGTTAGGTCGACAGGCATAATAGAACAAACCCATTGCGCCTGTCGCCCTCACCCTGAAAGCCCACTGAGATGCCGTTTCACGCCGAGCCTAAAGAGCCCAGGATTGTTAGAGGAAGAAATTAACTGTGAACTTGTGATACTCAACTAGGATCTGACGTCATAAATTCAACACCATATTCGTCCCCAGCCTGCAAACGTCCACTGCTGGACACAGGCCTCCTCTAATCACTGTCATTTTGGAAGTCTTAAGTCATCACGCTTGGCAGGTGGGTTGGCGACCGGCAGCTACAAGAGCAGACTAATGGGCCCACTGCCATTAATGAAATCCGTGTGGCTTCCGGACTAAATTAGACCACCCCATCTCATCTCGTGGGTGTCGTAGAAGACGACTAAGGAAATATCAGGAAACGGGCAGCAGCGTTTACCTGGGTAAAAATAAAACCTACTGTGGTCACCAATCCGCTCGCCGAGCGTGGTGAAAAGGCAAATCCCCTTAATACCATTGGAGAAGGTCTATGTCCAGGAGTAGACGTTAGCAGACTGATGATGATTATGAAGATGATGACTAAAATTTGCTTCATCATCATCATCATTCTCCTGCGCCCTTATCCCACTCCAAGTGGTCGGCACAACATCTTCTTTCACTCTTCTCTATCAGCCGTCATCTCCACACTCACACCTTTGACACGCATATAATTTCTCACACAGTTCATGCTTTCCTTTTTCGGTCTTCCTCTTCCTCTATAAAGTATAGTTTGCTTAACGAACTCAAACGTGTATGTTAAAAAAATTTACCAAACATACCTCGTATTCCACCTTGGACCCTTTATGGTTAATCTTGTACATGGATCTGAGAACTTCCAGAGATTCCTCCTTCCTGCCGCTGTTGGCCAAGAATTTCGGGGATTCATGGAAGAAGTAGATAGCGATCGCTCCTAATCCCGACGGGAGAGCCAGCACGATGCAGAGCAGCCGCCAGGGTCTGAAGACCATCCCGAACCAGATGTCCAGCCCGAAGTCTAGCTTTAGGGTTGGGTAGGTGAGCACTGAAAGAAATGGAAATTAAATTGAATAGATCATACAATAACGCAAAATCACTTGCCTTCAAGATTCCCTTGAAGGCAGGTGCCCTTCCCGTTGTACGCAGGACGAACTGATGAAGACGTCGAGGGATGCAGTTCCTGTGGCTGGGCGGAATTGGTTGAGATTGCTATCGACACGATGATGATGGCGTTGGCAAACTAACAAGTTTGTTTGTCCGTTGCTGCAAAGACTTGAGTTTCTTCGCTTTCCATCAGTCAACAGGAGGCCTATATGCTGCAAGAAACTCCTTATCAGACAGATACTCACCACCAGCTACGGCAGGGGACAGAAGGATGAGACAGGTCATCAGCAGCATGTATTTGCTTCTCACCCGCTGGATGCACGATTCTCCAACCAGCGTGTAAGTCGCTGAATTCGCTGCGCATGAGCTGGAAAAAAATTAAAAATTACGATTTTCTCAATCGTTTACTCTTGACCGATCGATCGTGGTAATGAGGACTCGTCTGCTACTATGGTGGCCGTTTTTGCGATCCGTCTCTACCGGCCTCCACCGGCCACCGGTCATGCAGACAGACACCACAACACAATAAAAGAAAATTGGAAGACTTTATGTTCTTTTTAACCGACTTCGAAAAAAGGAGGAGGTTCTCAATTCGTCTGTATGTATAATATTTTTTTTTTTTTTTTTTTTATGTGTGTTCACCGATATTTCCGTCAATTATGGATGGATTTCAAAAATTTTTCGACAGTTCGACAGAGGACACTTCCGAGGTGGTCCCATTATCACCAAGTCAGGATCTGATGATGGGATCCTGGAGAAATTGAGGGCAACAACCGAAAATTGTATGCTCATATGGTGTTTTTGTTACGTAATCATATTTTACTCAGGTATATGCTTCCGGGCAACTCCTTAACGGTTAGGAGTTAGGGGACAGTACTGACATTGGTCGTTATTAAACTAGGTAGTAGTATGTACTTATGCAGGGCTAATAGGGCAGGTGATTTGGTAAGTGATATGCTTGATTCTAGATCGCAAAGTCTTCACTTGACTTAAAGCAAAATTTTTCATTCCTAAGTAAAACTCTTAAGGACATTAATTAGCCTTTACTCAAGGTCATAGCACATCAACGCAACTAAAAATAGTGAAATAAAATTATTTTTTAAAAAAAAATTAAACCGACTTCAAAAAAAACACAAACGACTAAAACTAAAAAGCGGTAAATAACGTACCTAAGTAATTCTATCCTTAATACATAATTATTTAAATATTACAATTATCACTTATTTTTGAAGTCGGTGCCAGCCAAACAAAAAATGTATAATATTGTCGTGTGGATTTGCCGGTCGCGCGCGTCATACAACAACAGTCTACGTTAGGTACCGAGAGCTGGCACCGACTTCAAAAATAAGTGATAATTGTAATATTTAAATAATTATGTATTAAGGATAGAATTACTTACGTTATTTACCGCTTTTTAGTTTTAGTCGTTTGTGTTTTTTTTGAAGTCGGTTTAATTTTTTTGTTATCTATTATTTAAATATTATCAATTTGATGGGGATCCGGTCTTCTAAGATGAGGTCAAACTTGCAACACAAATGGGTTATATTGAGTTGTATCGCTATGGTACTTTCGAGGTTAATGTTCCCGTAGGCAGATTTCAAAATATAAACATAATGAAATACCTTTCTGGACTACGTCAGATGTCTTATAAACTAGAACAAGCCCAGAAATCTAGAGAAAGCCGGTCTAATCGCAATCCTATCAAAAATAAGGGTCGTGGGTTCGAAGCCGGTGCATTACCACGGCGCTCACGTAACCCTACAATGTCCGCTTCTACCAAACGCCTATGTAAGGCATGACGTAGAGTGCCACCTGTCTGGGCGGGGCGTGGCGTCACAGCGAGCGTGAATGGGCTTGGCACGCGCCTCAACGTCGAGCCGGGATGTTATTTCGGAACGAATAGCTCATTTGTATTGAGATTGATAAGATACCGACCGACAGACATAGTACCAAGTACAAAGAATAAATCTTTTTAATAATATATATCACAAGAAAACATTAGGGGAGTATGAGACACCACTGAAAGAGAAGTTGAAAGTCTGTTAAAGAAGAACCGTCTGTTAATGAGGAGAGATGAGAGATATGTGACCAAGACCGTGATGAAGATGAGTGTGAATGGGAGGAGGGCGAGGCCACCCGAAGAAAAGATGGATGGACTGCGTGAATGAAGGTATGGGCATGTAATGAGGAGAGATGAGAGACCAAGACTGTGATGAAGATGAGTATGAATGGGTGGAGAGGGCAAAGCCTCCCGAGGATAAGATGGCTAGACTGAGTGAATGATGGTATGGCTAAGAAAGAATGGGATCATGACGGCTGATAGGGATAAATGGAAGAAGAGAACATATTGCGCCGACCCCAGAATTAAAACAGGGCAGGAAAATGATGAAACAAGGATCTGCTCGCATGGTTTCCGGAAAATGATCAAGGGAACGGGTAACAACGTTTATCTGGATACAGATAAAACCAACGGTCACCAACAGGCATGGCTAATCTCCTTGAAGGTTGGCCTCTGTATCCGAAATTCGGTCAAGAGAGATGTATTTTATTATTAGGCATTATTCGAGAGCGATCAAAATTATTTCTACATACGCTGTATTAAGAATTTTAAGTGTTCATGTGACTTAGGTACAGCAAAACAAACTCTCCCACATCTCAATTAGATATAAATTAGTGTGTTATTTAAATAATATATAAGAAGGATGACGAGATTTGCCTTCCGTCCGACGTATAATCGTGTAAATGCTTTCAGAAATAGATAGTTTGAAACGCGTGTGAGAATATTTGGCAGATTCTTCATTTTCATATTTTTTTCAGTTAATGGCAAGGGAACTGCTATGACAGATTTATTTTTACCAGTATGTGTTTGAAGGTGAGACATTTCGGTGTAGCATTGTGTAGGGCGCTTTCGCCTAAAGTGGGGACGACCCGAAAGTTCTGGGTTCCATTTTCGGTCAGGAGCCTTATTTACTGTGCCTGTATTCACTTTGATTCAAAAACTTTCATACACTCAAAGTTTATTCAAAGAACTTTTCCGAATAAGATCAGTCAAAGTCATGATTTAGGACTTGCAAATGCATTTTGGTTCAAGTGTTTCCTCGTTTTTCTGTTACAGTGTCCTTTAAACGGGGCGTGAAAAAGCATTTAACGTGGCGGCGGCGATGACAACTGACAGGTGACTGGCTACCCAGTTACTTGCCAGTTGTCACAGCGACTTGGCGTAGGGAAGCCACTATGTCTAGCAAATATAAAAAAAAATTAACATACATACTTTATATAGGGCAACCTGTCCTTGCCGAATTATGCGAATACTTTATTTATCTGTAAACTTTCCTACGTTTGTTAATAAGCCCAACACGGAGATGGCTTTAAGGCGTTTTCGATGGTTCCCACCATCTAAAAAGATTCATCTCCGGCATGACGTTTGTTTGTGTCAACAGTTGCGCTCTTGGCATTCGAATTAATTATAGATCGCGCACGTGTAGGGTTAGCATGGGTCATATTAATTGGTCTTTGGTCACGGTTCTAATTGGAGGAAGGGACATTATATGCGGAAGAATCCACGAATGGTATCAAAAGGGCAGTGGCGGATTAACGTATAAGCACTACAAGCACGTGCTTGGGGCCCCTGTTCTGCAGGGGCGTCCATCCTTTACTGGAGTTCCATGTTATACCTACATTTTCAAGATTCACCCACAATATGTCCGAAATCACAAGACGCGATCAGTCCGGGAATGTCCCTTCATGCACCCCGCAGGGCCCTGCCCCAGGCGCGCAAAAAATACATTTCATGTAGGTACTTCCAAGTTAAAGTATGGTTGGCTTCATACAAAAAGGTTCGATGTCTTTTGCACTTTGTTTATTACTTTGTAATAACCTACAATTCCATTCCTTCCATTTCCATTTAAACAATAGAGGGCCTACACAGGCTCGGATACTCTTAATCCGCCACTGCAAAAGGGACCTCGGAAGTAGGACTGGACCAGTGGTTCATTTAGAAGTGACCCTGCCATGTGAATCATAGACCGTGGTTAGAATCCAAACCGCAAACATTTATAAGTATGACGAGAAGAGATCACGGAAAGAGATGGGGCGTTGGTTTGTATTTGTCACCGGAAATAGCAAGAATCGTAAGATGATCAATTTCCTAGGTAGTTGATTAACTTCCGGAAAATAATAAACGGCAGTTGAAATGTATTATTTAACGTATGTATTTTAGTAAATTGATCATTTTACGTGGTCTTGCCGTAAAATCATCCGACAAAGGTGAGGTGACCGTTGATTGGTTCAATGGCTCACGTAGCGTTATCCCGGCAACCAATCAGTGAACAGTGTATTAAGTTACGAGTAATAGTGCACCGTTAAATAGTACATTGAGCAACGATTGGCCCAATTGAGGACGATTTTACTTGTGTCAAAATCGTAAATTATTAAATGACTGTCAGGCACCGTAAATTGATCAACTAACTGAAATCCATTGCGTTAAATAATACATTTCAACTACCGTTTGTTATATTCCGAAAGTTAATCAACTACCTAGGAAATTGATCAACTTACGATTCTTGCTATTTTCCGGTGACATATTCTTTCTTTATCACCACGCGCTTAAACCTTTTACAATTGTCCGTTAACAGCACGAATTCATTTATTTGCCATATGCGTTGACATACTATACTTAACTTAAAAGTAGATATTAGGTATCAGTTAGTTTGTGCTGCATCGGATGATATTAGCCCGCGGACGCCCCACGTACTTAGATAATAGCAACACGGTGACAACGAAAGCAACCTTGGGAACAAGATTGTTTATACCGTCGAGACAGAGCGACAGACACTCCTGGAAGTCTTCGGCAGATTGAGGGTCTGAATTTTCTGGATGAGTTGGGCTGGTAAAAGTAACCACACACGAAAAATAAGCGCACAGAAGTGGAGTTGCCGAAAACAGAGCGGAGTAACTAACTTAAAGAGAGGTAGGTAAGGCATAGCGAATCTTCGCTCGAATTGAGCCGCCCGCCCGGGGAAGTAGCTCCACCCTATAGAATGTCGCAGCTTAATGATCTCCGGGTCATGTTTCTGCCGGTGAGGAGGGTTTCCGGAGCTCGTGGGAAGAGTGCTGCATTGGCAGACGGGGGGTTAGAATGGGCAACGCGCGTGTGATACCCCTGGTGTTGCAGGCGTCCATAGGCTGCGGTAACCGCTTAACATCAAGCGGGCCGTAGGATTGTCGCCACCTTAACGGTAGCTAAATAACGTCGATTACCTGCAGATGCGTCACCGGAGCGAGGAGTTACGCCCAGCAGCGGTCTGAGATTGGCTGATGATGACTACTCGTGTAAGAGAGGTAGGGCGTCGAATTGAGCTGTCCGTCCGGGGAAGGACCTCCGCCCTATAGAATTCCGCAGCCAAATGACCTCCGGGTCGTGTTTCTGCTGGTGAGTAGGGTTTCCGGAGTTCGTGGGGGGTTAGGGTTGAGCCGGCTTACTTGCCAGTTGTCACAGCCACTTGGGCTTCTCTTTCGCTTTCCATCAGGCGTAGGGAGGCTATTATGTCGAGTGACTATAAAAAAAACTTACAAGCACACGGCGAAGAACTTGACCAGCCCCAGCACGATCCAGTTGGGGCAGAGGCTGCAGAGGCAGGAGAGCACGAAGCCGGCCTGCATGCTGATGACGAGCGTCAGCCGGCGCCCGCGCGTGTCCGACACGTAGCCCCACAGGTACGACACGAAGAGGATACCTGGAAAGTGATAGGAGATGTAAGAGAACGGCCTATCATCATTTCGCTCCAAGCCGACCTCACTTGCCCGTGGTGCATCCTGCCGAATAGCAAACGAGGCGCTGGCAACCGACTGGTGGCGGTATAACCATCACAATTGATGGCGTAGCTAAATACCGTTGACAGACCGATGCGACAGCAGCGTCACCGGAGCGAGAAGCTACGCCCTTCGATCGCCAACCCTTCCTAGCGTGGCGATTATGGCTATATCCTCCAGATGTTTGCCTCAAGTGGCGAACAACTGGAGAAATCTATGCCCAGCAGTGGACTGCAATAGGCTAATGATAATGATGATACGTCCAGCGGTGGACTGCCACGGGTTGCCAATAATGATGATGATGCTCAGCAGTGGACCTGTGCAGGCTGATGATGATGATGACTTATGTGAAGAACAGATCAACTGACCGATAAAAGGCACCGAGGTGAGGATCCCCTTCCTGGTCACGTTGAGGTCCAGGTCGCAGGCGGCAGCCACCACCAGGCTGAAGCCGAACATGTCCACGCCGATGGCCAGCAGGATCAGCGAGCAGGTAGCCAGCAGCAGGATGTTGTAGAGGCCGTTGCCTGGAAACGATTAAAGAGGGTTGATTTTTTTATAACCCAAGACATGCTACGCTCTGCGGTATGGTGCGTAAGAATACTACCGAGGTATCCCGGCCACTCGTTAAAGGCGACTAAAAGGGCCTTTCGGGGTTGTGGTAGCCAACCACCGTCAGGTTTAGTGGGTATTCTCCGTATTAGGTGCGAGTCCCAAATAACTCAGAAAAAAGGGTCTTACATCATCATTCGAGGGAAATAGAAATGTTACTGGGAAAATAAACAAATAATATACGACGACATTCTTTCAAAGAAATGGCATAATTATTAAAATATGTTAATTCATTTCATGGTACAACTAAGTATATAAAATATAACACGTTAAAAGGAACGTGTTATAATACGTACCTACTTACGTACATAACACATACCTAGTATAATACCTACCACGGCATATACATACATACGGCAGACTGCACACTTTTACAACAAGTGGTAAGCAAAAACAAAAGAGTATTGATTAACAGATGTTCGTAAACAAACAGATAAGTCGATGGAAACAATTTAATGTAATGATTAAAACAAACAACTTGAACAATTCAGTATTATTGTTAAAAGTCAAGTTGCTTAGGTAGGTATAAAGTCTTCATAATCTCTTCATATGATACTCTAGGTACTCTATTTTTGTTCATAGCGACCAACTCTGGTAGCTCCGAGGATACCATCCAGGTACGCGGGAGTTATTTGACGGGCCCGGTGGTTTAATTGGATTCCGGAACTCGTGGGGGGTTTGGGTTGGGCCGGCATGGCAGTGGCAACTGACAGGTAACTGACCAGTTACTTGCCAGCTGTCACAGCGACTTGGGCTTCTCTTTCGCTTTTCATCAGGCGAAGGGAAACCATTATGTCAAGCTACTATAAAAAAAAACCTCTGCCTTCTGAACAAAGGGGTTCGATCCCCACCCGGGCCAAACATTCGTGATCAATCTAATGATGTCAATATCTTTAAGAGGTCAGTTTAAACAAAGGTCATGTTGCAGTCATGTTTGCATTATAATAGTCATACCTGACACTTTACTGTGACATCGTTATAGGGGTCTTGGTAAGTATTTGTTTATGAGGATTGGGTACATATCATTAAATTGAAGTTTGTTTCCTGCCATCAAAAGGTCATGTTTGTACCCATTGGCCTCAAAACTACCCTTAACTAGGGCGATAAGGCCTAATGGTTGATTATGGCCTTTCACCGTAGTGTAGGGTGGCAAAGTGGAGGTTGGTAGACTTCACACAAACTGAGAATTTCTTCACAGGTGTGTAGGTTTCCTCATGATGGTTTTAATCGGATCAAAATTTGTTCGCCACTTTGGGCAAACATCTGGAGACTTTACCCATAATTACCACGCTGGGCAGGGCGTAGCTCTTAATTGCTTCGGTGACGCTGCTGCCCGTCATCGGTCTGTAGTATTTAGCTACGCCTTCAATTGTGATCGTTATACCGCCACCAGTCGGTTGCCAGCGCCTCGTTTGTTATTCGGCAGGATGCACCACGGGCAGGTGAGGATGGCTTGGAGCGAAGTTAATGGGTCACGCCCCTGTGCTAAGCATAATAAGAACTCTCAGATCGCGTGCGCTTGCAATTAATTTCTCTTAAAGCTGTACAATCAATTCCAGCTTAACAATTGACACGAAACTGAAAGATCAGTAAAGATAATTTAATGAATACACGTTAACGACTGTATTCGCGTATGAGTTATGCGACACACGTAAATGTGTGTTAATGTTATATAAATTCAGATTTCCGACGCTTCATACTGGGCCTGCAACCGTTTAGTTGTAGAACAAATGCGTTATATTTTTTTTAAGTAAGCTGGTAATCGGAAACGGTCAAGTCCACGTGGCTACGACGAGATATATTCAATCAACCAGCGCCTTTTGCTACGCGACCGCGGGCCAGGGCTAAATGCTGAGTGAGGCCCTTTTACATTGGACGCCACAACCCCCGTCCGGTTTATTTGATATCCTTCTTCTTGTTTCTGTAACTTTTATGCAATTTCTATGTCGAAATTGAAATGTAAGTATAATGTCTAACTGGCTGTGCTCGCGACTTCGTCCGCGTGGAATAGTTATTTTTTCCCCGTTTTTTTTTTACATTTTCCATTATTTCTTCGCTCCTAATAGCTGCAGCGTGACGTCATAGCCTAAAGCCTTCCTCGATAAATGGTCTATTCAACACAAAAACAATTTTTCAATTCGGACCAGTAGTTCCTGAGATTAGCGCGTTCAAACAAACAAACTCTTCAGCTTTACAATATTAGTTAAGATTTGCTGTTGTTGTGTTGTGTTGTCCAAGAGTAATAAATGTTTCTATTTCTAAAACAAATCTCAAAACTCTTCATTCATTCATTCAATCAATCAGCCCATTGTCGTCTACTGCTGAACGTAGGCCTCCCCCAGAGAACGCCAACCATTCCGATACAGGGCAATCTGCATCCATTGTCGACCAGCCATCTTTCCCAAGTCCTACACTTCGTTTGCCAAAACAAGGTGTCCATTCCTACACCCTTCTATACCATAGTCCATAGGAGATCCTAATTCCACTTCATTCATTCGCTCAAAATGTAAGAGCTTCGCTATTGTTGGTAGAGCAAATTCCATCCTTCCCTAGACTCCGCCAGCATTTTCAACTCCCTAAACCTCTTATCGTTAACTTTTCCTTAAATTCCGGCCGTCCGTCGGTCGTGTGCGAAGGGAAAATCTTTGAGTATTCGTTTTATTAGTTTTTCATGTTGTACAAGGTGTCCCACCTTATCCCTCGTCTTTTGTCTATACCCGTATATATCAAGCATCTCTTTACTTTAATCATCTCCAATACTTCCTCATTTGCGTTCATTTAGGCATTGGTGTTAGTTTAAAGATTTTTTTTTTCTACAGTCAAATTATTTATTTTTGCAATAGTAAGAAACAAATTTATCTCCAGTGGAATTGCATTTAGGTACCTACTTTTATGCGATATGTCAACCGCAACATAATTATATGTGTAATTCTTTGTGATTTATTTATGAACAAACAGGAAAATGGCTTCGTAATATACATATAACTAGCTTTCTTCTGCAGATGTTTTGATATCTGACAGAAAGTTTCTATCTAAACAATACAAATCTGAAAATTATCCTCATTTAGTAATAAAAATTGTAGCATATCATAGTGGCAACCCCACGCCTGAACGAAATCGGAAAAAAAGCCCAAGTCGGTAGAAAGTATTAATTTAACAATACTTTTTCATATGTTTGATGATCAAAATTGGTAACCTAATCTTCATTGCATAGGTTTACAAATTATTAAAATTCTTCAAAACCATCAGTACGTACTTTTTAAACCCAAAGTTATTTTGTTTGTTTCGCACAAATGAAATAACAATTTCTCGTATAAGCGCTTACGCCTTTTCACGACTCGAACAAACAACAAAGCATACAAACAATGACTAACACATTCTCGAGAACAACAAAGATGTAAAACAAATCCACAAATATACATATGTACTTACCCACTATGTAGTTATATTTTCCCAACATCTCTATCTTTAAGAACACCCCCATGATCCTAGCAAAGTTTTCCATTTTTCCACCAAAAAAAAAACGTAATGAATTTCCGTTACATCACAATTACCCCAAAAATGGGCTAAATTACCCATCTTCTGATGTGCATCCTCGAAAGCTACAGAAGTTTCTCCAATGTAGGCTTCGATACACTTACAACTTTGATAGAAAGGTGACCATTTTTCCACTGAAAAAAAAACCCGTTACTGGTGTAACGGGTTTTTTTTGAGGTAATAGTGGTCTATTACCTCAAAATATTGGCAACTACCCTACCGATCTTTTCAATTGCATCCTCGAAGGCCGTAGACGACATCCATTATGTTCTTAGACACACACAACTTAGCTTCAAACTTTACCATTTTTCCACAAAAAGCAAAAAAAAATCCGCGGTTCCGCCACAATTACCCCAAAAAATCGGCAAAATTACCCTACCGGTCTTCTCTAGCGCATCCTCGAAGGGCGTAGAGGCATCTCCCTTATGTTCTTCGGCCATCTGTGCGGTGTCGCGTGCGTAGCGCGAAGCGACGTGTCTCGTAACGCTACCGAGTGTGGACTGAACAAAAGCTCTCGAGAGCGCTACGCTTGGCTAAAGCGTGTCGCACACTGAGCTGAACAGACGCTATGGGCGTTTGGGACTTGTAAGATAACCTTTTTATAATATAGGAGGGTGGGAAAATTAGTGGGTTAACTACAATAACAGTTAATGCAATTACCGAAGGAGTATTATATATTTTAACGCTCTTTCAAAGTCGAGGAATTTTTGTTTGTATAGGTTTTGACATGTTCAACGCCGTGTATATCCTTTTTCACACGAGAAAAATGATATACGAATTAAATTTGATTCAATCGTCATACTTTATATATGTATAGGTATTATAGTGAAATGGGGGCAACTAGCCATGAAGGAGACGTTGATAATGACATTCATTTCAAATGATAGGTACAATTAAATTTTAATAGATACTACAAAATAATTGAAGCAGCTGATATCATCAATAAGTGCTACATATTATATTCAATCGCTTCCGTGTATATTAAAATGGTTTATCGGTTAAATGCTGATAAGAGACTCTCGAATGCCTGAAGTTATTAATAAAACTTTACACACTTAGAGAACTTTACAGATGTACCTACTATAATATTATTTTGGAAGTAATATTTGGAAGTTTGATCTGTACGCGTACAAATGCCCCCGGAAAACTCTGCGAAATCTCTGACAATTTGATAGAGTGTTTGAACGAACACGAACAAGAATGTTTTCGCTTAGATCTTTGGTTTCCGAGAAAGGTCAAGTTGTTTTGCAAATCAAGTTGTACAAAAGAAAATACTACTTACTCTTTCGTTTTCTAAAGCCAATACGCGTCGCACCCTAGAATACGTCAAATTATTCTTCAGTATGGAAACAGCGCCCAAACTGTTTTCAGTGTCGAACAGAATTCTATTTGCAGTGTCCATTGATTATTTTGTTTGCTATTTCCTTATAACTGACTCAGTATCAGCGAGTAGTGGATGCGTGAACATTGGCAAAGGAAATTGTGACAAATCTATGGCAACATGCCAAATAGGAACAAAATCATTCGCAAGGTCAGAAATGCAAAGTGTATGAGTACAGAGGGTATACTATCTTTATATTTAATTTAAATGCCTATTTCGACGATTTTCTTTGTATGCATGCTCGGCTACTTTAGCCGACTAAAATAGATATACCAGATATGGTAGGTATCATAACTACTTTCGTAGGCGAAGGTAACTGTACAGACTTCGATAAAGTTTTGTCTACATATTTAGAAGCGCACACTCACTGGCTACCGAAGCTATAGTTTATTCGCGTTAAGAAAATAGTGACTGACAGGTCACTGACAGGCCACTAGCCAATTAAAACGCTAGAAATTAAAATTATAATGAACTATAGTACCTAATTTAATCAGTCTTCTCGTTTAAAGCGATCTCTTCCATATAACCTCGGATACAGAAGATGCATTTTACTAGAATTCATATCAGAAACATTTTTGGATAAGGATTGATGGACTATATTATATTGTGCCGACTCCAGATAAATAGGAGCAAATGATAGAACATGAAACATACTCGTACTTTCAGTCTTTCAAAGTGATTACCTACTTAAGTTTATAGAAATGTGTTTTAGTGCAAAAGGCAGTCTAATACAGGTCATTTGAATTGGGATACCACTCCTGTAAGCTCAATTAGATAGTTATCTTAATATGAATTCAACATTCCCTTCTGTACCTCATTCATCTATGCCAGTATGATGGAGAATGTAGTATAGATATAGTACAATGACGACTAAGTACGTTTATATAGCGAGAAGAAAGTAATATTATGATGTTTACATCCAAATGGTAGGAATATAAATAGCGCGGTTTGATGAGCGAATCTCCTTTGTTTAATATTTGTCTTTGCGATGAGGGTTGATTGTTTATGCAAGTGGTTGGTGGTTGTATAAATAACAATTTTGGAGCCCTTAAGGAATTTAGGGATGTAAGGGAGCGGCCCATCATCATTTCGCGCCAAGGCAACCTCATCTGCCTGTGATGCATCCAGCCCAATAACAAACGAGGCGCTGGCAACCGACTGATGACGGTATAACCATCACAATTGAAGGCGTAGCTAAATACTACAGACCGATGACGGCAGCAGCGTTACCGGAGCGAGAAGCTACGCCCTGCGATCGCCAACCCGGCTGCCGAGCGAGGCGATTATTGGGTATATCCTCCAGACGTTTGCCCTAAGAGGCGAACAACTGGAGAGGCCTATGTCCAGCAGTGGACTGCAATAGACTGATGATGATGAAGCCCTTAAAACTTTTGAAGAAAAAAATCTGATCCATATCTATTCATGATCCACCTTAGTTTGAGACTAGTTAATGGGTGAGCGTTATCTAGTAAATTCTTACGTGAAAGACGTAGAGACACTAATAGACGAGTCCCCTCCCTTCCATTGTAGCTCTGACTGCCTTGGGGTCCGGCCACAACAGCAAGAGAAGCGGGGATCCTAGAATTAAACAGAACAGATTAGAATTACATAGACATGATTGCAATCAGAAAGCCTTGTAGCTGCTGGAAGCTCCAATTAGACCGAATCCCGCGTAGGGCTACTCATATTATTGATGACTGGACCCTGTCTAGTCGACTCGACTGACTGGCATTGCGAAGAGACGTCGCATTCATGTGCGTTCTCTATTGCCTCTATCACATGGAATGTTCTGAAGCATTTGTTTGGTTTACTGCCTGCAGCTGAGTTTCTTCACCGACCCACACGTAACCAATTGCAATTCCATCCTCATCATCTCGATGGTTGGTGATCCTCCACTGTACGCTTTATGAGGAACTTATTGCCACGCGCATCGGTTTCGTGGAACCAACTCTCTGCGTCAGTCTTTCCGAACAGCTAGGACTTGGGAATCTTTCAGAAACTAGCGTACTCCTATTTAAAAGGCAGGCATCGACCCGAGAACTCGATGTTTCGGGTGTCCATGGGCGGTGTCGACTGCTTACCATCAGGCATCACACTTGCTCGTCTGCCGCCTCTTGCATAAAAAAATAATCAACTAATGCAATAATGACAATATAAGGGGGATGTAATGATGCGATCTATCACTTTATGGCTTCAAGTATCATCTGCTCGTGGTGTATCCTGCCGAAAAACAAACGAGGCTATGCCAACCGACTGGTGGCGCGGCGGTATAACCATCATAATAGGGTCTTTGCCTATGTCTGAGTTTGCTGTTTGATTTCATAGTTATCAGAAAGAATACATAAAATATGACTTACTTGGAAAATCGTAACTAAAATTTGTTGCACAATGAGACAATAATAGGCCTGCTAACTGTTGAGTTTGTTGCGGCACTTCTGCTCAGCACGTCAAAGGAAAAAATTGTGACGTATTTATAGTGAATCTACTTGCAGAAATGAACTATTTTATTTTATTTTAACATCTTTTGTTATGAAACCAATTACATAAACGTAATATTTATCATAGCTACCATACAAATTAAGGCGTTTACGTCTTGTTTTACCGTGAGTGTCGCACACGGAAGTTGTATGAACCGTTAATAGTCTCGGCCATTTATTGTGAAATTGCGATTACTCAAAGACAATTAATGCTAACGAAATATTTCTTTTTACCAATATTTCTTTAATGAAGTATTCTACCGATAATAAGACAATAAAATTGTCAAATGATTGGACAGAAACGTCACCGGAGCGAGGAGCTACGCTCAGCGATTACCAACCCGTCAACCCGTCTTCTCAGCGTGGCAATTATGACTGTAGTCTCCAGGTGTTTGTACGAAGTGGTGAACAAACTTATGTGCGATAGGTATCAGGCTATCATCATCAGACGACTACCGTTTTTAACTATCCTACTAATATTATAAACGCGAAAGTTTGTTTGGATAGATGGATGGGTGTTTGTTTCACTTTCACGCAAAAAGTACTGAACGGATCTTAATGAAACTTTACAGGAATATAGTTTGTACATCAGATTAACACATAGGCTATGTTTTATACGAATATTCACGCGGGCAGAGCCGCGGGCAGCAGCTAGTGTATTATAAAATAGGACAGCGATATTGAAAGGAGAGTGAATGCTGGTGATATGGTGATTGGTGCACTGCACACCTTTGTGAACAGCCAGAAGGTCTCCAAAATGGCCTGCCTGGCGTTCACAGTGGAGTGTTAGCACAGATACTAACGTATATTAGTGACAGTTGGGTATGGCAGAAGAAGCACGAGAGTAGAATTAATGCAGTGGAAATGCGAGCGCTTAGAAGCATGCTAGGAGTGAAATTGAGTGATAGGATTAGGAATGAAACGATTAGAGACCTTTGTGGTTTGCAAGAAGATGTCGTGACTAGGATTGAGAAAGGTATGCTTAGATGGTTTGGTCATGTAGATAGGATGGATAAAAGTAGATTAACCAAGAAAATAATATATAGCGAGAGCGTGAATGGATCTGTTGGAAGGGGAAGACCCAGAAGCTATTTGGTCATGGAATATCCATTCCATGACCAAATAGAAAGTGTCCTAAAAAAAGGTAAAGTACTAAGTACCTACCCTAAACCGACTGTATGTATAAAATAGAACAAACCCGCAGTGGCGAGGCTGACGAGGCTCAAGACCACCTGGCACTGGTGGCGCAGTCCCAAACCGATCAGGTTGGCGCCCACCGCCGCGCCGCAGCGCCCCGCCATGTACAGCGTACAGAGGGCCAGCGCTCTGAAAGAGAGAACAGAGGTACAGAGTGCAGGAATAAGTACTATGATAATTAAGAGAAGAGAGGTAGGGCATAGCGAATCTTCGCTTGAATTGAGAGCCGCCCGTCCGGGAAGGACGGACCTTATAAAATCATCATCATTCTCTTAGCGTTATCCCGGTTTGTGCCTCTAGGCCCAGGGTCCGCTTTGACCATGATCTTAGATTTAGCGAGTCTGGTTATTACATTGAAGCGACTGCCATCTGACCGTCGTAACCCTCAGTAAAGGGAACCAGACAAATTTGGATCATGGTTACACAATCAGAATTAAACTGGATGTGCAGGTTTCCTCACGATGTTTTCCTTCACCGCTAAGCTAGTGGTATAATTCCGCACATAGATTTTTGCAAATCCAGAGGTGCGTGGCCCGCGCGGATTCGAACCGACGACCTCACGTGTGTGAAGCGACGATCTTACCACTAGGCTACCACGGCTCTTATAAAATATCCACTTATAAAATACCGCAGCCAAATGACCTCTGGGCCGTGTTTCTGCCGGTGAGTAGGGTCTCCGGAGCTCGTGGGGGGTTAGGGTTGGGCCGGCATGGCAGGTAACTAACCAGTCACTTGTCCGTTGTCACAGCGACTTGGGCTTCTCTTTGGCTTTCCATCAGGCGTAGGGAAGCCATTATGTCAATCTACTATAAAAAAAAATAAGGGTTGGATCGGACATGGCGGTGGCAACTCACAGGTAGGTAACCATTACTTGACCATTGTCACAGGACTTTCACTTTCCATCAGGCGTAGGGAAGCCATTATGTCGAGCTACTTTATAAAAAATCCTGTGTCATCAACGATCCACAAACCTGTGTTCGCCTTACCTGACACTTGTGGGGAAGACCTCGACTGCAATGGCGGCGAGCACGGACGCAGCGGAGCCGCATGACAGGCCCACGATGAACAGCATGATGCCCACCACTGGCTGCGGGACCACGCTGGACATCGTCAGCATTACCGAGCACGTGGACAGAACTACACCTGCAGATATCGTTCATGTCGCATGTCAAATATTAGGTAACTAGCTGTGCCGGCGGCGTTGCACGCGCGGATATCAGGTTTCAAAAATAACGGACTTCACATAAAATGGTGCCTAAACTTTACGTTAAACCTTTAGAAATACATTGGTGAAAACCGCATTTAATTTCATGCAGTAATTTTCGCGTGATGCGCAATCAAACATACAGATAAAAATGTCTCCCATTTTCCCAACACTTCCCCCATCACTGCTCTGCTCCTATTGATCGTAGCGTGATGAAAAGTACTATAACCTGCCCAAGAGTGTGAATAATAAATTATACCAAGTTTCGTTGACATCTGTCGAGTAGTTTTTGTTTCTATAACGAACATACAGACAGACAAAAATTTTACTGATTGCATTTTTGGCATCAGTAATGATCACTTATCATCCCCTAATAGTTATTTTGAAAATATATTTCATGTACTATATTGACCTCTCTACAGATTTTTTATAAATATAGAAGACTAGCAATACTAATAGTATAACTTAGTCGTCATTTTCATTTAGTGGTTCATCTCTTGCTTGATGGAAAGCAAAATATGTAGAAGCCATATCCAAAATCAATACGTAGCAAGAAAATGTACTTTGAAACCATGAAAATACAAATAATAAAGAGCAAAACTACTGATTACAAAAGCCATGGCGAATTCTGTAAGTAATAACACTAAATGACTCAGTAAAGGCTATGGTGATTAATATTGATTAACATTTTACAGAATATTGGTTACATAAAAAGGTACCTACATTTTCTTTTGCGTGCGTTATGATACGAGATAACAATTTATTTAAAACTAGATAAGTATACAACTGTTGCACAATAAGGTTAAACCTTAGGGTATAGAATAGTAGAAAACATAGAAAGGATGAGGTGGTGTATAAGAGGTATAGGAAAGATTATGTTATATTAAAAATAAAAATGTAATAAATAAAATCAAAGAGAAAACCAAGCATGAATAATATTAAGCATTCTTAGTAGAATATGATACACTTGTAAATTAAAATAATTAATAAACAAAAAGTATTTTTATACGAAAACACTAAGATCCGTCAATACTATTGACAGATCTTAATAATTACTTACATACAACGTGAATTGCAAACTGTATTGCATGGAAACCAACTGCCTCTATAAATAACATTTGTTGAGACAGTCCGAAGTAATTCTGTAAGAGTTTAATCAACTTGTTTTCCTGTGCTAACTACTCCCATTGTTAATGAAATTGTTTACTGTCACCAATGAACATTTAATTCATTCAACTTAGGTAACTAGTTTGTTCAAGAAACGCTTTCAAATGTAAATTTTCGTATTTTTAATATATGAATTTTTTAATAGCAGTTTTCGTCATCGTTCGTCTCTGCCAGCCTATTCTTTAGTTCATTATTCATCGTCATCTTCAGCCTATCGCAGTCCACTGCTGGACATAGGCCTCTGCAGTTGTTCGACATTTTGGGCAAACATCTGGAGGCTTTACCCATAATCCCCTCGCTGGGCAGTATGGTTGGCGATCGCAGAGCATAACGCCTCGCTGCAGTGACGCTGCTGCCCGTCATCGGCCTGTGGTATTTAGCTACGCCTTCAATCGTGATTGTTATACCGCCACCAGTCGGTTGCCAGAGGCTCGTGTGCTATTGAGCAGGATGCACCTCGGGCAGATGAGGATGGCTTGGAGCGAAGAGGTGATAGGTTGCTCCCTTACGCCCTTCTTTATTCCCTTATACGCCTTGAACGCATTGACATCAAAAATTACTAGATAAAAATGTAGTTACTTACTGTAAATCCATATCTTGTTTTTTGTGCGCATCATGCACCCGATGCTGATGTAGGTGATCGAGCAGATTATACCCATGGCCATAGACACAGGGAACACCAGAGGGTTCAACTTCTTCACTTCGCAGAATTTTGTTGCTACCTTGTGGTGAGAGACAGGGTAGGTTCATCATATTAGTTGGAAACGTAGAATGGAATTATTTGGCACACTATGACGGCAAGACGGCTGCTATTTACTTTAGACATTAAATGACTGATACTGCATTATTCTGAGAAAAAAACTCGACAGGGAGTTTATTCCATAAACGCAGCGTTTGCGGGAGGAAATTTCTCTGAAATCAAACTGAGCATGACCAGTTGGGCTTCCTAATGTAACGGTGAACCCTTGATTATCATCAAGGGATAACGTGCGTGATAAAATGAACGTTATTTCAAATTTCATCACAGAAAAATACTTTTTACCCAACTGATTCTGAGTACATCCCTGTTACATTAACTGACACAAATAAATAATTTGATTTGATTTGACATCCAGGGCAAAATAGCTAAAATACGTAAAAAGGCAAGACAAGTAGTCGTAATTTTAGTCGGCAGATGGATTTAAAGAAAAGAGTGTCAAAATAAACCCCCCATCCCCTGTAAAAGACGCATGGTTCCGAATAAAATATTAGTTAAAATATCTCTTTGTATTTTTTGAGGGTTATATTCATCTTCTTACCTCTTTCGCTGCATATTTCTCCATCGTGGCCCCACACAGGCTTAGAGGCCGATGCATTCTATCCAGCATTTCGTTGAGTATGACAGGCATCCAAGTGTATAGACCGCTTGACCTGAAAGCAGTATGTAGTTGAGAATTTCCTCTTTGTCTTTCACCCTAATACCCCCAAATGACAGTAGTCATTCGCGGAGGCCTAAGTTCAGCAGTGGACAT
The DNA here is from genome assembly GCA_031163375.1 of Conogethes punctiferalis. Lineage (NCBI taxonomy): Eukaryota > Metazoa > Arthropoda > Insecta > Lepidoptera > Crambidae > Conogethes > Conogethes punctiferalis. Next base: position 18,848,159 of record CM062082.1, on the reverse strand, counting down.
TTGCAGGCTAATCTGAACCTTCTCTAAAGGTATCTAAGGTTTTTAATCGTCTCTACTTACTGATCCATAGCCCAAAGCTCGCTTTGATAAATAAATAAATAACCCAAGACATGCCACCCTGGGCCACACAGCGCCACCTAGCCCCAAACTAAGCCAAAGCTTGTACTATGGGTACTAGACAACTGATAAACTTACTTAGATACATTTTTTTTTGCACTACCAAATGAGCCACCGAGCCTGTCAAGACAGGATAGACAGGACCGTTTTCTTTTATTTGTATTTTAAGCCCTAGTTTTGATTTCCTTTTGTCTTTAATTTACTTTTGGGCTTAAATTAGAGTATGCGATGTTATCCGATATTTAAACTCGTATATATTGCAATTTAAGAATCGATCGAGAGGTGATACGAGACCCTTGTTACTGCAATCATTGCGCCGTTCAAATCAATAAGCAATTTTGGGCCAATGATTCATTGAGAGTGGAATATTACAGATCCCGGTTTTAAAGTCTAGATGGTTCTGTGGTACAGTCGAATCTGGAATGTTGTTGAGTATATTATTGAAGATTATATTTATTCTACTATCGATGAATTTGGTTGCAGCCTATACAATGGTTGAGCTGTCGACTCGAAAAGAATATTCAAAGTCGAACTGTATAAATGGTTTCAATTTTTTTTTATTTCGATAGACAGATATTTTTCAGTTACGGGTATAAATCTTTTGACAAGATTTTCATTTATTCTACAGAAACTTATCGGTCTTATTAAGTCTATTAAACTATGTCTAAAAACAAACAAACAAACAATCAAATCTTTCCTCTTTATAATATAAGTTTAGATGAAAAAAGGATATTATAAAATACAAGACTTCCTAGACGATAATATTACATGGACATAATGAGCTGCTCGCCTGCACTTAACAAATATTGTATTAATGTACGACATCAAAAGTATGTATGTATATTTTTGAAAAAAAAAGGCATAATTGATGAGTTTCTTGTGGCACTTCTTCTCATCAGGCCTCATCCTTATCACGTCGAAGTGCTAGTAGGGAAAAAAAAAGTTTGACGTGCAAAAGAATTTCCTTGTGAATCTATTTGGAGAAATAAATTATTTTATTTTATTTGTCGTATTCCTACCTATATCGGTGGAAGGTGATACTACTGTCCAACCAAATCGTAGCTAAATGTAATAAGCCAATGACAGGCAGCAGCGTCATCGTGCGAGAAGCTATGGCCTGCGACCACCAACCCGCCTGCCCAGTGTGGCGAGACCTACGTCCAGCAGTGGACTAACTACGAGAGGTTGATTATAATAAACTCCACTCGAACGAAGTCGCTGGCACCAGCTAGTTTCATAATAAAGCTAACTTCTGTCGCACTTAACACTATCAAACCCTTAATATCCGTAGTCTGCGGACAATAATTAGTCGACGTTATTGGAGTCTGTCGCCATTCATTAACAACACATTAAGATAACAAATTAAGTTAAGTATTTAAAGTTTACTCATAAAACCATTGAACTAGTTTGTGATACTTACTCAGTTGCTTCATATAGAAGTAATTAGGAGCACTATATGGGATACATTACTTGTTTATGTATTACTAAATATGTATCGGATGAGATTTCAAATTAAAATATCCTTTCATTAAGAAATGTTGATAAGGCGGACGAGACTAATGGAAGCTTTGAATAAGCTTCATCATCTGCCTGCAAATGTACACTATTTTTTTTATAGTAGCACGGCGTAATGACCACTCTACGCCTGATGGAAAGCGAAAGAGAAGCCCAAGTCTCTGCGACAACAGGCAGGTAACCAAACCAGTCACTTGTCAGTGGCCACCACCATGCCCATCCCACGCCCCGTTGTCACGGCGACTTGGGCTTCTCTTTCGCTTTCCATCAGGCGTAGCGAAGCAATTATGTCGAGCTACTATAAAAAAAACCGGCACTGGTCACAGCAAAAACAAAAAGGTCATAATAATAAGTTTGACTGGCTCGGTGGCTCAATTGATAGTGACCACTGCCTTATGAACCAAGGGTCGTGGGTTCGATTCCCACCCGGAACAAACATTCGTGTGATGAACACTTGTGTTTGTCCCGTGTCTGGGTGTATAAATTTGTATTTAAGTATTTATTTGTGGTGCCTTCGTTGTTCTGATACTTATACATAACACAAGTGCTTAAGCTACTTACTTTGGGATCGGAGCAATGTATGTGATGTTGTCTGATATTTATTAAATAAAAAAAAGGACTTACAACATGAAAACCATGAACATTGAGACGTGTGAGATAAGAACACACCGCAGCAGGGGGGGACGTAGAAGGTGGCCCAAGTTAGAGAAAGCTTTGCAGAACCCTCTCTGTGCACTCACCAGAGACACCACTTGGATTGATTTGATCTGGAACAAGCAATAAGTATACTTTTCACAACGAATTTGGGGCACGGCCATTTTGGAGGATATCTTGGGCATGCAAAATGGTCCGCTGGGGTATCTGGATGAACTGGAATGGCAATGAAACAAACAGATGGTTATAGCCCACTTCACGCGAAATAGGCGCTTCATCATCATAAGCATATTGCAGTCCACTGCTGGACATAGGCCTCTCCAGTTGCTCGCCACCTGGGGAAAACTTCTGGAGGATATACCCATAATCGCCACGCTGGGCAGGCGGGTTGGCGATCGCAGGGCGTAGCTTCTCGCTCCGGTGACGCTGATGCCAGTCATCGGCCTGTAGTATTTAGCTACGCCTTCTATCGTGACGGTTTTACCGCCACCAGTCGGTCTGCCAGAGCCTCGTTTGTTAAGATGCATCTCGGGCAGGTGAGGGTAGCTTAGAGCGAAAAGATGATAGGGCGCCCTTAAATCCGGAGGAGAGGTAGGGCATAGCGAATCTTCGCTCGAATTGAGCTGCCCGTCCAGGGAAGGACCTCTACCCTATAGAATACCACAGCCAAATGACCTCCCGGTCGTGTTTCTGTCGGTGAGTAGGGTTTCCAGAGCTCGTGGGGGGTTGGGGTTGGGCCGGCATGGCAGTGGCAACCGACAGGTAACTGACCAGTTACTTGCCAGTTGTCACAGCGACTTGAGCTTCTCTTTCGCTTTCCATCAGGCGTAGGGAAGCCATTATGTCGAGAAACTATAAAAAAAAATCCCTTGTCTGTAACTATATTATTCTATGTGGTTACCAAAAAAATAAGAAACTTACAGGATAATCTTCCACCTTCTTATTCCTATGGTTATGAGCGTAGATCTTGGCAAGGATCGGCAAAGCTTTCTGATCGCCTTTAGCGGAGTACAGGTAACGGGGACTCTCCGGGAGGAACAGCATGATGACGACAGCCAGCAGGCCCGGGGTGCACCAGGACCAGATGAAGATCCTCCAGGGAACGATCTTGATGCTGCCGAGGTGGAAGGACCAGGGTCTTGGCAATATCGCCCAGGCGAGGACTGAAAATGGGAATGTATCAAATCGACTCATCATCATCATCAGCCTATTGCAGTCCACTTCTAGACATAGGACTCTCCAGATATTCGTCACTTAGGGCAAACATCTGGAGGATATACCCATAATCGCCACGCTGGGCGGTCGGGTTGGCGATCGCAGGGAGTAGCTTTGGTGACCGCAGTAGGTTTAATTTGTACCTACCCAGGTAAACGGTGCTGCCCGTTCCCAAATGTTCGCTAAGCACCTATAGAAGACATCTATCTACGACACTGACTGGACGGGATAAGATGGGGTGATCCTATTTCCAAATCCAGATACCACATGAACACATAATAGGTACATGGAATAATAAAAGTCTTATGTATGTATTCCCATGTTTACGCAAACATTTTTGCAATCCAGACAATCTGGGTCGACGTCTAAGTCGCCCGTTGTGTAAAACATTACATAAGACCAAACTTGGTTGTGCCAAATTGTGCAGATTCGCGACCGGTGCCAAATAACTATGTGGTTCACAATTCTTGTATAACGGCGATTATACTTGTTTGACGCATGAATATGTATTGTATACTGAGGGAGTGGCCTGGTGGCATATTTGGGAGTGACCCAGCCTTCTGAGCCAAGGGTCGGTTCTCAACTGCTTGAAGCAGTTCGTCTACGACCGCTCTTAGAGTAGGTTTGGTTCAGTGGTAGGGAACGCTGCCACTGGTCGTGAGTACGATGCCCGCACATTACAAACATTTTGTGTGCATAAGCATTTCTTTTTGTTTTGGTCTGGGCCTGGGTGTTAGCTATGTATCCGAACCATGTATTTATTTAAAACAAAAAAGTATCAAAAAGGTATCAATCAAGTATGTATAGTATCTAGTAAGCTTATCACCTATCTAGTACCCATAGTACAAGCTTCGGCTTAGTTTGAGGCTAGATGGCGATGTGTGGCATAGCTTCGGTTACTTATTTATTATTGAGGGCACTCAAATAGCACTATTCTGATAGGAGTAAGCTATGACAACCGATGGATGAGCCTTCAACTGGTCGCGTTTATTCTAGAGACAGGTAGCGACAACTATCTATAAACCAAAAATGACCTGACGGATCGTAGTTCCCGATCATGAACACCTCATTATCATCAGCCTATTGCAGTCCACTGCTGGACATAGGTAGGCCTCTCCAGTTGCTCGCCACCTAGGATAAACATTTGGAGGATATACCCATAATCGCCACGCTGGGCAGGCGGGTGCATGAACACCTAGCTCGGAGGAAGTCCTACCAGTTTTTATATGGGCATGTTTGTTCCAGTTGTTTCAAGGTCATCTTTACGCTGGTTCTAGAACACTCATCCTTAGTCGTTGACATTCGAAATTACATAGGGGGATGTCTCACCAGACAGGATGATGAAGGTGAAGGCGATGAATGTAGACCCGAAGGCGATGGCAGACGAGCGCCTTGCATCCGTGTGCATCTCGCCTAGATACGCGTACACAGTCGCACTAGACGCAGATACCCTGGAAGATTAAAGAGAAATAGAAAACCCATACCTACATAATTCAAAAGCCGCACCATAATGTAGAAATATTTTCTACGGTGCGGACCCACCCATTGTTTGACTGGAAGGAATGCCCCATGGCATTTAAGTCTGCCATTTGTATAGATCTACTCTCTTGGGCAAAAAAGATTAAATGAATAAATAAAATTTGTATAAGGAATCTAACTAGCATTACCTAATATTCTCAGAGGTACATGACGAACTCAAAAATACCTACATATTTTATAAAAAAATTTGGTCTAATAAAATGTAGGTACTCGTAAATTTAGTTGTGATTTCTCAAAGTAGGTCATAATTTATTCGATTTCTAGTAAGAAGCCAAACTATCAGTGTCCTAAGACAGTAAGAACTTAAGTCCTTAAATGATCGTTGCCGCAACGATGTGTAAAACGTGAACATTGCTATTCGCGCACCATCAGGCGTTTAAAAATAATAGGTACACACACGTGTGTCATCAGAAACGTATTATAATTTACAGTAGAATATAAAAAATGTTATGTGTAGCAAATTGCTAAGTAGGTACTTAGTTACTGTTAAAGATCTATATAAAAAATTGGCACTTCTGTAGGTATTTTCTTTAGATCACAGCTCCAACAAAAAGAAACATTAAAAAAATATTTTCTTTGTGCCTACGTAATAACTAAATCAGCCGACATTTATCTAAGAAGAAACTAGCTAATTATGTAGGTACTTTGTGTAAATAAAAGACGCCACTTCAAAGCTGCTTATAAAACTGCTATTCCCTACGCAACCAGTTATTTCGATTCTCCAATTCCTGGAGAAAGAGGAACGACGAGTATAACAGCGATAAATAAAGGCGCTAACTCACAGGCAGCCAGTGAGGAACCTCAGCATGAAGAGGATGCCGAAGCTTTCCGACAGGGAGGAGGCGAAGGAGAGGAAGGTACCCGCCGCGATAGCCGGCAGCATCACGGCGCGGCGGCCGCAACGGTCGCTCAGGTAGCCCCAGAAGATGGCTGTGGTAAGAATACCTGGAATACACAGATTTATAAAATAACGATGCTACTTATAATAAAATTATTTAAAAAAAATAAATTAAACCGACTTCAAAAAAAACGCAAACGACCAAAACTAAAAAGCGATAAATAACGTAAGTAATTCTATCCTTAATACATAATTATTTAAATATTACAATTATCACTTATTTTTGAAGTCGGTGCCAGCTCTCGGTACCTAACGTATACTGCTGTTGTATGACGCGCGTAATAGATTTTTTACATAATAATACTTAAAAAAGAATACTAGATAATAATTTAACCAATTCCCAAATTGGTCAAATTATTATTATAGTTTTTCATTTTACGAGCAACTGGGATTTTGGCGAAATGGCGAAATAAAAGATGGCAATTGTTCTAATCAAAATATAATATTATATACCAAATTACTATGTGTAAATAAATTATGTAAATTAGCTTGATTGTAATTCATATAGGCCAATCTTACTATTGCTTTGCTAGCTAACATAGCAGATCTTAGCAAATCTAGCTAATATGAGAAGTAGCGAAGACTGTACGTACATACATAGATACTTCCAACTTAAGCATAGAATAGTAATAAGATAATTTGTTGTTAACTATAGAATCTTTATTGTAACTTGTACATAGTTTTAAGCATAGAATATATAATAAGAATTATAGGTAATAAGGCCCGTTTTATATTCATTATTAATTACACATTTACAAATTATTAGGCTAATATGATACGTAGCGAATATTTCAAAGTTAAGCATAGAATAGTAATAAGATAATTTGTTTGTTAACTTATAGAAGGTTTTTATTGTAACTTGTACATAGCTTTAGGCATAGAATATAGAAATAAGAATAATATTATAGCACATAGGTAGCAAGGCCCGTTTTATATTCATTATTAAATTACACATTTACCAATTATTATTTTATTATTTTAGTACATAGTTATTATTTAGTTATTTGGAGCACACAAAAAGGGGAAATGGAAATATACTTAGCTTTTATTGAAGCCTCTGGCAGAATAAATGAGCAGAGCTTCGCTCTGCATATATAAATAGCTCTTGCAGCTCTTTAATGGGCATAGCTTCGCCCTATATTGCTGAACGGCTGCAAACACTATCACTGGGCAGAGCTTCGCTCTGTTCGACGATCACAATTCAACTGGCGTCTGTTCGTCCGAGCAGCGCCTTTTATAGTGGGGAGCAAACAAGTAGACATGGCGGGAATTCCGCCACGTGGTATTTAATATTTATAATATATAAGTGTTAACATGAATAATGTAACTAAAATTGGTAAATATATTTCCTTATCATTTTAAAATGAATTTCATAATTAAAGTAATAATCTAAAACTAATTAAGATACTCAAACATTGTACAATTTATTCGGATCGATGAGCCAGCGAAATAAGTAAGTAATTTGACTAATTTCTGCAAAGGAAGTTCATGATAGATTACATTTTTAATATTGTTATTTATTTTGCCTATTTACAAGACGAATTATAAATATTTTAATAGACTAATATTACTATATTTTATTATTTCTCACATTACCTAAGTAATGAACCGTTACGTGTCGCAATCACGACTTATTATTTCATACCAATTTTGCCTTAAAATCAAATAATCTATCACGCGCGGCCGGCAAATCCACACGACAATATAGGTACATTTATTTGTTTGGCTGGCACCGACTTCAAAAATAAGTGATAATTGTAATATTTAAATAATTATGTATTAAGGATAGAATTACTTATTTATCGCTTTTTAGTTTTGGTCGTTTGCGTTTTTTTTGAAGTCGGTTTAATTTTTTTTTTTAAATAATTTTATTTCACTATTTTTAGTTGCGTTAATGTGTTGTGACCTTGAATAAAGGCTAATTAATGTCCTTAAGAGTTTTACTTAGGAATGAAAATTTTTGCTTTAAGTCAAGTGAAGACTTTGCGATCTAGAATCAAGCATATCACTTACCAAATCACCTGCCCTATTAGCCCTGCATAAGTACATATTACTACCTAGTTTAATATCGACCAATGTCAGTACTGTCCCCTAACTCCTAACCGTTAAGGAGTTCTGTGGCTTCATCATCAGCACCTGATGTTGACGCCCGGAAGCATATACCCGAGTAAAATATAATTACGTAACAAAAACACCATATGAGCATACAATTTTTGGTTGTTGCCCTCAATTTCTCCAGGATCCCATCATCAGATCCTGACTTGGTGATAATGGGACCACCTCGGAAGTGTCCTCTGTCGAACTGTCGAAAAATTTTTGAAATCCATCCATAATTGACGGAAATATCGGTGAACATACATATAAAAAAAAAAATATATATTATACATACTGACGAATTGAGAACCTCCTCCTTTTTTCGAAGTCGGTTAAAAATAACCTGTAGCAACATCTATCTCCACATCGCTACAACCACCTCCAGTCGCTACAATACGCAAGCGCTAGTTCCGCTAGCCAACAACAGATGGCGATGTACTTTACGCGACACGCAATTTCTTGCTTCTTGCTTCCTCCAGTGGAGAGATACCACCTACCTATAAAGGCGGCGGCGTTGATCATCCCCTTCTCGCTCGGAGTGAGCCTCAGGTCGCACTCGGCGGCCGTGATGATGTAGCCCACCCCTAACGACTCCATCATGGCGTACAGCAGCACCAGCCCGCACGTGAACAGAACTATGTAGTTGAACACGCCATGACCTGTGTCAGAAAACATTTACAACGCAAACTGAGACGTTGTGACCAATTGACGCAGACATATAGGACAATCGTATGCCCTCTGAGCCTCTCCTTCGTGCCCCGAGTGGTGAGTGCGGGGACGCGATCCACTCATAGGGGCGTAACGGTGTGGTGGGTGCAGCCACACCGTTGCACGAGGTCCGCCCGGGGGGCACTCTATTGCTCCCCGGATCTGGGGGTAGGGGTATTTGCCCTCCCCGGACCAGGAGTGCCGGCTGCTTATCATCTGCGGCTGGCCAGGGCAGGCAGGGATGTGGCCGTATGCTTCGGCGCTACCCGTGTCCCTGCAACTTACTGCCCACTGGTGACACAGGGGGGTTTAGTAGGTATGCCCTCTCATTTTGGGAGGTGTGAGTCCCACACACAATGCCGCCTCCTCCCAGAGACGACATGAAGGTGCCTAATGCATTCCCCTATTTAAAAAAAAGTGGGTATTCTCCGCTAGATAGGATTAAGCCCCACATAACTTAGGTGTACCCGTACCCGGGGACCTGGTGTATGCGTAGTGTAATTTCCGACGAAAAAACAGACATTACGGAAATAAATTGCACATTTACCGGTTTCCTCAAACGCTTCTTCAAACGTTGTCATGGAGTTTTGTCATTATCATTGATTTTTCAGTAAATAATGCTCTAAAAACATGTTCTTAGATTGACAAATAGTAAAGCTTTGACAGAACATTGTGACAGAATATGGGGCATAGACTTGGTACTTTGCTAATTCTGCTTAAAACTTCTTTGTACATAGCATACACTGAATAATATTTTGACGACCAATCAATTAGCTCTGTGTCTTTTACAGACTAAGAGAGGTAGGGCATAGCGAACCTTCGTCCGAATTGAGCTGCCCGTCCGGGGAAGGACCTCCGCCCTATAGAATACCGCAGTCAAATGACCTCTGGGTCATGTTTCTGCCGGTGAGTAGGGTTTCCGGAGCTCGTGGAGGGTTAGGGTTGGGCCGGCATGGCGGTGGCAAATGACAGGTAACTGACCAGTTACTTGCCCGTTGTCACAGCCACTTGGGCTTCTTTTTCGATTTTCATCAGGCGTAGGGAAGCCATTTTGTCGAGCTACTACGAGAATAAAAAATATCAGACAGGCAGTCTGCCACCAATATAATAAAAAAAGACTACTTATTTGACTATTTTCTTTTTGTTTTTGTTACAATCGATCGACGAATAAAGAAACTCTGGTTAAAGTTCGTTAGCATCATCATACTCAGAGTTATCCCAATTTCTTAAGGTACCATTAAGGTCCTTACAGTAATATACAAAATCTAACATTGTCAAATTATCTGGAATAATTACCTATTAGGTAAAACAAATAAAAATAAAAGTTAATAAAACAGTATTGGTTGCATACCTTTAAGATATTATCATGGCGATATAAATTTGTTTGGAATAATAGATAGCTTGTTTAGATCTTCCGGATTTTTTGTGTATTACGGGTAAGAATGCTAAGAATTTGCTAAGAAAATATTGTAAAATTAAGCATAAGGTTATAAATAGTTAAAAGTATAGGTACATAATATGTAGTTTATCAGTAATCTCACTGGTTGTAGATTTTCTTATGTTTTCATTTTGGTTGCCATAGCAACGGATTATATTTTATAACTGCTATAAAAAGTTTTGTTTTTAAATCGAGTTTTTTTTTGTTTTTATGGCCAGTGCTCTATACAGCTACATTAATTTCGTTGAAGAGTATTTCTTGTTTCAAAAAAAATGTTGGTGGCCAAGATCCAATGCTATACAGAGGTCAATGAACTCCCGAAACTACTTCCGCTACCTAAGACCAATCCGACAAAGTCTTATTACCTACACATCATTAAAAGCATTGCCTTTATTATGATCCGTAACTCTTTGTAATAAGGTTGAGATTGTCCCAGCTCATCAGAGCCTTCTAATCTTGAAGTGGATTGATTTAGGACCACCAGAGTACAATAAATACTTGCTTCCTAATCAAATGACAGTTAGTAGATTGATTGATGTTCACTATCAACGGGATATGACAAAATTTTGCGTGGGAGAAAATATTTACTATGACTAAGAAGTACATACCTACATAATAACAGCATTTTTAGGGTTCCGTAGCCAAAATGGCAAAAACGGGACCCTTATAGATTCGTCATGTCTGTCTGTCTGTCCGTCCGTATGTCACAGCCAATTTATTCCGAAACTATAAGAGCTACATTATTGAAATTTGGTACGTAGATGTATTCTGTGAACCGCATTAAGATTTTAAAGTAAAATCAGAAAAAAATCCAAAATTTTTGGGGTTCCCCATACATAGAACTGAAACTGAAAATTTTTTTTTTCATCGAACCTATACGTATGGGGTATCTATGGATAGGTATTTGAAAATGATGTTGAGGTTACTAACATCATTTCTTTCTAAACTGAATAGTTTGCGCGAGAGACTCTTCCAAAGTGGTAAAATGAGTGTCCCCCCCCCCCCCCCCGTAACTTCTAAAATATGGGCATGATAAAACTGAAAAAATATATCATGTGTATCACTATGAAAACTACTAACGAAATTTGGTTTGAATGAAATCTAGCCAGTAGTTTTTTTTTAAACGTCATAAATCAAATTTATAGCTGTTTAGTGGTACGGAACCCTACGTGCGAGAGTCCGACTCGCACTTGGCCGGTTTTTTTTTCAAATCGGTGTATACCTAATTCTCGCAGATATGTGGGATACCATAAAAAGCATACAAATATGTTTGTTAAAACATACACAAAAAACAGTCGAATTGAGAACCTCCCCCTTTTTTGACGTCGGTTAATGAGCCCTATCGACCAAGGAAATATCTCCCATTTAAAACAAAAAGAGGTAGGTACATTGTGCCGGTCTGGTGTATGAATACCTACGTAAAAACCTTTTTGTGACACTCGCTTAACAATATCAGGTAAGGGGTCTCGTCTACCTACTTTATAAATATAATGATTTATTTTTTAATTTTTATCTTCAATGTTCACTCACAACTTTATCCTTCATACTTACCTGAGTTAAGGGCACAGTAAACGTATTACAGTGAGGTAATAGTCCATACTACCATATCCTCAATTATCGTTTTCCTATACGAGTATGTAGGATATGGATCCTACATATACAGGCAAACTACTGTAAGTTAATAATTTAAAATTATTTAGATATTATACAAATAAAGACTGGCAAAATGTGGGGAATAATCGCGAGCAATGGAGAAATTCAGGGGAGGTCTTCGCCCAGCAGTAGGACAATAAGGGCTAAGTAAAAAATAGTAATAAAGAATTTCAAATTTGAAATACTCCTACTAATCAATACTATATAGGTACTACACTAATGCAGACTACTATTTATAGCACAAAAAAAGAATAACACAGTGATTACAATTTATTTATTTAAAAGCCACATTCTTCAGAATCAACAAAGTATAGGTACTTAATTTTATTTCAGTTTTCATAAAGTTTTAGCCGGAAAAAATAGTTTTCGATGTTTTATCTAGTCCGAAGAAAATTTGTCACGGGTGTGAGCAGAGCAAAGATACATGGGTATGCTAGTAATTATATGAAATCCTTTTTGTTCTAAGTTGCTTCGATGATAGTCAAGGCGGCCTTCTCATCATCATCGGGCGGCCGAGTAGGTACTAGGCCCCTAAATTATAAAGTCGATGCTAAAATAAACCTTAATATTATACGAGGCTTACGTTACTTTGTACATTTGGTACACCCTTGTATTATTTAATGTGCGCTGAATAAATTATTTTCTATTCTTTTCATCTATTCTTTATTTAAAAAATAGGCAAAAAAGGGGAACTTCCAGTAAAAAACAAAAGGCTTACCTCACTGATACTTCTCTATACTATGTCACAGAAATATGATATTTGTCAGCTGAGGCTGAGGGTATGTTTTGTTTTGATAAAAGATTACCACAAACCTAAGGTTTCGAAGGTGTCTGTTGTACATCACTAAGAGCTGATATTACCATTTCAAAATGATCATTTATCAAAATACTGTTTACCACAAGCGTTTTAAAGGGATGTAAGGGAGCGACCTATCACCTTTTAGCTCCAAGCCAACCTCATCTGCTCGTGGTGCATCCTGCCGAATAACAAACGAGGCGCTGGCAACCGACTGGTGGCGGTATAACCATCACAATTGGGAGCGCAGCTAAATACCACAGACCGATGACGGGCAGCAGCGTCACCGGGGCGAGAAGCTGCGCCCTGCGATCGCCAACCCGCCTGCCCAGCGTGGCAATTATGAGTATATCCTCCAGATGTTTGCCCTAAGTGGCGAACATCTGGAGAGGCCTACGTCCAGCAGTGGACTGCAATAGGCTGATGATGATGATGTTTAAAAGGTATGATCACTATCACAGATAGGTGAATGGGTTCGTGTGGTGTTCGGTTTTAGAATAGAATCACTCCATCTCATCTCATGGGTGTCGTAGAAGATGGTTAAGGGAATATCAGTACACGAGCAGCGTTTACCTGGGTACAAATAAAACCTACTGCGGTCACCAACCCACCTGCCAAGCGTGGTGATGAAGGCAAATCCCCTAATGACAATTGTCATTAGAGGAGGTATATATTCAGCAGTGGACGTTTCGAGGCTGATGATGTTTGCTTTTCAATCATTTAAGAAGCATAAGTAATTTACAAAAGCTGTATCAAACCAGCTTAAAAAAATTTTTTTACAATAATAGTAAGTAGTAACAGTAAGTACATGAGTTGTCTAGTACCCATTTTTTTATGAAAGAGGCGGCAGACTAGCAAATGTGATGCCTGATGGTAAGCAGTCGACACCGCCCATGGACACCCGCAACTCAAATCGAATTCTGGCATCGCTGCCGGCCTTTTAAATAGGAGTACGCTCGTTTCTTGAAGGCTCCCATGTCGTAGCTGTTCGGAAAGACTGACGCAGAGAGTTGGGTCCACAAAACCGATGCGCATGGCAAGAAGTTCCTCATAAAGTGTACAGTGGAGGATCGCCAACCATCGAGATGATGAGGATGGAATTGCAATCTACGTGTGGTGCGGTGAAGAAACTCAGCTGTAGGCAGTAAACCAAACAATTCTTTAGAACATTCCCCGTGATAGATGCGGTAGAGAACGCACATGGATGCGACGTCTCTTCGCAATGCTAGTGAGTCGAGTCGACTAGACAGGGTCAAGTCATCAACAATACGAGCAGCGCTACGCTGGATTCGTTCAAATGGAAGGAGTTGATACTGGGGTGGTCCAGCCCAGAGGTGGGAACAGTATTCCATATGTGGCCGGACCTGTGCTTTACCCATAGTATAAGTTTCGGCTTACTTTGGGACTAGATGGCGCTGTGTGGCTCAGTGGCGCGTCTCGGGTTATTTCTGTGGCCGTTATCGTACACACATTCCGCGCCATGCAAATAGGGTAATCCAATAAAGTAATCAGTGGTAACACGAGTTTGATGACCGGGTTATGTGACCATATCGGTTTTCTTTCAATTATAATGCTTTGTAATGTGTCATTATATTTTTATTGCTTAAGATTAGGTAATTGAGGATATTAAACGTGTTAAGTTGAGAATAAGACCAGGGAATATTCTATTGTGAAGTAAGTACTTGATTGGCCTGGTGGCTCATTTTAGTAGTGACCTTGCCTTCTGATCTAAGGATCGTGGGTTTTTTTTATAGTAGCTCGACATAATGGCTTCCCTACGCCTGATGGAAAGCGAAAGAGAAATCCAAGTCGCTGTGACAACGAGCAAGAAACTGGTCAGACCACCAACATGCCGGCCCAACCCCAACCCTCCACGAGCTCCGGAAACCCTACTCAATGACAGGGACATGACCCGGAGGTCATTTGGCTACGGTATTCTTTAGGGTGGAGGTCCTTCCCCAGACGGGCAGCTGAATCCGAGCGAAGATTCGCTATTACTATGCCCTACCTCTCTTAAGGTTTAAGGGTTCGATCCTCACCCAGGACAAACATTTGTGTTTTATGTTTGGGTTGTTATATTGTATTTTTATGTGCATCTGTATCCATATCCATTTCACCACAAATGTTCTTGTTGATTATGTAGGTATACCTTAATGTGGTACTTCCTGTACTAAATTGTAGTAGGTATTTTAGGAGCGACACAGCCACCCGTCTGGGAAGTACCTCCAGTACCTCCCTTTAGAATACCGCAGGCAAATGACCTTCGGGTCGTGTTTCTGTCGGTGAGTAGGACTTTCGGAGCTCGTGGGGGTTAGAGTCGGGCCGGCATGGCGGTGGCAACCGACAGGTAATTAACCAGTTACTTGCCCGTTGTCACAGCGACTTGGACTTCTCTTTCTTTTTTTTTTTTTTTTTTTTTTTATAGTTGCTCGACATAATGGCTTCCCTACACCTGATGGAAAGCGAAAGAGAAGCCCAAGTCGCTGTGACAACGGGCAAGTAACTGGTCAGTTACCTGTCAGTTGCCACCGCCATGCCGGCCCAACCCTAACCCCCCACGAGCTCCGGAAACCCTACTCACCGGCAGAAACACGACCCAGAGATCATTTGACTGCGGTATTCTATAGGGTGGAGGTCCTTCCCCGGACGGGCGGCTCAATTCGAGCGAAGATTCGCTATGCCCTACCTCTCTTCGCTTTCCATCAGGCGTACAGGAGCCATTATATCAAGCTACTATATAAAAAAAATCCCTACGATCATTTATTTGACTGGCTCGGTGGCTCAATTGGTAGTGACCCCTGCCTTCTGAGCCAAGGGTCGTGGGTTCGATTCCCACCCGGGACAAACATTCGTGTTTGTTCCGTGTCTGGGTGTTTATAATTTGTATTTAAGTAATTCTTTGTGGTACCTTCGTTGTTCTGTACCATCATACAAGTGCTTAAGCTACTTACTTACTTTGGGATTAGAGCAATATATGTGATGTTGTCTGATATTATTATATCATTGTGCCACTTTCACATACTATTGCGAATACCTCACTTATCTCCAGCGTAGTACCAACTTGTGTAATAAACATTAGACTATGACGTCGTTTGTTGTTTTAGTTAAATTACAAATATCGTTAATTACAAAATTAGTCTGTACGTTTGTGCCAGTTGTTACAACAAGGATATCTCTGTGACCTGTCGCGGCCTTCGGCAGACGCCTGACTGTCACGGGTGATTAGAATTGTTATCTATTTGCTAAATTACTCTTCTGTTTTTATGTAACTGTGTTTAAGTTTGTGGCATCATGCGAATATGTGAAAGGAATTGATTTAGGAGTGAAGGAAAATGATTTAACTGACAAAGTGTCCTCAAAAAAGTTTTTTTTTTATAGTGGCTCGACATAATGGCTTCCCTACGCCCGATGGCAAGCGAAAGAGAAGCTCAAGTCGCTGTGACAACGGGCAAGTAACTGGTCAGTTACCTGTCAGTTGCCACCGCCATGCCGGCCCAACCCTACCACGAGCTCCGGAAACCATTAACGTAGAAACTACGGCACTGCAGCTGGGTTTCTGTGAACCTTGCTAAGTGGAGCCCACGCGGATTGCTCATATTATAAATTATGTGATATAAGTAAATTGATATCTAATTTTAGAGATAATAATAAGACCGTAATGCCCATTTGAAAATGATAATCATTAAGATGGAGTCTGGACTGTGGAGTGAATACTTTTTTACATTCTCATTTTAAAATCTGTGGGAATCAAAATTGCAAAAGTAACAAGGAATTTGGTAAAACCACGAAACAAGACTAGTTATTCGTACATAGTAGTCAACAGCGATAACCCGTAGTAGCTGGTGGAACCAACGTTAAAATTAATGATAATAATTCGTTAACTACTGATAAACATACAATTAATGGTTACAATGAATGAGGAAGAACACTTTAACGCTTACAAATGTTGTTTATCTGTGTATGAAATATTACTTATGCGTAGATCGCTGAACCGAATGTATCCCATAGGATACCATCTGGAGTAGCCCTTGATGAAAACTTCGCAAATTTTTATGTATTTATATTATTTTTGTATCTTCATTGCTTATTAGGTCACCTGCATTGCTCTGTTAAGAATATTCAGTCTTTACTAGATCTCTCTTATAAATCTTTTCAGTGGTGAGGTAAAGTAGTAATTACTAGTATTTCAATGAATAGCAGTAAGCTTTTATAATATTAATAATTTCATTCCATATAATATTAGTTCGAATAACTTCAGGCCAGTATTGTGAATAATACATTGGATTCGTAAAGTTTGTGGACGTTCATTCGAATTTTACATTATCGTCTAGGTAGTACAATCAACGTCAATTATTGCCGAACCCGGTGCATCTTGAATAGCTCCGCTCCGGTTACAAATGAATTAATTACATCGGATTCGAATTTTTCAGAAACTTTCTCGCACACTCGTTCAATTTCTGTCTAGAAACTTTCTGAAACAGGGTCATCGAAATTGTCAATGACATTAGCCTCGCTCCGGCCAGGGTTACCCTGAAATAATGCATCGTCATCCGGGTGTTATCAGCTCTGTATCAGTGCGATCGCGTGCACTGTCCGTACGCACGCCACGCATCCACTTCATTCACTATATTTAGTACATTCCGAGCGGCAACTCTCTGCGCACGCGCCGCCCTACTTCTCCGCCAGTCTCAATTAGAAAACACGAACGATGCTCATTAAAATTACACTTTAAACCGTGCAACTAAGATTTGTTTTCGATCGAAAACTATTTATTTTACTTTGGTTTAATACCATGGTGTGAAATTTACCAGTGTGTAAAATTGTATTGTTGAATACGTTTGGTGTTAACATGAAGGAAAACGAAAGGTCCGACTATGAGAAGAGTCGCGGTGACGATGAAGTCTTCTTTGAAGACGCCTTTGAGTTGGCCGGTAAGTTAACAATAGTATTTACCTACGTAGAACTTAATATAACTAACAACACCAGATAACTTACGTGGACTTGAGAACCACATGTTTTGGATAATAATTTATAAATGCACATGGTATTAACCTATTTAGTGCGTAAATGTTGGTGCTGTGAAAAATAATACGCTTCTCACCAAATTTTGGCAATAACAGACTAGCTTTAAACCACGTTTAAACAGATAATATAAAGGTTACCTATAATGTAGGTACGTTCATTTTCTGCACCTTCACTTTCATGATCGTGATCGATCCTATCGTATTCTTCTTTGCCGGTTTCGGTTACGGCGATTAGGTGATTTACACATCGACTATTATAAATTGTGCTTAGTCCACAAGTGGTTTTATTTATCCAATCTTAGCCGAAAACTTGCGATCATAATGAGCATACATGAGCAAGAGCACCGTAAACAATCCATGTCGCAAATATATTTTACTTATTATGGTTGGAAGGACTGAGAGACTGAGACACTAGGTAAAGAACAATAAACTGCGTAACCAATGGTTTATCCACTGATCCACGAAATGTATCCCTATCACTTCTTTACTTTGGGGTTGAAATGCCTAGACAAAAAAATATCAGTACCTACTATTCAGACATGATCCAGATTTTTGACCCACAGACCCCACGGTTTGAAAAGCTGGGCGTCACTTGAAACCGAATGGTTGGCATTCAATTTAGCTAGACAACAAGGCAATCCCATCTCATTTCTTATCCCACTAATATTATAAACGAGAAAGATTATTTCGACGGATGTATGGATGGATGTTTGTTAATTTTTCTACACCTAAGTAATACCTATCTTTTGATGTACAGCTTTGGGTAGCCAACTTGGGTAGTTGTAACTTTAAAGTGTGACCTAACAATTCATACACTCAACTTGCCTAAGTCTAGGTAAGTTAGTTGCCAAAGCAAGCGAAGGCTTTTTAATATTGAGGCGCACTTTCTAAACAGGTAGTAAGAGGAAGTGCCTATTGGTGTCTTGCAAAATAGTCATTGGGAGAATCATTTGTTGTATATTGTACCTACGTACATTTGTTATTACAAATTTGAAAATCTCCTTCTTTCTTGTTGATCGTCTAGTGACCGAAATTTGGTAAGGAGAGACCAAAAACTGACCAATCACCAAAAAAATGTCACAGTACTCAAAAGATATGTGCACAATTGTGTACGTAAGTACACTCTCTGTTTTTACCCGACTGCCAAAGAGGGAGGGTAATGTTGTTGGAGTGTATGTAAGTATGTATGTATGTCTGTTCCTTTGTGACCTCCTGTAGCCTAAACGGCTTGATGGATTTTGATGTATGAGGTATCGTTAGATTTGTCTTGATTACGGGAGTGTCATAGGATACATTTTATCCTAAAAGTCCCACGGGATAAAGACATGCAGTGTGCAGTCGGGTATTTTGTTTTTAAGCAAACCGCTTTTTTGCATTACCAAGTAGCTTGCGAGACAGTCTTATATGACCGGTGACAGTTTTACTTAAGATACTTTCATCGGAACCAAAATAATCACTGAACTTAAACGTATCATACAGTCGATTAGTCGAAATCAGATCCCCTGTTTAAGCTCGGTGCTTCACGTAACAAGCCATTAAGCCAATTACTTGGCATTTTGTTTTCTGGGTCGATGACTCCTTCACCGAAGTATCGAAAGACATGCCAAGTATAAGTTCAACTGAAAGAATATCTCAATAATTTGCTGAAATGTCGATCGAAATCTGAACTAAATTCTTTGATTAAAACTGTTGTATTAAAGATAATGATCTCTATGATCTATTTAATTGTATGCATATGGATGAACTATATGGAATCCTTCGCGGACTCCTTACTCCCTGATAAATAATTATGATCTTCTGTTGTTCAAGCCGAGAGTGAATGTGACGATGTTTGCGGGGTGACAGCGAACCATCCATCAGGCGATTTACAATCGTACTTATACCTAAGGAATGAATAACTGAAGAAAAGAATCATTAGGTTCTATGTAGGTACCTACATATCTGTCATACCCTTACTCAATCTAAAGAAAGTTATAGGCTCCTTTAGTGAGGGTCCCGACGTTGTATGCACTCGGAAATTTTAAAGAACTGTTGAACAGAACGGGAATTAGAGATCATACTACAATCCGTGATGACACTTTTAAACCCACAGGCAATCGTCCTTTAAAAATTTAAACCATTAGATTTGGAGCCGGGTTAATTAAAGACAAGAAAAAGATTGGCGATAAGATCTTCAACGAGTGTCTCAACAAATGCAACAACAAAAATTAATCTCACAATGCATCGTTCGATCAAGTTTAAAGTATTGTTGTCCGTTTAGCGACGCCGCTCCATATTATTACGCATCTGACGCCGACAGAGTAGGTACGAGCTAAGAAAATAATGAATTCTGCTATTGACCACAACAAAATTATAAAGCCCAATAACTTAATTTTTGCACAAATTGTGATGAGCAAGCGTCCTGTGTAGTGGATGACAAGAGTACCTATGGTCATTATACCTCATAGCAGCTATTTGCAGTTGCAAGCTATAAAGAAGCTATCTTTAAATCGCGTTTAAGTAAAGGTGTGTTTGGCAATGGTTTCAGAGATAGCTCTAAAGAGACGATTGCTGAAAACGAACAGCCCTGGAAAGGATATGGTAATATTATGACCCTGGGATGAAATATAATATGAACTCTTGTATCGGGAAACATTTCATCAGTCGCTGCCGGCCATTTATAAAGGAGTACGCTTATTTTTTAAAGGTACTCAAGTCGTAGCTGTTCGGAAAGACTGTCTCAGAAAGTTGGCCCCACAAAACCGAGGCGCGATCCAAGAAGTTCCTCATAAAGCGTACAGTGGAGGATCGCCTACCATAGAGATGATGAGGATGGAATTGTAATCGGTTCGTGTAGCGAGGCATGAATACGGATGGCTGTACTTGCGGATCGTCAATAATTACCTACATCTACATTTAATATCTACCTTGATTAAGTACATCTGTGCCTTCATCAAAATGGCAATATGCATATTGATTTACTACTCGAAGAGCGATGAAAGGTCGACACTGGCATGATGTTAAACCTCCTTACACTATGAAAGACTGTATAGAAGATGCAGATAGAGCCAAAATCTCTCCATATGTCCTAACAAGAGAGGTAGGGCATAGCGAATCTTCGCTCGTATTGAGCTGCCCGTCCGGGGAAGGACCTCCACCCTATAGAATACCGCAGCCAAATGACCTCCGGGTAGTGTTTCTGCTGGTGAGTAGGGTCTCCGGAGCTCGCGGGGGGTTAGGGTTGGGCCGGCATGGCAGTGGCAACTGACAGGTAACTAACCAGCTACTTGCCAGTTGTCACAGCGACTTGGGCTTCTCTTTAGCTTTCCATCAGGCGTAGGGAAGCCATTATGTCGAGCTACTATAAAAAAAAAAAAACGTATGGAGAGATTTTGGCTCTTTCTGCATCGAATAGGAGAAGTAGGCTTCTCCTATTAACAGTTCTTCCTCTTCCAGGTCACGGCAGGTTCAACTACATTGTGCTGCTGACCAGCGGGCTGATTCTGCTGAACGTGTCCATGGAGTCCGTGGGCATGAGCTACGTGGTGACCTCGGCAGAATGCGACCTGCACCTCACCAGCGAGTACAAGGGACTGGTCACAGCTGCCGCTTTTATAGGTTGGTAACTCCTATTTTCGAGTGTACATATAGTATCCTAGAAGATAAAGTATGAAAACACCTTGGCTATCTAATCATCTCACTATAGCCGCAAGATGTATACGAGTGATACTAGACATAAGTCTTTCTCAAAGATCCCATAATGGGAGGGTAAACAGCCATCATCCAGGGATGAAAGGGAGCGGCCTATCAGGCTCCAATTCAACCTCACCTGCACGTGGTGCATCCTGCCGAAAGGAGGCGCTGGCAACCACCAGGTGGCGGTATAACTATCACGATTGAAGGCGTAGCCAAGCACCATAGACCGATGACGGACAGCACTGGACCGAGGAGCCACGCCCTGCGATCGCTAACCCGCCTACCCAGCGTGGCGATTATGAGCATATCCTCTAGACGCTTGCCCTTGGCGAACAACTGGAGAGGCCTATGTCCAGCAGTGGACTTCAATAGACTGATGATGATGAAAATTAAAATACTCCGGTAGCTATCATCATAATCTGCCGCAGGATGTCTACTTATGGACAAAAGCTTCTCTCAAAGATTCCATAACCTACTATGTTAAGCAGCCATCATCCATAGCGATCTTACAATTCTACTTGCAAGTAGTCGACCTATTTGGAGACCGTTCCTTGTCATGATTCTTATTAAAAAGTCTTCAGTCAAGAAGTTTTCTCCCTTAGCGACCATTTTTCGTGTCAAAAGCACATGGCCACTGACACTTCAGCCTGCTACCCCTCTGAGTAATATCCGCAATCTTAGTTCTTCTTCAGACGGCTTCATTTCTGCATTTCGATTCTGTAAGGGTACGCAGAATATAGCACAGTTCATTGCTCGCTGTGTGACCTTGAGATTTCTCATAAAGCCTATTATAATAGTGAAATACCAACAACTAAAGTTCATCAAAAATTCTGTCAATAAAATTCAAAGTGCAACTTGGAAAGTGAAAAATCAGAAACTGAACTGAGCTGGTCTCTTTCATTGGTCCGATCTTAATATCATCATCATCAGCATCAGCCCGTATCAGTCCACTGCTGGACATAGGACTCTCCCAATATTCGCCACTTTGATCGATCCTGGGCTTCTCGCATCCAGCACTTGCCAGCAGTCCTGCGCAAATCGTCACTCCATCTGGCCTGAGGGCGTCCTACATTACGTTTGCCGATACGCGGTCTACTCGTTTATTTCCTTGTTACTCGATTACTCGTTTATTACTCGATCTACATATACCATTTAAAAAACATAGCCAGACACATCTTGACAAATTTTAATGATGACCTGTGTAATACTTTTTTTATTTGTATAAATAACAGGTATAATTTATCAAAGTACCTAGTTACCTTACTGCAAAAAGTTGCAACACCATAGCTCGAGGTTAGGAATGTGATAAACTCCTATACTTATTACCTAATACCCGCCATTTAGAGACCTTGCTGAGAGCAAGTCATCGACCCAGTGCCGAGATATCGTACAACATATTGCACCGCTCGTTTGCACGTAAAATGTTAACGAGTTCTTGAGATAATCTTGCATATATCTAACGATATTAAGTATAGCTAAGAACCTACATAGGAGATAAAATAAGATAATAAGTGCACCTTTTAGGTAGGTACTTATTACGGTAAACCACAGTTCAGCAAGTCTAACTCTGCCTCGTCAGATTTCTTCTGAAAAGCTTGCCGAGGGGAATATTTGGCGAAGTCAACTTAGAAAGCTTTCAATGGACTTAGGGAACCTGCGACAAACTGCAACCCAGCAATAGTCTATTGCTCCTCGCCATATTTTTTTTCTCTCCCTGTTTATGATTCGCGAAATTTATACAGATTTATAAGAGAGGTAGGGCATAGCGAATCTTCGCTCGAATTGAGCTGCCCGTCCGGGGAAGGACCTCCACCCTATAGAATACCGCAGCCAAATGACCTCGGGGTCGTGTTTCTGCTGGCGAGTAGGGTTTCCGGATCTCGTGGGGGGTTAGGGTTGGGCCGGCATGGCAGTGGCAACTGACAGGTAACTGACCAGTTACTTGCCAGTTGTCACAGCAACTTGGGCTTCTTTTTCGCTTTCCATCAGGCGAAGGAAAGCCATTATGTCGAGCTACTATATAAAAAAAAAACAGACATGTTCATGAATATGTCTTTTTTTTCTCTCAGAGGGCAGAGTTCACTACTAAATGAGCCATTGAGCCAGTCTACATTACCGGATTTCTTTCCAGGTATCATCAGCACTTCCTTCCTGTGGGGATACCTGGGAGACAGACTGGGCCGGCGAGCTGTCATGCTGCCAGCGCTGGTGGCTTCAGCAGTCTTCTCCGTTGCCTCCTCATTCTCCACCAATGTCTGGATGCTGTTGGTACTTAGGATATTGACGGGATGTTTGTAAGTAAGATAAATTTAAAAATTTGAATGATGCATCTTCAGGAATTTAAATTAAATCTTTAGTTTTATTTGTATACTAGCTGTGCCGGCGTCGTCGCACGCGTGTCTGTCTGTCTGTATGTTCGCTATAGAAAAAAAACTGCTGGACGGATTTTGACGAAACTTGGTAAGATTATTTTTCGTACTCCTGGGCAGGTTATAGTATACTTTTCATCACGCTACAACCAATAGGAGCAGAGAAGTGTCGGGAAGCGTTAGGAAAACGGGCGAAATTTTTATCTGCATGTTTGATCGCGCATCACGCAAAAACTACTGCATGGAATCAAATGCAGTTTTCACCAAAGTATTGCTAGAGGTCTAACTTAAAATTTAGGTACCATATTATGGATGTCCGCTATTTTCGAAACCCGATATCCACGCGTGCGACGCCGCCGGCACAGCTAGTTATAAGTATAGACGTTACTTTTTTGATCCAATTATAAATCGGATCAAAAATGCTATCTATCCAAGATAGGATTTTTCAGAACTTAGCTTTAACCTTTTAATTGTAGGACAGGATGTTTCTGTCCATGAAAGTAAAGAGAGCTCAAGTCTTTACAGCAGCCAGCAGGCACCTGTAAATAAGTTAGCTTATCTGGCTCAAATCCACATGATGAGGAAGATGGAGCAAGGACTCTAGTTTGTAGTCTCACTTTCGACCTACCTGCCGATGATGAGCTTTTGCTTAGGGTAAGCTTAAGTCCCCCGGTTTTGAGCAGCTAATGATGTACTTACCTGTCTATTGTTCTAGGGTGTCTGCATCAAGCGCCACAGTGTACGCTTACCTGGGAGAGATGCACATGAACACTAGACGAGCATCCGCCATCGCTTGGGGCTCTGTCTTCATATCCTTCTCCTTTATCACTTTACCAGGTTGCTATGATTACTTTATAAAAAATCATCATCATCATCACGTTAATCCAAGTTGCATGCCCTTTGGATGCAACTTGGATTAACGTGATGATGATTTGCAATCTTGAAGTCCAGTGTCTGTTTTAATTAGCCTGCCGAAGCGGAGACCCTTTGGTCGGTGGTTAGAATCATATACATGTCCTGGGACACTTAGGTCCCATCCTTTTACCCCTTTTTGGATATGTCGGAGCCTCGAAGGCTGCATGTCAAGACATTTGCTACCCACGTAAATCATTCGGGTTTCCTAAAATTTGACCATACTGGCGATCATTACAAAGGTACATTCAACCTGAGTAACATAGACTATATAGGTATTTATAGCTAGAAAGGTTTACGGACCTTCACTGAAACGCCAATAATGTAACCCGAGCGTACAACCTTATAGAGAAGAAAGAGGTACGCTCTTTAAGGCCAGCAGCGCAGCTGTAACTCCCGTGGTAACTCCTGATGTTGTGTCGATGTATATTATGCGGCGGCGGTTATCACTTGGATCACTTACGATCAGGTGAACCGTTTGCTCGTATGCTCCTAATTTTAAGAGAGGTAGGGCATAGCGACTTTTCGCTCAAATTGAGCCGCCCGTCCGTGGAAGGACCTCCACCCTATAGAATACCGCAGTCAAATGACCTCTGGGTCGTGTTTCTGTCGGTGAGTGGGGTTTCCGGAGCTCGAGGGGGGTTAGGGTTGGGCCGGCACGGCGGTGGCAACTGACCAGTTACTTGCCCGTTGTCACAGCGACTTTGGCTTCTCTCTCACTTTCCATAAGGCGTAGGGAAGCCATTATGTCGAGGCACTATAAAAAAAAATAATGCTCTTATGCTAAAAAAACGGAAGCGAAGGCAGGTCACTAGCAATTCATAAGAACATTTTCATCGATACTCAAGCGGGAAAAGCCGTGTGTAGTAACCGGTATCAACATAATCGTCACTGTGTCGGATACGTTCAGTCAACCTCATATGAACTGCGGCTGATAATAACAAAGTAAACGCAACATTTGATATCACGACATTGGTGATAACAGCACATTCTTGCAATAACATAGATAAGCCACGTGGGCTGATCAGCAAACAGCGAATTGGATCAAGGATTGTGCGCTGATTAAACGTGTAATGTCACGATCATAGCACTCATTAGCGAGCAGATTAGATAAGTAATCCATTATGAAAAGATAAATAGGTAGTTTACAATAAAACAAGCTCTTCCTATGTACCGGAATGTACTGGTATCACCGCAGAGTCCCAGACTATTAGTTGTTAGACGAAAATTTGCTTTGATTAGGGATCTGACTATGGATGGGTATGTATGGGGACTGACGATCTATCTTTTCGCTCATAGCTCCCCTCACCCTGCTCGTGGTGCATAACAAAGGAGATCCTGCTAAATAATAAAAAAATAAAAAAAAATAAAAAAAAAAGAATCTGGCAACGGACTGGTGGCGTTATAGCCATCACGATTGAAGGCGTAGCAAAAATATCACAAGCAGTTGGCAGCAGCGTCACCAGACTCGCTCTGCGATCGCCAACCCGCCTGCCCAGCGTGGCGATCGTAGGTAAAGCCTCCAAAATCTGTTCAGTCATTATTGCGCGAAAGAGTAACAAACATCCATCCATACATCCAAACAAACTTTTGCATATTTGTTCTTGTGGTAGGTTGTAAACATTTGTGGCATTTGTTTTTCATTATCAGCCTAATTGTAATCCACTGCTGGACGTAGGCTTCTCCAGGTGTTCACTACTTAGGACAAACGTATTTAGCTACGCCTTCAATTGTGATGGTTATACCGCCACCAGTCGGTTATCAGCGCCTCGTTTGTTATTCGGCAGGATGCACCACGGGCAGGTGAGGTTGGCTTGGAGCGAAAAGACGATAGGCCGCTCCCTTACACCTCGTTGTGGTTTATTAACACTGAAACCCTTTATTTCAGGTCTAGCCTGGATCATAATCCCTGGCAAGTGGTCATTCGCGCTAGGCTCCCTGACCATAGTCCCCTGGCGAGCCTTCATCTGGTCGTGGTGTGCTCCAGGGCTGGCAGCGGCCTTGCTACTGCTGTTCCTGCCGGAGAGCCCCAGGTTCCTGCTGGCCTCGAAGGGTCCTGATGCCGCATTGCCTGTTTTGGAGCAGATGTTTGCGTGGAATAATGGGTCCTCACCGTATAATTTTCCAGTTAGTAACAATATCTTTTAGTATTTTTGGTCCCGGGATTTGAACTCGGAACCTCTCTGTTGTCAGGTGGCACCTGAGACCACTATACCAATGGCAACTCATTATGAAGCACTCTAAATGACAACGATTATAGCGATGGCAGCCTTGTCGTCACCACCGGGCTTTTGGGGGAGCGGAAAGCTCTCGCCCGATTTTTGGGGGAGCTCAAGGCTTTCACCCCTAGGACGCACTCTGGGATAGAATACAGCAGCTAAATGATCTCCGGGTCGTGTTTCTGCCAGTGAGTAGGGTTTCCGGGGCTCATGAGATGTGGGCTGCATCTCCAGCCGGCGGCTAGGGTTGGATCGGCATCGCGGTTGCAAATGACTGAGCGGTTACTTGCCTGTCGTCGCAGCGACTTCGCCCCTCTTTCGGTTTCCATCAGGCGGAGCCATTAGGTCGTGTAAAAAAAGAGACTGGGTATGGTACAGTCAGCATAAAATATATTGTATGTAAGCACTTAAGCTATTCAAATAGATCTACACAAGATATACCTGAATCATAAAAAAACATAATTTCGTCAAAGTATTATTCCACTTTAAAATGACATTATCACAAACACAAAAAACCGGCCAAGTGCGAGTCGGACTCGCGCACCGAGGGTTCCGTACAAACCTGCAAGGTTTACAAAGTTCGTTCATTACGACAATCGAGTCATTTTTTTTCACGGGTTAAAGGCAATTAGATCTAAGTATTTGATATGAATTTCAACTTGATAGCTCTACGCGTTCATGAGGAAAAAAGTAATAAGTTTATATTTATTAAAAAATATATATTTTGTAATGTAACTAAAAATTTAAGGTTTTCGGAATTTTTCCTTTATATGTGCTATAAAACGTTGCTTCATGCCAAATTTCAAGATTCTAGGTCGACTGGAAGTACCCTTTAGGTTTTGATTCCCTTGCGAGTACTTGCGAGTTTCAAAATATGCGGCTTAAATTGCTGTTTCTTTTGATTGCGTTGACATAGAAGTTTGATTTTGTTACAGCTTAAAGGTATTATAGACCTGAGTATTTGGTATTAATTTCAATTTAATACCTCTACGCGTTTATGAGGAAAAAAATGGGTAGTAAGTATAAAATTATTAAAAAAATATATATTATGTGATGTAACTAAAAATTTATGGTTTTCGTAATTTTTCCTTTATCTATGCTATAAGACGTTGCTTCGTACTAAATTTCAAGATTCTGGTTTCACGGGAAGCACCCTGTAGGTTTTGATTCCCGTGCAAGTATCGAAAATTTGCGGCATAAACGGCTGTATCTTTTGATTGCGTTGGCTTAGAAGTTTGATTTTTTCACAGCTTCAAGGGACAGTAGACTTGAGTAATTGATATAAATTTCAGCTCCATACCTCCACGCGTTTCTGAGAAAAAGAGAACAAAGACGGACAGACAGACAGACGGACAACAAAGTGATCCTATAAGGGTTCCGTTTTTTCCTTTTGAGGTACGGAACCCTAAAAATGGAATAGGCAAGTTTTGATGATTCCTCCTGAATTTTTTTTCTGTCAATAAATTGTAGGTGAAGAAGATTGTATCGGGCAGCGTCGAGACTTCCAAGACCAGTGGCTTCACCGGGGCGCTGAAGAACTTCACCCTCATGTTCAAACCGCCCCTGCTGCGCTGCGTGGCCATATCACACGTGTCCATGTTCGCTGTGTTCATGCTGTAAGTACACCATCATCATCAAGCTATTGCAGTCCACTGCTGGACATTGCGGCAAATAGCTGGAGAGGCCCTCCAGCTGTTTGCCACTTTAAGAGAGGTAGGGCAAAGCGATCTTTCGCTCGAATTGAGCCGCTCATCCGAGGAAGGACCTCGAACCTATAGAATACCACAGCTAAATGACCTCAGGGTCGTGTTTCTGCCTGTGAGTAGTGTTTGCGGGGCTCGTGGTTAGGGTTGGACCGGCATGTCGGTGGCAACTGACAAGTAACTGACCAGCTACTTGCCCGTTGTCACAGGGCTTCTCTTTCGCTTGACATCAGGCGTAGGGTCGTTATGTCGAGCTACTACAAAAAAACTTTGAGAAAACATCTGGAGAAAAACTTGGGGAAACAATACGCATAATCGCCACCCTACCACAGGCAGGTGGGTTGACGATCGTAGGGCGTAGGTCCTCGATCCGATGACTCTTCAGCCTGACATCGGCCTGGGACAGGCTGCAGCGCCATATCTAGCTACGTCTTCAGTTGTGACGGTTATACGGCCACGAGTCGGTTGCCAGAGCTTCATTTGTTATTCGACAGTGCACCACTGGCAGGAGAAGGTGTCTAGAAGCTTCATACTTCTATGCGATAACGAAGACTTATTTCTTCCCGTGTGTGACTAAGAGACTCATTGAGATTTCAGTTTTTCGGTAATAGATAATGTTCCTGAAAACGTCCACAAAAATTTGCAAAATATCTTAAAATTTAATTTACTTGTGAGGATTCGAGCAGCCGTGGCTTTTACGGGAGCCACGGCCTAATGCTGAGTGAGGCCCTTTTGTTTTGGACGTCGCAACGATTTTGTTTGGTCTATTTATCATGTACCTTTTATGTGTTTATCTTTGTTTATGTTTTAGTATAATGTCTGTCTACTGAGTACGTTGTGATGTCCAATAATAATAAACGATTTTCTATTTTCTATTTCTATAATATTTTATGGCTTAATTATTGCGATATCATGATTTAGTTTCTGAACCCAACTAAATAATTACAGATCGAGCGGACTGTACATGTGGGTACCAGACATTTTGAACAACATTTTAAAAAATACCAGTGAACAGAGCGTCACCATCTGCAGCATCATACAAGAGAAGATCATGAAGCAGAGGAATCAGACGGTGAGCCTATTGCTGTGATATTTTTAATCCAATTTATGTCCAAGGTCCCGCTTAAGTCTCTAACCTTAGAGAGCAATCTTTGGAGTATGCTGAATAGGCAAACCGCGCTGGTACTACGTGGCACCGTCCCAACGTTTTTGCCGGAGGGACCATGGTTTTATAGTGGGTTTTCCCTGCCTCATTTCCGCCTCGGCAGGGTCCCACATATCCCATTACTCCGCAGGGTATTCGGAGATGCGTAAACTGCATTTTCCTTGGTCGAACAAAACATCCCCAATTTTTCATTGATTCTATCATCACCAAGTTTCTCAGCGGGGTGGGCGAATTAAGTCGAAATTGGTCGCAGATCATCTTTGTTACCCAGAACTCCTCCTAAGCTACTCGCTATCACTGATAAAGAAGCCTAACGGATCACTCAAAGATGTTAATCTTCCTACTCTTTATCTACCGCGCTTTAAGCGCTTTCTAACACAATGCTTCCAAAGTTAAGAGAAAGCTCGAACAAAGTATTTTCTGTTACAGCTATCAATAGCCCCGGTGTGCAGTTCAGACGTGTCTGTAGGAGTCTTCCCCATTTCCATGGCCATGGGAGCCGTGTTCGCGCTCACATATTTGGCTATTGGAGTCTTCATCAACAAGGTTGGGAAGAAGACTTTGTATTGTAAGTAATTCTAAAGAGAAGGTAAAGATTATGTGAAGTGTAAATAACCAACAGTTAGAAAACTATTGCATCGTAGATTTCACTGCTGGTGAAAATCATGGTGTGCTATGTACAGGAGATGAAAGTCGGTAATTAACTATGCCAGGAACTGTATCTTTGAGTTCCTGATTGACATCATTTAGGAAGATTATAGAAGGGTAAAAGGGTTAACTGTAGCTAGCTCTTGGTGGCGCGCACCAAGAGATTTAGTACCTCGTTTTTGCCCATAAAATGCGCTTCCAGCTCATGTGTTTCCTTCCTCTTACAATCCTGGGTTCTTCTTTTGGCGGAGCGTGAAAAGACATCTCAGTGGGTCTTCAGGGTGAGGGCGACAATGGTTTGTTAAGTTAGGCGGTGCAATAGGTTTGTTCTATTACACCTGTCGACCTTACTTTTGGTCCTCACGACCGCTTACCACCAGGTAGAGTGAGGCCATCCTGAAAGCTCTTCTTATAAAAACAAGAGGAGCTCGTGGGGGGTTAGGGTTGATCCGGCATGGCGGTGGAAACTTACAGGTATGAGGTAACTGACCAGCTACTTTCCTGTTGTCACAGCGACTTGGACTTCTCTTTCGCTTTCCATCTGACGTAGGGAAGGCAATATGTTGAACAACTATAAAAAAAAAACTATCCTTGTTCCAGGCGGCATAATGTTCGTCTGCGGCCTGACCACGGTGTCAGCAGTGTTCGTGCCTCAAGGCGCCGCCGCCACCGCGCTGCTCATCATTGCGCTGTGCTCTGGCTGCGCAGCGTCCATACTCGCTGCCATAGCCGTCGACGTGTTCCCGACGAGTTTGAGGTGAGTATGAATGCACTAGTAGTAACTTAAGAATATGGCAAAGGTTACAAATCACACTGAGAGTTTCTACTTGGCCCTTTTTTTCTTTTTGTGTTACCAGGATACCCCGCTGCTTGGGAGAGCAGCGGGGCAATACCCACTAGGCCATCATCATATCGTATGGCTTAAATTTATTTCTGCTCGAATCCTCACAAGTAATGTCCAATTGACGAAGCCACTCTGACGCTGCCGGAGTGAGTTCGTGAAGCTCTCGCATTCCGCCAGGAAATCGACGGAGGGGACATTCCTCCACGATATGGATCATAGTTTGATTCGGAGCTCCACAGTCACAATCCGGCACGTCCCTGAGACCCCGCTTGTGGAGATAATAGTTACATCTCCCGTGGCCAGTTCCCACTAGGTGAGGTAGTAAATACCCACTTAAAACTCCGGCCCCTTCGTCATGCGCCTATATGTCCGCCAAGACATCACCGACGCGGCCTGGTCAGGACAGGCCCCAACAGTCTACTTGGCCCTGAGGAAGACGGAGACACATGCCTTCAGGTACAGCGGTTAATAGTGTCGTACAATACAAGGTGTTTTTTTTTATAGTAGCTCGGCATAATAGCTTCCCTACCAAGAAGCCCAAGTCGCTGTGACAACGGGCAAGTAACTGATCAGTTGCCACCGCCATGCCAGCCCAACCCAAACCCGGCTCCGGAAACCCTGTTTACTGGCAGAAACACGACCCGGAGGTCATTTGGCTGCGGTATTCTGTAGGGTGGAGGGTGTGCTGCTCACGCGCAGGCGGCATAGCGCTGCCAGGATGGTGGATTGCGTTGAGTCCCTCCTGAAATCCCTCCCCCTCTCAGACAGAGCACTCACAGTGGTCATGAGCATGATTTTTATCTTTTATTTTCCAGGGCTATGGCAATGTGCGTGATGTACATGGTGGGGAGGACCGGAGCCGCAGTTGGGTCGTACCTGCTGGGCGCCACGCTCACTTCCCACTGCTTAACTGCCTTCAGCGTCTTCGGGGCTTTTAGTGCTGGTGAGAATCTTTCTTCAATCTATCCAAAGGTCTTATACTTGTCCTTTGAAAAGGAAATACTTACTCGAAGCTAGGTGATCTCCTTTGCGAATATGAAAGTCTCGGAAAATCTTGCAAGAATTGCCTTAATGACCCCAACACTGATCTCCAGGAACAGATAATCAGCAGAAGCAGAGTATTGAGAAGATGAGGGCAAAAGAATGAAAATGCTTTTGCGCATTCCCGCCGTTCGGGGGAACGACGGGGTATGTGGGCCTCTCTCAAAAACGGAAGAGCGGCACCCTGCCTCCGGATGGTAGGAGGCAAGGAATACCCACTAAAAACGCCGGCCCCTCCGTCAAGCACTTTTAGGGTGGTGTCACGGGGCCCGGAATGGTCTAGAACTGCCGCAACACCATTTCACCTACATAATTATGTTGCTCTTGAGGTACGATCCCAGTACATCTACATTCCCAGTACGATCATTGCTGACTAGGAAATGAAACAGGCTGAATCTAAACAAGGCTTCAGCTAGGAGTCTATATACGCTGAGTGGTGAAGAAAAGTTCGTATGAGCGTATGTTTGCATAATAAATTGAAAGACTGCTTCATACAAACTGCTGCCCGTCATCGGCCTGTGATATTTAGCTACGCCTTAAATCGTGATGGTCATACCGCCATCAGTAGGTTGCCAGAGCCTCGTATGTAATTCATCAAGATGAGAGATGGGCTGGTGAGGGTGGTTTGGAGTGAAAAGACGATGGACCGCTCCTTTACATCCCCTATTTAGCTAATATTTACTGCACTTTATTCCAGGGTCTACGCTGCTCATGATATTCTGGCCAAAGCCTCAAGAAGTTCGGGACAAAATGGAAGAGAGAGGACTTACGTACTGATTAACTTTATAGTACTTAGTTTACCTTAGGATACCTAGGTATTTACTAGGCATTACCTTTTAAGTGCTAGAGTCCGTACTAGATGGGGCTATTAATACAAAAGGAAACAGATCGTATTAAAAGATGAACAATCATACTTCACGTATCTCCGATCTCTTATCTAAGAGACGAATCTTCGCTCGAATTGAGCCGCCCGTCCGGGGAAGGACCTCCACCCTATAGAATACAGCAGCCGAATAACCTCCGGGTCGTGTTTCTGCCCGTGAGTAGGGATTCCGGAGCTCGTGTAGGGTTAGGGTTGGGCCGGCATGGCGGTGGCAGTTAACTGGCTAGTTACTTGCCCGTTGTCATAGCGACTTGGGCTTGTCTTTGGGTTTCCATCGTAAGGAAGCCATTAGATATGTTGAGCTACTTAAAAAAAAAGATACTTAGTCGGACGACCAGTTTCCACCAGACCAGAGCCTTGGGTACTAGCCAACTGGTCAACTTACTTAGATACTTCCTTTTTGTAAATAATTCATTCATAATAATATTAACTATACCTACATAGCAGACCAATACAAACAGACATGTTCATTAACATTAATGTTTGTACCGTGCGGTAAACGAACCCATGACCCTTGGCTCAGAAGGCAGGCAGAGGTCACTACCAAATGAGCCATCGATCCAATCATCTATGAACATTCCTTTTGAATTGCTAGCGCCATCTATTAGACACCATATGAAACACTTAAGGTTTCTTTTTGCTCTCAAAAATTTACATTTAGTTAAATGTAGTCTAGTAAGGTATTGTGTTAAATAATCTAATATTTTGAAGAATATGGTCTTCAAAATTGAGACTGATTTGTTACTAAAATTGTAAGTTATTACAAGCTTATTGTATAATCGAATTTATATGGATGCTAATTATTATTTAAGTATAGTAATTATAATTTTGCCTAATTAGGTGCTTTTGTAATATAATTCTGAATCTGGAATTAATGAAATAAAATACACGGGTGTAGATTATATTTGTCTTTTTATTTTTATCGCCATCTACCGTTTATTAGCATGAACTAGGTTGTATGATATAAAAGCAAAATCTTGTCCAACTTTGCGTCTACCATTAGACGATGTTACTTTAAATGGAAGATAGATGGCGTTAGCTTTAATCCTAAGACGACCTATTTACATCGTAATCGATGGTATTATATGGATGGCATTTTATTATAGGTACAAAAAACGCAAGCTCACATCTAAGTAAAACTAAATTTTGATTTTACGTAAAACTATGTGATAATTAGGTAGGTAACTATTCAAAACAATCTATAGAGTAGACTAAACGTTCTCGATAGCATTTATAGGGTGTTCGCTAGGCGCAGATCATCCGGAGTTACAGGGTTCGATTCCCGGTCGGTTCAAATAGGGAATCAAACTTTTAAGGCAAAAATCCTACGCTTGATATTTTTGTCCCCAAACTATCTCACTATGAGAGAATATTGAAGGATATCCTCTATCCCACACCGGCGGTGGCCGGCCGGAGTGTTGAGTCAGATCAGCATGTCGGCTGAATCTGATCGCTTACCCCAATTGTTTCCCATTGATTTTATTATGTGTTTTTATTTATATACTGTTTTAGTAACTTCGACACATAAGTATATTTGTTACACATAATAGGTATATTTGGATTACAATCCAGATTATAATTGTATATTTTATATGTAAGTACCTAATTCTTTTGATTGTAATCTGTCATGTGTATAAATAAATAAAATAAAAAAGGAAGCCTTATAGATTCGAGATGTCTGTATGTCTGTCTATTCGTCCGTGTCTGCGAACCGCATTATGAGTTTTACAAAATTTATAGAATTTCATAATTTACGACTTTTTCCTTACCAAATAGGCAGGTATGTTATAAGACATTCCTTCTTAGCATCCTCTAAAAAGCATTAATAATGTGTGGTGCATTTCAACTCTAGCCTAGCGAGGCGTTAACAAGGCACCAGCAAAAAATATGTCATTAGAATTCCTCAAAAAATCCACGGAAGGGTTGAAGGTGACAAATGCGCAGGTCATTATTTAGCGATCAAGATAATCGCTATCTGATCCAGATGATAGGTGACCGTTGTTTGACACCTTTTTGGTCTCGTTAGCCACCTGCGAGAGGTGTCGGGTTTGACACGAGCTTGAAGTGGTAATGATATTCGGTGTTGGTATTCTGATGGTTTAAGATTCCGCCATACAACGACCTTCAATGTCCCGTTCTTCCACCATCCAGCAAAACATACCCTGGACAATTTGATCGGCAATCCATATGCATTATATTCATTGGCACATTTAATCTTAACTAATAACTAATATATTATAAAAGCTGAAGAGTTTGTTTGTTTGAACGCGCTAATTTCAGGAACTACTGGTCCGAATTAAAAAATTATTTTTGTGTTGAATAGACCATTTATCGAGGAAGGCTTTAGGCTATAATACCACGCTGCAACTATTAGGAGCGAAGAAATAATGGAAAATGTAAACAAAAAGGGGAAAAAATAACTATTCCACGCGGACGAAGTCGCAAGCACAGCTAGTTCAATATAAAATAAGTCTCATCGAATAAACGTCTCGGTGAAGGTCGTTCTATGGCGGGATCTTCTACTAAGACCATAAATCTCAAACCGCGCGATGCACCGCGCAAGCCCCCGCTCCCGCAGCCGTCCAGTTTGCGGCCTAAACGGTTTGGGCCCAAATGATCTCCGAACTCTAAACGAAAACTGACAATCAAAAATTCAACAGCGAATTTCCTTACCCCAGCAACCTGATCCAGTCCCTGCGCCCCTAATGTCTCTACCTGGCCCTTCAAAAGTTTTTTAACGGTGATATCTAGGCGATTATTTCCCCATAAAATGTTTATCACAACATTCCGCCATGGGACCGTTTGATTGAC
This sequence comes from Conogethes punctiferalis, assembly GCA_031163375.1. Taxonomy (NCBI): domain Eukaryota; kingdom Metazoa; phylum Arthropoda; class Insecta; order Lepidoptera; family Crambidae; genus Conogethes; species Conogethes punctiferalis. Next base: position 18,812,238 of record CM062082.1, on the reverse strand, counting down.
TGAGGTTTTTTTTTGTAATAAGTGAGCTACTAAGTTTTACCCAAAGTTCTGGAACTGTTACAAGTCGTATGATTTCTGACGCCTGTTCTACTTAGATTATGTTTTGTAAATTGAGATGATACGATTGAGTTCAGTACTGTGGAGTGGTATTACAGACATTATAGTACATTCTTATACGTGCAAACGTCCACAGCTGGACATAGGTTCTCACCCCATTCTCACAAAGACTTTAAAGACGAGATTTAACAAGTAGGTAAGCGTTCTTTTATCTATGTTCCGTTCTTTTATCTATGTATCTATTTTAGGCGGGGCGTGAAACGGCATCTCAGTGGGCCTTCGGGGTGAGGGCGACAGGCGCAATGCGTTTGTTCTATTGTGCCTGTCAACCTAACTTTTGGAACTATGGGAACTATGGAACTTTTGGTCATCCTGAAAGCTTTTCTTATAAAAAAAATGTCCCTCATTCGGCGAAAGTGTCCCGTATTTTCCATTACAAATGTTTCAAAATCCTTTGCAATAATGAAACCCAGCAACGTTGAATTATCGTACTACTTATTAAAAAATAGAATTCGTTGCCGGAACAATTCGTTATTCTTTCCTATCATTTGTGTCTTAAAACGAAGCGTGAAGCTACTCTCAACGCTGTGGCAACTGACAAGAATAAGTATTATGGATGTTGCCGCAGTGATCTGGACCCTGTTTTCGTTTTCCATCAATTGAAAAGGGGTTTTTATGCTGTGCTAATAAAAAAGAGTCTAACTCTAGACGGTTTTACAATACCTACGCAACATGTTGCATGTCGGTTGGCTAATTAAAATAATTCCACTGGGGTGAGCCTCTAATCGTACTTTACCGTTTGCCCTTTTGTTTTGTGGAGGCGTATTCTGTGAGCCATTGATTGACATTTAGTTTAAAATGACGATTAATTTATGTGTCAAGAAACATTTTTCGATCAGTCATCCGATAGAATCCTCAGGCGAGTAATCAGCTAATCAGGCATCATCGAGCATAAACATAAATGTTTGTAGTGTGTGGGAATCGAATTCGCGACCACTTTATACGAGGAAGCCATCACGTATTACTTTATTGAAATCTAAAATCCTCAGACAAAGAGAGCTAACTGCAATAATAAATGAGTCAACACAATTAACATTTTAGAAGGGACAGCATATAATAGTGCCCTGCGCAACCCCTGCATTAGCGATGGTATCGGGCAATATGGTTGACCTTGGTGACTTGTTGACTTTTGATGTCGCATTATGGTGGCTCAGGGGTTTTTTTTAAAGTGAAAAGTGTGGACCTTCAAAGATTTTTTAGGACCAATCTTGGACTTTCAAAGATGTTATTTCGACTATATCTTCCACATTTTGTAATGTATTGGCATACGTATGATTCAATTTAGTTATATGGAATATAATGTGCTACGTGTTTCCTTGATAAATAAAATAAATAAATTACGTAGAGTAATTAGCCTAATCACAATGTAAAAAAAAATGTTTCATTCCATCCAATTATTGTCGAATTCCTTACCTTTGTCACACATGCATCATCATCATCAGCCTATTACAGTCCACTGCTGGACATAGGCCTCTCCAGTTGTTCGCCACTTAAAGCAAACATTTGGAGGATATACCCATAATCATAATAGTCACACATGCATAATAGGTATTTAATATAGTACCGTATTATTCATTATTTTTTCTAAACAACCAATGAGAACTTGAAATTGGTCTTATGAAAATACAGTCACAAAGTTACATAATGACTTCTTCCCAATCAAACGAACTCTCAATCACAAATGAAAAAGTCAATCCATCTAGAAAAAAAAACGTACGTTCCCGCACGTGGGGCTCAGGTGTGCATGACACGTGTAACGGACGGGCCATATGCCACCGGGTTCGACTCCCGGCCGGGGCTAATTGTGCTGCAATGTTTTTGTGGCGCTGTGCTATAATTGGCAACTAATGTCGTTTGGTAACGAGCAGAGCTAATTTTGCTATCGGTTAATTTAGAATGTCTAAACTTGCAGGTCGGTTTTGAATCATCTTGGGTGGGAGAAGCATTGTTGTCACGTATTTGCTCCTTGCTTTTTGAAGATGGATACAATTTTATATTTGATTTTAGGGCCTTCGGGATATGTTTAAACATAGGCCTTCAAAGTTTTAAGTCCATTTCTTAAGAATGAAATCAATTAAATAAGACTACCTAAAACATTTTAGTTGCATATTTAGAACTAGCTGTGCCAGCGGCGTCGCACGCGTGGATATCGGGTTTCAAAACTAACGGACTTCCATAAAATGATGCCCAAATCTTAAGTTAGACCTCTAGCAATACATTGGTGAAAACCACATTCAATTCCATGCAGTACTTTTTGCGTGATGCTCAATCAAACATTCAGATAAAAAATTCTCCCGTTTTCCCAACACTTCCCTTCACTGCTCTGCTCCTATTGATTGTAGCGTGATGAAACGTATGATGAATAATTGTACCAAGTTTCGTTAAAACCCGTTGAGTAGGTAATTTTTGTTTCTATAACGAACATACAGACAGACAGACGGACAGACAGACAGTCAGATAAAAATTTTACTGATTGCATTTTTGGCATCAGTATCGATCACTAATCACCCCCTGATACTTTTTTTGTAAATATATTTTTGAAGCTGAAACGCCTGTGCAAAACTATCTACCTATACCTACTTCACTTAAAAATAAATACTTATAACTACTTTAATCAATAAAAGTACCTACGCTTAATAATTTTTAATTTGAACGAATATTTTACAATATAACAACAAAAGAAATTCAAATAAACTATTTAAAAACTAAAAGTCGCGCTGGCACGGTTTCTCAATATTTATTATTGTCTGTCAATAAGTTCGATCGCTCTGAACGCATCAACAGCCAAATATTGAATGAAGCTAGCTCTCGGACCTCCCGCCTTTTTATTGTGAGTCAACCATAAAAGATAGACATATGCTGTTGCGGGATATTTTTTAGTCAATTTTATGTAAAATATTTCTGTCATACATAATTTCTATGTAACTTTAACCATTAAGGCTGCACACGCGACGGAAGCTTAAAAAATGGAGTAACTTCTCCCGTTTTCCCAACATTTCCCTTCACTACTCTGCTCCTATTGATAGTAGCGTGATGAAAAGTACCCTATAACCTGCCCAGGAGTATGAAGAATAATTGTACCAAGTTTCGTTAAAATCCGTCCAGTAGTTTTTGTTTCTATAAGGAACATACAGACAGACAGACAGACAGACAGACAGACAGACAGACAGACAGACAAAAATTTTACTGATTGCATTTTTGGCATCAGTATCGATCACTAATCACCCCCTGATAGTTATTTTGAAAATATATTTCATGTACAGAATTGACCTCTCTACAGATTTATTATAAGTATAGATATAGATGTCTAAATGTTATTTTGGACCTCACGACCGCTTATATTACCATCAGGTGGAGTGAGGTCATCCTGAAAGCTCTTCTTATAAACAAAATTTTTTTTTTAAAATATCACTTAGGTATATATTGCAATTTTCATTTTATTTATTTCATTTTCTATATTTTCGATTTTTAATTCAAACATTGAGAATGTACTCGTACTGTAGAAATAATTTAATTTTCCTTCACTTCAATGTATCCATAATGAGACTAAACACAATCGAAAATGGAGAGTAAAGATAAATCATTGTTTTTCAGACCTTAGCTGCACAGTCGCACGCCGGCAATCCCATCTATATAGGTCCTTAACTGCTAACTTTCTTCCTAATTGCCTGTTCTCATACCTAAATCCTTCAAATAAACATAGCTACCTCGTAGGGCGGAGGGCAGAGGGTACGCGCCCTCAACACATCTGCCAACGCTATCGGAATGTCCATCGAATACGTCACGCTCTCTTGACCTCTGATTATCATATAAACGGTATCGCACACCCGGTGTAACTGCGTTATGGTGACCCCGTTGGAAATTAAAAAGGAATAAAAGAAATAATAAATAATCCAAGAAATGTAATCGCCAACCCGCCTGCCCAGCGAGGTCGAGGCTAGTCCACTGCTGGAGCAGTGGACTGTGATAGGCTAACGATGATAACGCAAGAAATGGGACGCTGTCCGCGGGATTATCGGATTTAGAGTAGGAACACCCGAAGTTCAAGAGAGGTAGGGCATAGCGAATCTTCGCTCGAATTGAGCTGCCCGTCCAGGGAAGGACCTCCACCCTATAGAATACCGCAGCCAAATAACCTCCGGGTCGTGTTTCCGGTGAGTAGGGTTTCCGGAGCTCTTGGGAAGTTAGGGTTGGACCGGCATGACGGTGGCACTGACAGGTAACTGACCAGCTACTTGCCCATTGTCACAACGACTTGGGCTTCTCTTGCTGAGATTGAGGGAGGCCTTGTCCTGCAGTGGATATACATTTAATGAGAAATTAGAGTGGTTTTTTAACCGCTTTTAATTTTAATAACAGCAAATAAGCTTCTAACAGCACAATGCCTCAATATTACCATGAATTCTAATTACTCACATGAATTCCTTATCTTACACAACGCCCTTACTCAAAAATGCAAAAGGAAGGGCTGAAATTGCCATCGCTTTCCCATAGAGCACGGGGGCGCAAGGTCACGGTCACTGAGCGTGCCTTATGGGAAAGTTCAGAGTAAGACGGACAGACGGACACATCGCAGGTGGTGTAGTTCCCACGGCGCGATTAAGTACAGAGCTGAACTAACCAGCTATTTGCATATTATGTACAGTTCAATGGAAATTCAGGGTAAATGTATGAAGCGAAGGTTAACGTGAATTGACTCAATTTACAGGATAGATGGGTACATATTAAAAATTTACTTATAAGTAGGGAAGTATACAAATAAATAAATAAATAAATAACCCAACACAAAATAAGTGTTTTTTTTACCTTTTGTTTTCATATTTTTTAAATAATTTAATAGTCTGGTGCCGTGAGTGAGTGTATTAGTAGTCCTTACGTCATTACAGCAAAAACATACCTACTAAACCAATACATTATTAGTTGGAAAAAGTCAAATTAACTAACTTACCCAAGCCATAACATTTCTGTTTATTTAACCTTTTTGCCCAGTTCTCTCACCAGCCTCACACCAGACAAATCACCTTTTATTATAACAATTTTGCGAACTATCTCCGCTCACCTCAGCGTCAGTTAACCGGCCGACACTCAAGGCGGCGTTAAGGCTCCCACCGTAATCGATTAAACAAACATCCGCTGTGATGGCCGCCTTCTCGCCGTAAATCATCCACTGATGATTGGCTCGGAAGATTAAAGATGCAGAAGCGACGTTTCATTGCTACTAGGCCGCGTTATTGGCCCCTGTACAGTTATTACCTATCTTAAATTTGTTTTTTTTTATACTGGCTCGACATAATGGCTACCCTACGCCTGATGGAAAGCGAAAGAGAAGCTCAAGTCGCTGTAACAACGGGCAGGTAACTGGTCAGTTACCTGTCAGTTGCCACCGCCATGCCGGCCCAACCCTATCCCCCCACGAGCTCCGGAAACCCTACTCACCGGCAGAAACACGACCCAGAGGTCATTTGGCTGCGGTATTCTATGAGGTGGAGGTACTTCCCCGGACGGGCGTCTCAATTCGAGCGAAGATTCGTTATGCCCTACCTCTCTTAATGTTGCCAAAGAAGTGGCAATTTCTTACATTAATAACTAGATTTGTTTTATACAACACTTTTATTCTCCGTCAAAAAGCTTCAACAAAATTCTACGTGACATTTGTGTGCTTGAAATGAACATGTTTGTTTGTATTGGTCTGGGTGTTTGCTATAATATATAGGTATGTATTTATTTACGAAAAAAATCATATCTATGTATATAAGCTTTAAGAACGTGTATGTTTTATATTTATTTTGTCTCAAAATAGTTCGTTTTATCAGTTTATAACTCGATTACATACGCACTTTCTGAAAGTAACAAAAATGGAAGTAGCTTCTCAATTGTAAAATTTAGTAACTAGTGGAAAATGCTGATACACTAGCTGATCCGGCGTGTTAAGTATCGCAATGCATTTTTGTATTGTTTTATTACCCATACATTGTCCTTCCAATAACAAATATACAAAACCAATGATCATCCAATTTGGTGCACACGTTCGAAAGTTAAGGGCTGACCTATATTTCGAAGATTTTTATTTATAAAGATAGGTAATTCATTCACTTACAACAGTTATAAATGTCCTGTCTGTAACCTTTTAGTGTTCACACATCCGCGCCCCCGTTTCGCGCAGCAATCAAACGGGATCGGTGCTATATCGTCTGCGCGCGCGCACCTCATCCTCGCCGCAGGATGCGCGCCGATTGGGCGACGAATCAGTAAGTAATTACGTGTAGGTGTTGTGGGAACCATGAGCTGGCGAAATGTTCCCATTTTAACACATTCGCGGACACTTGGTACTGAGAGTGTACTTGGAACTTGGGCTTAGAATGACAGCTGTCAGTAAAACTTTTAATAGGACATTGTAAGAACGTTTCGATTTTTTTTGTATTTAACACACTGAAAAATAACCCCTTTGTAAGGAGTAGAAATATTTATAGTAGGTACAGTGTTTACGTTAAAAATGTTTTCTATTAATAATAATCTAGTTTAAAAATAAAATAATTAACTGAAATTTTGACAGCTGTCATTGTTAAGTTTAATAGACTTTAACAATTTGTCGCTGCTTTTGTAAGAGACCTTTCTGCCAGTGACTGTTAACTATCTGTATGTGAAGAGAAGGTAGTAGTCCACTGTTTGACATTTGAGACCATCCAAGTGTCTTTTCGGAATTTGGAGGGAACAGAGAATTTATATTAGATGTAAAATAAAATAATTTTTGATTGGTTCCTACGTTTCGTTCACAGTACATAGTTGGGCTTTAGAAACACCGAAAGCAGGCCATTAGCTCGAAAGTTCGGCAAAGGCTATAATAACTCGCTATTAACCTTTCGAACACATTTTTTTTTTCGCTAAAACAAAACAGTTTTCACGCCCATTGTTGGTTTAACATTATTACTCAATCTCGCCTCTCGAGAAAAAACGAAAAATGGCGCCGAGAATTAGGGATATTTTTTATTACGTCTGTTGTGTTAAAAAGAGATTTTATTGGTCAGTTTTATGGCGTAAGGCCGTATCGGTTGCTTGTTATAATCTGGCTTCTAAGAATGTTCAATGATCATGATTAGGTAGCCAAATAGATGACCACAAAACTTTTATTACGACTGGTTACATAAAACAATTATTTGAATGTTTATCTATCGTGTGAATTTCATAGAGACGAGCGTATTTATTAAGTGAATATATCTACTTATACAATAAAAAAAGCAGGCAGCAGAGGATATCGACCTGGTCCCATAGTAAAAAGCTTAAGAACTTCTGTTGACGGCTTTTAATTTACCAGCAAATAAGTCCCGTTGACTGGCTAGATTAATGCAAGACATTCATAAAATTATATATTTTGCATTCATGAATCTATTCTTTAAATAAAAGGCAGGTATGTTAGGATCTATATAATCTAATATCAATGTGCCTACTACTTATTAAAATGTTTTCGCCGCGGTTTTCGCACAGTATGTAACGACGCTTGGTTTTGTGTGTGTAAAAAAGTAAAGCAAGAACATTAAATTCCGTGACTTACCTACTTTAATGCGATTTTAAGAATCCATAATTCCATACTTCCTATGATTAAGCCTAAATCATAGACCATCTTTTTTTTATTACCAAAATTGCTACCAGATACCAAAAAAAGTGGGAAAAAAATTGCGTAACAAAAAGATAAACAAACAAAGCGCGGCTATAATTCATTATGTTTACACCAATCTCGTTTAAATTGGGAACCGCCAAATTCTAACCGAAAAATGCCTATAATCGGGAATCGAACCCGCACCCAATAATCAGGGTTAATCACGCAGTTTGACCGACTTGTTTACGGAGCGGCCGAAAAAAAAATTATGAGGCTTTGCTTAGTCGTGGTCGATCAAAAATTTATAACAACCCACATACTCGTACATATTTGTGTTTTAAACTGTTCTGTTCTGTGAGACATTATTTTAAGCAACAATAAAATTTAGAAAAAGAAAGAGAAAAGAGTCTTCTTTCTATTTGTTTCCAAGTCACTAGAACCTTTCAATCTTGCTATCCCGAGCCAAATGTAGTCAAGAAAAAATCGCCTGTTTTAAAATAATTGTGTACTTTGCCTTGTTCTAAGTAAATTTTTGGTGTGCAATAAAGAGTATACTTACACTCTATCAAGAAAGGAGCGAACATTGGGAAGGCTTATGTCCAGCAGTGGGCTGATGTGTACTAATGATGATGATAATGACTCTATCAAGAAACTAATTTATATTAACAAGAAATAATTACCTTCCTTTCCTAAATGGTTACGATCATCGCCGGACATGTAGAAGACTTTACCTAAAGATGTCTATTTATAGATCAAATCTGAAATATTCTTTCATTGCTCAAAATGTTCATCGAACCATCCTTTTTATTCTACTAAAAACATACTCTGCAAAAAACATTTCAAACGCGGTGTAATTTGCCAAAAACTGTCAGCCGACAAATACCAGTTATTAAAACTAATATTTGCTCAAACTAGTTCCGAAAGCTTTTTTTATATCTATGACAAAACAGTATTTGTCTAATAAAGCGTGCCTTAATTACTACGTAGTATCCATAACACGACAAACTTCCTTATTCTACAAAGTATAATTTTAACAATCTTAACTGATTGTATTAAGGTAGAGTATAGAAGTTTTGAAGACCAATTTTGGATTTTGCCAAAACTTTCTTTCGGCAATTTTACCCATACGGTCAAAAATATTATGTTTCTTTTAAAATGAGCCTAACTAACTTATGAATAAGAGTAATAGATTTACGTATTTATAACAATACCTTGCATTTTGGGTCTGGAATGGATACTGTTGCGGTTTGCGACAAAGAATTTTTTTTCTCTTTTTTTGTTTACAGATCTTGGTAGCCTGCGCTTGCGCACTGACTTGCGAATATTGCATTGTTTGCGCATCTATTTGTCATATCATTTTGCGGTGCCTTTTGTTTTTTTGGTCAGAAATGATAGCTACCCTAATTATATGTGGTTATGATGACGTATGCCTAATTGTTTTTATGTCTATACAATTTGGGTAGTTCCATTTTTTAGGCAATTACCACTAAATATTATGTAGATAAGTGGTATAAAAGCATGGATATGTAGGTATATCTTTTAAACAAAAATAAAATAAAAGTATAAAATATGTTTGTGATCACCTGCTCTATATTATATGTATTCATATGTTATGTAAAGAATTCTAATATTTAATAAGTATAATTAGTATAAGAATTGCTGTCCTCGCACCTATTTGCAATACCCAAAAGGTGACTAAGTCTTAAGTTCCTATATTGTATTAACACCCACACTGTACACTTAGTGAACAAATAAAGAAATTGAAATTGAAATTATTATAAAATATACAAACATTTATATTTTTGAAAAAACTTCTTTTTTCGTGTCGTATCGATAGCAAAAATAATATTACAAGGACAACGTTAACGGTAGAAAGAGATCTTTGCGCGTGCAACTATCCGGACAAAAAAGCTAATCTTCTATCTATAATTTTTTTTATAGTAGCTCGACATAATGGCTTTCCTACGCCTGATGGAAAGAGAAGCCCAAGTCGCTGTGACACCTGGCAAGTAACTGGTTAGTTACCTGTCAGTTGCCACCGCCATGCCGGCCCAACCCTAACCCCCCACGAGTTCCGGAGACCCTACTCACCAGCAGAAACACGTAAATAATATATAAATCTGTAGAGAGGCCGCTGGCACAGCTAGTATTAATTAATTACATAATTATATTCTGGTAAGAAAAACTGACAATACTGCTAAACTGACCTCGATATTAACACGTACATTTTTATCAATGAACACGTACCCACAAACACCGGTTGAACCTCCGTCCAACAATGTAAGGATGCTCAACAATGGTCCAGCAACATTGTTGCATTGGTATTTTAAAATTCACAACAGGATTGCATTCATTGCAGAGATTCACAATGATATTCGACGATTCTGCCGCAAAACGGCATGCCAATTTGACATAAAGAGCTCAAAAAGTTGAGTTGCTATCGAGTAATAAAATATGTGACCTACAAATATGACTGCATTGGAAATTAAACTGAAAAGTATATTCAATCATAATATGGACATAGGAGAAACATTAAGAATCGTCAGGTACAAATAAAAGTGACAATACCGCCACATTCGAGCAGTGGTTTCTATAGACAAGAAACTCTATCACAGATAAGTTATATCTACTCGTATTAGTTAAGTTTTGTTTACAAGTCAGATGAATAATAAATAAATAATGTATGAAATTTCAGATTAGAGAGCTTAATTTGTTTATGTTTAAAATTTTTGCGTGGCTCGGCTTTGTACGACAATTTTAACAATATTCGTCATCATTTAACTACACTCAACAACATTTCAACTCAAAAAGTGCTATACATTACATAACTAAGGTAGGTACTGTATCTAATCAGATTGTAGATGGATGCGACAATAGGAGTGTCTTCTGTACTGAATTCCCTGCAAATTTATTGCATTTGCTTGTTACATAATGTTATTATGGGATCAAATTGTGGACCTTTTCGGGCACAGATATATATTTCAGGAAGGAGACAGGAGGAAGGCCTGTAAATTATCATTAAATATATTACACACTTTACCTGCAACATAGACTTCTTTACAAAACACCGGCCTTGGACTGAAAAAAAATATAAACACAACAGCAGAAAAAAGGTTTTAAAAACATCGCGTGATTGCCGCATCCTTGAAAGGAAATTCAATAAATTGCTCCTTTTATTCCGTATTTATTATTGCGGGAGCAAGGGCACTGTCTTTTTGTATGTATCCGAGTGTTAAGGTCACTTTTTAAAACGTTAAACGTGTAGGGTCTTGAGACCCTTTGAAAGGAAATGGGTGAGCGGGATGAAGTGTTGTGTATGGATCTTTTATCCAGAAAAATGTATGGCTTTAAATTGCCGATGATATTTTTTTTATCTGGATGATGTAAAAACGGATAAATTGATAGATTTTAACCCGAATTTCTAATGTCTGAAATAGCAAGGATTACTTTGCGACGCGAGACTGCAAAGTCTGGAACACCGTCGTAAAGTCGCCTGTCTGTCGGTATTCTATCGGTTGCATTTTGGAGAGTGTGCGACGGAACTATTTAATTTGATTCCTCCTGCCCCTTTTTATCATCGGACGTGCAGGGATACGGCGAATAGGCACCGTTACATGGTGCAAGTTACTAGGACGCGCACAGCGCGTTTCGCTTCTACCTTCATTCTGTGTCCACAGTCCACAGACAGATGTTACATAAAGCAAACTGATGCAGATGTTAATAGCCCAAGATATGCCACGCTGGGCCAAACAGCGCCATCTAGCCCCAAACTAAGCCGAAGCTTGTACTATGGGTGCTAGACAACTGATAAACTTACTTAGATATTTTTTTGTAAATAAATACATATACATATATAGGAAACACCCAGACAAATACACACAGACATGTTAATGAACACAAATATTTGTACTGTACGGGAATCGAACCTACGACCCTTGGCTCAGAAGGACAAATCACTACCAAATGAGCCACTTAGCCAGTCGATGATCGTAATAAAAATGTAGTTTTACATTAATTTGTTTTTTTTAAAGTTGATATATTTGAAAGCTCTATTTTTTTAAGGTTTCAATACCATATCCAAGGGGTAACATGGTTACTAGAAGCTCATTCCGGGCAACCGTATGTTGTGTAGAGTCTTAGATATGTTTACTTTTACCGAATCTTTTATTATTGGATATAAATAAAATAACAAAACCAAACAAATCACGTGCACAAAATGGTTATAAAACCGTGTTAGATTCAAATTGCTAATATTTGAGCAACTGTTTCAACTTGAAAGTCTTTATACAAATAACGATCGAGTTTTCGTTTTCTAACGTTTTCCTAACGAACTGTTTGACGTTTGAAACGTAAACTAACGCGTTAGAACGCGTCAGTAGTCTGAGAGGTGTGAATTAGGCCCGGAGGGTGTATTTAACATATCAACACTTTCGTTTTCGTAGTGAGGTTAGTCTCAAATCAAACAGTATTTATAGTTATTAACTTAATTGTTCAAAGGTTTACGATTCATGAGTTTTGATAGTGATTGGATGGAAATAGAGGTCAGTGATTCAATTACGAACACGCTATGAAACTAGCCTTTAACAACAAGTCGAGATTAACTTACTCTATAATGATGGGGATTATTGATTTTCAAGTTAAAGTCTAAAAAAAATATTGCTCTTATTACGATGGAATTCTGAAGTAATAAACATTTAGCCAAAAAAGAGAGGGAGTTTTTTTTGTAGTTGGTTAAGAAAATAATAAGTTTTTTTTTTTAAATTGTTAGACTTTTCTGAAAAAAAAAGTCGTTGAAAAAGTCCAAGAATATTTCACTCTATGTTTTAGCATGTTTGCCTATTTCCCTGTCATCTGTGGTGATATCAAAACATATCCAAAAATAGTGAATATTTCTTACTTTTATACAAGTTTCAAAAGAAAAATAAGCTTTGCTATACATCTTTACAAGACATACAGCGGCGCGAATGCTACCGTTATGCGCGTGCGCATCCGACAATAGTAATGGCGCAATTGCGCCGGAATGCCGGCAGCGGCAGTGCCACCGGAGCGTGGAGAAGTGCTGCAATTTCCTTGATAAAGGAGCTTTTAGTTAAATCCGTGACTAGAAGGTACTTCAAACAACGGGCTAGTTATGTATTCCTACAGAGGGGCTCGAGTCATAGTTCATAGAAATTTCTTGACTTTTGACCCCTACTCCTCCTTGTTTCATATTTCCAGCAGTGGACGCTAAAATGCTGATGCCGCGTTTACACGCTCGCGTTCAATACGACATTGAACGGGCACAAACACAAGCACAAGCATGTGAACGGGCTGTTCGTCTGTTTGAATGTTCACGTGCGTGCGCAATTTGTAGGGCAGGGCTGCTCGCCGAGCTGCTTGCCAGGCTGCTTGCCGGGCTGCGTGACACGCGTGTAAACCTAGCATGAGAACAAGAAGAAGAAGAAAAAGATCATTAACCTATCTCAATGCACTGCTGGATATAGGCCTCTCTGTTTGAATGCCACTTTGAACAAACATCTAGAGGCATTACCCATAATCGCATCGCTGGGCAGGCGGGTTGGCGATCGCGCTCAGGGCCTTTTATCGTTTCACTCCACGCCAACCTCACCTGCCCGTGGTGCGTCTTGCCGAATAACAAACAAGGCACTGGCAACCGACCGGCGGCGGTTTATCCATCATAGTTGAAGGCGTGGCTAAATACCACAGACCGATTACGGGCAGCAGCGTCACTGGAGCGAGAAGCTACGCCCATCATCATCATCAGCCTATTGCAGTCCACTGCTAGACATAGGCCTCTCCAGCTGCTCGCCACCTAGGGCGAACCTCTGGAGGATACCCATAATCGCCACGCTGGCAGATGGGTTGGCGATCGCAGGGCGTAGCTTCTCGTTCCGGTGACACTGCTGCTTGTCGTCGGCCTATGGTATTTAGCTATGCCTTCTATCGTGATGGTTTTACCGCCCCCAGTCGGTTTGCCAGAGCCTCGTTTGTTGTTCTGCAGGATGCACCACGGGCAGGTGAGGATTGGAGCGAAAAGGCGATAGGCCGCTCCCTTACATCCCCTTACAAGCTACGCCTAGCGATCGGCAACCCGCTGGCCCAGCGTGGTATAGGCTCCAGATGTTTGCCCTAAGTGGCGAACAACTGGAGAGGACTATTTCCAGCAGTGGACTGCAATAGGCTGATGATGATGGTGTCCAGCAGTGAACGTTTGCAGGCTAATGATGATATCAAGCAGGGTATACCTGGGTACAAATAAAGCCCACTGCGCTCTGCCGAAACTGGCTTCATCATTGAGGTAAGTGTGCCAATCGTGGCACGCTCGGGGGCTCACGTTTCTGTTCAAAGCCAACCCTTTGAGCTTCTGTTTCAATGCGCTTTGTTGGTGCCTTCAATGCCTTTATTTCGAAAGAATTCCCATTGATACGTTTGGAACCAGGTCAAGTTACGTACAAAGTAAAGTTGAGTAAGTTACGCATTGAAAATAACCCAAGACAAGACATGCCACGCTGGCCCACACAGCGCCATCTAGCCCCAAACTAAGCCGAAGCTTGTACTATGGGTACTAAACGACTGATAATAATAATAATAATAACTCTACACGACAGCCTCAAAACCCTCGACATACATCCGTTAACCTTTATTTTGCTACAAAAGGCCGCCATTTTAAACACCTGCAGAATTGTGAGAAAGTTCCTTACCCTAGACTAAGCACATAATACATTTTCGTTTTGGCCACAAGCCTGCGAAAAATGTTCAACTACCCCAGAAATGGGAGAAAAATATATTGAAAAACAACATAATAATAATAATAATAAAGATTTATTTAACGGACAACATGATCCAAAATTATGTTAGTATTGTCTTAATTACTATGTTAGTACATTGAGAATTTATTATTACCTATCCTAAAAAATTTATATCCATACTATACAGTGGATTAGGCTGTCAATATAACATTATATTAACAGCCCAATCCAATGTCGTAGAAAGGGGCAGTCGAACCTTTCAGCAATCACTTTCATGATGCTGTTAGTGCTGCCACGTAATCTGTCCCACAATGAGGCAGCCTTCTTGCGCATAATTGCATAAAAGTCATCTGTACGTGCCTCAGCAAACATGCCGGACGCGCTACAAAATCGCGGCAGCCCTAACAGAACCCTGAAAATGTTATTATATTGGACACGTAAGGCGCTGAACGATTTCTTGGTATAGTCAATCCACAGGCTACTCGAGTAAAACGATTGGCAATATGCATAACTCCGCCATACACTCTGTGAATTCTAGTAGGTTATCGGCCGAATCAGTCGGCATGTAAACACTACAAATAATAATTGAGCGCTCGCCCAGAGATGCACTTATAACACACAGCCGATTGGACGTACACTGTATCACAGATACCGAACGAAAGAGTCCTTTCCGCCACAGTATAGCTACTCCACCGTAAGGTCTACCCCGAAGTATGCCCTCTGAAGTGTCTACCGCTGACTTGCCTGTATACTCAAAGTCGTCATGTATATTTCCAAGAAAAGGTATGTCGTGCGGCAGCAGCCAGGTTTCCTGAAGAGCAATCACATCGGCACTGTTACACAGATGTCTTATATTTGGCATAGATCTTTTAACTGATCTGCAGTTAAATGAAACAAAGGTAGTAAGACGAGTATTGTTACTGATATCAGGTCCACTACCCATTAAATTTCTGTGTTTACATCTGATATCCGAGTCTTTTTGTCCAGACTAGAGTGTTTTTTGAAATGCACAAAGCGTCTAAACGTGATACCATCCGGCCATATGTTTTCATCTAAGAAAAATGACAATTTAAAACTGATAAACTTACTTACTTAATTCCTTTAATTCGCGCCACATTTCTACACTATCTACACTTATATTATAGAGCCCCCCGTCCGGGGAAGAACCTCCACCCTATAGAACATCGCAGCCAAATGACCTCCGGGTCGTGTTTCTGCCTGTGAGTAGGGTTTCCGGAGCTCGTGGGGGGTTAGGGTTGGACTGGTAGACTAGTTACCTGCCCGTTGTCACAGGGACTTGGGCTTTTCTTTCGCTTTCCATCAGGCGTAGGGAAGCTATTATGACAAGTAATTATAAAAAAAAGAATAAAGAAATTATTCCCTAATTTCTTATAAAATATTCAATTTCTTAATGTTTCTCTCATTCGTACCACTGACTAATGACTCTACCTATTTATACTAAGTTCCTACTAGACGAGATAACCACGGGTGCATCCAGTCGGAAGTTGCCCGGAACGGATCGGGCTAACGGTTAACCCTTGCCATTCGCGTATCCGGTTACTGAACACTTTTTGCTAGTTTTTTTTTGTCAGGACAAATTTTTCACACTTGACTGAGTTTGGTGTCCCGTTACTGGTGTTCCGATGTTTACTATTGCGGTGAAATATTGGTGG
Organism: Conogethes punctiferalis; assembly: GCA_031163375.1. NCBI lineage: Eukaryota > Metazoa > Arthropoda > Insecta > Lepidoptera > Crambidae > Conogethes > Conogethes punctiferalis. The sequence goes on along the minus strand of CM062082.1, from coordinate 18,796,105 downwards.
TGGGGTCAGAGTTGTAGGATTAGGTTATTAGAGACTAGCGAACAACCCTCGCTTCACTTTGGATCATCCCCTTAGCGTTGTCCCGGTTTGTGCCTCTAGGCCCAGGGTCCGCTTTGGCCATGATCCTAGATTTAGCGAGTCTGGTTATTACATTGAAGCGACTGCCATCTGACCTTCGTAATATTCAGAAAGGGGAACCAGACAAATTTGGATCATGGTTACACATTCAGAATCAAACTGGATGTGCAGGTTTCCTCACGATGTTTTCCTTCACCGCTAAGCTAGTGGTATAATTCCGCACATAGATTTTTGCAAATCCAGAAGTGCGTGCCCCGCGCGGATTCGAACCGACGACCTCACGTGTGTGAAGCGACGATCTCAGCACTAGGCTACCACGGCTCTACTAGGCTACCTCGATTCACTTTGGGTATTTCAGATGTATTTTTTGTAACATTTCATTGGGTCACATTATTGGCGTTTTAGTGAGGATCCCTATTTTTTTCTAGCAATAGATTAGCCTATGTTATTAAGTGTAAATGTAGCTTTTCATTGATGAAAGAATTATTGAAATCGGATCAGTATTATTCAATATAAACACCACGATAAACACACACACACACACACATAGAGACAAATACTAATATCCCCTCTTTATAATATACGTGTACGAGTATTATGTAGTTTACTTTTCGCCCCATTTCTCCTGCGAATGTCATAAGAATTGACTTTATCAGCTTAGCTTTCCAGCCGGTGGTACAGAACTTACCCGTATGGCTGGCGAACTTCGTACACTCCGCAAAACATCCAAAAACTGACTTCAGTCAGAATCGTAGGCCAGAATAGCAGTGACAGCTGACAAACTGATTTAGTAGGTAATATTCTCAGCGACTTGGGCTTCTCTTTCGCTCTCCATTAGACGACGTGAGGCAACTATCCTATGGTCCTATAAAACTGCTATTTACATAGCCTTTATTATGTTATTTATTCAATAAAATACTTTACATTCTCTTCACATTTCTGCCTATAACTTAAAATAAATTAAAGCTCCTAAGTCGTGTTAACTTGGCAGAAACATCTTACCCTACCATAACGCTTGATAGGCTTTTACAAGCCTGCCTAAAACAACTACCGCAAATCTCTGAAAATTGCCCTTAATCTGTACATTTGACGAACAACAAACATATCTTCGCATTATCACAATTATTTACCCTTGTGTCTGTGTGTGGCCCAAAAGGAATCATTGATCATGTTCTAAGTAAATTAACATAATTTTGATAACATAATAAAGAATCGACCGAATCCGCGGATACGGAATCCATGAATATTTATACGAGCTTTTGTTATACAGATCACATGAGAAATATTACTATTGAACAAGGGCCAAGTTCTACCTAGATAATAAATAAATATTTAGCCTTTTATGGAAAGCTCTGGTGATGAGCGCAATGGATTGATAGTATAATTTGCTTTGTTTAGAAATGAAACAGTTTTACAATTCAATAATCTGTGGTCCACATTAGCCAAGGACTTAGAGCGTGCCCAAACAAATATTTCGAGAATCCACAACAGAACACCCTGGCGCCGCAGAACGAGGAGTCTATCCCAAACAATGGGAAATGGCTAGGACAAAGAAGAGGAGAACTCCTCTTATAAGTCCTAGTCATTTCCCATTACTAATTGGTTCACAGTAATAATAAATTTAGGCGTGTGTTCACATGGCATGGTACAAAACTCCAGTTAATCTAAAAGACAACTGAATTCCGATGAAGCGTCCCGCACAAGAAGAGGAAACTTATTCGTTCATAATAAGAATTGCACTTTTTGCTGCCTTTACTTACAAACCTAACATACTTAACAAACAATACCTTCCTAAAAAAATCTGACTAAACGTAGGTACGTTACAGAAGAAAAATATTCAGATATTTTGGTGTCTCTTGAAAAGTACGGGTATTGCATATACATCCCTCTTAGTATAAAGCCCGCGATATGAACTTGGACAGCGCACTGCCGTGCGCTTAGAACAGACAAATGGCTACATGTGAAGTTCGTAGAAGCTAACGGGTCTACTTTTGAGTAATTTTGATAGATTAGCTAATTGTTAATAAATATTAGTGGTGATTTAGTTGAACGGTTTGGGCCAATAGAGTTATCAAGGAGATTTGTTGCAGGTTAATGCGGCAATTTAGAAAGATGAAGCTTTATGATCTACTAGTTTTTTCGCGTTTTACTCGCCTTTCGTTTGATTTTAAAATGTTAGCGGTAGTAGGTACTTCAGATTCATTCAGACAGTATCTAACTGTTACTGTTGAACGGACGTTGATGAGATAAAACAAAATATTATAAGCTAAAACACTTAAATCCAAAAATTAAAATGTTTCTTTTTCTTTTGAATACTTACTAGATAAGGACTATTACTCTCTCAGAACAACCATGGTCATGGCAATTTGTAAAACTCAGTGTTCGTTTTATTTCATGTATTTATAAATCCGAAACCAACGCACTTTATGCCAGGTCTACATAATACGAAATGGGGGCTAAGGGGATTACTTTAAGGGGAAATGTATATGGGACTTCAAGTGAACAACTTACCATAAACTTCAACGATTAGTTTAAAAATATACTTATAGCCCAGCCCTCCAGCTTAAAATGCAAGCTTAGAAACACAATAGGCTATTATGGCTAAAAATTGTTATTAGTCCGTCTTTTAGCTTATTCAAAAATATAAGACACATATTTTTTTATTTGTAAATTAGACTAAAAATTACAAAGTTATAGCCCGTTGAAACTAACGAGCCCGACGCGTGACGTCACACGGTGAGGCATTTTTCCAGGAGCGAGTGACGTCAAAGACTCCCACTCCAAACTTTTGATGCCTTGTATCTTTGCTATTGTTTATTTGAATGAAAAAAGGAAAAATACGTGCCTTTTATTTTTGAATAAGTTAGAAGACGGACTAATTAGAATTTTTAGCCATAATAGCCTATTTAGCAAAATCCCGGTAAAATTATGTAAATAAGTTTGTTTCTCAAAACTGCTCAATGGGTACCTACTTCAGAGTCTATTTTCAAAATAGAGTTGCCATACCACACAAGACGTATAAGGAAATGACGATATAGAAACGGAAGCTGAGGTCGTCTGTGGCCAAATTACATATAAACGTTGTATCAAACACGTGACAGACAGACGGACGTTTAGCAGATTACAGGGCGGCGCGGAAGCTGTTAGATTTGACGCCTGTTGATTTTGGACCCTTGGGTGGTATATTGCTAATAGTTAGTAGATGATATTTGTAAATAAGGGATGTCTTCGTTCGTTCGGATAATAATGGAGGTAGAGGTTTGGGTTTGATTGGTAAATTTTGCCAATAACTGGTAAGTACAATCGTAGTAAGGAGATGGTCCGTCACAGAGGCACAAGTTATCGGGCAGATAATATTTTTCTTTCAGTTCAGAAAGTAATATGCTATTAACATTTTCAGTAATGTAACATGGAAGTAACATGACAGGGTCAAATTGTAACGTCAAAAGTTACTGTCACTCTTGTTCTACAGAAGATAATTGACATTGGCGAATTATCCGCGTCAACATAAACGCGTGATAGAGTCCATATACAAAAAAAAAAAAAATATATGTCACTGTCGTCAGCGTTGCAGTGTGTTGCTTCATAGAACTTTTTTTTATGTAATCAGGAAAAACGCTTTGTGGGTCTCTTCTGGGACTTTCAGAAGACTGAAAGTCCAGCAACCTTACGACGGTGATCAAGACTTTGTGTTCTAAGAACGGCCATAACGTCGCTAAATAAAACGTGTTCCAATTTTCCAAATCAAAAGTCACTTACTCGCAACTCGACTAGCTAAAATAGAAATCTTACCCCATTATTATCAGTGACTTTTCTAACTGCAGAGCCATCGACCGATCCCATCCCATAGACCCTTGTCGTTTTTTAGCGCATCGCGAAACTCGAGCCCTGTCGAGCTAATGGCGCGTGAAGGGACCTCGGCGGCCTGACCTCAGACGAGAGGTCTCAATATTTGGACAGATACAAACGGGTAAAAGCCTTGTTTTGGTCACATTTTTAGTGTGCCGTGATCGGTAAATGTTTTGATAGTTGTGTAGATGACGAAAGGTTGTCTGGAAAAGATCGCTTAGAGCGATAAGACCGTCTAAATTGTACAACAAATGTATACTCTGTCTAGTTTTAAGTCAAAGTCAAGTCGAAGTCAAAATAATCCATTTTAAATTGTTTCTTCTATATTTGTTAAATAGCACTGTAACTGTTTGTTCGATACTAGATGCCATTTGCCATCTGCCAAGGTATCCGCAGAATACCAGCGCCGTGGCGCCTGTGCCGCGGCAATAGCTGAGCGGGGACCTGTTTGGTACCCATTAGGTTTTAATGTTAGTCCTTTTAAGTATTCTTTGGTATGTAAATGTAAGTACCAAATAAACGTTGTTCTATTCTATTCTATAATCTTTGTTCGTATAGGTTTAAGAACACTTACAAATAGTCAAAACTACAAAATCAGTACCACCGGTTCGGAAAGCAGCATTCTACCGAGTCGAAATCGGCAAGAAACTCGTGTAGTTGTTCTTTCCAAAAAAGTGTGTACAAAATTATAATCATCATCACATTTACACTTTTAACTACGTCATACGGCTTTCTAAAACCTTACAAAAATAGTTATGCATTGGATTCGTCATCATCATCAGCCTAGTGCAGTCCACTGCTGGACATAGGCCTCTCCAGTTGTTCGCCAATTAGGGCAAACATCTGGAGGATATACACATAATCGCCACACTGGACAGGCGGATTGGCGATCGCAGGGCGTAGCATATCGGTCCGGTGACGCTGCTGCCCGTCATTGGTCTATAGTATTTAGCTACGCCTTCAATTACGATGGCTATACCGCCACCAGTCGGTTGCCAGCGCCTCGTTTGCTATTCGGCAGGATGTATCACGTGCAGGTGAGGTTGGCTTGGAGCGAAACGATGATAGGTCACTCCCTTACATCTCAATGGATTATTGATATTAGTAGGTTAAAGATAGATATGGCTGAATTGCATTCTCAGCACATTAATGTAACTGAGGAACGGGACAAACTACAATCCATAGTAGACGGGTTTGATGAGTGCGGCGAGGAGTACGTCCACAATCTGAGGCGCGTCACCTTATTGGAGCACGAGCTCCAAGAGGCTCAACACCATATAAGCGACCTCGAGACGGAGAAGGAAGAGTTCGCTGCAGCCCAAACCCAATCTTTATTCAATGAACTAATAGGTAGTACGCCCAGCCTTGTTCCTGATGCATGTGACACGGGTCCCTCTGTGATAATAGACCTAACTAGTGATGACACTTTGGGTGGTCATTCTACAGGGGGGATTGCTACATGCAGCAGGAATAAATTTAAAAAATATATTCGTATAAATAGGTACATTAGAAAGACCCAAAAGTTAATTAAACAAAAAAAGAACTTGTATAATCAGGTTAAATGCATCAAGGATAGACAGAGATTAGGTGATGAATTAGATTTGTATACACATACTTTAGACAAAAACATGACATCCTATGAAAATAGTATAAAACAATTCGAATCTGAAATATTTGCATTAAAAAAATCCTTAGAAATTATGACTAATAGGTACCTAAGTTCCAAGAAAGAGAATGAGGAACACATACTGGCTTTGAAGAGCCTTTTGGATAGTTCATCAACAGGGTGTAATACCCACAATAGTGATTGTAATTATGATGGTTCTCGGTCAGTGTGTGACTTGTCACTCTCAGTTTGTAATGACCGAACGCCTCCATCCAGTGCAACTTCAAACAACGGTTCCTTGCCCACCCACCAAAATGTAAATAAAATTGTCATGTTTAGTGATGAATTTGGTAAAAACATGGGCCTCTTATTGAGTACATACATGGGACAACCGGTTTTGAATCACTGTTTCCCAAACCTATCGTTGAGTTCAATTGTGAAACAAATAAGTGTGTATAATTTTGTTCAAGACACCACACTTATAATTATGACATCCAATAGGGAAAATTTAAAAAAAATGGAGTTTATAAAGTGTTTTGAATCTTTAAATTCATTAAACATTCAAAATATTATTATGTTTACACTGCCTTACAGTGAGTGTTTGCCACAGACAGAAAATGAATATCGATATAAAATTAATTTATTAATGAATAAATTGACATATAATAATAATAAATTCCATGTAATTGACTGTAACTCGATGACATTTAACATATCAAAAAAATTGTATTTGACAAAAGATACATTTTATTTATCAAATTCTTATAAAAGACAAATAGCAATATCGCTATCTTATTGTATTAAATGTTCAGCCAAGAATTTGGCTCTTGGACTTGCTTTTATTGAGCAGAAAAATGACATGCAAAATTTGAAAATTACTCCAAGTAATTTAAATTTTACCATAAGACAATAGAGGATAACTCTAGCAATGTTAATATGTCAACAAAGGCAAAGTCTAACCAGCTAAATATTATTCATCAAAATATACAAGGCTTTCCTGGCAAAGAACTTGAATTAGAATTATACTTAAATGAAAAAAATATACATGTTGTATGTATGACAGAACATTGGTTAAGACAATTTGAGTTATTAATTAGTACTGTTAATTATAAGGTCATTAGTTCGTTCACTAGGAGTGCTGCAATTAGGGGTGGGTCACTGATATTAGTTGAAAATAGTTTAAAGTCAAAAGACCGTAAAGATGTATCATCACTCTCCATTGAGCGAACCATTGAGCTATCCTGTGCAGAGCTTGAGCAGTACATCATTGTCTGTGTGTATAGGCCCCCTTCTGGCGATTACAATTTATTTGAATCTACTATGGAGGAGGTCTTAAATAAAGTATGTAAAGGTTATAAAAAAGTAGTTGTATGTGGGGATTTTAATATAAATATTTTAGATAATTCACAGACTTCAGTAAGGTTCCTAAATTTATTTAAATCTTTTGATCTTTTTCAGCTCTTTGATGAACCTACTCGAGTAACACCCACATCAGCTACTTGTCTTGATAATATTTTTTGTAACTCTAAACCTATCAATAAATCAATAATAAACTTTATAAATTCGGACCACAGTGGCCAAATGGCAGTATTTGAGCGCCATCATGACCGTAAATCAGTTAATTTCGTATATCGACCTATCACTGTAAATCGCATTGAGAGATATAAAAAAAACATAGATTATAAAATCTCTCAAATATCTTACACTGAAAATAATAGGGATATTGATCAAATGTATGCAAAGCTATTTGACACAATTAAAAATGAATTTAATACAGTATTTACTAAGAAACAGGTTAAGGTAGACAACACTAAAACAAAATTTAGTGATTGGGCTACTCCAGGTATTTATAACAGTAGAAGAAAGTTATACGAACTCTATGAACTTAAAGCCACTACAAAGGATGAGAATATAATAGAATATGTTAGAAAATATTCGAAACTTTTTAAGAAAGTTTGTATAATGGCGAAGACAAATTATCTTAAAGAAAAAATTAAGAATTCAAAGGATAAAGTTAAAGCCACCTGGAAAATAATCAATAAAGAGACTTGTAAAACTCGATCACATAATCACAAGATCTCTCTTAAAATAGGTGACAATCGTCTTAGTTCTGACGCTGAGGTAGCCGCTGCATTTGAAACTTATTTTTCCAATATACCTTTAATAACAACAAGTAAAATAAATTGTTGTCCGCTTGCAGCTGAATCTCTTCTAAAAGCAAATGTGGATAAATGTTTTAACAATTTTAAATTTAGTCATATTGATTATATAACAATTTTAGAAACTTTTAATGAACTTAACTTAAAAAACACAGAGGATTTGTGGGGAATTTCAGTAGTGGTATTAAGAACCATTATACCCACCATTGCCTCACATTTAGCAATCATATTTAATGAGTGTGTAGACATAGGTCAGTTTCCAAATTTAATGAAATACAGTAAGATTGTTCCTTTATTTAAATCTGGAGAAAGAAGTGACCCATCCAATTTTAGACCTATTTCTGTTTTACCAGCACTTAGTAAAATCTTTGAAAAAATTATTTTTAACCAATTATTACTTCACTTTAAGGAAAATGAATTATTGCATGAAAAGCAATTTGGTTTTACAAAAGGTAAGTCCACTACTGATGCAGGAGTGGCTCTGATGAAACATATATTTGGTGCTTGGGAAAATAAGCAGGATGCAGTAGGTGTTTTCTGTGATTTATCTAAGGCATTTAATTGCGTTAATCATGAAATTTTACTTCTGAAGTTGCGGCATTATGGTGTCTCAAATGTTGCTTTAAGTTTGTTAGAGTCCTATCTAACTGACAGAATTCAAAAAGTTGTTATTAACGGAATTGATTCTTCGGGCGCCCTACTACGTATGGGAGTGCCCCAGGGCTCTATATTAGGACCATTGTTGTTTTTAATATATATAAATGACCTTCCATATTTTGCCGAAGGCTTATGTGAGACAGTATTGTTTGCGGATGACACTTCTCTAATTTTTAAAGCTGACAGACATAAGCAAGTATCTGACGAAGTAAATAATGCTCTCTCGCAGGTATTACATTGGTTTAACACAAATAATTTACTTTTAAATTCTAATAAAACAAAATGTATTAAATTCACGATGCCTAATGTGAGGCAAGTAAATACTAATATAATTATGAATGGGGAACACATTGAGCTTGTTGACTCTACGACCTTTTTAGGGATTACTGTGGACTCCAAGTTACAATGGGCTCCTCATATAGGAGCCCTGGCAGGAAGACTTAGTTCAGCTGCATATGCAGTTAAAAAAATTAGGCAACTCACTGATATTGAAACAGCGAGACTTGTTTATTTTAGTTACTTCCATAGTGTTATGTCATATGGTTTACTCCTATGGGGATCAGCTTCTGACATACAAACTATTTTTGTATTACAGAAGAGGGCGATCCGTTCTATATATGGACTTAAATCTCGCGAATCACTTAGAGAATTATTCAAAGAAATTAACATCCTAACTGTGGCATCACAGTACATATTTGACTGCATTATGGTTGTACGTAAGAATATACATTTATATAGTAAAAACTCAGATCTTCATCAGTTCAATACTAGAAATAAGAGCAAACTTGCTGTTTCCAATCTCAGACTTCGTAAAACTGGTAACTCATTCATAGGACAAAGTGTAAAAATGTTTAACAAAATACCGCAAAATATTGTTGATCTACCTATACATAGATTTAAATCTCGCATTAAGTCCATTTTAATGTCAAAAGGTTATTATAAAGTACAAGACTATATGGATGACAATATTACATGGACATGATAGTCTGCTCGCTTGCGCTTTTTTAAAACGATATTATTATTGTATTATATATTTTAAAAAAGGCTAACTGTCGAGTTTGTTGCGGCACTTCTTCTCGGCAGGCTACACGTCGAAGTGCTGGTAGGAAAAAAGTTTGACGTGCAAAAGTATTACTAGTGAATCTATTTGCAGAAATAAACTATTTTATTTTATTTATTTATTTTATTTTATTTTATTAATAAATAGATATAATTAACAGGTACACACACTTTTAACTACGTCATCCAGTCTAAGGCTTTGTAAAAATCTTACAAAAGTCAACTTTATGATGAAAGCTTGTACTATGGGTACTAGACAACTGATAAACTTACTTAGATACTTGTTTTTGTAAATAAATACATCTTATACATAGTAAACACCCAGACCAATACAAACAGACATGTTCTGTTCATAAACACAAAATGTTAGTATTGTTCGGGAATCGAACTCACGACCCTAACGTTTGCAGGCTGATGATGATGATACAATCGCAACTTATTAAGTGACCAAATAAAGTTCTGTTAAAGTTAGCATTGGGCTCGGAGCCTCGGATTCTCTGGGCCCGTGAAAAGTGACTGGACCACCGGGGTTCGAAGACGCTCACACGTGGAGCTGCGAAGGGAGGTGACAAATATGGACAAATATAAATTATTTTTTACTTGGGACCCCGGGTTCGCACGGGTGCAATAATACTTATATGCATAAATCATACAGACAAACGTTCCTCTTGAATCTTTTACCTACATATGTATTTAAAAAGCCGTATTAAAATCCTTTGCTTACTTTTAAAGATATAAGCATTCAAGAGAGGTAGGGCATAGCGAATCTTCGCTCGAATGAGCTGCCCGTCCGGGGAAGGACCTCCACCCTATAGAATACCGCAGCCAAATGACCTCCGGTCGTGTTTCTGCTGGTGAGTAGGGTTTTCGGAGCTCGTGGGGGGTTAGGGTTGGGCCGGCATTGCAGTGGCAACTGACAGGTAACTGACCAGTTACTTGCCAGTTGTCACAGCGACTTGGGCTTCTCTTTCGCTTTCCATCAGGCGTAGGGAAGCCATTATGTCGAGCCAGTATAAAAAAAAATTCAATCATTTCATTTCAATTTTTATGTCACTCAATTGAGCCACCAACTCAAAACCGATTGTTCGTATGCAAAGAGAATACTCGAACAAACGGTGCTTAACGTGTTATTAAGTGTTTCATGCTCATCAAATCCGCTCATAATAAGCCACATCCACCAACCTTCATTAGTCGCCGTTCTCAGCCCACCTACATGAAGAGGTCTTGTGTTTCAGCCACCTCTCGCACGCAGGGCGCGTATCATGGGTTCGATTCCGGCGCGGGGCGCGGTGTCGAGTGCGGACCGGTCACTGAAGATGCTTCTGCGGTATTTGCTGAGATAATTAATGGGAATAATTAAAAATTGTCGACAATGGAGGTGGTCTTTGATGGTGTTCGATAAACGGTCTAGAAAAAGACTTTTTGGATTGATTTGTGTCTGGGTGTTCTGGAACGTTCTACATTATAGAAAGATAATCTTTATTGCACGCTTTACAATTAAATTATACTCGTTCTGTTGTACAATTTATACGACATCTAATTTAGAGAACTCTTAAGTCATGGGTAGTATATTAATATTATATACACGTAACCTAAGTATATGTATGCGTTATTGTTACGCCTAAGTAGGTTTATTCATTTTGTATTTCATTTTGTAAGGGGGCTATTATAGAGTAGAAGATTTCCTCAACGACGACATCTCCTGGACTGCTGCTTCGTAGTAAACTTTGCATTGTATAGACTCAACTTTTATTTTGCATTGTGTAACTTTAAAATATTAAAAAATGTTGTAATACCAAATCATGTAACAATTGGCGATTTAAAAAGAGTAACTACCGAGTTTCTTGCCGTTTCTTCTCGGTAGAAATCTACCTTCCGAACACGGCGGTAGCTTCTTTTAAATTGCTTTTATTCACATTCTTACATTACCTTTTATATTTTTACATTATTTTTTACTTGACGATTCATAAGTGCTTATTTTAAGTTTATGTGAATAAAGGTATTTTGACTTTGACTTTGATTAATTGTACTATTAATGCAAAAGTTAATCATATCAAAATTTTCAAAGTGGTATTGGGCTTGAGTTCGAGAGGTAGAGAGTTTGAGTTGGGTTGGAGTTGAGAATAAAATAAGTACTCGTATGTAAGAACATAATAAGTTTCAGTGAAAATATTTTTCTCTGTGAATTGTTTTTTACCTCATACCGATTAATATGAAAACAAATAAAATGAAATATTAGGTACGAGTACATAGCTTATTTGAAATTATATTTAAATTCGTATCAACAAAGAAAACTCCTTTGCAAAGTAAATAAGCAATTATAGGACAAACCAATTTCAATTCGTCAACAACATATTGTTCAATCAATTTCCCTACATTTTATAACCAAAAACCAATTAATCATTCTCCTCCACCACTAAAACTGATTGGTAGTTAATTACTTCGATCCATTTCTCGTGTATAAAGGTCATAAGTTAACAATAACATTAATTGCGAGCCTATCACGTGACTCCGATCCCGCAAAATAGGGTCTCACCGAAAAGCCGAAACTATCAAACAATACCAAATATCAGCACACGCACTGCCAAGGGGAGGAAATAATTAATGATGATTGGCCCTAAATTACCCTCTCAAAGGCTGTCTGCGTCCCTTTCGCACGCGCCCATCCCGGCCGTCCGACCCTTTCCCGCAAACCGGGAACCTATATAAGAGAAACAGGTAAGGTCCGAATTTAGACCCCTGTGGGACACCTCGCCGCACGCACCTGTGTTGAACTCGCCATGGCTACCGACACGTATGGACATCGCTTGCTTTACGAAAAGGACATGTTTACGACAGACGTCATGATGGAGTACACGACTGAAGACTGCTATTTGAATTGGCCTAGATCTCCTGACTCTGGGAGATCTAGTTTGGAGCCTACGCCGTCTATGGACGGGAGCATCAATCAAGATTCTTCCCACATCGCGTATAGAGGATTGTCGCGAGACGTCATTCTGGACGACAGTGCTGAGGATTCGGAGATTCTGGAGGGATCCGGGAAGAGGAGGGGACGGACGACGAGTGCTGCTGTGTTGAGGAGGCGCCGCTTGGCGGCGAACGCTCGGGAGAGGAGGAGGATGCAGAATTTGAATAAGGCGTTCGACAGGCTTCGAGGACACCTGCCCTCTTTGGGCGCTGACCGGCAGCTCTCCAAGTACGAGACTCTTCAGATGGCGCAGACGTACATAGCCGCATTGTACGAGTTGTTGCAGTAAGTAGGTTTTAGTGTTTGTGGAGATGTAGACACGTCAAGTTTGTAATGACACTTTTAGTTTGTGACGTTTCAACAATAGATCTTGCCTACGTTCTAGAATTTACTGATGGTAAATAGATTTTAAAAGCCATGTATTTGGGACAGTTGGTGAAAACTGTAGTATTTATGTCAAATGTAGTTTTTGTCGTTGAACAGAGCCAAATGTTGAGTCTATTCCCCTTTATTGTAAACGCACTCTATAACTGTATATTCCACACACGCTTCAGTAACAGGGGACTTAGGTATTATTAAGTTACAGGGATATTATTTAAGTACCATGAAATACTCAGTGTTACCAAGTAGGTGTAAATTTTTACCATAAAATCTTATTATAATTTTAAGTCTCGCGAGATTTTTATGCACTTTCGGATTTGCGGTGTCATGTTTCGTTGAAAAATACTTACGCTTATTAAATTTTACATTGTATTAAGGCTTAGTTCTTAAGTGATTCTTGCCAGTGTTATCCGTCCTTATTTTATAGTTTAAGCTCATCTTGCCACAGAAGTATTATCCCAAAACTGTACAACTATAGAGTTGTAATAGGACTTAGTGCCAGTATGTTGTAAATATTGTTGTTAGAATGCTATGGAATAGTAAGCTGTTTGTGAATAATGTATCTGATTTTAACGATGCGATGTTTTTATTTGTAAATATACGAATTACGTTTGTAAACTTGATTTTTTTTTCTCCCAAAATGTGTTTAGTTCAAAAATGATTACTTAGGTATTTATTAAAAACCAAACAGGTAAAAGTAAAAGTAACTCATTCATAATTTGCCAATTACATAATAATTAACATAAGACTATTTGTTTTTACTACAGATAATAACAACTGGGTAAGTTTATTTTAAAAGTCCATCTCATTGTTTAATGAAGTTTACAAAAAACCAAAGCTGAATTCCATCTGAAAAAATCAAGACTGGTTTATGGTAGGTACAGGCTTAGAATATTTAAATCTATGGGTACAGGTAATATAGGTAAGAATAGTATAGTGCTTCACTTTTTTTCCTAAATGAGTACTATAGTCAAGGCAACCTTGACTGTCGATCGCACATCACGCGAAAACGACTGCATGGAATTAAATGCGGTTTTCACCAATGTATTGCTAGAGATGCAACACGCTGGTCTGAAGCGTTTTGCATCTCTAGCAAACCAAGTGATAGCAGCCACCTCCTCTTCCAAGTTTTACCAAGCTGTGAAGGCTACGTCGGACCGGAATCGATGGAGGCAGGTTGTCCGTGCAGGGGGTTCCAGTGACCACGATCCTCAGTAATCAGGGACCGATTGAAGAGAGAGATTGCTAGAGGTCTAACTTAAAATTAAGGTACCATTTTATGGAAGTCCGTTATTTTTTCGGTCGGCGACGCCGCCGGCACAGCTAGTAATTTAATAAGATTACATTTATGTATACTGCAATTCATCTGGGTAAGTATTCAATCGCTTCAATTTAGTAAGCTAACATTTCTAAATGAGGGCGAAAAGATTCTCCATCATAATTTTATACTAATTTGATTAGGGGAGTCCTAGATTAAGATCGGGCGGTTTATGTGCCAGACAGATAAGTCTCGTCTTGTCAGCGACATATTCATACGCCATTACCCATTAGGTATGAGAAATCTCTCATTGACATATTTCCATAGCTAAACGACTAAACATATCCTAGCCTAGAGATCTTTTGTAGATATTATAGCCGATTTTCAGGACTGGCCTGTTAGTTGGTATTTATTTTCTGGACAATGGGTCGTGGGTTTAATCCCCGCCGAGGACAAACATTTATTAAACGTATTCATATTTTAAAAGGCCGGTGGCAAATTTAGAACTCGATTTGAGGTAGTGTGATGTCGACTGCTTACCACCAGGCAGCACTTTATCGTCTGCCGCCTCTTGCATAAAAAAAGCATTTGTGTTTTATCTATGTCAAGGTGTTTATTTTGTCTGCCAATGCATGTGACTTAGTCTAATATTTATTTTACTTATATAGTTTAAAGGTCAAGGGATAAAGTTACCCTACTTTTTTACAACCGGAATCGCGGGTTACAGTTAGCTTAGTATCCACAAATGCGTATACCTATCCAAAAATCTATAACTCCTATCAGTTTAGTTATCTACCGAATAGTTATGTCAATTCCATCCGTGGCAGGACAATCAGTCGAATCAGTCCGAACTATGCTAATATGGGCAGATGCATACAAAATGCAGCCTTAAATTTTACTACCAAAATGCACCGACTAGGCTTAGCGATAACCAACCTTATTACTGAAACGTTAAGATACTTTTTGCGAAGAAGTAAATATAGTTAGTAGTTTAACAATAGCATGTGAAATAGTATTCGGAAGCAAATTGGACCCTATCAGGCGGAAGCGCGATTGATGGGAGATACAGGGTGCAAAAATATGGTTAAAGCGACCCCTAGTCAAGTTTTACAACCCTATGTCAAATAAACCCTATTTACTTTAAGAAAAAACAGGTTGATTTTATTTTATATTATAGATAAAGAAAATTCAATATAATGGGTTGAGGATTACCAAGTGACGTCACGATGAGTTGCGAGGTTTTGGGCTGGTTCTATTTGAGACAGAGTACCATTGACTCGAAAAGAAGAAGAAGAACATAATGACGCTATGCCTTACCTCTCTTACAGGTGCAGACGACCACACATTAACCATGACGAACTCAAAGTTCCTCAAACAGTTATCAACTAGGTGATGCAGGCCATATTCATTTACGTTTTTTAGAAAATTTGACTGATGTTGGAAATTTGATGCCGCCTATATCCACTGTTAATTTCAAAGCAGGTGATCAGTATTCACGGTTTGAAGTATTTATAAAATATCTACATATCAAAAAACAAAAATCTTCTTAACACAGAATTACTTTTAACGATCAGGTAAAACATTCAAGATGAGACGTTAAAACCATTGCATTCGAAATATGCAATTAAATGAACTTAATAACTGTCTTTACAACGGAATGAAATATTCATAACACTTACTTTTTGCCGCCTTAGCTTAAAAAACGTATCTATTCCAGCTTTTATAAAATTAACTCACCCCTAAAGTAGGGGGTGATTAAAACACATCCTTAATCAGGCATTTCGCACCCCGCTCTGTTATTAAAACACGTAATCGGGGGTGCTGTCAGATTTGACAGCTCCTCAAAGATGGCGAGGTCTTAATTCCGCCGGGGCTGTCAGATGTGACAGCCTCGTCAGAAAAGTCGAGTCATGCGCAATGCTGAGTCGCGGTGAGAGACCGTTGTAATAAAATTGTGAAGCGTGTAGTTTATAAGCGCTATAAGGGTTCCGGGATCGATCTAAGTAGCTAGCATTGGGAGAGGATCCGTAATATTAAAACTATATACTTAAATATTCATCTCTCCTGAGAGACAATGAATTTGCGGCGTTTGCAGTTGAGACATTGGGACCGTGGGGTCCGGAGGCCAAATCTCTTGTAAAAGAGATTTCGTCTAGACTGGTCCAGGCTTCGGGCGACCCCAGAGCTGGCTCGTACCTCGCTCAGCGCATCTCGCTTGCTATTCAGCGAGGTAACGCAGCCAGCGTCCTGGGGTCACTGCCACAGGGACCCGTTTTAGAAGATTTTTAGTGTTTGTACATATTAGTTTAGTTTAGGTTTTATTTATTTATTTTTTATTTATAATATGTAACCCATCTGTAAATACCACGAGAAATAAATAAATTGCCTATGAACTATATACTTGGTTTTATGAACATCCTCGCCAATTTTTTTGTCTGTTAGAATTATATTTGTTTACATGTTCTCTGTCACTCTCTTAAAATTTAAAGATGTTACCAGCTAGCTGTATCTGCTGTTTTTATTCTCCAACCGGCTAATTTAAAATGACACGCGATAACTTATGGTTTCTTGTTAGAAGGAGTCTACCTTCAATTTATAAAAATGTCTTGATACAAAACGTTTTCATTTTTTAATATCATCAAGGTAGAGATTGTCTAAGCTAAAATGACGCCACTACTTAATTATTTTGGAATATGGAATATCAGGAAACGGGAATAAAAAAAAAGCACATAGGTACGAGTATGTGTCACAATTTGAAGCAATCGAACCGGTTTGCGTGTTCTGAATACATCTCCAAGCGTTGCATTTTTAATTCCAGACTGATCCCTGAATTTCATACGTCCTTTTCGCATCGCGTCGGATCGCGAACTCGTTGGGAGAGTGATAAGCTATCATTTGGGGTGTCACTTACATCGTTATGGGCGCGTTTATTTTTTGCATGATCTAGCATTTTCACATGTGAGAACTTCCCAGTTATGAAGTTGAAGGGACTTTGCACAATAATTATTATACCTAAGAGTAGTAATTATATCTATGGTTTTCGGTCTTACTATTATCGTAACAAATGTTAGTTTTCTATGACGCCCTGCAGTGTATTTGCAAAAAAAAATGCTATACAATGATAGTAATTCCGCTATTTGTAGGACTAGGTACCTACTATCTTGTGAAACTTTTAGTTTCGATATCTTGTATATTATGTTTAAAAAATTATTCAAGTTTTTCATTACCTATGCAAGTAAAATTTTCTGAACAGTGTTTGTGAGAGAACTTGAAAGGGTTATGTGTTATACTAACTTTGAGTAAGCTGTCTGTCTACAGTATCATCATCATCACCAGCCTTTCGCAGTCCACTGCTGGACATAAAACCTACTACGGTGTTATTAATGCCTCTCCTTTATGTACATAATGTATGTACCCTACACACCAGCAGAAACACGACCCGGAGGTCGTTTGGCTGCGGCTTTCTATAGGGTGGAGGTCCTTCCCCGGACGAGCGGCTCAATTCGAGCGAAGATTCGCTATGCCCTACCTCTCTTGGGTTATCTCCTATTCCCTTAATCTACGACACCCGCGGGATAAGATGGGATGGTCGTATTCTAAATTCAGAAACCACACGGACATACAAGTAACTACAAGTTGAAAAGACCCCATTGACCCTATGTAGAGTCGCGTGAATTACCGGGCGTGCGCTATGGCCCGGCCGTGATTGGTCGGCGGCCGGCCAATCACGTCGCCCGCATTCATAGTCAGTGAGCATGCGCAATTGAATTCAAATAGGCACTTAGAGGGCCGGCCTTGAGGTTTTGAGATAGAGGCGATTTGTATGAGCAGTGAGTGGCTTAATGGTTAAGTTGTCGACTTTCTTGGTGGGGGGCAGAGGTTCAAACCCCGCCACTTATCTGGCTTCACCGGCTCAATTGGTAGTGACCCCTACCTTCTGAACCAAGGGTCGTGGGTTCGATTCCCACCCGGGACAAACATTCGTGTGACGAACACTTGTGTTTGTACCGTGTCTGGGTGTTTATATTTGTATTTAAGTATTTATTTGTGGTACCTTCTTTGTTCTGATACCCATAACACAAGTGCTTAAGCTACTTACTTTGGGATCGGAGCAATGTATGTGATGTTGTCTGATATTTATTTATTTATTTATCTATTAGATAGGTATTCTTTATAGCACAAAATATAAATAATTACAGAAAAGGTATTACAGAGAGCAGTATCGCTAGTAAGCGGTCTCCTCTAGGCAAGCTTTAGGTGAGGCCGTCCTCCCACGTGGGGAAGCCTAGGGCTCTGGCTGAACGCCGTCGCCCTCCTCCAAGGGCGGGATCCGTGCTAGGCAAGGGAGATGTGAAGGGAGATGTGTGTGCTACCCCTGGCATTGCAAGCGTCCATGGGCATTTAAGAGAGGCAGGGCATAGCGAATCTTCGCTCGAATTGAGACGCCCGTCCGGGGAAGGACCTCCACCCTATAGAATACCGCAGTCAAATGACCTCTGGGTCGTGTTTCTGCCGGTGTACTCACCGGTAGAAACACGACTAGTAGTACAAGTAGGGTTTCCGGAGCTCGTGGGGGGTTGGGGTTGGGCCGGCATGGCGGTGACAACTGACAGGTAACTGACCAGTTACTTGCCCGTTGTCACAGCGACTTGGGCTTCTCTTTCGCTTTCCATCAGGCGTAGAAAAGCCATTATGTCGAGCCACTATAAAAAAAAGGCTGCGGTGACCACTTGACATCAGACGCTGTAGGCTTGTCTGCCACCTTAGTGATATAAAAAAAATACTTCAATTCAAATTCTTTATTCCCGATTGACTGCAAGAATGCTCAAAAGGGCGATTACTAGTCAAATCCGCGTACAATCCACCTGCCTCACTTGTAGCCTTTAACCCGCCGATCGCGATCTAATTTGAACTTCAAGTGAGTGAGCGGGACAGCGTAATTGCGACGCATCCTGCCCGTCCGTGCGCTTGCGCCGAAGCGCACAGTGCAGACGAATGCAGTGAGGACATGTTTTGTTGTAACAGTCTGTCAAAATCTGCTCTTCACTTTCGGTGTACTTATAAATTCAAGGCTTTATATATTTATTTGAACTTTATTGCAAAAAAATAGTACAAAAGGCGAACTTAACGCTAGGAGCAAATCTAATTTATGGGATTAGAGCAATGTATGTGATTTTGTCTGATATTTAATTGTGTCGTGTGTGAAGGCGTAGCTAAATACCACAGACCGGTAACGGGCAGCAGCGTCACCGGAACGAGAACCTACGCCCTGCAATCGCCAAGCCGCCAGCCCAGCGTGGTGGTTATGGGTATATCCTCCAGATGTTTGCGCTAAGTGGCGAATCTAACACATACAGTAAAATGTTCACCCCGTAGGTATCGTAGACGACAAAGGAAATATCAGGAAACGAAGCGCAGCGTTTACCAGCATACAAATACAATCTGTATTCACCAATCCGCTGGCCGAGTGTGGTAACTAAGACAAATTCTCCAAAATTACATTTGTCATTAGGGGAGGTCTATGTCCAGCTGTGGACGTTTGTAGGCTGACAATGATGAGCAAGTTAGACTAATCAAAGAAAGAAATCTTACCTCATTATTACTATTAGATAGAGTCGCTTAAGTATACTTTCTATCTTTTGTAGCATACATGAACATACAAACAGACACACACAACTACACACACTGTCAAACATCTGACAGTGACATCTGTCGTCTCGTTCCTACACTCCTCGCAAGGTGCGGGTGGGAGGGCAGTCAGTCTGCGTCCCACCGCCGCCGGGTAAAGACGTGTTCGTGTGAGCCGATATATAAATAAAATAAAAAATAAATAAAAATAAATAAACTAAATACATCGTTAACTATTTTATTGTTCATGGCTATTTCATATGTAGATTAGTGTTTACTATACCTTTATAAAGACATAGAATCTGAAATTTATAATTTTCATGGATGGGACAGAGGGTGTCCGCAGTACGTCACCGTCTCAAGCTGTCTAGAGCTTTGCTATTTAGTACGCTTCAGGTCATTACCATGGCTTTCGTTACTGGCCAGGTAAAATTTTGGTGAAACTAATTTAAATAGCCCCGTATTTTGTTGAATTTTTCTTTCTTTGTAACGTTCTTATTTCAACTTGGAGCTATCTCACCGATGTTTCCTGCACTGTGTGACTTCGCCTCCTATTAAGATAAATTTCGAGCCTTTGATGTAATTGTCGGATTAAAAAGAACGATAATTTGAACGAACGATTAATTATTGGTTGTATTATCCGAACCTTGAAGTACCTTACTTGAATGAAATCTGAGCAAGTAGGTAGGTATTTATAGCTTCGATTTACATATAGGTATCTCTTCTCTTGCATTGTAAATGTTTTTGCAAGTATATTAAGTTATACTTGGATTTATAATTTCATAGGTAAGTTTTTAGTTAATTTTTGCGAGTTTTTGAAAAATCATAAACAGCCCCTGCATCATTTTCTAAAATGTTTTAGCAAGGGTCGATTAAAAATAAATAATGATTTCAAATCACACCCCTTCGGTAGCCGAAATGAATTATGACAACATTATTTGAATTAATCCCGACCAGGAAGCGAGGCGTGGCTAAGAACATCAATATTATCTAACTAAATTAAAAAAGTTTAAAAAACAAAACAGTTACGTTAAATGGCGGATGATTGAAACCTCTTAATTAAGGAAGAATTATTTCCGTATTTTAATTGTTTTCTGGGCTTTAGCAATGCCTTCGAGGCTGTAGTTATCAAAGACTATTTTAGGGTTAGCTTTTTAAGAAATATTGTACGTATGCAGTTGTCACATGCAGCGAAGTAGGTATTCTGGGAAGAAAAATAGCCGACAGAGTCAAAGTTTCAGTCATTTCATAAGAGACAAAACAGGATCACAGATGTGGGCGAGAGAACGACCCAGCTGAAATAGAAGTGGGCAGGTCACATTGCCCAAATGGACCCCAAAAGGTGGACCAGGGCACTTTTAAGAGAGGTAGGGCACAGCGAATCTTCGCTCGAATTGATCCGCCTGTCCGGGGAAGGACCTCTACCCTATAGAATACCGCAGCCAAATGACCTCCGGGTAGTGTTTCTGCCTACGCCTGATGGAAAGCGAAAGAGAAGCCCAAGTCGCTGTGACATTGCCACCGCCATGCCGGCCTAACCCTAACCCCCACGATATTCGGAAACCCTACTCACCGGCAGAAAAGATTATGAGCCCGACCAAACTGTCGGCCGATAGAAAGTCTGTGGTTAATTTTTTTAGAGACCTCGTAGTCTCTTAAAAAATGTTTGCAAAAACCAAACCACTCATAAAAATGCAGCTGAAATCAAAAGTGCAGAGCGCGATTGTTATCAGTAGTTCAGAAATTAAGTCAGGACAAAAGGAGAAAAGGCGCAGGTAACCTGAGCTTGGCGATTAGACGCGGCAAGTGCCGGCCGCGGCCACTTGCCGATGATTTATTAATTACGGCGGTTAAATGAGAGGTACGTACAGATGAGACAAGTTTTGGCTTGTTCTTCTCTACACTATAATCTCACTGTTTGGATGGATGTTTATGATTCCAGGGTCAAAATATTTACATTATATTTAGTTTGTATTTTAGATTATAAAAATATATTGGACACGTATTTTTCCTTTTTTCATTTAAACAAAAAATAACAAAGTGTGGACTGTATAATTAAAAGGGCTGGTTTAAGATAAAGAGTATAATATGAAAACAAGAAAGAAAGGTAAAAAGCACAAACGAAAATAAAATATTAAATTACAAAACCAAATCGTCACGAAAAATACAACAGGACCGCAGCGCGTCACCATGACAACGCGTCAACAAACAAAACAAAAACATACTTCTTTTTAAAACTAAAAGGCGCCTAACCAGCCTGTCGTCGACATACTCCCGCCGGTAAAGCTCTGCTTTACTAAGAAGCCGACGAAAGACTGGTTAGACACTACAAATTAAAATGAGTTTGCGGACTGGGCGCCGCAAAACTCCAGCCGCAGTTGCGACATCCGCTACCCGCACCGTTCCATCACGTCCTGGATAAACAGCTGCAATCTTGCCTCTGGGCCATACCCCTCTCGGCGAATTGGGATCTGCGATAATAACGATATCCCCAATTTTCATATTCTCGTTTATTCTGCAATTGGAGAGCTGCCGACGAGCAAAAGTGGGTAGGTACTCTCGGACCCATCTCCCCCAAAAATGATCCGCCAACCTCATTGCCTTTCGCCAAGAAGATCTTCCTGATAGTGCGGAGTCGTCCAAGGGCTCTCTTGACCGCGGCAAGTTGGACGATTCCCCTAACAAAAAGTGATTTGGCGTCAGGGCTGGTTCATCCTCCTCTGTGACTGGGACGTGAGTGAGAGGCCTGGAGTTAACTATATTTTCAACTTCAGCCAGTAATGTCACCAAAACCTCTTCTTTCGGACACCTCTCGGTCATTATTACTGTAAGGGAGCGTTTGACAGTTCCAACTAAACGCTCCCAAACTCCTGCCATGAAAGGTGCTGCTGGAGGAAGAAAATGCCAATCAATTTTCTTCTCTGCACCAAAATCAGCCAGTGACTGCCAAAAACGGTTCATCTCACGGCTCGCTCCTACAAAGGCGGTCCCGTTATCGGAATATACTCTTTCAGGGCATCCTCTTCGCGCCATAAATCGACGTAGAGCCATAAGTGCTGATTCTGTTGTCAAGCTGTGTACAATCTCCAAATGAATGGCTCTCGACACCAAGCACGTGAACAGACCTACGTAGCGCTTCTCCCGTCTTCGTCCCACTGCTACCTCCATTGGCCCAAAGTAGTCAAGTCCCGTAAAGGTAAATGGACGCTGGTGATGTTCCACTCGTACATCTGGTAGATCCCCAATTGAAGGGATGGGAGCAGCCGCCTTCCTTATCCGACACTTAAGACATGCTGCAGCTATGCTTCGGACAGTTGGCCTGAGACGAAGCACGTGATATGACTGCCGTATCTCGTTCACCACTGTTTCATTATGTCCATGTCCTGCCCATTCATGGTAACTAGCAATCATCAGTCTAACTATTGGGCAGCGGCCGTCTAAAATAATGGGAATCCGCATGCCTTCGGGAACGTGTTGATGTGCTCTCTTGATACGACTGTCTAGCACTAGCAGCTCGCGATCATCAATGCAAACCTTTAATTTCCGAAGCCGAGAGCTTGAGGGGCATGGCCGGTTAGTTCTAGCAGCTCTTATCTCCGCTCCGAAGCAGCTGGCTTGGCTCATCCTTAGAAGATGTTCTTCAGCCTTTTTGATGTCACGAGCGAGCAGCGGACGTGGCAGTGCAGGAGATACACGCGTCTGATTCTGCGTCTGAAAATGACGGGATTCTTTTAAGATCCGTAAAAATTGATAAAGCCTGGCAGTGGTTCGTAGCAAACGGACCCAAGCACTAAACCTATGAATATCCGGAACCAAAGGAGACTCCTCCAAAACAACTACATCATTACACTTTAGTTCGGGTATATCCATCAATTCAACTGCACAGGTCCCTTCCACTGGCCATTCTTGTTCGGGAAAATAAAGAAAGGGTGGGCCTTTTAACCATCTATCCAGGGATTGTATTCCCTTTGTGGAAGAGCGAGTGGCGTCGTCCGCTACGTTAAGCGCTGTCGGTACCCAACGCCACTCGGTCTGTTCGGTTGATTCTGAAATTTCACCAAGCCGATTACCGACAAAGGTCTTAAAATCTCGCGGATCGCGTCTTATCCAAGACAGCACTATTTGAGAATCGGTCCAAAAAACCCTCTTTGTTGGCTTATGCCTAACTTCACTGCCTACCGTTTGAGCTAGGCGTACTCCTAATAATGCGGCTTGCAGCTCCAACCTTGGAATCGTAGTTGGTTTTAAGGGTGCGACGCGTGTCTTACTTAAGACAAAAGAAAGGTTCACAGTTTTGCTACTGTCAACACATCTCCAGTAAATGCAGCAAGAGTAAGCTTCGCTACTTGCATCAACAAATATATGTAATTCACGATGCAAAAGAGAAGAAGTACTTAAAATATAACATCGCGGAATTGAGAGAGAGCGTACGTGTGTTATATGCTCGTACCACTCGCGCCACAGAGTACATTCCTCTAATGGTAAATGGTCTTCCCAACCAGCAACTAGACGCCAAGTTCGTTGAAAGAGAATTTTTCCTCTCGTAATAATAGGTGCTAGAAATCCTAGAGGATCATAAATTCGCATTAAATCGCGTAGAACTTGGCGTTTAGTAAATGCCTCATTGACCGGCGGGGATAAATCGACATTAAATGAAAAAGTATCGTTATGTGGGTTCCAAACAAGGCCTAAAACGCGTACAGTTGCCCCATCTAAATCTAAATCCACGTTAGAGAAACCTTGCTTTATAAGCTCAAGTGGAACTTGAGCTAGAGCTTCAGCCTTGTTTGACACCCACTCCCTCATCGTAAAACCGCCTAAGGAATGAACGTAAACTACATCTGCGGCTAATTTAGCTGCTTCTTCAACAGTATCGACACTTCCTAAGAAATCATCCATATAATGATCTTCCGTAATAGCCCGGACAGCCTCGGGAAATTCATCACTAAATTCCTGAGCATTTTTATTTTTTATAAAATTAGCCGTGAAGGGGGATGACGTTGCTCCAAAAATGAGAGAGGACATCCTAAACTCTTTAATTCTATTCTCTGGGCCTTCAGGATACCAAAGATAACGTTGACAGTCGCGGTCTGCCTCTCTTATTTTTATTTGAGGGAACATTTCTTGGATGTCACCAGCGAGTGCTACTTTACCCTCCCTGAACCGTAACAAAATTCCAAGCAAAGACTGCAAAAGGTCAGGACCTGGTAGAAGTAATGAGTTCAGGCTTATCCCACAAGATGGAGCAGCGGCATCATGAACTATTCTAAGCTTACCGGGTTTGTGAGGGTGCGTGACACCAAAATGTGGTAAATACCACCGCCGGGAATCATAATTTTGATGATTATAAGAGTCTAAACACTCTTCCGCGTAATTTTTCTCGACATAAGCCTCAATATTGGTTTTATAGAGATCCATGTATGATGTATCTCTCTTAAAACGTTTCCCTAAAGTATGAAGGCGCGCCTGCGCGTGATTATAACTATTAGGGATAAAAGGATTATCCTCACGCCATGGTAGACCTACCTCGAACCTGCCGTTGGGGAGACGCCTAGTGGTGTCTTCGAGAATTTTCATAGCGCGCTTTTCCGACGCACTTAACGGCTCTACAAACTTTACTCCTATACTATCTAAATGATAATACTCCTTTATTAGGCTGTCTAACATCTGATCGCTCGACAAGACTTTGCAATGGTTAGAAGAAAGCAGTGGCTGAGAAAACTTATTACATGAGCCGTACAAAGCCCATCCGAGAGCCGTTCTCACCGCGGCCGGTTCCGTTGTTTCACCAACTCGGTTCTCCTTTGCGATTAGCAAATGCCATTCGCTTATGCCAATAAGTACCCTAGGGGACCCATTGGTATAAGTAAGTTCGTCGGCAATATCGCTCAAATGCTGAAAACGTTTTACATCGTCGACTCGAACCGACTGCGGGGAGAGCGACAAGTTAGATATAGCTCGTGCGTTGCAAATATCAAACACCTCTGAACAGTTTCTCCCCCTGATACGAAATCGCACAATTTTCGACTTGATTCCCTCCGAATGACCTGTAACACTCTCAATACTAACGCGACTCTCTCGACCCGACAACCCTAACTCGTTAGCTAAATCAAAGTCTATCATAGAAGTCGTAGACCCATCGTCTAATAGAGCAAAGGTGTCAAATTCTCCTTTAGGACCTGAGATAACAACAGGAACAATTTTTAAGAGAACTCGACCCCTCTGATCTATACACGTTGCTGATGAAATTGCATTAGTGTTTACGACTTTAGACTTCGTTGAAGAGTTGGGGTTTTCATTCTCCAATGTATTGCCGGGCGACATATCTGGCGCATCTGAGACTAACTCCGGCTTAGGCAATAACTTTTTACTAACATCTATACTTTCATCAATCGATATTTTTGCCAAAGACGAGTCGTGTAAGAGTGTATTGTGATGCCCCCTACAATTACTACACCTGTGCTTACATGAGCGCCAATTATGTGGGTTATGTTTTAAACACTTCACACATAGCCTTGCGCTGCGAACCCAGGCCAACCGTTCTTCAACCGATAAAGCGGCAAACTCAGAGCAGGTACGTACGCTGTGATTGGGCTTGTCACACAACTTGCACGTAGTGTCTGGGAGACATTTTGAGGTATTACAAATATTCTTATGAGGTACCGTCCTTGTTATCCCAGCTGGCTGAGAGGGGCGGTATCCAACGACCGCACGTGGAGCCGTGGTAGAGAGCTTCCCCGTGGCAGGCGCAACAGGTTCAGCAAAGTCGCACGGAGCAAACCGGACCCGCTTACTCGCCTCGCACTCCAGGAACTCCGCCATACTGATCAATTTCGGTTGACTAGAAGAAGAAGAAGAGGAAGAATGAGCATAATCTAGCCATTTATCTTGCAATAAAGGTGTTAATTTGGAATAAATGTTATTGAATAGTTCAGGAGAGTATAGGTAGTCCTTTTTATTTAATAAATCCATGACTCGCACACATCCCCTTACCTTGTTGGCTAAAACTACGAGATCTCTGTTACTCCTCCCCAATCGCGGCATGCCGCGAATAAAATGGATGTCCTTGGCAACAATTTGCTCCGGTTGAGCGTAGTATAGCTCAAGAGCTCCAACGACATCCTCGGGGTCATCAGCGACGAGTAACAGAGACTCTACCAACTCGCGTGCCTCTCCCTTGAGGGCATTGCGCAACCTACAAAGGTTTTCGGCTGGGGAAAAAGATGTTTTCGTGTCACAAAAGGTTTTATTAAATAACAGCCACTCTGAAATATTACCACTGAATGTTGGCAGTGGTATAGAGCTGGCACCCTGTCTCATGGACATCGTCGACAGTAGCTGTGCTACATCTACAGCAACCATCTGAGGCTGCGGTAAGGAAGGTATCCGATCCTCAATCGGCCGCGCGCGCACCGCCTGGGACGTGTCTAAGTAAGTTGCATTTGTTACCTTACTGGGGCCAGCGCAGTTTTGCTGGTCCACCCACGCCGACGTGTACCTTAACTCAGAGCGGGAGTGGCACGATAAACGCTCCTCGGCCTCCGCTAAGTCAAACTCCGCGCGGGCCTCCTCCTCCTCCGCCGCAAGTCGCCGCATTCTAACGGCCGCCGCCTCTTCCTCAGCCGCTAACCGCTGCTTTCTAACGGCCGCCGCCTCTTCCTCAGCCGCTAACCGCTGCTTGGCGATGGCGGCAAGCTTGGCTCTATGTTGAGCCTCCGCCACCTTACGGATGGTGCCCCCGGAACGCCTGGACGACCTGGAAGCTGGCAACGATTGGTTGTCCCCCTCCCCCCGGGTAGTCTCCACGGAGAGTACATTCTCCTCCGAGAGAAGAAGGGTCACGACCTCTTCTTGAGGTCTGTTTGTGCTTTTCGACCTAGTCAACATAATTAAAAGATAAGAAAATAGATTGGACAAATGGAAAATTTTTGAAAATTAATTGAAAAGAAATAAATACCGAGAAGGACCAAATGTGGACTGTATAATTAAAAGGGCTGGTTTAAGATAAAGAGTATAATATGAAAACAAGAAAGAAAGGTAAAAAGCACAAACGAAAATAAAATATTAAATTACAAAACCAAATCGTCACGAAAAATACAACAGGACCGCAGCGCGTCACCATGACAACGCGTCAACAAACAAAACAAAAACATACTTCTTTTTAAAACTAAAAGGCGCCTAACCAGCCTGTCGTCGACACAAAGATACAAGGCATCAAAAAGGTAGGAGTAGGTCACTCATTTGCGAAAAAGCTCCTAAAATCTGACATCACGCGTAATTTTAATGGGCTATATCTTTGTCATTTTTGGTCAAATTTACAAATTAAAAAATACGTGTCTTTTATTTTTTAATCATAATCATAATATTTATTTGCAGAGGCATCATGCTCATTGAACTTGACAGTAAAATGGCTCTTATATCAGATTGACACATAGGCTATGATTTATAAAGATTTATCATTGATGCAGACAAAGCCGCTTGCTGCAGCTAGTAATATTATAAAAGGGAAAGATTTGTATTTGTGTAGTGTGTGTTTGTAATGAAAAAATCCAAAATCCATCATTGCCTGGAAGAAATCACTTAAAGCAATTAGAATAAATTGTACAACATCCGTTTTTATACCTACTTAATTATAATTTTAAACTTTTAAGTCTCACTGTTATTGCACATAGTGTGCAATAAACAATATGTCTATCTGTCTACGTATCGATGCTATATACAACAACTAGTATTTACCTAATGATTATAAATGATTCCAAGAGACAAGAGTATCTTCAAGAGTATTGTAGAGGTAGAGTCAAGGATACATCAGAACTAAATGTCCCACCAGTAGCACGATGGAAACTTCCAAAGAAAAAATGTAAATTATTCTTCCCCTTCTAACGCCAGCATCTAATCTTTGGCCAACTCCCGCGCAGATAGGCGCTGCATTATTTTCGTATAAATCAAATGCTTTTTTTCCGCCATTACATTGACGACAAATATAAAACCGTCAACCGCCACCGCAACATAAAAGATGTCCATATTTAAAAAGTCGTTTGAATCATTTCGAATAAAATATATTTCGGTTTTCAAATTCGGAATAAATTTCGTGTCACCTGCGCCTGAGCAACCGGAAGAAGAGCCGCGCATCTTCCGTCTCTCTCGCTTGTATAGCTCTGTCTCTTTCCACCGTGACGTTTATTATTTTTTTCTTTTATTTCCACGGTGATCGTTCGCAGATAACTTTCTGGTTTTATAAGCGATAAATTTAGTACGATACTTTTCATAGATTGTTTCATAGATACGGCTGGTGGCAATTTGTAAGTGGGTCGTGTTGACAGGTGAACAAACAAACAATAGTTTCGATATGATAGTTTCATTTGTATATTTTGAGATAACAATAGCCTTTTGTGTTTTTGTTTTAATACTCGTGTGAAACTATGGGATTTAAGTTGCATTTGTTTTTAGGTTGATATAATAATATCTGCCGGAGAAACTGAAAATCTGCGTCTTGGCTGTCGCTAGGTCATGCTAAGACCATTTTGGCTGCGCATTATGTAACATGTACCTAGTTACATTTAGACTACGAGTAGGTACTTAATAATTTAAGTTTATTTTAAAATTCATAAATATCGAGTGCGTATCTTCAAACCTTTCTTGCTTCTTGGTGAAAGCGTTGATCATTGCGTCACAAGAGGTCGACAGAAATTTCCAGGAAAAGACAACCCAATTTTGCCGCATTTGAAGTCTGGCCTATTTTATCTGAACTTGACAGCATTTTTAACTAAATAACTGACTTTTATACGGTGACAATGGGACCCCAAAAAACAGTCTGATTAAGAAACTCTTCCTTGGGCTTCCATTTCAGTTTTTCATTAGGCGAGAAGAAGTCACTATGCCGAGCTAATATATAAAAAAAGAAATAGATGTTATAGTTTTTATTGAAATAGCCTAACATTTGCAAATTCTCGCTCATCCTATTCTCTCACCACCTCTGCTACACATTTCGCAGTATTAGCCCGCGCACCTTATCCGGAAGCTGTCCAATTTGTCATGCGTTTGCGCACCCACCTTCCGGCCCGGCGTGTATAAAGCGCAGGCCACGCCGCCAGCGGGCAAATGAGCGAACTATCAGGACGGATACTGTTTGACCTCTTTTCATAAGATAAAGTACCAACTATTTTTGTTTCTAGAGGGTAATGTATTAGGCACCGTCATGCCACCTCTGGGGGAGGTGACATGGTGTATGAGACATACCTCCCGAAATACGGCCGTACCTATCCCTGCATGCCCTGGCCAACGCAGCAGATTCTCAATCAAGGGGCGTGACGGAGCCAACTTCCTCGTTCAGTTAGGGTGTTACTAAACCAATCGATCGATGAGATCGATTGAGGGAAGAATCAATTGGTCGACTTTAATTGATAGTTTCTTCCATACTGTCCACTATCTATTTAAGAGAGGTAGGGCATAGCGAATCTTCGCTCGAATTGAGCCGCCCGTCCGGGGAAGGACCTCCACCCTATTGAATACCGCAGCCAAATGACCTCTGGGTTGTGTTTCTGCTGGTGAGTAGGGTTTCCGGAGCTCGTGGGGGGTTAGGGTTGGGCCGGCATGGCGGTGGCAACTGACAGGTAACTGACCAGTTACTTGCCCGTTGTCACAGCGACTTGGGCTTCTCTTTCGCTTTCCATCAGGCGTAGGGAAGCCATTATGTCGAGCCACTATAAAAAAAAATCGATCGACTATTACCAATTGTTTTTTCCACCTCTCATCGATCGACTTTCGATCGATTGGTCTGGTTAGACCTTAGGAATAGTTTCCTTCGCTTAGTGTGACTCGCTCGCCCGCTGTTGCTGTGGCCTGCGCATAAGCCTCTGGATCATAAAGCGCTCTGTCACTGCCCCATGAGTTATACTACCGAGACGTCCTTATTTATAGGATAATGCCTTCGGAAACAGGGATATCCTTAGTCTGGACTTCGAGGATAGGAGCTGGGAAAGAGAAATAAAAGTACTTGATCAAAGGTTGCCTTTGTGTATTTTTTTCCGGGATCGCAAAAGGTGGTCAAGGTACCTTTGGATGTTGGTGATGATGATGTTTCAACATATGTGGTGATGATGTGTCTCTATCCTGCAGTCTGTGCAAACAGTTTTGTAGTTCTATCTATTAGTAGGTAACTATTTAATTATTCGATGTCCACGCGGTGAGAGAAAAAAACACAAATCACCGTCCCATTTGTGGACATAGTTATCTTAAAAGTTGCTTTGGGTCCCGTACTGAGGGAGTGGATAGAGCGACCTCATGGCCACCTCTCCTACCACCTGGTGCAGGTGATGACCGGACATGGTTGTTTCGGCAGCTACCTGGACCACATCGGGCGGGAACATTCGGCTAGGTGTTGGGAGTGTGGTGCGGACGTAGACACGGCCGAGCACTTTTTTTTTATTGCTATGGGTGGCAGACGAGCAAGCGGCCCATCTGATGTTAAACGGTTACCGCCGCTCATAGACTCTGCAATGCCAGGGGCACAGCTTAGCCGCTGCCTACCGTGAGGAAAGAGTTCTCTTTAGACCACGTTTGAAGAAGGACAAGTCGTAGCGACCACACTCTCTTTTGGTGTTCGGCGTGGGAGTCCGAACGCTCCGTTCTGTTCGGAGCGGTCGGTGACTTGCCTGGTCTTCCCTCAGTCGTCTCAGCAATGCTGGGCGTCCGCGAAGCTTGGTTGGCTGTCGTTTCCTTCTGTGAGACAGTCATCTCACAGAACGAGACGAATGCGCAGAACGGCTGGCGAACCTTCTTGATCTTGATCGATCAAAGTGGCGTACTTTGGGTCTATGTCCAGCAGTGGACAGATATAGGCTGATCATGATGATGCTAGTCGTTTTATCGACGCAACGCTACTATGCTAGTATATAGGGCAAACAACCATGAACCTACGATCTAATGACTGGCTCGGTGGCTCAATTGGTAGTGACCCCTGCCTTCTTAACCAAGGGTCGTGGGTTCGATTCCCACCGGGACAAACATTCGTGTGATGAACATTTGTGTTTGTTCTGTGTTTGGGTGTTTATATTTGTATTTAAGTATTTATTTGTGGTACCTTCGTTGTTCTGATACCCATAACACAAGTGCATAAGCTACTTACTTTGGGATTGGAGCAATGTACCTATGTGATGTTGTCTGATTTATAATGAGGCTAATAAATTACCATCTGACTACCAAAATTACAATGTGTCGAACAAAAAACCAGCAGAATAAAAACCGAGAATCGATTATGACATCTCCCGCGGGGTCCGGAGCTCCCAAAAATTTACCGAAAAAAGAACCAAATATTACATTTTAATAGCCCAAATAGTTCGTTCGTATAATTAAACTGCGAATTAACATATTTACGCTATATATATTTAATTTGGTCACGGTTGACAAATTAAGGTCTCTTAAAATGCCGTAAAATGATAACCCTTTGGCATTTTTGAAATGTTTCCGAAAGGACAATTTTTTTTCTCGTACGGTCGCGAGTAAATCATATTGTTTAATTGACAGATAGTATTGAGATAACATATAAGTATTTAAAGAAAAAAAGGCTATTGATTAGAAAATGGATCTTTGGAGATATATTTTGTTGACTTAGTCTGTGAGAACTTCAGTTTATCACAGAGTGTTATTATCATAATCTTTCAGGATTCGTAAAGATGTTAAATTTGCCTGATCGAATTTCAGCCATATCGGCCAATCTCCAAAGGGACAAACCAGGAATTCAGGAGATATAAAGTGCTCAAACGTGTGAGCCAACATTATGCACACTCTGTTCTTTTACTCATCACTACATAGGTTGCCTGAGCCTCGTTCGCTATTCAGCAAGATGCACCACGGGAAGGTGAGGGTGGCTTGGAGTGAAAAGAGGTTAGGTCTCTCCTATACATCCCTTGCATATATATAGTATATGTTATTAACTACAATCAATTTTAATCCTTTTATGAAACGGTATAGGTAGCAAAAGCTGTACTGTATTACTAGAATAGACTGATTTAGAATAAGTTAATTTGGGATGCCTAACAAAAAATAATCGCTTAATCTCATACTATCAGATTAATTCCTTATTATAAGCTATTTAGGCGAAAGGCTAGTAGCGGATGCTCCACAATATCATGCGATTGGTCATTATTTTTGAGATCTAGCTGCTTTTGATGATTTAGTTTTTATTTTATAATAACCTAAGACATGCCACGCTGGACCACACAGCGTCATCTTGTTTCAAACTAAGCCGAAGCTTGCTATCTGCGAGTTACGGAGTGGATAGGCCAATTGACATAACCCTAAACTAAGCCGAAGCTCGTATTATGGGTCCTAGACAACTGATAAACCCGTACAGTACAAACATTTGTGTTCATGAACATGTCTGTTTGTATTGGTCTGGGTGTTTTCTATGTATAATATGTATTTATTTACAAAAAAAAAGTATCTAAGTAAGTTTATCAGTTGTCTAGTACCCATAGTACAAGCTTCGGCTTAGTTTGGGGCTAGGTGGCGCTGTGTGGCCCAGTGTGGCATGTCTTGGGTTTTTTTTTTTTAAACTTACTTATATATCTACCTACTTTTTTGTAAATAAGTATCAGTAGATTATCTTTATCATCAGTAGATAATCTTCATCATCAGTAAGTAGATTATCTTCATTATCAGTATATTAATTTTTTCAGAAGACCCTCACTGTATGGCGTGCAATGAAAAATACTTATTTCGGGTTTATATCGTCGCCGTAGAGCGAAAAGTCACTATGTCGACATATGGCCAAAATGGAGTTAAATACCTAACCAGATTCCCCAATTTTTTCTGCACAAATTCTTCTTTTTGACATTTCTGTACGCGCCATAGTTTTTGTTTTACAGAGAGCGAAAACACATTAACTTTACATTTGCACTACTCATTGGCAGTCGAAAACTAACCAATTTTACTTAACACTTTTTTTTGTGATCTAACAAAGCAAATCTGTACCTAAGTCGAGTTGGTTATTTCTCTCTTTTACAAATCAAATCATAATTTTGGACCCAATCCATACTAAAAATTACCTAAAGTGACTTAACTACTTTTAGAATTACTGGTTCGGTACAAAACATGAAAGCGAAAACTAACTAAGTCGACTTAATGACTCTCGATATGATCCAAACATGAGTGAAATAGTCACTAACTCAGGTTTTTTGTCATTATCTCAGTAATTAAACATAATTAATTGAAAGTGATATTACAATCTTATTTGTCTATCTATTCTTTAAGATATATAACAATGAAATTAGAGTTATCTTTTACTAAAATTAAGTTATATTTTTTTTTATTTTATAAAACTTTAAACCGCCATAACTCAAAACACGTCATGACCTACTTAGTGACTTTTCGCTCTACGGCGACGATATCGGGTCTACATAATGATAAAAA
Source organism: Conogethes punctiferalis (assembly GCA_031163375.1). NCBI lineage: Eukaryota > Metazoa > Arthropoda > Insecta > Lepidoptera > Crambidae > Conogethes > Conogethes punctiferalis. Next base: position 18,762,050 of record CM062082.1, on the reverse strand, counting down.
TTGTTTTTGTTTTATACATTATTGATCGGAACAGTAGCTAATTTAAGATTCCTAACAAGAAATCATCTTTTAACGTAACAATCATATTCAATCAGATCAATTCCTGATTATAGGGTGTTTGGGCTATAGGCAATCTTATATCAGCTGTTTTGTGTCGGTAGCGAGTGATCTCACGCGTTCCTCTTAAGGGAGGTCACCCTGCGAGGTTCGAGAGGTAGCGAATCAGAAACTGGTGTATGGTTTGTATTGCCTACTGAAATTGGCGGGGTATGGTTGTCGCTTGAAGATGTAGGGCTGAGACATATTGGGGTGTAGAGTAGTGATTGTTGCAGAGAAAGCGATGTATGTACTCGTATGTATTTTAAGTTGTAAATAATATAATGTCTGAAATACCTCGGGGCTCGCTTTGGAATTGGATCAATGTAAGGTATACAGCTTGATTAAAGAAACTAAAATAGTTTATTTAATGATATATAATATTAAACAGTTCTTCAAACTTTTTTATCAACACGCTGACCTTACATGCTTGCTTCTAGTCAGAAATAAGACAGATAAGAGATTAATTGGACATTCGGATTCATGGCCCGACGTGCAATTAAATTAGCGCCGATATAAAAAGAATTAGAAAAGCCTTAAATTTCATTCTTTGTCCAACCTATTACGATAACTGCTGGTCGACTTCATAATCACCAAATTAATTATGCCAATTGTATGAATTTGTATATAAATACGAAAAAACTCCACATAATATATTGCTTTAATCAAGGTACTATTTTACCAACGTTAGTTATTAAAAGTTTACCAATTAATTACCAAGTCGTCTAGTACCCATAGTTTTTTTTAAAAGAAGAGCTTCCAGGATAACCTAACTCCACTTTATGGTAAGCGGTCGTGAGGTCCATAAGTTAGGTCGACAGGCATAATAGAACAAACCTTTCGCGCTGTCGCCCTCACCTGAAGGCCCACTGAGATGCCTTTTCACACCCCGCCTATAGAACCCAGGATTGTAAGAGGAAGAAAATACATGAGCTGGAAGGGCATTCCATTTCTTAATAGTACAAGCCACGGCTAAGTTTGGGTCTGGCGCTGTGTGGCCCAGCGTAGCATGTTTTGGGTAAGGTAAACGAGTAGTGTCGCGGCGTCCTGACGTCGGCGCGCGCGCAGTCATCGCACAGTCGTCCCTACACTCACTATATCCAGACGGCTACCGCGCACCATCTCGATCGGGAACCTCCAACCGCCCTCAATATCGTATCACCACGTTCGTCAGCTGTACTTCGATTATAATAAACCAGCGCCTATTGAAACTACAGTACATAATGGATACGACCTAGGGACCTTCAAGAAGCGAGCCTACAGATTTCTCAAGGGCCGACAATGCACCTGTGACTCCCCTGGTGTTGCAGTGTCTATGAGCTGAAGTGATCACTTACCATCAGGTGACCATCAGGACCGTTTGCCCCCTCTGTCATAAAAAAAGTCCATTTATTTAACAACAAGAACCAATTTATCCAAGTAGCTTGTACTTTTTTTTTAATATTAGACTTTCCTACCTCTGTATCGCCAACTACCCTGCCTCCGCTAAGTGATCACTCGTCAGGCCGCTATAAACGCCGCCCGCGGCGCCGCCCGGTCACACGCGCGGTCGCGATCACGCAAATCGTTTAGGGCACGACGCGTGAGGCGGACTATCTGCCATTTGCCAGTTATTCAATCAGATGGCACGAGGTATTATAACAGATAACATTGCATCTGGTCCGATCGCAAAATCTATACTTGTAATAAATCTGTACAGAAGTCAATTCTGTACATATGTAAAATACATTTTCAAAATAACTATCAAGGGCTGATCAGTGATCGATACTGTTGCCAAAAATGCAGTCAGTTCTTTCTGTCTTTTTGTCGGTCTGTCTGTATGTTCCTTATAGAAACAAAAATTACTCAACGGATTTTAATGAAACTTGGTACAATTTTTTATTATAGTATACTATAACCTGCCCGGGAGTATGAATAATAAAATTAAGGATTAGTTGATCGTATACTTTTCATCACGCTACGATCAACTAATCTTTACTAATATTATAAATGGGAAAGTGTGTCTGTCTGTCTGTATGTTTGTCTTTCTTTCACGGCAAAACGGAGCGATGAATAGACGTGATTTTTTAAGTGTAACTCCATTTAAAAAATCGCGTCAATTTGAAGGGACGGAGTGTAACATAGGCTACTTTTTCCCCCTGTCTAACCCCCCACTTCCCTAAAATGGGGGGCAACGCGGGCGAAGCCGCGGGCACAGCTAGTTAGTCTAAATAATGATAAGTTGCAAATCTGAAGATGGCAAGGAGTTCAATAGCTCAGCCGCTCGCACTTTTTTATAGTAGCTCGACGTAATGGCTTCCCTACGCCTGATGGAAAGCGAAAGAGAAGCCCAAGTCGCTGTGCCAACAAGCAAGTACCTAGTCAGTTGTACTGTCAGTTGCCACCGCCATGTCGGCCCAATCCTAACCCCCCACGAGCTCCGGAAACCATAATCACGGCAGAAGCACGACCCGGAGATCGTTTGGCTGCGATATTCTATAGGGTGGAGGTCCTGGAGGAATTCGCTATGCCCAAATTAGTCATTTCTTTGCAGAAAAACCCTTCCTTAGAGTAAAAGTAAGTACTGTGACGCCAATCAAACTACTTTAAACTTTGAGTAATTTATTATACTGGTATAACTGTATTACAACTAGACTTATCACATTTTAAATAATTATTCGTCGAACATAGATTTCCCTTGATGTCTGTCTTCGGTCCAAGCTGGTAAAAGAATGACTCGCTTGCTTCGTCCATCCGCCCAGCACAGCTTCTCCCTCCATTTTTTTCCCGCCTATTTTGCCGACAGAGAGGCGCGCTGTCCATGTTGCCATGTAATTTTTGTGTTGCCACTTAATTCTTACAAAATATACTAAATAATGAGGGCAATAATTAGACAAATATTAAAAATCATGACATTCGGCCATCCGACAGCGTGCCGTCTCCCGACGCACCACTATATAATAATTATTTAAGGAAAAAGCCAATCGAAACAATCATTTAACAATATATGATTACACATATGAGACAAATAACATGATTCAACCAATCGTGCTAAAGCGCCGTCTCGATAAAATGAGAACCTGACATTAGAACTAAATGAATAACACAAAAACAGTTTGACTTACAACAACAAATTACTGCTAAATTACAACCTTGCATGTCCTCGTACAATATGTATGCCACATCAGTTTTAATCATTAACGGGTAAATATAAAATCATGACATTCGGTGGTAGTATTCCAATTGATTGACACAGTTTTCAAAGTATACACATAAGAGACTAACATGTGACAGGAACAATTGAACAAATGTCTTAAAATAAATAGTTGACAGCTAGGTGTATACCTATATATAATATATAAAACTGAAATTAAAAAGAAAACAATAAAAACTAATATTACATACTTAACTATTTACTGTGCCTATGCACACGATAGACATAAATGTGAAAGAAAAAGAGAAGCCTAACTAGCCGCTACTAGACGATACACTCGATTCAAATACTTTACTACTTAATAACATCTTCACTAAAGTGTTACAAGGAGAAATGAGGAATACACATTGGTTCCAAAAAAGAGACCTTGTCATGATAATTGCAAAACTGTTTGTAGTTTACAGGTCTCTGACAGTGCGAGTCAGATCGTTCTCAGGTTAGTAACTAGCTTTGTCCTGTGCAGAAAATCTCGGCAGCTTCTTTGCTTTTCCCTCTCGGTCGCAAAAACGTTTTAAAACAGTGATTCTGAAACACATTAGTAAGTAAATACAACCTCCAAAAAAATATTTTAATGATACCTATTGGTAGCCAATTGGAAAATGTGAACAAATTTGAATTCATTAATTATTTTGAAAGTTCAAATTCACTATTATCTTGTGACGACATTTGATATAAATAAAGTAGTATTGTTTACAGTTCTTATTCAAAGCCTTGATGCAAAATAAATTTGACAGTGTATGATCAAAGTGGTGACCATTGGGAGAGGCCATTGGGCAGCACTGAAAACTGGCCAATCCACTGTGTCAAATCCAACTGAAAACTGGTTACGACATTCAGACTCATCAACCCCTCCAATAGCCAGTGGCAATTAAGTAATGAACGTACGTACAAATAAATAACAATATTTTGTTATTGTGTCTTATCTCTCGGTGGTAAAGAGATATTTCTGACACCAAATATATTTATACGCCTTTACAGGCAGACCCAACTATAACTATTTGTTTATTTTATTACCTGTTCTGACAAACACAATTTGATTTGGTTTGATGAATCTCTAATGGTCATTAGGTCGCCCACTATGACAAAGATCAAATTGTCATTCATCTTATTAGAAAAAATCGTAAAATATAATGATCACAAGGATATAGCGTAACCTTCTTTAGGACGAGGTTATCCATAAACAGTAGACATCCCATATAGACTGTATAACTACATTCAACCTTCAAGAAATAAAGTTTGTAAGGACCGATGATCTCCCATGATGGTCTTAAATAAAATTATTCACACCATTTCCCTACATTAGCTATAATTAATAACCAATTTAATGAGTAGATACGTAAATTCAGGTCGTTTTCCAAGCCCAATGAAATTCAGTGACATTGTCCCAATGTTGAAACATAATCATTAAAGTGTTTTACTGTCCTGTAAATTTATTGTCCCTCCCAATTTCAAACCTATGATACGTCCACCCTTAACCAAATCTCCCTTCGCCTCCTAGAAAACCTCAAACCCCAAAGGAGTTATTTGTTAGCCAGCAGATAGTTTGATCTCACTAGACTCTGTTCAAACAATTGAAAGTACTCTCTGTCCCTTGCTTATATTTATATGAGGTGCGAGTCCCTGTTAAAACTCACCCAGAGCTATTAATTTAAGACTGTACGACATTCCAGGTCCAAATAAATTAATCATGCCTTCAATGAAAACAGCTGTGCATTCAAGGAACAGTCGGTCATTGGCTGTCAAATTATATAATAAGTTACCCATGAACGCAAATGATATGACAATTAGTAAGCTTAGAATATGGCTTATTCAACATTGTTTTTATTTTAAAAGAATATTTTGACCACACGTGTGACTTGCTTTGTTTACTTTGATTTTTAATGATATTTTGAAATTATGGTATGTATGTGCCTTATAATGTTATTCTGGTTGTATAATTAGGTGTTCTAATAATTTAGTTATTTTGACGTATAATGAATCTCATTTGTATGTATTCAATTCAATAATTAATTTAATTTGATATGTAACAATCTACTTAATTTGACAACTTGACATAATATTTGTACGCTCTGAATGTGTTTACTTCTTTAATATACATAATCATCTGTAATATTATGTACCGCACTCTAGCAATAAACAAATTCCTACCCCAGAGGCAAGTCCACTAATATTGCGGGAATAGTTCATGAAATATTTTGACGCATGTGAAAGTAAACAATACGCCAGAGATGTACTCTGATTTGTCACGAGCGTGCATGGCGCAGACCACCCTTGATACCACACTTGGACATCGAGCTGCTCTAAGTGGACTAGAGTACCTAGTGCCCTACATTTCTATAGTTAGAACGTTCCCCTTTTTTTATTAATGTAAAATAAATAATAATCACGTACGTGTACTTAAGTTATGTAAAAAAAATGTCTATGTGTATAATCCAATAAAAAAAATCGTTCCCCGCATACAATTCAATTGAGATAACCAAATACATATTACAAAATCCCTAGAAAAAACTATCAGCTGCCGCTGTACTAACCTCAAGGCCTGTATCGCAGGAACAATTACAAATGATAATTGTAAATCTATAACAAATTAACTGGAAGGTCCGGTTTTATATCCATATTAGGGGGGGCAAACCTCTTAGTTTCCCACCCCAGTTAGGTAGGTTTGTGCCCATCGTGCCTGATGTGTATATATGTGATAGTGTATGTACTTATAATAAATAATAATAAATAACCCAAGACATGCCACGCTGGGCCACTCATCGCCATCTAGCCCCAAACTAAGCCTAACATGCTTCACTTAGGGAACCATTCAATTTAAATGGGCACCATTTAAAAAAAATATTTCGGTGATCAACATCCCATTACATACCAAACTGTACCATGATATATCCTTACATAAGAAATGCCATCTGTCATAAATTTAACACTAAAAATGGATGTACCTACGCAGGTTCTAAATTTTAATAAATTCAATAGTACCTATTACGTATTAGTGTTTGTACATATTAGTTTAGCTTAGGTTTTATTTATTTATTTTTTTATTTATAATATGTAACCCATCTGTAAATACCACGAGAAATAAATGGTTTTGTCATATAGTACCTATTCATTTCGATGTCACTCACTAACTTTGACAAGTTGATACAGGCACAGCCCAGTTTTAAATTATCTATCCATGTATCTCTGTAGTGAATGAATGTCTTATATGGAAAAATAAAAAGAGTAATATCAAAACAAAAACAAATCTACCGCCCCGGGTTCTTGATAGTGTCAATCTATAGAATTACTTACATTCACATAGATTTAAGTACAGTCTAATATAAAATAAATAAAATTATACTACGAGCCACCAAGACTTCCCTGATGACAACGGACAACATCACACGGATACTACGAGCTGCTCGCCTGCATCGACATCCACCAATGGTCCCTTGCTGCTTGTGCCTTGAGCAACTCGTCTGCGGCCCTTTGGACTCCACCAAGCGGAGCAGTCATCATGTCGTCAATTGCCATTACTTCTGCAAAGGAAAATTACACCGCCGACGTAATCCATTCCAGAACACATTGTGTACCTACTTTGTGAAATATCATCTATATCCCTATTGGCGAACTGACAAGTAGGTAGTTTAGAAATCCCATCTATCGTTTGCATTTATTTGAAATAGAGGATTAAAAAAATACAAGGCTCGGCTCAGTCCGGATATTATTACATTAATTTTAAGACTTAGTTAAATTATAATTGGTAAAATTCATTAGTACTGATTCATTAAACATACATAGCTCCTTAGAGGGGTCTTGTCTTACTTAGGGACATACATAATAAATAAATAAAAATCTTTATTGGAACATTACAAATTAGGACAGTTAGCATCGGTGTATGATAATATCCGCAATAGTGCGAAACTGTGTCGCGGGGTTAACGTTAACGCCCACCTCCTGATTTAGACGGATTATATCCCAAACAAAGAATACAATGATGAGTATGTGTATGAATGTGTGTGTATGTGTATGAATAAGTGCAAGAAAATAATTTATTACATAAATAATCTCCAATTACTTGTGGAACGCACATGGCTCCGTAGAGACACACATGGCCCCCAATTACTTGTGGAACGCACATGGCTCCGTAGAGACACACATAGCCCCCAATTACTTGTGGAACGCACATAGCTCCATAGAGACACACATAGCCCCCAATTACTTGTGGAACGCACATGGCTCCGTAGAGACATACTTAGGCTCCAATTACTTGTTTAATAATAAATTAATTCATTTATTTGAAATCAACAGCGTATCCATTAGATTTCATTAATGAGTATATGTTATACCAAATTATTAAGGCCTATAGGCCATGGCTCTGTCATTTCAGATTTCCTTAAAAATTCAAATTTAATCAATATAACATTCGATTGTGCGTTGTGCGTGCGTGTATGTGTACGTGTGCGTGTGTCTTTATTTCTCTTCACAGGGTACATGTTACAGGCTATTATAAAACTTGTGACATAATGTGTGATGAGACGGATGCCTGGCCTAGGCAAGTGAATGCACGTGCTTCAGGTCATTAGGCTCAAACATTAAGAGGCTCACGGCCGGCTCAAGTATTAAGAGCTAAAAGCTAAATACTTATTTATTTATTTATTCTTTATTGCACGATAGAAATAGTGCACAAAAGGCGGACTTAATGCCGCATAGGCATTCTCTACCAGTCAACCATTGGGCTAAGCAGAAATAAATGTAGGTAGTGTGCTGCAGAGTTCAATAAAATTAAACAGCAAAAATTACTTAAATAAATACATACACATAAAGCAAAATAATACAATATAGCTCATATTAATATAATATACACATACATATAAAATAATATACATATATATAAATAATAGTAAGGACGACGACAGAGTAGTGAGACGACTTCGTTAATGCTTCATTTACTTTCTTATTAATATTTCTTTAAAACTTCATTGTGTACATGCTAAAAATTACATAATTATATACATACATATATATTTTTTAAAGTACGCGTGTGTGTGTGTGTGTGTGTGTGTGTGTGTGTGTGTGTGTGTGTGTGTGTGTGTGTGTGTCTGTGTCTGTGTGTGTGTGTTTGTGTGTGTACGAGAGAATCTGGTGCGGTAGCAGTATCAGTAAAAATTAAACCTTTAACACCCCTCTCTTCACCTATATAAATTAAATTACTTGTGGGAGTAGTGGTAGTGGCATACATAGCCTTCTCTTGTACATGTAACTCCACGACATTTATAGCCTTAAATTTTGTGAAGCGTATGCAATCTTAGCGAAGTAATCTTTGAACATACATACATATTTTAAACTAAAATAGGCCATTTACTCAATACTAAGGCCAGAAATATAACCAAACCAAATATATCAACTGTCATTAGTATACCTATATCGTTGTATTTACTAAAAGACATTGGGAAGGAATTAGTACGTACGTATAATACAAGCTCGGCCTAGCTTGTGTTATAATAACTGTGTACCGCATAAGTAAGCAAATGGACAAAAAGTTAATGCACCGCTTACAATCAGTCTGTCACATAGCATTTTGACCCCATTCTAAGCTACACTTAACGCTCAGATTCCTATGACGCGATAGGCATTGTTAATTAGTCTGACGAGCGATATCTGGCATAGCAAGCGAAAAATACTGTTTTCTCACTTTCTCTTCTCTTCACAAAATTTATCTTCTCAATAACGGCGCAATTTCAACCAACGTTTAGCTTTTTCTAATACCGACTGCAGTCTAACGTTTTATCGCAGACCAACATTGTTAAAGAGTAGCCTTAACCAAATGGGTCGTGCGATAAACCTTATTAGGCTTACAAGAGTAACATTAACAAAGAGTTGCCTTGTTCGAACATCACTCGAGTTGCAGTCCGCTCCAGAAAATACTTATGCAATAAATATAAAAATTCTAGCACCGACGTTTGCCAGCGAATCCGTCGCGGACTATTATCAAGGAGTTGCCTTGACCAAATAGAATCCGCGACAAATTATTTCAGGCAGACCAACAAGAATAGCACTATCAAAGAGTAGCCTTGATCAAATATTATTCAAGCTGTTGTCAGTGCTGGCGAAATCCAATCGCCATATTATTTCAAACACTCGCATATTATTTCAATACTACCCGCCAAGTAACATTGTTAGAGAGTAGCCCCAACCAAATGTCCGTGACGGCATTACTTATTATGGAAAAGAAGAGAAGAGAAAAATAAAAGCTGAATTTAAAGAAAAATTACAGTGACGGCCTTTAATATCTTGTCTATATTAATATCTCGTGTATATTAATATTAATTATAATAATTTGAAGAGTATTTCTACTCCGTACCTTGTAGGCTGCAGGTGTCTTTCCGCTTCCGAATTGTGACGCCAATCAAACTACTTTAAACTTTGAGTAATTTATTATACTGGTATAACTGTATTACAACTAGACTTATCACATTTTAAATAATTATTCGTCGAACATAGATTTCCCTTGATGTCTGTCTTCGGTCCAAGCTGGTAAAAGAATGACTCGCTTGCTTCGTCCATCCGCCCAGCACAGCTTCTCCCTCCATTTTTTTCCCGCCTATTTTGCCGACAGAGAGGCGCGCTGTCCATGTTGCCATGTAATTTTTGTGTTGCCACTTAATTCTTACAAAATATACTAAATAATGAGGGCAATAATTAGACAAATATTAAAAATCATGACAGTACTCTGACAGGAAGTTCCAAATTATCGATCATCTTCTTTTCATAAATCAATATTGTTGTAATCGGTAATTATAATAACGTCGAGGATAAAGGAACAACGGAAAGAAAGGCTTTCAGTTTATTGAAAAATGGGGCCATTAAAATAGCGATCTTGCTCAGACAATGTAGAGCTGGGGCTATGAATGTAAAGATAGTGCTAGTGATTTTATAATCAAATCAAATCAAAAGTCGTATACATTAAAAAAAAGCACTTGCAAATCGTTAAACTACCATTGGTTCGGAAACCTCTGCCTTCTGAACCATGGTTCGCGGGTTAGATCCCCGCACAGTACAAACTTTTGTATGCATGAACATGTATGTTTGTTTGGTCTTGGTGTTTGCTATGTGTAATAATAATAATATGTATGTATTTATTTACAAAAAAGTATCTAAGTATGTTTATTATTTGTCTAGTAGCCATTGTACATCAGCTTAGTTTAGGGGTTGGTTGCACTGCGTGGCCCAGCGTGACATATCTTGGATTATTTATTTATATTGTTCATGAAAGAAGAATGTACTATATGCAATCATAATGAGGTTATAGGCTGTTGACAGGCAGCTTCATCAAAACGAGGAGCTACGCCCTTTGATTGCAACCCACCTGCCCAGCGTGGCAATTATGGATAAAGCCTCCAGGTGTTAGCCCAAAGGCGAGAGGAACTTATTGCCTCGCGCCTCGGTTTTGTGGAACCAACTTCCTGCGACAATCTTTCCGAACAGCTACGACTTGGAAACCTTCAAGAAACGAGCGTATTCATATTCAAAAGGCCGGCAGCGACCCTAAACTCGGTTAGAGCTGCGGGTGTCCATGGGCGGTGTCGACTGCTTACCATCAGCATGTGTGATGACACATGCTCGTCTGCCGTCTCTCACATATAAAAAAAAACAGGCGAACGACTGGAGAAGCCTATGTCGAGGAGTGGACTGCGATAGGCTGATGATGATGGTGTTCCTATTATAATAGGACTGTCTTCATTCAATTCTCAATCATCATCATCATCAGCCTATCGCAGTCCACTGCTGAACATACGCCTCTCACAATGCTTGCCACCTTGATCATTCCTAAGCTTCTCGCTTCCAGCACTTGCCAGCCGTCCTGCGCAAATCGTCACTCCACCTGGCAATTCTCAATATTCTATCGGTATTATGTACATCGCTGTTCTCAGGGCCCAGCACGGTACGACTGGGCCCAAACCGCAACTTTCTTCCGTGACAGTAATACCTATAATGTTGCCCCATTAGCGGCCGATTTTCAACTTAAATCGATGCGTTTTTTTCTTCGGAGAATAAAGAAGCATCCTGTCTTATAAAAATGCATACGAAGATGGGAATTAGCAACAATGTTTTGTTATTAACTTCTAAATTACTTTCGATTTTAGGTATCAGATGGATAACAATACCTAATTGTCATATCTAAATGCTTAAAAACTGTTATCGCATAAAAAAGAAATACTTAGAGTTTGATCAACGTCTATAAAGTGGTTTGTATGGACCAATCAAATTCGCTCCATAAAATTGAATTTTGACATGTGTCGAATGCATCATAGATTTATTAAAAGAAAAAAAAAAGATATTTAATTGAAGAATGGTTTAATTTTTTTTATTGCTGATAGTGGCAGACGAGCAGGCGGCTTGTCCGATGTTAAACAGACATAACGCTGTAACGTTACTTTCTGTATATGTTACGCTGAGATAACGAAATTTTATTTGAAGTATATACTAACTTCGACATCATTGGTCTGCAGACGTCCACTGCTGGACATAGGCATCCCACAAGAGCCAATTGTCATTTGGAGGATATGCCTTAGTCACCAGACCTGAGGCCCTACTACAGAAAACGAAAACGATCGTTCGTTGAACGGATCGCGTATTTTTGCCCCATAAATCCCTCTCATTTGTCCCTCCCGTGTTCAAATATACAAACTAAAATTCGTCAACGTCGATTTTCAATAATTTAATTGATATATTATAACACGTGAGGGACAAATGAGAGGGATTTATACGCGATCCGTTCAACGAACGATCATTTTCGTTTTTTGTAGTAGGGCCCATGGTCATTGTAGGAACTAGCTTTACACCCTAGCGGGATTTGAACCGCTGCCTCCCGCATAGAAGCCATCGAACTTAACCACTAAGCCACCGATGCTCACAAGGACGTCTCATCAATTGACTTAGCCACTGATAGACATAAGATCCACCATAACCATTAAGTACAGTTCAAAAAACCTTTCGAAAAGGAACATTCCCATAATTATCCCAAATAATCCCCTTACTTATTAGGTACTTACTGGTCTTTCACTCGTAATCAGGTTAACTTAAACGTTTAGGCGCCTAATTGGCCAGTATTGATCTGTACAAAAATCGTTCTGCAGAATTGTATGAAAGAAGTCGGGTTAAGTAATCATGCAATATAACAGTTCAAGGAATTGATTAATGGAACTGTGGATCTTTCATTTCTTTGTCCAGGGAGATACAGTAAATTGATTTTTTTTTGCATCTACGTACGATACACGATGGCTCATTTGGTAGTGACTGCCTTCTGAGCGAAGGGCGAGGGTTCGATTCCCGCATAGTACCTACAAACATTTGTGTTCATGAACATGTCTGTTTGTATTGGTCTGGATGTTTACTATGTATAATATGTATTTACCTACTTACAAAAAAAGCATTTAAGTAAGTCTATCAATTTCTAGTACCCATAGTATTTGTACAAACCGTGTGCCTAGCACAAACACTTTCGAAAAAGTAGGCGTACCTAATGTAACCGTAAACAGGCGATAATTTTCACTACGTTAACGTACGTAAACGTAGTAGGTACCTCTTACGCACGATAGGGGCGCTGTACCAAGTTTCATACAAATGTTTACGGAAACGTTACGCATACTTTTTCGAAAATGTTCGTGCTAGGCACACTGTTTGTTTTTTATAACATAAGTAAGTTCGGTGGCGCAATGGTTAGAATATAAGTCTTTATTTATCCTCGTAAGCCTGAGATTTCCAGACACAATAGTTCTAACAATAGACTAGGATTTAAAAAGGACATTTATTAGGTCTTATGACTTCATGTAGACATTTGACTTTGACACTATGTTGACTGGCTCGGTGGTTCAATTGGTAGTGACTCCTGCCTTCTGATCCAAGAATCGTGGGTTCGATCCCCACCCGGGACAAACATTCGTGTGATGAACATCTGTGTTTGTTCCATGTCTGAGTGTTTATATTTGTATTTAAGTAAGTATAATATTTGTGGTACCTTCGTTGTTCTAATACAAATGCTTAAGCTACTGACTTTGGGATCGGACTATCGGAGTAATGTTATGTGATGTTTTCTGATATTGAATATTTCATTTGTGTCAGTTGCATATGTTTTTATTTATTCTTCATGAAATTAATTAACATCGACTGTACCATAAGAAAGATAAATTATTTTTGTCTCATAACCCAATGTTGCAACGAACTAATTGGGTAACCAGTACACAATAAAGTATGTTGTCTATCAAGCTCGCCACTAAAGCAAGTCTAGACCTGGTGATTAGCGCTAATCTCGATCTAGGCCAGGCCCAGGTGTGGGCGCCGATAAGCCGAGCGTAACTGCACCTGCGGACGCCACGCGCCCCTAGGGGTGGCACTAGCGGGATGAGCATCGATATCGATAGAGAAATTCATTCGATGTTTTGTATAAGTAGGTCATTGATAGACGGCGGTTCGATATCGATGGAAAAATTAGTTTAAATTCATTCGATGTTTTGTATAAGCAGGTCATTTGATAGACCGCGGTTCTATATCGATGAAAAAAATTGATTAAATTCATTCGATGTTTTGTATAAGTAGGTAGGTCATTGGTACACCGTGGTTATAGACATATCGTTATAGATCGTCTTAGGGTATCGTTAGAGGAAAATTTAAGTTTTTTTCTGAAGGTAGTTCATCTCTCACACCTGATAAATTCTCCCGGACTTCCCTTGCACACTGATATTTCTGTAAGCACAAAAACTTAATAAAATAGATTCATATTCATATTCATATTCTTTATTGCACTCCATAAGTTAAATGATGTTACAAAGTAGTTACTTAGAACTAAAGTACAGTTATGGACCCTGTCGGGCACGGCAAAGTAAGAGAGGGGAGGATTACTTTTCTTAACTAAATTTACATATTTATTATGAAGTATTTATCTTAAATGTGTAGGTACATACAAGTATTATTTAAGTTTTAAATTTTTTGTGGTATTTATAACAAAAAAGTATATTTATTATAGATATTTTATTACTACATATAGATATACTATGGTTATGCACATGATGATAATGATATCTTACAATTTATCCTGTAAATAGTCCTTTGTATTGTAATATTGCTTATTAATGAGTAGCTCTTTTACGCGTTTAACAAAAATATGAACCTCAGTTATGTTTTTTATTGCATCTGGTAATTTGTTATAGATTTTTATTGACATTACTAGGGGGCCTGACGAGTGTAGTCCAAGACGAGAAGTAGGTAGTGTGAGTTTTTTTCCGTGTCGTAGCGAATATGAATTTAGTTCCTGTCTCGTTTTATAGAATTCGGGATATTTTCTTACAAATTTGCAGATCTCCAATATGTAAATGCAGGGTAAGGTAAGTATTTTAAATTTGGCAAAGTATGGTTTACAACTGTCTCTATTTTTAATGTTAAATATAATTCTTATTAGATCGTTCATATACATTGCGATACACACTGCATTGTGTACAGTACTGTGAAGAATTTAAATGTTCGGTATACCTATAACTATCTAGATTTACTTATTTTGAACAATCTATAAAAGCTTACACTGGCACAAATTTCTTACTTACTCAAATTACAGCCGGTTCTTTATAAATATTATGTACTAACCGTGGCACTAACTAAGTCTGATTTTTACGCATGAAAAAGGAATGTTACCGACATACCTACAATAGATTCTAGAATGAATCTTACCGGCTTATTCATGAGCTTATCGTAATTAAACAAGCACTAAAGGAATATTATTTTTTGACAAGTCCAATTTTTGTTAAGTGTAAATAATTCGTCCATATTTTTATGGAAAAAACATAGAAGCGAACGGCGAACAATATTTAAAGATGTAAAATTTCATAAGCCTCTTAATCCAGCTTACTCGTCGGGTAGATCTTGCCAATACAATACACATGAAGCTAATCTTTATCTTAAATATCGACAAAAAAAGGAACATCACTAGCCCACCCTTCGATGCGAGGGAAGATACTGATGCGTACGACAGGGCGCGTGCCACAATTTTTTCTTTATTTTTCACTTACGTACCTTCACAACCGACTGAACTAAAATCCGTCAAGGAATTTTCAACTCTACCACCTTAGTTTAAGATTCCATTTCAATTGGTCTAATTCGGTACAAGGGGTGTTTTTTTATTCAAATGCGAATAAAATAATTGTTTCGGAATACACAGTAATGTTTTGTTAATTTGAATACGGGGTGTTTTGGGGCGAGGGGACCGGCGCACGCGCCGATAAGAGGTTAATTACTTAGAACTAATACAGGGTTCGAAGGAATTCCGTTGCTTTTGAATTTTGTATGTTGGCTGGTATTTGCATGTCCGTTAGATGGGGATCTAGTTGATGGTAGGACTTTTGGCAGATGTGTGTGGTTGAACTGTTAAACTGGATTTGCGGTTAACTATTTTTTTAAATGGATACATTTTTATAGTGGCAAAAACCTAACTGGGAATGGGTATAGCTTACCCTAAGTGTTGCGGAGGTCTGATGGCAGTCCCTCTGTGTAAAAGCTTAGCCCTCGCCAAATCTCTCAGTTTGGGAAGCTGACCCTGAGACAATCGGGAAAAAGGCTAGGATGATGATGATGACATTTTTGTAGTAACAAAGTAACATATTTATCTCACTTAATGGAATGGACTTGAAAAGCTCCATCACATCTTTACGATATGACTATCTGCCATGCTACAATCAATGTGTCCTACCAGTTCTGACCTACGCTGTCGAAACGCGTTCACGTTTCGAACGCGTTTCGACAGCGTAGCTTACGGGAAAACTTGTCTACAAGTTTAAACTCGCTCAAAGCGCTATGAAAAGAGATACTGCTTGGGCATACCAAGCATAAGTTTGATGCAACAAATTAGTCAGTCGTCACCGCCATACCGCCCTGCATGACAGGTCTGGCTATAGACCGACTGATCCCGAAAAGCGACCGAATTTACTTTTTTTTTATAGTGGCTCGACATAATGGCTTCTCTACGCCTGATGGAAAACGAAAGAGAAGCCCAAGTCGCTGTGCCAACGGGCAAGTAACTGTCAGTTGCCACCGCCATGCCGGCCCAACCCTAACCCCACACGAGCTCCGGAAACCCTACTCACCGGCAGAAACACGACCCAGAGGTCATTTGGCTGCAGTATTCTATAAGGTGGAGGTCCTTCCTCAGACGGGCGGATCAATTCGAGCGAAGATTCGCTATGCCCTACCTCTCTTCTCGCGTGTTTCGGCAGGAGTACGGTGGTCGTCAGCGATATGGGTAAACTCTGCCACATCGCCCAAGCTTAAATCTTATAAAAAGCCGCTTCGATCTTTACGACACCGCGGTGTAATTCTTTGCTTGTTTGTTTTTATTTTTTTCTTTCCTTTTTTCTTTTGTACTCATGACATATAGTGCCTACAAAATAATATTTACGGCTTGGCTTAACTAGGTTAGTGTCACGACTCAGCCATACACACTCAGCCCTCCACTAACACCTCAGAGGGCAGGGGAAAGCTAAAAACCAGCGCTGCCGGGGACGCACTCCCGCGACAGCATCAGCTGAGCTTTGTCCTATTGTCTGCCTGTACGATTGCGTAATATATGCCTATGTACCTACTGTATATGACAGAACTGTAAAGACAATAAATAAATTCTTATTCTTATATCTACGTACATTTGTAATTGGCTGGTACGGTACCGAGTGGACCCCGTCCCCTAATGAAAACACCCGTCACCCCTAAAACCAATCTCTCAATATCGTGATGAGTTTAATTGGCCCTTTGGAGTGGGGTTTACACTACACGATTTACTTACTCTGGTGAAGTATTTTTGGCCAATTTTCAAGGCTAGTCAGGCACACAGGAGATATTGTAGTGCATAAAGCAAATTAGAGACATAATAATCACCATTGAAGTCGTAGCTAAATAGGTACTACAGGACAGGCAGCAGCGTCACCGGAGCGAGGTGCTACGCTCTGCTATCACAAACCCGATTTTTCTTCATAATTGCATTAATCATAGTAAAATGTTAAACAAAAAAAAACCTGTTTTTTTTTCAGAGGGGAACGCATTATGTACCTTCACGCCGCCCTCTACGGGAAATCGGAGTGGTGTGAGCTGCTACTCACTAAACCCCCCTGTTTTGCCAGTGGACAGCAATTTGCAATGATTTCTTAAGGTAGGAAGCATACGGCCGCATCCCTGCCAGCCCAGGCCAGCCGCAGATACTCCCCGGGTGGACCTTGTGCAACGGTGTGAGTAACTGCACCTACCATACCCTCTTGCCTCATTGAGTGGTTCGCTCAGAGGGTATTTTTTTTATAGTAGCTCGACATAATGACCTCCCCACGCCTGATGGAAAGCAAAAGAGAAGCCTAAGTCGCTGTGACAACTGGCAAGTAACTGGTCAGTTACCTGTCAGTTGCCATTGCCATGCCGGCCCAACCCTAACCCCCCACGAGCTCCGGGAACCCTACTCACCGGCAGAAACACGACCCGGAGGTCATTTGGCTGCGGTATTCTATAGGGTGGAGATCCTTTCCCGGACGGCTCAATTCGAGAGATGATTTGCTATGCCCTACCTCTCTTAAAATATCGCATACGATGCGTTGTATGCTCTCTGGCGACGCCCGCAAACCCACCTGCCCCAAGTGGCGATTATGAGTAAAGCGTCCAGGTGTATGCCCGAAGTGGCGAATAACTGGAGAGGCCTTGTCCAGCAGTGGACTGTGATAGGCTCAGGATGATAGATTGACGATGTAAACCGCACTCAGAGGCTGTTATTAGGTGCCCCTCGGTCGCGTGACGCACTCCCGCGCACTGGCCGCGCGTGCGGCGCGCGCGCATCCAAATTGGCTACATTGGCTAGTCACATCAGTTACACTCATCCGATATATTTGACAGTCCGTAATTGGATTTCAATTAGGGTGATTAGGGATGAAACTAGATGGTATAACTAACAAGCTTGGCCTGTGTATGAAGAAAAGTACACGAAGTATATCGAAAAGTATATCGCTGACGGATTTTTTTTTTATGCGAGAGGCGGCAGACGAGCATGTGTGATGTCTGATGGTAAGCAGTCGACACCGCCCATGGACACCCGCAGCTCTAACGGAGTTTAGGGTCGCTGCCGGCCTATTAAATATGAATACGCTCGTTTCTTGAAGGTTCCTAAGTCGGTGCTGTTCGGAAAGACTGTCGCAGGAAGTTGGTTCCACAAAACTGAGGCGCGAGGCAAGAAGTTCCTCATAAAACGTACAGTCGAGGATCGCCAGCCATCGAGATGATGTGGATGGAATTTCAGTCGGTTACGTGTGGTGCGGTGAAGAAAATCCGCTGCAGGCAGTAAACCAAACAATTCTTCAGAACATTCCCCATGATAGATGCGGTAGAGAATGCACATGGATGCAACGTCTCTTCGCAATGCCAGTGAGTCGAGTCGACTAGACAGGGTCAGGTCATCAACAATACGAGCAGCTCTACGCTGGATTCTGAGCTGGCTGGATGAAGAAAAATACCATTATTTCGATTTTCCATCAAAACGCAAAGAAGTTTAAAGATTTTAATTTATTTATTATTTAAGGACAGCCAACAAGACTATCTAATTATAAAGTAAATCGATCTTATTATTATTTGGGCCTTTCCAAATTCTGTTGTCGCTTATACTCAATATTGCCATGTCATCATGAGCGTATGGCGATATGGTCATAAGCCACAAAGGGGCGTGCTCCCCATTAGTTCCCGATCATTGAGCCCAGTGCGATGGGGTGTCATCCCTCTTCATACGACATATATTATCAGGTCATATGGCTGTCATGAAGGGACCTTATTGTACGAGGACGTTGGTAAAGCAATGTCCTTTCTGTGTATAACATCGAATTTAAGCTAATTATCCATCGCCAATATAATAATGTAGTTTAGCCTAGCTCACATAATATATTCTACTTAATAAATAACATTTATCTATTATGAAGCGTCGGAGGTCGCGTCGTACGAGTTTATTGATCTCTCGGTTTAGAGTCCGTTTTCCTGACGAAGTGGGGTGGATATTTGATCGAAAGAGCTATTGAGCAAAATCGGGGGTCTAAGGTGTTTGTACAATCTCTTGGAAGAAGCCACCTGACTAAGCTGACCACAGCAAGTGGAGAAGTCGTTGCCTCAAAGCCGGCGGTTCTCTCGGAGGTAGAAGACTTCTACGGCCGGTTATACGCTTCGCATGCATCTCGACCTGATCCCGAAAATGAGGATACTAGAGCCACATTAACACGCCATTTCACCGAAGACTTGCCAGAAGTCAGTACTGACGAAATCGAGATCGCTCTTGGGCAGCTTAAAAATGGAAAAGCCCCTGGAGAGGACGGCGTTACAACAGAGCTGATGAGGGCTGGAGGTAGAGCCGTATTGAGAGAGCTCCAAAAGCTTTTTAACGCTGTCCTTCTGGAAGGGAGAACTCCAGAGGCGTGGACTAGGAGTGTGGTTGTCCTGTTCTTCAAAAAGGGAGATAAAACCCTATTGAAGAACTATAGACCCATTTCCCTTCTAAGCCACGTCTATAAGCTGTTTTCAAGAGTGATCACGAACCGTCTTGCGCGAAGACTCGACGAATTCCAACCGCCGGAACAGGCTGGGTTTCGAAGCGGATACGGCACCATAGACCACATCCACACAGTGCGGCAGATTATACAGAAGACCGAAGAGTATAATCAGCCCCTGTGTCTAGCATTCGTGGACTATGAGAAAGCCTTTGACTCGGTTGAAACCTGGTCTGTTCTGGAGTCCCTGCAGCGATGCCAAGTAGATTGGCGATACATCCAAGTGATGAGATGTCTCTATGAAGCCGCCACCATGTCCGTCCAAGTACAGAATCAGCAAACAAGGCCTATACCGTTACATCGAGGAGTGAGACAGGGGGACGTTATTTCCCCGAAACTGTTCACTAATGCAATGGAGGATATGTTCAAGACGCTGAACTGGAAAAGACATGGCATCAACATAAATGGCGAATACATCTCTCATTTGCGATTTGCAGACGACATCGTCATAATGGCAGAATCGCTGCAGGACCTACAACAGATGCTGAATGAACTGGCTGACTCCTCTGTGCGCATCGGCCTACGGATGAACTTGGATAAAACCAAGGTCATGTTCAATGAACATGTTCTACCGGAACCGATTGCAGTTCACGGCGCCGTCCTCGAAGTTGTTCAAAAATATGTATACCTCGGGCAGACATTGCAGTTGGGTAGAAACAACTTTGAGGACGAGGTAAATAGGAGAATTCAGCTAGGCTGGGCAGCATTCGGAAAACTTCGTCGAGTCTTCACATCGTCGATCCCACAGTGTCTAAAGACGAAAGTCTTCGATCAGTGCGTTCTACCGGTTATGACATACGGAGCCGAAACGTGGACACTCACGGTACGGCTAGTCCACAAGTTGAAAGTCGCTCAGCGAGCTATGGAAAGGGCTATGCTCGGCGTCTCTCTGCGAGATCGGATCCGAAATGAGGTGATCCGGCAGAGAACCAAAGTTACCGACATAGCTCACCGGATCAGTAAGCTGAAGTGGCAGTGGGCTGGCCACATTATCCGCAGAACCGACAACCGCTGGGGTAAACGAGTTCTGGAGTGGAGACCGCGTCTCGGCAAACGTAGTGTAGGACGCCCTCAGACCAGGTGGAGTGACGATTTGCGCAGGACGGCTGGCAAGAGCTGGATGCGAGAGGCCCGGGATCGATCGAAGTGGCGAGTATTGGGAGAGGCCTATGTCCAGCAGTGGACTGATGTGGGCTGATGATGATGATGATGATGATGATGATCTATTATGAGTATTTTGACGTCAGAAATCGTATAAACCCTTATTTTCAGCGAATTAACGTCTAATTTGAGTCGCCTTTTTGTCAAAATAAGTATCAGGGGGTGACTAGTGATCGATACTGATGCCAAAAATGCAATCAGTAAATTTTTTGCCTGGCTGTATGTTCGTTATAGAAACGAAAACTACTCAACGGATTCTAACGAAACTGGTACAATTATTCTTCATACTCCTGGGCAGGTTATAGTATACTTTTCATCACGCTACAATCAATAAGAGCAGAGCAGTGAAGTTAAGTGTTGGGAAGATTTTTATCTGTATGTTTGAAGGTGCATCACGCGTAAACTACTGCATGGAATAGAATGCGGTTTTCACCAATGTTTTGCTAGAGGTCTAACTTAAAATTTGGGCACCATTTTATGGAAGTCCGTTATTTTTGAAACTAGTATAGAATATAACCACAATCATCATCATCATCATCAGCCTATCGCAGTCCACTGCTGGACATAGGCGTCTTCAGTTGTTCGTTACTTAGGGCAAACACCCATAATCGCCACGCTGGGCAGTGCGGGATGGCGATCGCAGGGCGTAGCCTCTCGCTCCGGTGACGCTGCTGTCCGTCATCTGTCTGGTAAATAGCTACGCCTTCAATTGCGATAGTTATACCGCCACCAGTCGGTTGCCAGCGCCTCGTTTGTTATTCGACAGGATGCACCACGGGCAGGTGAGGTTGGCTTGAAAAGATGATAGGCCGCTCCCTTACATAACCACAATACCCTGCCTTACTAAAAAGCATCATAACCCATAATCGTGCTCGGACACAGAACCAACAGATCAATAGTGGCAATATTTAATATGCGCATCGCACACAGCAGTGGGCTGATGATGTGCTACGAAGTATGGCGCCGGATGAGAGCCAATTTGAGAGACAATGCTGGACAAAATGTGTGACGGAACGGGGTGCGCAACCTTTGGTAACGTGTGATGCTACAAGGGATGTAAGGGAGCGACCTATACTTTTTTCCTTTTTTTATAATAGCACGTCAAAATGACTGCGTCCTGCCTGATGTTAAGCAAACGACGAAGTCCAAAAAGTGTAAGCGATCCTCATCACACATGGTTAGTGCAACGTGAATCGATCACACTATGACGGCCTGCATAAGTGCCGCTTCACGCCCCGTTTAAAAGGCCCAAGACTATAAGAGGAAGGGAACACGTGTGCTGGAAGAGAGTTCCACAGCCTAATTGTGCGACAAAAGTAAGATGTACTGTGCTTTATAGTACGAGAGCCAATTGACTGCCCAGTATTTTTGTGACATCTCAAACCTGCACGCGTAGTTCTATTCAGAAAAGGAGAGGGAGGGAAAGAGGGAGGGCTTCCATCCACCCTCACCTGCCCGTGGTGCATCCTGCCGAATAAATGACGAGACTCTAGCAACCGACTGGTGACAGTCTGACCATCAGGATTGAAGCCGTAGGTAAATATCACAGGCCCAGGGTGGCGATTATGGGTAAAACTTCCAGATTTTTGACCAAAGTGAAAGTGAGAATAACTGGAGAGGCCTATGTCCAGCGATAGTGACTGACTACGATTTATCTGACTGCGATAGGCTGGTGATGTGATATGATGATATAGGAATATATGTAAGAGGACGAAAGGTATCGACATAACCCGAAGGACGCTTACATAAGTGGCAGTGAGCTGGTCAAATCTTTTACAGAACACAAGTTGGAAATTTAGAAGACAAGTCTTGGAGTGGACACAATTTTCGGGTAGACGTTGTATAAGACGCTCCGCAATCCGTTGGGCTGACCTTAGAACAACTCCTAGCATTGTCGACCGTTTGCGTCCCGATCTTCATTTTGCATTCGAAGTACAAGTAAACACTTTTTCTAATATTGCAGATTTCGGATACCTTCCGGAAAAACACTACATTTTACTGCAGATTTTATCTTCAAATGTTGAGTATCCCTGTCCGCGGGGCGCGATAAACAGTGCCTCTCTCATCAAACATTGTGCCGGCCCGCGCTGAAAATATAAACAGCTGGCTTAAGGGGACATCATACACTTACACAGAATTAACCTTTCTGTGAAAGTGTGTGCTTTATCTTTAAATAGCACTAGTAGATAGTTTATTTGTTTATTTTTCATTTATTGCAATATTTTGTATCTTCAGAAAATAAAGAAGAAAATCTGTCTTAATGTTTATTTGACTATGACGTCCTCTTTTCAATTTGGTCTCTTTCAGGGTCCATATATATCTGACTTACCTAGAACTTCATACTGTGCTTTATTTAGAGAATGGCGATGTGGGCCTCTCTTTCTATCTACTATCCATCAGCCAACCATATGTAAGGCCGTCAGCGATCCCAAAACTCGATGTGTGCCCATGGGTGGTGTTGACTGCTTACCACCAGGCATCACACTTGCTCGTCTGTCACCAAATAAAACCAGAAGCCACTGTCCTGTGCAAAAAGCGATTGAATTGTGCTCCCTATTTGCTTTCGAGTCAACTTTTCGTCAAAATAGTCGAATTGCGCTTCTTTAATACCGTACACGGAATGCCGTTACTTCAATTTGCGATGTTGTATACTACCGATGCCGATATGTACTTTTTCTATAGCCCATCAAATCTAAAAAGTACCGTTAAACGTTTCATATTGTTTATACAAAAACAAATTTTTTATTCAATTATCATCCATATTATTCAATTCGTCAGAACTGTCAAACGGTACTTCTTAAATTTGATGGAGTGTAGTAGCGTCAAAATTCATATGTACAGCACATCATCATCATCATCAGCCTATCGCAGTTCACTGCTGGACATAGGCCTCTCCAGTTGCTCGCCACCTAGGGCAAACATCAGGAGGATATACACATAATCGCCACGCTGGGCAGGCGGGTTGGAGATCGCAGGGCGTAGCTTCTCGCTCCGGTGACGCTGCTGCCCGTCATCAGTCTGTGGTATCTAAGCCTTCAATTCTGATGGTTATACCGCCACCAGTCGGTTGCCAGCGCCTCGTTTGTTATTCGGCAGCATGCACCACGGGCAGGTGAGGTTGGCTTGGAGTGGAAAGATGATAGGCCGCTCCCTTACATCCCAATTTACAGCACATATGCCCCTTAACAGCCATAGCGCCCATTGCACAAACAGAGTTCTGTTACGAGTCAGACGAGCGGGACACACATTAATACTGAATAGCCCGCAGACCGCGCGCAATGTAGCCCATTTTATTTTTATGCCGTTTTTTTCCTTTGCTAAGCTCTGTATTTGAACAAAAGGGGAGCTAAAAAGCAGATAGTACTGGATACACTAGGACTAAATCAGACGCCCTGCTCATGGTTTTGGAGGGGTAAGTTTTTACCAACCTGAATGAATGGATTATCATCATCAGCCTATCGCAGTCCACTGCTGGACATAAGCATATCTAGTTATTCGTCACTTTGGACAAACACCTGGAGGATTTACCCATAATCGCCACGCTGTGGTTAAAAAAGGTTGTCTGTCCGCAACACTGATGACGGGCAGCAGCGTCACCGGAGCGAGAAATTACGCCCTGCGATCGCCAACCCGCCTGCCCAGGGTGGCGATTATTGGTATATCCTCCAGACGTGTACCTTAAGTGGCGAACAACCGGAGAAGCCTATGTCCAGCAGTGGACTGCAATGGGCTGATGATGATGATGAATGTAATTAAAATCATAAACTATCTTATTAGCGATTATTTTGCAAATATTGTGCGTTCTTACTTTTTGAGTTGTAAAAAAAAAATTAACGAAGTCTCGGAAAAAAGCTAGTCAGATAACATTTTTAAAGACGTAACATTTCACATCTGCATTTTTAACAAGATTACACCGATATCTCGCGTCATTTTCGTCATCGGACGTCACCTAAAGCCCCGCCGGGCATCGAACGCGGCAATTTGCGGCGTGTGGCTCGTAATAACGGCGCTCTTCGCAAAATCAACACGCTAACGAGAGATCATTTACACGCACAAACGTATGTACAGGGTGTTCACGGGGAAAACTTAGACAGGTTTTAAACCTGGATGATAAATAATAAGGAAATCTGCTTACGACTAGTAGACTAATTCTTGGGGGGTTAGGGTTGGGCCGGCATGGCAGTGGCAACTGACAGGTAACTGACCAGTTACTAGACCGTTGTCTAGTAACTGGTCACTTTGGTGTTCTCTTTCACTTTCCATCAGGCGTAGGGAAGCCATTATGTCGAGCTACTATAAAAAAAAAGTCTTCATTTTACCAAATGAGAGATAAGAGAGGTAGGGCATAGCGAATCTTCGCTCGAATTGAGCCGCCCGTCAGGGGAAGGAACTTCACCTCATAGAATACCGCAGCCAAATTTTAATGACCTCCGGGTCGTATTTCTGCTGGTATGAAGGATTTACGGAGCTCGTGGGGGGTTGGGGTTGGGCTGGCACGTCGGTGGCAACTGACAAGTAACTGGCCAGGTACTTGACCGTCGTCACAGCGACTTGGGCTTCTCTTTCGTTTTCCATCAGGCGCGTAGGCGTAGGGAAGCTATTATGTCGAGCTACTACAAAAAAATCAATAAGCTAAATCAGCTCAGGCATAATACAAAAATATGATGACGTCTGAGAAAGAGAAACCCAAGTCGCAGTGACAACGGGAAAGTTACTAGTCAGTTATCTGTCAGTTGCTTCTCACCAGCAGAAACACGACTCGAAGGTCATTTGCCTGCGGTATTCTATAGGGTGGAGGTTCTTCCCCGGACGGGGAAGGAGGGATTAGTATAGTAGGAAAACTAAGAATTTAAGAGAGATAGCCTTTCTTAAATTCTTAGTTTTCCTACTGTAGGGATTAAAACCAACTCGATCACAGTAACTTCATTTATTTACTTGTTTCACTTCACTAACTTACATTCACATTATACATTGGTAATTTTACACAATTACGCGGGCAGCATTTTAGGACGTCTGTTCATCACTACGGTCGAACTGCTTGTGTCTCCAAGATCGGCCTTTTTAGGGTTCCGTAGCCAAAATGGCAAAAACGGGACCCTTATAGATTCATCATGTCTATCTGTCTGTCTGTCTGTCTGTCTGTCTGTCTGTCTGTCTGTCTGTCTGTCCGTCCGTATGTCACAGCCAGTTTATTCCGAAACTATGAGAGCTACATTATTGAAATTTGGTACGTAGATGTATTCTGTGAACCGCATTAAGATTTTAAAATAAAATCAGAAAAAAATCCAAAATTTTTGGGGTTCCCCATACATAGAACTGAAACTGAAAATTTTTTTTTTCATAGAACCCATACGTGTGGGGTATCTATGGATAGGTATTTGAAAATGATGTTGAGGTTACTAACATCATTTTTTTCTAAACTGAATAGTTTGCGCGAGAGACTCTTCCAAAGTGGTAAAATGAGTGTCCCCCGTCCCCCCCCCGTAACTTCTAAAATATGGGCATGATAAAACTGAAAAAAATATATCATGTGTATCACTATGCAAACTACTAACGAAATTTGGTTTGAATCAAATCTAGTCAGTAGTTTTTTTTAAACGTCATAAATCAAATTACCTAATTTTTTCATTTAATTAACTCCAATATAATAAAACGTAAAGAAAAACATTTATTTATCTGTATAGTGGTACGGAACCCTACGTGCGAGAGTCCGACTCGCACTTGGCCGGTTTTATACTATTATATCGCAATCCCCACCAGGGTAGTGGTGTGGGTTGTCAATGTCACAGAAAAAAGAAGAAAAGGTAAGGCCAAGACATCAAAGCGTATAATGCCATAATTATCCGTCGACACTGACACTGACTACTAACCCAAACACCCTGTACACGGCTCATCAAACGACAAAGTCCGTGTATAATAACCCGCTAAGTGTGACGTAACTGGTCACAATTGGCGCGGAAGTCGCGTGCGGTACTAACCACAGGTTCGACTCCCGGCGAGCCCCCCCTGACGGACGGTTAAAACAATTATACGTTGTGACGAAGAAATTGTGATTGCCAATTTGGAAGTGTTAAAATTGTTGTTCGCTCTTTCCGAAGGCGGCTTTTGGGAAATAATTAAGGTTATAGGTACACGTGACTGATCGTTTCGATGAATGAATCAAATAACATCGCGTACCTACCTAAAATGACAGTTCAAAACAATTGAATGTAATAATTATGATCAAGGACATTTTAGTTTACATATGTGTAATGTCCTTGATAATGATAAACATTTTAAGAAAAAGTAGGTAGTTACTCAATGCCATCTCGATATTATTATCATCGTTTCTTCCTCGTTCTTCTCGATAGAACATTCTGAATCGGTTGGTAGAGTAATTGATTTTAATTTACGTACAGTTTTTTTTTATATAGGGCCCAGCCAAGCCGCTACGCTTCTGATAATGGCACACTATGTTCTTACCCCTCGCCACTTGATGGAAAGCGAAAGAAAAGCCCAAGTCACTGCGGCAATAATAGACTTATGACAAATGAAAATCAATCACTTCTCAATCGCCACCGCTATGCTAATCTTTAAAATAGCTCCGGTTATGTACCGATTAATCCCGAAACGCGACAGTATTTACTTCACGAATGTTTTGCTGAGCGGTGACCAGTTTTACCAGCGGCCGAGAAGTCCCGTCATCATCATCATCATCAGCCCACTTCGGTGCACTGCTGGACATAGGCCTCTAGGCCTAGAAGTCCCGTAACTGACTCAAAGTCAAAATAATCGTGTAGATTTTTTAGAAAAACTTAAAAATCTTTTTTTTATGCTAGAGGCGCCAGACCAACAAATGTGATGCCTGATGGTAAGCAGTCGACACCGCCCATGGTCACTTACAACTCTAATCGAGTTTAGGGTCGCTGCCGGCCTTTTAAATAGGAGTACTCGTCAAAATCGTCAAAACTACAAACTACTAATCTACGACCCAACTCATACGACCACTACAGGAAGAAATGGAGCTGTGATTTGTATATTTTTCCGTCACCACGGAAAATCTTTTTAGTTCTCCACCAGACAAAAAACAGCCACGAGCCTGTGCTGATAAAAAAATGAAATATTTCATACTAAAAAGAATTGTCAATGTTCAAATTTTCATAATGATGAGTTAAGTAGGTACTTTCGGCACCCCCGCGGGGTTAAAAGTGCATTTTAGGAGTATTTTCGGTGTTTTTTGTAGCAGTTCTGAGTACCCTGTTAGCGCAACTGCATCACCGGCAGGCACCACATTCTAATTAGTAGAGACAATTCACAAATAACCCTCATTATGGAATTTGGAGCAAGGATGTGTTGTGTGGATAATCTTTTATCGATAGTCGAAATATCGGAGATTATGAAAAATATTTTCAGTGTGGGTTATTTTACTTTAAGGGCCGATCTATTATATTCAATGATTAGAATTAACAGTCAAACACTCAAATAATAATTAGATGATAAGGTCACATTACCTACTAAACCTTTCCTAGTTTCAAGTAATTTTTTTATGGTGTAAAATAAAAAGATGTATAGATATCTAAATGAGATCATAGTTTGTTGCAGTATCTGTTCCCTCTATTTAACTTAACGTTCGCAACTAAAACAAAATCAAAGTTCTTCTTAGATACTTTACATCCTTAGACATTCGAAAAAATATTATTTCTTTATTTCATACCGATACAGTATGAACAGTGACAGATATGATATCAGGTAAGCTTTCTTTATACTCTATAGATGTGAAAATAGCAAAATATTATTTACTTTTAGCTCGTCAAAATGTTGCAGTCATTTATTTGCAAATTAAGCATTCATGTTAAGCAGACAAACAAGTCCACAAAAATGTCGACGGTCTAGGCGTGAAGAGACGCCTAGTTAGTGCAACACGAAGCGATCATAAAACGTGTATGACAATCTTCTGACAGACCCAAGACTATTTAAGAAGAAGGAAGAAATATCGATACTTAGCGATTATAGCTATTATCGATATTACCAACATCACTGACCACTCACGCGCCGCGAGGAACGCGTCATATTTTTGTCTTTGCCAAATGAAATGATTATCGATTTCGCCCACAACTACGTTTAACCAAATTCGGCCAAATCGTGCTCATTATGACACCTCGTCGGAATGCTTGCGTGACGCACTTACGATGCACTTACACTTACTGTGTCACTGCGAACAACTGTCAGTGATGCGTTAAGTATCTTGGAGTATGACGCGCGGACGCAACATTGTCATAAGTCATATGGTGTGCTTTTTCTTTAATTAGCATTAATAGTCTCAAACCGCGGCCACACATTGGAGATATTTGCACCAACGTTTTGCGCCCAATGCACCAATGTGTGTGTATATTAATGTATGTATACGGTACTTTGACACAATGAAGACATTGGACGCCTTAGTGTTGGGCATTGGACACTGATTGGACGCAAAGTTGAGGCCAATGTGTGGCTGCGGCATCAGATCATCATCATCAGCCTATTGCAGTCCACTGTTGGACATAGGCCTCTCCAGTTGTTCGCCACTTAGGGCAAACATCTGGAGGATATACCCATAATCGCCACGCTGGGCAGGCGGGTTGGCGATCGCAGGGCGTAGCTTCCCGCACTGATGACGCTGCTGCCCGTCATCGGTCTGTGGTATTTAGCTAAGCCTTTAATTAATTGTGATGGTTATACCGCCACCAGTCGGTTGCCAGCGCCTCGTTTGTTATTCGGCAGGATGCACCACGAGCAGGTGAGGTTGGCTTGGAGCGAAAAGATGATAGGCCGCTCCCTTACATCCCAGTGAAAGATATAGATTGCACATATGTTTATACACACTAGTGCACTCTTATTTTTCATGTTTACGTGGTTGAACTCCATGTGGATTAGCCACTGTGGCTCTGGAGACTCAGTGTGGTGAATAGTACATATTATTATTATAAGCCTCGCATTTACTTCAGGGACCAGTGTGCCTAGCACGAACATATTCGAAAAAGTATGCTTAACGTTACCGTAAACATTTGTATGAAACTTGGTACAGCGCCCCTATCGTGCGTAAGAGGTACTACGTTTACGTACGTTAACGTAGTGAAAATTATGGCCCGTTTACGGTTACGTTACGCATACTTTTTCGAAAGTGTTTGTGCTAGGCACACAGATGACGGCAGAAACAAGGGAAACCGCTGCCAAAACTCCATACACACACCACCAGCTGGTCTCCTACATAGTAAGCCCTCAAAATTGAAAGGAAAATGTCAGAAGGTGTGAATAAATAATAATACAATACCGAAGGATGTTTTCGTGGCGACGGCTAATGGCTGGCAACACGTGCTCACGACATATGCGCCTGCGCACCACAGAGTGATGAAAAAAACGCGTCAGATGGCCGGGATGAGGTTGTACAGAAATGGCAGACGAGCCTTAGGATAATTGTATTTTCTCAGTAATTAGACTATTTTGTATAATAAGATACACTAAGGCAATTATTTGGCCCGTTTCAAACTAACTAAAAAGCTATAGTAAAATTCAGTAATGGAACTAAAATAACATTCGTTTGTTAAGTGATTTTGTCTCAGCTGGAACCGAACCCTTGGCTTAGAAGGATGGGGTCACTACTTCA
Source organism: Conogethes punctiferalis (assembly GCA_031163375.1). Classification (NCBI taxonomy): domain Eukaryota; kingdom Metazoa; phylum Arthropoda; class Insecta; order Lepidoptera; family Crambidae; genus Conogethes; species Conogethes punctiferalis. Next base: position 18,731,398 of record CM062082.1, on the reverse strand, counting down.
TAAACCATGACAAATATGAGTCAACATGTCATATTAAATACCTAGTTAAATATATTTATCTAACCCGAAGATAAATTAACTGCGATATTCTATAGGGTGGGTACTACCTCGGGCGGACGGCTAAATTCGAGCGAATATTCGCTATGCCCTTCCTCTCTTAATGCTTTGTCTGTGGACCCTTGGCTATATAAATTCACGAACATGACCTCATTTTCTGATTTAGAAAATGTTAAAAATAGTACTATTTAACGAGAAGCAATATCCACTCCAGAATTTGTTTCCTTAACACGAACGCTACCACCACCACCGCGGAAGGACCCACCCTATAGAATACCGCAGCTAAATGACCTCTGGGTCGTGTTTCTGCCGTTGAGTAGGGTTTCCGGATCTCGTGGGGGGTTAGGGTTGGGCCGGCGGCATGGCGGTAACTGACTTCTCTTTCGTTTTCCATCAGGCGTAGGGAAGCCATTATGTCGAGCTACTATAAAAAAAAAACTTCAGCTTATCATCTACGAATCCAGTGGGATATGTTGCTGCTCTAAATAAATTTATTTCCAGTTCATCACCAGCCTATTCCAGTCGACTGCCTTCCCAGTTGCTCCCCACTCAGGGCAAACATCTGAATTATATGCTCCTGATGTTTGCCCTGATCGCCACGCTGGGCAGGCGGGTTGGCGATCGCAGAACATAGCTTCTCGCTCCGGTGACGTTGCTGCTCGTCATCGGCCTGTGGTATTTAGCTACGCCTCCAATTGTGATGGTTACCGCCACCAGTCGGTAAATTTACAGTTCATCTCATTTCAAACAACGTACCTTCTGTACAAGCCACATCTTTACCCAATATAAGCGGAAGTGATTTTACGCATACAACAATAACAGTCTTATTTATATAAAGAGGATGTATTCATTTATATAATTGTTAATACTAACCCTTCCTTCCAAGGATGCTTAAACATATGTTAGGGTGCAGGGTTGATTAACGTCTGTGGGTAGTTTAATATCGAATTTATTTTGATACGTTTCCTGATTTCGGGGAAGTATCTTGTTTGTAGGTCGTTTGTTGGTAAACTCTTGCTTATTATGTTATTATTATAGATAAGTAAATAGGTATTAAACAACTTTATTAAAATAGTACCTACTTCAAAACCTAGTAATATATTTATACAGTGGTGATGAAAAAATGATTATACAAAAGTTAGAAAATACACTACTAAATATTTTATTATTGACTTTCAGAGCTTCGAGGGTTGTGTCGGTGCAATACTGTATACTGACGTAATTATAAACCAATTTAATTATATGCCCAACACATACGTCGCCACAAAAGGCAGGAACATGCCAACACTAAAATAACTTCATTCGACACCCACGTAAGTGTTTCTTTTGGATGTAGCTCTATTATGACAAAGGTAATCAATCAATCAATATTAGCCTCCTTTCTCTGAATTGGTTTGTTTGTAGTGTATTATTATAGTATGTCTCTCAATTCAGTGTGCCTCCGGGCAAAGGCCTCCTCTAGCTGTTTCCATTGTAGTCTATCGCGAGCTACTCTCCTCCAGTTAGGTCCCGCTGTCACTCTCAGTTCGTCCTCCCATCTCTTAAGTTGTTTTCCTCTTTTACGTTGGGCGTTTCTGGGGTACCAATCTGTTACGATTTTGCTCCAAAGATGATAAAGGTAAAGTCTCCACTAAAAAAATCAGAAAACCCGTAACGGGCAACTTTTCAATAAAAAGATTTGAACCTAATATGGATTACTAAATCACAAATAGTTATGCAAACTGAGCTAATAAAGGGTAAGTAATGAAAAAATAATACTACCTACTCACGATCATGGTGGCATAGTAAAAGAGATGGCGGTGTGGAAATTACAGTAAGTCCCGATAATAATTACCAAATAACAGACAAAGTAAACGTATTAGACAAGCTCGGTGGCTCATTTGGTCGATTCCCGCACAGTACAAACATTTGTGTTCATGAACATGTCTGTTTGTATTGGTCTGGGTGTTTTCTATGTATAATATGAATTTATTTACAAAAAAAAAATGTATCTAAGTAAGTTTATCAGCTGTCTAGTACCCATAGTAAAAGCTTTGGCTTAGTTTGGGGCTAGGTGGCGCTGTGTGGCCTAGCGTGGCATGTCTTGGGTTATTATTTATTTATTTATTATACGAGCAATGGAGAGAAGTATGTTTCTTAAGTTTACCCGCCCGAGAATCGAACTTAAAACCTTCGGATCGCAGTACTTGAGATAAAACGGCTTAGCCATTGCTCTGCCAATTTCGTCAATGATGAATGTTTGTTTTCACAAATACCAGCTACTCTAAGGAGTTAGGGCTGATTTAAACTATATTTTAGAAGTATCTAAAAAGGCATAAAATTCTAAAAAGCAACAGAAGAACATTGTCCTACTACTTATTTTATTTTTACTGTGTCCGAGGGACAGCGGGGTGTCGAGATCCACCCTTGATTTTATATTTTATTAATTCTTCGCGATAATCACAAATCTTTTTGATATTTTGACGAAACATTTTTATTGCTTGTTTTTTAATGCTTGTCATTTATTTCGGAATAGAGACGCTTTGTTTTTACGACTTGACTTGATTGAGAATAGGCAATTAGGCGATATTTTTTGTGAAATATGCATAATGCATAATTTTTTGTTATAAATTACTAATTATGATTTTTAGACCAAATATTTATATTGAGTAGTTTGAGGCATGCCTGAACTATAGATTTATCACAGGGTTAAGCTTTGTGCAATAAGCATGTACTTAGAAAAAACATTAAAAAATATCTAATAAACTCACCTTAAATAATGAAGTAAACAAAAATTGACCTGCATTGTTAGGAATTTTAAATCCTATTAAAACTTTATCCTTTTTTTAGACACCGGAAGAAATACCACCCTCATATTATCAATTGCCAAGTAATAAATCAAAAAGTTGTGAACAAAACCACCTCTTCTCGTCGAATAGTTGAAAACAATATGCACACAAACAATAGCTTTTTGACTTAACCCGCTAGCACCGCGGGACATTTTTTATTAAAAAACCACAAAAATATTGCCGCACGCATTTCTGGGTCAGCCGTAGCCCTCTTCAAATAAAGTCGATTTTTAACTGAGTGTTCTAAAACCATACTTGTATTATAAATTTTATTAAAAGGTTTGATTATGTTTTTTTCTTTGATATACTTAATTTTTGGCCAATTGTGTATTATAGCGGTAAAACGTGCTATTGTGAAATTTTAATAGTGTTATCATTGTGGTCAAAAAGATATCCTTTTGTAGGAAATAAAAGTTTTCGTTTGAAAGGATTCAGACGTCATGTGTGAAAAGGTGGATTTTATACGCTTTTATTGTGATTAATTGCGTTTTAAATCTCATTAATGTATAGAAATCACTTTAGCAGTCGTTTTGGTATTAGAAAACGAATGTGTCACGTATATAAATATAGATGTTTTTTAAAAATTTAAAATAAAAGTTTTTTTATTGATAAATTAATAGCTTAATAATAATAATTAAATAAGCAATTTTAACGCTTATAAGTTGATTGAAATTGAAAGTGGTGGATACGATTTTAATTAATCCAGTCATACTATTTATAATTAAAATTTAAGCCACTTGTCAAATGATAATACAAAAGTGAATTTTGATAGACACATTTTTTGAATTCCATGATGTATTTGTAGTCAAAAAAGTGTGTAAAAACTATCCCATATTTTTTTAAAACACGATTTTATCATTAAGTCAAGAGGTCTCACCGGCACATTTTGATTATTTGACTAAACACTCGACACTCGAGTGGCACAAATGTTTGCGTTGGCTACCGTAGGAGTTTTTTTGTTGCTACTGTCAGGGTTAACTCTAGTGAAAATTGGGATGTGAGCAGATAACATTTTAGTGTTATTATTTTTTCTATGTCAAATATAATAGTTAGATAGATAGCTTGCAAACACCCACTGCTGGACAAAGCCCTCCCCCAATTGCCATTGCCATTTGGGGGGAGTGCCTTACGGCCGTATTTACAAACGTTACTATGCGACGCGCGGACGTTTAAATACTGTCCAAACTTCTTTAGGTTTTTGGGTACCTGTGCGTTCGCGCGACGCATAGTAACGTTTATATACGGCCTAAAGTCACCACGCTTGACATATAATACCTTAGTTGTCATCTACAATACTCAAGGTATGAGATGAGGTGGCCCTAGTCAAAATCGTGAAACCATGCGAACTGGGAAATTAACTAAATTGTCTCGGGTCTGAGTGTTCTGGGAGTCGCATCCACTTATTATTTGGTACTCATAGTACGGGAAATCTTATTTTTACACTATGTGGTTAGTGTGAACAGTTAAGCGCATTTAGCGGCATGGCAGTGCCCCCGCCAAGTCGAGCAAAAAGGGACACGGCCTACCATCCTTTTCTCTACCTAGCTCAGGCCATTTTTAACCCTATAACTTCCAAAACCAGGATTTATTTATTACATCTGTGCATGTTGACAGACTTGTCAAGTCCATATTGAGTCGTCTGGTAGCATCGTTATAGTTCTCGCGAACTTGATAAGTCATCGTTGGGAGTCGCTTTTTACACTTTTTATGAGTTTCTTCCGTCATCGAAGTGTGCAAGTCATTGTCGGTAAAGTAAAAGAGCCTCTCACATCCTATGAAGTTTATAGGGATCCGTAGGAAATTATGGTTTTAACCATTTTCGATTAGGAATATTTTTTGGAAACTAACAAAAAAAAAACTAAGTAAGTAGAAGGAAAAGCTAGGCTGGGGTAGTTCTTCTCGGTAGAAATCTACTTTCATACAAAAATATACGAACAATACAATTATACCTCGTTGTTTTTATAAATGAACACATTTATAATTACCTACTAGTGAGCACAATGTAACAGTTTTACTACTTTCTGAAAACTATTTAGTTTTATTATATAATTTGTTGTACAATTTTGACGGTCTTATTACTAGATATAAGCGATCTCTTCCAAACAACTTCAATGTAGAGATAGTTAAAACAGAAAAGTACGTGTTGAAGGTACATAATATTGCGTACTATAACTGTACGAAACCCATGGAAACGAAAATGGAACTAACTTTAAGTTTTTTATCCCCTACGGGTGGCCCATCACCGATCATTTTAACTCAATACGCGAATATCATCTGTCTCTATCTACTTCTTACAAAGAAAAGAGACAGCAACAATATTTTTTAACCATTTTCGGTACATCCTAGCTCATAACTTAATTTTGTTCAATTAACAATTCCGCTAGGCTTTACGATGACGTTAAATTTTTTAAATTGACCATGGCGAAAGAGTGGTCGATTTGGCGCCTCGTGTGAGAAATTTTAAGTTTTTAACGACCCCTTTGACAGAGAATAGCCTTTATTTTGATTTAGGTTAACGAAATTGGTGTTTTTTTTTGTCGCCAATCGTCGAGGTGGGTATTTTTTAGAATTTTTTAATATGAAAATATAATTTTTAGCCACTAAAATTAATTGGGTTTGACTGTTCTAAAGATGACCTTAGAGTAAGTGCTTCATCAAGATACGCATAGCAAGTAAAAAAGATCCGCTAAAGCAGTAGGTATACAAGAGCCAAGTATACAAAGTAGATAAGATCCATATATACTTCAAAGTATTTATGTTTATGTGACACTTGCTCACACACACAACTCCTAATAATTCACATTGATGCAGGGAAAATAGTTACCAATTATTTGCTGTTGAACTTAGTACTAACTGAGTATAAGTAAGTATTTAAAAAGAATAAGTCCTTTAAATATTTTCCTTTAGTCATAACAAACATAAATCAATCAACAATCTTGATCCGTCCATTGCTGAACGTGCCTCCTTTAATTCGCGCCACATTTCTTCCTTATCCTGCCACTGCAGATGGCGAGGAGTGGAAAAAACTGGGGGAGGCCTTTGCCCAGCAGTGGGTCAGTAGAGGCTATAATAAGTCAAAAAAAAGTCCTATATAATGGGTTTTTGTGGCTTGAACAATTTTGCTAATAAGACCAATATGTATGTAGTTACTAAAACCCCATAAATTCTTTCTCTACAATAGAATAAAGCGTCATATAATTGTAGGTACATACCTACACCATTATATTGCAATATTTATAGTAAATGAGAGGATTCTTTTTTATTTTCATGGTTCCAAACCTTCTTTAACACCATGACAACTAGATTATAAAAAAGATCTTCTCATCAATTTCCATTCTCTGTCATATAATAGAAAATAGTGGCTATAATTTAATAGAAATGTAATTATTGCTATTGTTATAGGTTCCTAGAAAAATCATACGGTCGATATGTTACTGAGACAGAGGCAGGACGTCATTAAACACAGGTATAATGTGGGCATAAGGCACGGGATACACTAAGAGTAATCTCTCATGAAATCTACACTAATAAATAACCAAGACATGCCATGCCACATTGGGCCACACAGCGCCATCTAGCCCCAAACTAAGCCGAAACTTATACTATGGGTACTAGACAACTGATAAACTTACTTAGATACATTTTTTTTGTAAATAAATACATATTATACATAGAAAACACCAGACCAATACAAACAGACATGTTTATGCACACAAATGTTTGTACTGTGTGGGGATCGAACCCACGACCCTTGGCTCAGAGGTGTGAGTGTTTTCTATGTATAATATGTAATTTTTTTACAAAAAAAAAATATCTATGTAAGTTTATCAGTTGTCTAGTACCCATAGTACAAGCTTTGGCTTAGTTTGGGGCTAGGTTATTTATTATTCTAGAATGTTTTTATTTCTGTTGACTTTTTTTCTATTAAAAGCCTATGTGTATCGCCGCCCTTAACAACCGGATGCAACCACGGAACTCTTCCTATTCTTTCATACATGGTAATGGCTTTTTTTAAGGGTCACTCTCAAAAAGTTACAGAAAAAACATGTTCCCACAGGAATCTGTGGGAGCTCCCGACACGAAAGTTTATGTTGAGAACAAATCCGATGGGATAAGCGCGGTTATGGTCCCGATTCGTATCTGTATTAATTTGTACGGTGAGCATGTAATGATTAGAACATTAAAAGAAAGGCTATAGAATAGTAAATTATTGGCAGATGCAGTAATTATTGATCCTTTCAGTACTTTTTTGAGTAAACAATAGGGATGTGTACTACTCGTATCATGGACGTATTGTACTATCAAGTCAATTGAAATACTTTTAAAGTATATGTCAAACCGTGATTACTTACTTCGTATATTTTGTAAGGCTTTATCATGGCTTTACAAAGTCGTTATATCGCAAATATAATAATAACGCGTGCCGATGACGGGCAGCAGCGTAACCGGAGCGAGAAGCTACGCACTGCGATTGCCAACCCGCCTGCCCAGCGTGGCGATTATGGGTAAGTTCTGCTGGAGAGACCCATGTCCAGCAGTGGACTGCGATAAGCTGATGATGATGCTGACAAAGATTTTTCTATTATATTTCCGACATTATCTCTAGATAACACTAGGATTACGCTAATTGCGATCAGTTGGCTGATGTTTTTACTATTCTGCCCAGAGGACTTTTTTTATGCAAGAGGCGGCAGACGAGCAAATTTTGATGCCGAATGGTAAGCAGTCGACACCGCCCATGGACACCCACAACTCAAATCGAGACCTGGGGTCGCTGCCGGCCTTTTAAATAGGGGTACGCTCGTTTCTTGAAGGCTCTCAAGTCGTAGCTGTTCCGAAAGACTGTCGCAGAGAGTTGGTTCCACAAAACCGATGCGCGAACCAAGAAGTTCCTCATAAAGCGTATTCATACATTACAAAACTAGATTATAAAGTGTCGAACCATTTTTTTTTTATTTCTTGCGTATTTTTTCTCAGGCCAGGTTCACACCGCCGTGTGGCAAACGCACACGCAGTGCAAAACGACGAGTGGGTCTAATGAGGCGTGTGATCGCGCGCGTGTGGCCGAAGCCTTACAGGCCTACTGGCCTACTGCTGTGCTAGCTTTGTTTTGTTTTGCTGATAAGGTCATAAAGTGATTAGGAAAGGTCGGTGACCTTTTTTTTTTTTTCTAGAGGGGAATGCATTAGGCACCTTCATGCCGCCTCCGGGGGGAGGCGGCATGGTGTGTGGGACTCACACCTCCCAAAATGGGAGGGCATACCCACTAAACCCCCCTGTGTCGCCAGTGGGCAGCAAGTTGCAGGAATACGGGTAGCGCCGAAGCATACGGCCACATCCCTGCCTGCCCTGGCCAGCCGCAGATGATAAGCGGCCGGCACTCCTGGTCCGGGGAGGGCAAATACCCCTGCCCCCGGATCCGGGGAGCAATAGAGTGCTCCCCGGGCGGACCTCGTGCAACGGTGTGGCTGCACCCACCACACCGTTACGCCCCTATGAGTGGATCGCGCCCCCGCACTCACCACTCGGGGCACGAAGGAGAGGCTCAGAGGGCATACGATGCGTTGTATGCCCTCCGGCGACGCCCGGGCCGGGGGCGGCGTAGAGCGGGCGCGTCTACCGCAGCCTCACGCTCTCTTTCCGCCGCCTCCTTCTGCGAGATCACTGTCTCGCAGAATGCGAGCATCGCTCGCCAGATCTCCTTCGACGCCGTCATCTGCCGCAAGAGTTGCGGCAGATCGAGGTCCTGTGCGACAGTGACGAGGACGGAGCGCTCATTGGCCCAGGCAGGGCAATGCCGAAGCGTATGCTCTGCCGTGTCCTCCGAGCCACTGTCACAGTGACGGCATAGAGGATCAGGCTCTCGCTTGATCCTCCATAAGTACCGGCCGAAACATCCATGTCCCGTGAGGACCTGGGTCAGCCGGTACGTCACCACCCCGTGGGGGCGCCGCATCCACTCTTCCAGAATGGGGCCAATGGCCTGAGTGGTGCGGCGCCCCCACTGAGCGGCCTCGAGGCGCTCACGCCATACTGTGAGCGCCTCCGCCTCAACGGCCTCTTTTTGCGCGCCGACTTCGGCGGGCGCTGGCCGGAGGCCCCGCGACCGCTGCTCGGCTCGCCACAGGTAGACTGCAGCGAGTACGGCAGCGTCCAGGTCCCACGGAAGGGACCCGGCAATCGCGGTGGCGGCATCCGCGGATATAGTTCTATATCCGCGGATGGCCCTCAACGCGAGGGGGCGTTGGGCCCTCCGCAGCGCGCCGGAAGTCTCCACCGTAATGGCGCCAGCCCAGACCGGTGACCCATAAAGGGCCATCGATCTGAGGACGCCTAGGTAAAGTCGCCGGCACGCTGCAGAGGGGCCCCCCCACATTGGGCAGCAGACCGCTTAATGCGCCCGCTGTCCCCGCCAACTTGGGCCACAGCTTCTCGAAGTGGCCCCTGAACGTCCAACGCCCGTCGAGCCACAATCCCAAATATTTCAGGATTGTGCCGACGGGAATCCGCACGCCTTCTACCATCACGACAGAGTCGGTGGGAGGCGCGCGCCGAGGCCCATGGAAACATATGGCCTCGGTCTTCTCTAGGGCCACTTTGAGGCCCAAGGCGCGGATCCGGCGGACCACTGCCCCCGCCCCCTGTGAGGCGCGCTGTATGGCCTCGGCGTGGGTTCTCCCTTTGGCCGTCACCAGGGTGTCGTCAGCGTAACAAGTTACGCCGACGCCAGCCGGGAGACGGCCGCGGAGGACCCAGTCGTAACCGATGTTCCACAGGAGCGGGCCAAGGACCGAACCCTGTGGAACACCGCACGACATAGGGTGGGTCTCCACGCCAGTGCGCGCCTCATAGGCTACGCTCCTACCCTCTAGGTAAGAGCGCACCGCCGCCTGCAGGTACTCCGGTACACCATGGTGACGGAGCGCCTGCAGGATACAAGGCCAAGGGAGGGAGTTGAACGCGTTGGCGATGTCGAGAGACACCGCCATCAGAACTCCCCCCTCAGCCACCGCCCGATCCGCCAACCCCTTTATGCGGAGGATGGCGTCGACGGTGGAGCGTTCGGACCTGAAGCCGTACTGGTACGGCGACAGATCCGGCCCCACTTGCGTCAAGTGCTGGATGAGGCGGGAAGCGATCAGACGTTCTAAAAGCTTCCCAGCCTCATCCAGCAAGACGATCGGGCGGTATCCCGACGGGGAATCTGCTGGGCGTCCTTCTTTCCTTAGCAGGATTAGGCGCCCTACCTTCCACACCGCCGGGAAATGGCCCTGGCGCAGCGCCTCAGATGCCAAACGTCTGAAGCGCTCCTCCAACCATCCAAGAGCCAGGGCCAGCACCTTGCCCGGTACTCCGTCCGGGCCAGGTGCGACGCTCTTAGAGCGCAGCCGCTTAACGGCAGCGCTCACCTCCTCCTCCGTAACCTCCTCGAATTCTTGTCCCGCTGGCGGATGCGGGTACATTCGAGGAGGCTCCCACCCTTCTAGAGCTGGGAAAAGGGCGGGAACTACGCTCTGCAGGACCCTTGGCTCGAGCGTCAGAGTCACCGGGGGGGTCCAAGGGCGAAGCTTCTGCCTCGCCCGTCTGTAGGGCCGCCCCCAGGGGTCCCGGCTCAGGGACGATAGCATTTCGTCCCTGGAGCGCTTCTTGCCCTCCCGGATCGCTTCCTGGAGGGCTGCCTTCGCTGCTCGGTAGGCGTCGAGCAGCGGGGCTTCCTGGGCCGCATCGCGTCGCCGTCGTCGCCGGTGGCGCTGGATGGTGCGCCTCGCCCTTACGCATGCCTCACGGAGGGCTGCGATTTCAGGGCTCCACCAGTAGACGCTCCGTCTCGGAGGTCGAGGTCCGGGTCGGGGCATTGACGCGCTACAAATGCGCGTCATGGCCCCCCGGAACTCCTCGGCCTCAGCGTCCACCTCGGTGCGCCCTGTACCCTCCGAAATCCAGGCTTCCACTATCGCCGCCTCCTTCGCTTTCTCCCGATCAAGCCTTGACAAGGTCCAGCGTGGAAAATTGTCAAGGCCGCGGGAGGGCGATGGAGCGGGCGATAGGAGGCTAGAGGCGGAAATGTCGAACCATATGTAGCGATGGTCCGACAATGTTTCCGCCTCCTCCAGCACCATCCAGCCGTGCACCCTGTGCGCGAGTGCAGGGGTGGCGAACGTTATGTCTACCACTGACTCTCCCTGCGGCCGCACACAGGTGGGCACGGTGCCCCTGTTGAGGATGGACAGTCCCTGGACGACAGACCACTCGAGCAGGAGTGATCCTCGTCTGTCCGTCACTCTGGAGCCCCACTGGGGGGACTTACAATTAAAGTCCCCCGCCAGGAGTACCGGGAGTTGGTGTCGCCGGAGGGATCCACCAAGCCTATCAAGGCTGGCCTCCAGCTCCGCGACACTGCGGCTGGGTGGGAAATACACACCAACCAGCAGCATCTCCCGGTACTTGGCAGCGACATAGCCACTGCCACAAAACAGGGGCTCTAAGGGGCATTCGCCCGAGGAAACCAGTGCCACCGAGTCAATTGGGTCCGCCACCCAATTGCTGTTTCTCGGTGGCACAGAGTACGGCTCCGCGACGACGGCGACGCTGGCCCCCCACTCCACCATGTGCTGCACAAGTAGATCTTGTGCAGCGATGCAGTGGTTGACGTTCGCTTGAAGGACGCTTATGGGCATTCTACTTCAAAGGGAACGTCAACAACCTCCATAGGCCCAGCTTGAGGCGGGGGCGATGCCGCCCTATTGGACGGCTGGCCCGACTTCTTACCACTCTTGGGCGGGGAGCAGCTCTTCCCCCCCACCCTGTGGTTAGCTTTGGCTCCCGCCGCTGCGCAGACGACGCAGTGGGCGGGAGCGGAGCAGCTCCTAGCCTGGTGGCCAGGTTGACCGCAGTTGTAGCATAAGCAACTGCAGTCAACCCCGGTCGAGCACGTGACTCCTACATGTCCAGCTCCCAGGCACCGGAAGCAGCGTTGCGGTCGCTGCTCTAACACCTGCACCTGGGCCGAAACCCAGCCCACCAGGAGTCTCCCCGCGGCAACCTTTTTGGCTGCCGCGATGGGAATCCTGGCGACCACCGAGCTGCTCCCTCGACGATTTGGGACGATGGTGCCTATGGTATCGGTGGAAACCGGGCACTCCCCAGCCTTGGTCAAGGCCTCCGCCACTTCAGCTTTGGTAGCAGAATCATCCAGCCCCGTCACTCTCACGCCCACCATCTTGATGGGGCACGAGACCCGTACCTCAGTCTCGTCGAATATCCCACGGAGCTTCTCTGCAAGTAGGGCAGCCTTGTCCCTATTCGCCGCTCCAGGGATCTCTAGGATCTTTGCGCCTGTCCTCGCTGTCCGGAAGCGGACAGCGCCAATTCCAATTTCGCCAAGGTTGACGCTGGCCTTAGCCTGCGTCAAAACCTTGGCGTAGGTGGCCCCCTTTTCCTCCGCCTCCTTCGCAATAGTCATCACGACTACCGACGACCGAGGCGGGGTTAGCTTGGGAGGGGTCGGGCGTTTTACCGCTGATGCGGAAGGCTTGCCACTAGATTTGGTGGCCGCCGGCTGGGACTTAAGATTCCCACCCCGTTTTACCACCTTTGTCCAACCTTCTTCCGTCGAAGAAGGGGCAGGTGGCAGGGGGCGAGGAGCAGGGTCTTTGGGGACCACGACCGGTTTCTGGCTCCTCCTTTTTCTGCTGCGGCGAGGTGCAGCAGGAGTGGGGGCAGCCAGAACCGGACCTTCATTTAGGCCCGGTTTAGAGCTCGGGGCGATTTGACCCCGTGCAGTTGACGTCGTGGCAGCTGGGTTAGTAATTGCCGCCGGGGCCTTGCATGGCGCTAGTGCCGGCGCCTTATTTGGCGCGGGCTGGGGCACAGGTTCAACCACCTTGCACCCCTTCGCATCGGCTGCTAATGGCGGACGAATGTGCTCCGCTGGCTTTAAAAATGCCAGCTTGGCATCTAGCATGTTGCCCACCATTAGGGCAACATTGTGTAGCAGGTCGTCCTTTTCCCCAACTGGGGGGAAGGACGATGACGACGCTGACGGCGGCGGGTCAGTCTGCTCTCCGATGGGGGCAGACGCCTTGTCCGCGGTAATGTCCGCCTTGAGCTGGTCGATCTGTTTTCTCAGCTCGGCCAGCTCAGCTGACAAGCGCTGGTTCTGCGCATGGAGCTCACGGGTCTCTTCATTGGTGGTCCGGGACTTCAGCGTTTCAACCACCGCCTTGAAAACTTCTGAAGCCTCGTTCAAACCCCGCCGGAAGGTCCCCTTGAGGTTTCCGGACTTGGCCGAGCAATGTTCGACCGTTTCGGCCCCAAGCGCGGCAAGGCTTGCCAGCTCCTCCGCCGATGCTTCCTTGGCGGAGTAACGGACCCTGTTATGAGCCCGAGTCATCCGCTCCAGGAGATCGACGGCGTGATTCTCTATCTCCTCACGGTCCTGACTATCTCCTTTATTCTTTCCGGGGAGTCTAAGCACTGCCCCACGGGCCGCGCTGCGGCCTCTGCGTGCCATAGGGGCTTTAAACAGAGCCGTGGAGCCACTGCTCCCGTCGGACTCCGACCTTTCCCTTTTTTCAGCCTCGTCTCGGGCTGAGGCCCACAACTTGCCCTTTAAAGGGCGCTCTTCAGATTGCGCAGACAAGTCTGCACGCTCCACAATCTCAACCTCAGCAGGCTGGTTTCCAACTCCGACACCGGCTTGCGACTCGTCAGAGGAGCTTTCCTCCTTGCGACGCCGCGAAAGTGAAGTGGAGCGGGAACGAATCCCCGTCCTTTCACTAGAGCGCGCACCCTGCGCACGACCACGCGCAGACATTGCACGCACACAAACAAAAATTATACGAACACAAGACAAGACAAGCCTCAAGGCGCAGCACAAACAGAACGCAGTTACGCGCAAACGCGAAAGGAGGGCGACTCAGGGCACCACAGCTCGACCCGCGGGAGACACCTCGACCGGCGGGGAGTAGGTTAACCTTGAGACGCAGCACACACAAATCGCAGTTATCGCTCAGCACAGTGAACTTTAGCCGCCGGCCTGCCACTCCGTTACGGTGGTCAGGCGCGACGTTGCCCGGGGAACGCGACGAGGACGCAAACACTGTGGGGGGTTCCCCAAAGGTCGGTGACCTGTTGTAAGTACCTATCCGCTCTTCAAATAAAGTACAACAATCCATTCTATCTGTCTATTAATTACTAAAAGGTTGTGTGGATGAGATCGCTCTCAAACTGGCCTCGCATTGCTTCGGGCACCTATTTCAGGTATACTCCAATTAATACGCCTATTTGTAATTCATAATTGATATTTATTTACATGATATAACAGTTTAGATTGCTATGATAACGTTTTCAAGACACGTCAGTTTGTAAGAAAGCTTTTTGAAATTTTTTTCACACCTTGTTAATGTAACCATTATAGGAGTTTTAGCATGGATCCCTCACTTTTTTATAAGGATAACATAGCCTATGTTCATCGGTTCACCTATGACAGTGAAACAATCATTCAAATTCGTCCAGTAGTTTTGGAGCCTATTCAATTTAAACAAACACTCAAATCTTTCGTCTTTATATTATTAATGTAGATTTATAATATTCTATTTGTACAAAACAATTCACATGGTTTATTATTGCAAAACTCTTTATTCTACTATGGGTGGATACCTTGCTTTATCGAATAAAACTCTACCAGCAGAAATACCTAAGGAAAAAACTGAATCGTTACAATTTTCCCAGAGCATATCACCCAGATTGACCTACATCTGTCACAAAATTCACACGAATACCTTGAATACCTGATCGTAAACAGCTCATCATACGTCTAATTGCACAATTACGTACTTAATTAGCCCCATTGCTGAGATTTGTGCGCAAAAAACGGTGACATCTGCCCTAAAACTGATAAAAAAGTCGGCCATGTTGGATGGAAATAAGAAAAAGGAGGGAAAAGTGACAGTTGGTTACGGGTCAACTGCAATGGCCGCGGTGAGGCTTCGCGCATGCGCTGTGCAGGTGATTCGCGATTGGCTGGTGTCAAACGTCTTCAGTATTTTGGACTCTTAGAATATTTGGCCTACAAAAAAGAAGGTAGGTACATGTGTAAACTATTAAAGCTTTTAATGCATAAAATTGCTTATTTATTCTTTTTTTATATAGTAGCTCGACATAATGGCTTCCCTATGCCTGATGGAAAGCGAAACAGAAGCCCAAGTCACCGTGACAACGGGCAAGTAACTGGCCAGTTACCTGTCAGTTGCCACCGCCATGCCGGCCCAACCCTAACCCCTCACGAGGTCCATTACATGCGATACATTTTGCTTTTGTAATCTAACAGACTTTGACTGCAGCGATCAGACGGGCTGATGACAGGGTGGGGTGGAGGCAGCTCGTCAAGACTTCTACCACGGCCTACCAGGACGGGCACGACCTTCAGTAATAAAGACAACGACGAAGAAGAAAAATTTAACAAATAAATAAATAAATAACCCAAGACATGCCACGCTGGGCCACACAGCGCTATCTAGCCCCAAACTAAGCCGAAGCTTGTACTATGGATACTAGACAACTGATACACTTACATGGATACATTTTTTTTTGTATATAAATACATATTATATATAAAATACACCCAGACCAATACAAACATAAGTATATCGTCGCCGTAGAGCGAAAAGTCACTAAGTAGGTACTGACGTGTTTTGAGTATGGCGGTTTAAAGTTTTATAAAACAAAAAAAAATATAACTTAATTTTAGTAAAGATAACTCTAATTTCATTGCTATATATCTTAAAGAATAGATAGACAAATAAGATTGTAATATCACTTTCAATTAATTATGCTTAATTACTGAGATAATGACAAAAAAACTGAGTTAGTGACTATTTCACTAATGTTTGGATCATATCGAGAGTCGTTAAGTCGACTTAGTTAGTTTTCGCTTTCATGTTTTGTACCGAACCAATAATTCTAAAAGTGT